>JAVMKO010000002.1:181448934-182648934 GCA_032164245.1 Sternotherus odoratus | reverse complement strand
CTATGCCACCTGCCGAGGAACTGGAAGATAAAAAGAGAATAGAAGTGGGGATTAATATCTCACAGCAATTGTAAGGCGCTTGTAATGTAAACATTTATGAAAGAGATTCAAGTGGTGCAGTGGATTAATACTATACTTTCCTGTCAATATCGGAGACCTGAGTTCAAGTCTGGATTGGATAAGAAACAAAAGGAAACACAGTTTATAGATCTTCAATGGTCTATTAAACCTTCCTCATGGGGATGGGAAGATCTGTAAAACAATGATTCACCTCACCCCACACTTACTATGCCTCTGGAATGGGTGTTTTCCCCCCCCAAGTGTTAGCTCAACTGGTTTAGATTACTTTGAGTGAAAAGCTCTTTTAAGATGCAGGTTAACATATCTGAAGCTGTGTTAGATGGTCATATTGTAGCATAGGAACTCCCCTATACTTACTCTCTAGGCTACAACATGGTCAACTAACAGAGCTTGAAACATGTTAGTCTTTCAAGGGTGCTTTACAAGTGGGTTGAGCTAATGCTGTGGAGCTAGGACCATTAACAAAGACAATTTTTTTGCGTGCCAATACAGGGGCTGCTTCTTGCACCACTTAAACCCTGAGTGAAGGGCACAAGCTGTGTGTTGGGCTTTTTGCAGGTCATTGGCACGTAGGTGAATTTCACCTCCTCTTTGCTGAAAATATACCAATACAACGATGCTAACAAATTGTATTAGGGAACATCTAGTAAGAAGTACATTTATTTTAAAAATTAAGCTTCAGTGGGGAAACTTTAATTAAACCCCTTGAAGCAATAAATCAGCAACAATATATGAGAGCAAAGTGAGATAGACTCATTTTCCTATAGATGCTGTGGGATGTAACACAGATATTATATTGGTGGAAGATAGGGAAATGGCACTTTTAAAATTACAACAGTTCCTCACTCTATGAATACATATTAAAACAAATGGGTTGTTCATTGCACTCTGAAAATGACAAACCTACAGAAATAGCTGCCCCTTAATTTCAAGCAGCATTATCTTGAGCAACAATACTTCAATGATTTTGTTCTTATTTTAAAATGACCTAAGCACGTGGTTAATGACTGATAATGTTTGCTTCTCAGAATTCTATTGTCAAATGATCTCTTCATTTTCCGTGATAGATTGGCTTAAAGGAAATCACATTTGGGAGGTATCTAGTATTTACCAGCCTTTCCTAGATATGTCTAAATTATAGCACATATCTTAGCAAAATTCGCATTTGGAACATTTTAAATCAAAACTATATTTTCAACAGGAGCAGAGGGCCTTCTAGACTTACCTGTGAATTCGTATAGTGTCATCCACATAAATCTTATGAAAGACAAAATAAGTCTTCAATGGTGACAATAATGATGATGATTGCAGTTAGATTAATTTAGCCAACGACAAATAAGGAATTATATGTTGTATTTGTTCCTGTGATCTACACT
The DNA here is from genome assembly GCA_032164245.1 of Sternotherus odoratus. Classification (NCBI taxonomy): domain Eukaryota; kingdom Metazoa; phylum Chordata; order Testudines; family Kinosternidae; genus Sternotherus; species Sternotherus odoratus. The sequence goes on along the minus strand of JAVMKO010000002.1, from coordinate 182,647,477 downwards.
TTATTTTACAGATTAGCCTCTAGATTAGAATGTTAAATCTTCCCTCCCCCAGAATTTAAAATACGGATGATGATTTTGTGAAAGTGAAGAAAATTATTTATTTTAGGCCTCACTTTCATTTTTGTTCTGTTTGAATAGCACCGAGCATAATGGGATTCTGGTTCATGACTGGGGCGTCTAAGTGCTACTGCAATACAAATAATGAATTTTAATTATTATTAATATTTGGAACTTAATTCCTCACCAGGGTCATTGTTGAAGCTGAACCATATTGTATGGCCAGATGAACTACTGGGAATGAACTCCTGGGAATTTTCTTTTTTCATTATTCTCAATTTCAAAATGCTTTTTATTGAAAAATATATAAAGCAGGCTCTTGGAAATATGAAACTTTCAATGTTTTCTATCATGCAAAGAAGTCTAGATAACTGTAATTTAAGTATCAACATCTAAACAAGTGTAATTTCATTTATCTTGAAATGAGGGGCTAATATTTGTTGGAAGCGTGTATACTTGTACAAAGCATAGTTACATCAATCAAACAAATGTATACCAAAGGCATCTGGGATTTTACTGAATAAAGATTTCCCCTCACGTACATACTACAGACACCTGTGGTACCTTTATGTAGCGCTGTAACATCAGCTGAAGATAGTATTGGCAGTGTGAAAGGTGATTTCACCAAAACTGACAGGCTCAGTTAAATAAATTTGCATAAGTAGAATTGAGGGGAAATTTCCTTCTACTAGGAAATTGAGAACAAAGATCTAGAGTGAACTGGAAACATGGGGACAAAATGGAGATAAAAAAATGAGATCATTAGGTCAAGTCCTTCAATCAGCTAGTCTGTTTTTCAGACCCAGGCTAACTCAGTGACAAAAGTACACTGTTACTCTTCAATCACACCTCAAGTCTGCAAATCTCTTGATGTCTAGAAACTTTGAATTGTTTTGCATGATTTATGCAGTTAAATTTCAACTTAAGAACTTTAGTTTCCTCTACATACAGCACTTTGCAGGGCAGTATACACTAGGGTTAATGTAAGATGTGTCATTTTATTTTTACATATATTTTTAAAAAAATTCTGCAGTCTAATCTCTTTGTAACAAAGGTAACATTAAAAATGCTATATGAAAAATTATGTAGACAGGGCCAAATCTGCATAACCAAATTGAATTAATTAGAAAAAAGCCTTTATACCCTGCCACTAAGATTTAATTAATATGACTTTGAGGATATGTAATCTCTGAGAGATGACTATTTTGAAAATAGAAGGATGATTTTCTGGTTTGAATATATAACCAAAGTTTATAAATAGTTCCTGCCACCCTCACAAAATGACAGTCACCTAAGTGGTAATATATTTGCACGTACGCTGGGTAAATGCTACAATAAGGCGCATCACAGATCTATTGTCCACTCCTATTAGTCATCTCATTTGGCAAACTGAACATGAATCACTTGTGTCTAGCAGCCCTTCTGTGGAAAAGATCACAGAAATAATATAAGATGTTGAAATGGCAGAAAGCCATCCTCCCAGGAGGGTTTTGCCAATTAGGAAAGAGCTGAGAAGCTCGAGATGGAACAGGCAGCCTAGCATGGATCAGTATCAGAAATAGGAAAGTTGGAGGGGAAACAAAGAAGAAGGAAAAATTGTGTAAGTGGAATTAAAAAAAGAAAACTAAAAGAAAAACAGAGGCGCAGCTGGTAGTGTTAAACTGAAGTTTAGAAGCTGCTTCAAAATGCTTTAGCCCATAGAGCCTGATCCTCCACAGCCTTGTACTTTGTGTATTTATTTACACCTGCACCCAACTGAATGCAGTGCTAGTACTAGTCTGTGTTAGCATTTTACATCCACATTGTACCAGTGTAAATGACTAGACAGCGTAGAAGACAGTGGAGGATCAGGCTCAGAAGGTAGGTATTTTGATTTTAGAATGTCAGTTTTGATAGGGACTCGTACCTTGCAGCGGGCTAAATTGGAGTAATTATTTTAGGGCAGAATACGATGCCTCTCTCAACATGACAAAGTTGATATTGGACCTGGGTTTTATTGTACAATGAGAAACACTTCTCATTGGGGGAAAGCATTTCACACAAATACAAAACAGAAAAAAACAATCAAAGAAACAGATGGTAGTGGTTGAGGATTCAGCATAATGTGTGGAATCAGCCCTTTGAGTATATGGCAAAAGGTATTCTAAGCTTTAGACAATGACCATAGGGGAGATACTTGGGGGAAGGACAATCTCTGCATAAAAAAATGTCTGATTTTCTTTCATGTTTTGAAAAACTAAGACACAAAACTATAAATACATTTTTTAAAAGCCCATCTACACAGACAGCTTAACTGAGCCAATGACAAATAAATGTCAAGGTGCACAGCAGAGAACGGCTCGCTGTATGTTTGCAAGAGGCGCCTTCTGATTTTACAATTGTCCAAGAATTTGTCACCCGAACTTTCAGTCTCCACACTCACTGTCAGAACAGGCTCATCCAGGCTCAGGCTCATGATTATGGATGAAGTTCTATATTCAGCCAGACTGTTCATGAAAAATAACCCCACATGGTTGCTACAGGACAATGCTAGCACAGTATTACTATTAACACTTTGTGATGTATATCGGAGTCGTGTCTCAGGGAATCAATGAGATTGGGGACCCATTGTTAGAGGTGCTGTAAATATAAATGGGAAGTATAGGTTCCATCTCTGAAGATCTTACAGGAGGAACAAACACCATACATGGGGAAATAGGGGCAAATGGAGATAAAATGATTATCTTAATGTCATATGGGAGGTCAGTGGCAGAGCCAGGGAGAGAATCCAGGTCTGAATCCCAGGCTAATACCCTAGCCATTAGTCCACACTGCCTTCCATTTGGCCCTAAAAGTAACATTCTCTGTTATGCTTTGAAGTAGCTGTATGCTCAGACTTGCTCCCAGACATTCACTCTGGCAGCGTCCACTTGCAACATTGCACTCTGGCTTGCAGCAGAGTAACTTGCTGTGCTGACGAGCCCTGAGTTCCTAATCCTATAATCAGCACTGTGAAGGTGGGCCATTGTACCTATATGGACCCTCACTGATTTCAATATATGTTTAACACCAAAATGAATGCACTGTTTCATGGAGGCACAGATCTTGCAAATGAGCCAAAGAGAGACAGACCCATGCAACATGGGAGCTCATTATAGCCCTGAAGCTTTAGTACTATTATCCAACTGACACTTTAACATTGCCAGTTGCCTGTTCCTCTTTAGCAGTCAAGTACTATCCAATCAAAACTACAGAACGCTTAACTGGTTGCTATTTATACTGAATTTTCATAATTTTTAAATGTAGCATAAGAATAATTTTTTCCCTTAAATCCAATGTTTTTCTTTCATGTTTTGAAAAACTAAGACACAAAACTATCACCTCCAGAGGGCTCAACTGTGCTTAAAAACGAAGTTTGTAGTTTTCCTTACATCCATTGGAAATATAAAGGATTCTCTTGTTTAATAAGAACACCAGTTCCTTAACCGACAAAGGAAAGTTGAGCCATAAAGCTGGCTGAACAGCATAGAAGTGAATTGTGAATATTTTTTGTGAAACAGTGTGGTGAGTTTCTTCCCTTTTCTTCCTTGTTCATTAACATTTCGAAGATTAAGCTGTGAAAATATTTGTGAATCCCACAGCCTGAAGGAATTTGAGCAGGAATGAAGATGCCTGTGTAAAGTCCTATCAGAAGAGTATTACTCAGTTGTCGTTATTTGTTATTCCTTTTTTTGTCTTCTGTTTCAAATGTTTCAGTCTTCCAATCAGGGAGCAGAAACAACACTATGTGACACAAGTGACACATCATTGCATACCATAGATATCAAATAAGAAATGTAAGATATAGTTTACAGGCAAACTAGAGGCTGAAACTGATTCATACAGTGAATTTAGTGAATACTTTTGAATAGAAAGAGTATGCCTGGAAAACAGACTCCATGAATTATTCAGAAAATTCAGTCACCCAGTTCATAGCCAGGTTTCTAGGCCACCACAAAGACTGCTCCCATTCTCTCCTTGGCCATTCTTCCAGCTTAGTGTCTGGAACAGATGTTCCAGTCTCTTCTGTGCTACTTATACAGTGTATTATGGCTTCTGGAGCTGTATATCTTGCAGTCGTCCCATTGACTATCCCCATTACTGCCTTTGATGGGCAAGGCAGGTCCATAGCATCCCTCCATAGTACTATGTGAATAAGGTTAGCAAACTCTTTTCACATGGCAGTTCCCCTCTCCTCCCCCAGGAATCCTCATTCTGAGCCCAGGGTGGAGGCTCTTGTTCTGATCGTCCACACCAGTGGGTATTTCACCCTTAGCATCCTTCCCCACCCTCAATTTGAAAGAAATCTGTTTGGCCATTTTTTAATTAGAAAACCATAAAGGGAAAAGTAGTCAGGAGTTTTAAGATGCATTTTCTATGAGGTTAGTGATCTGTGAACTAAAAAATTCTCTTAGCAGCATGGGTATGATGAATTATAATGGTTCCCATAGGGCTATTAAAGGATCAGCTCATTAATATGTGGACTTCAAATTCTCTAAATATGCCTTGGAACAATAGACTGTGATAGGCTCTGAGGGAGCCAGAAAGACAGTATTTCTCAGGTCCCATGTATATGTAGATATTATTCTAATATGCTCAATATGTTTTTAAAATGCTAATTATATATTTGCCTGAGATACTAAAATGGCCCAGATTCTGCCACCCTTACACATGTGGAGAAGCGAGTAGCCCCATTGAAGCCAGGCAGAATTGGGCTCATAATAAGGTTGAATCTTCTCCTTTTTCTCCTAAGAACATTTGGTATGATCTGTGCCAAACCAGACTAAACGGGCCAATTTCAGAACTGGTATCAGTGGAGCAGCTGCTGTTTGTGTTAGATCTGAATTTTGATCTGTGTATTTAAATGTCTGATGAGTTTAACCTTCTTTTCTTACAAACCATCTCTCCACAACAACATTATAATAATTCAGAATAACATGAAATCTCCCATTCACTACAACAACCACAACTGGTATTAACTGAAGCCATGAAAATTACAGGACTGATGCCATTCCGTCCTGTAATTCAAAATTTGAACAAGAAAAGTTAAAATCCTCCATGTTCATTTCTTCTCATCAAATACTGGAGTCTGTCACCTTTCCTGAAGCTGTATATATATTCACATGAAGGCTTATACTGGTAACAGGCGACGTGTAACTGTCGATGGCGTGTGTGCGCGTATTTTGAACCCATTCCTTGCAAAAAAGAAATACAAATAAAAATATAAACCCTGGCAGAAATTGGGGGATGGGGGGGGGGGCGACACATGACTCCACGTGTTCCCTCCCATCCCCCACATCACCTCTGCTCAGGGCCGGCGACAGAAATTTTGGGGCCCCCTACTCTGATCGTTTGGGCCCCCCAGTCCCCTCCCGGCCTATTCTCCTTCCCCCCCTGCCTGACTCAGCCCACCCAACCTAATCTCCTCCCCCAGCCTAACCTCCTCCCCTCCCCACCCATGCCGTCAGGCAGTCAGGGACAAGCCGCCCTGCCCGGGCTGTGGTGCGGGGGTCGCTGCTTTGTCCCCGGGGTGTTGGACACAAGGGGGCCGGGCGCTGGGGCCGGGATGTCGAAGGGTTAATGGGAGGGAGGGAGGCAGGTGCCTGGCGCCCCGCTGCCCCCGCTTCTGCCCCGGCGCCTCCCGCCTGCAGCTCTGGCTCAGGCTCGGTCCTGCTTTCCCCACCTGTCGCCGGCCCTGCCTCTGCTGGTATAATTACATTGATGAAAAATTCACACCCCTAACCCAAATAGTTGTACTGGTAACACTTTTAGGTACACACACGGCCTAATGAAAATTCAAGTGATAGGGGCTTGGCATTTAGATGCAGAAAAGAATAGTTCCAACCATTCTGTTACCATGAAATAATGAATGACCTTGGTGTGCATCAATGGCTGGTCATGGATACATTTTACCCCCATTTTCAGTTTTGGGGGGGTGGGTCTAGATGCAGAGGGCAAGGACAATCTGATCACCAACAGTAAGCTCCATTACAAAAAAAAGTGATGCATTTTGCTAGTAGCTCTATTTTACTGTGGATTCATCACCACTAGGTGTTATACACAAGAGAATTACCATGGTACACTCTTCTGCTTTGAAAATAGGTGACAGAAAAGCATGCAAGAAAGGCTCCTGATATTATATACCTTTGATTCCTTCAGACATTAAACTGCCTTTCTAATCAGAATGCAGCTATTCCTTGTATAAGAGGTCCTGTGACTAGGGAAACTGTAGGGTCATTTATATTTTGGATCAACACCTACCAATTAAAGAATTTCTCATGTATTAAGCAGGTTTATGACCTATATATATTCATTCTGCCATTTGGTCTTCATTCTATTATTGTTTAAATGTCAGTAATGGCCAATTGTTGGCCATTGCTGGCTCCTTGTTTTTAAATTGACAGCTCACGGCAGGAGGGCACTTCAAAATGTCTGGCAAGCTCTTTGCTCCTCATAACTACTGCTGTGCTCAACTAACAGATTTGTGGTAGCACAGGCCTTTAAATGGCTGACAGTGTACTAAGCATCAGGTACATTAGCTTTTTCCTTCCAATTTTAACTTTTCCTATCACAAACCCCTCTCATGATGGATTTTCTGTCAACCAAATGACTAACAAACCAAAAGGGGGGGAGCTATTTTTAAATGAAAATTCTTATCACAAAAACTTTCTCCTGGAGGGATTGTCTTCTGTAATAAGTTATATAACATGGAAATACATTTTTTAATTGCTGGTTGTCCCTGCCCATCTCAAGCCCTGGTATAATTCTACTGACCTATAATAAGTTATATCCAGAATAAATTTGACTAATTGTCTCCATCGTCATTATTTTTCACCAAAGCCATTCTGGCTCTCTATTTTCTCCTTTAATGTATTTGTAGAGCGTTATCTACACTCTGCATATATGGGCAAGATGTATGGTGCTTTAAAAAAATTCCTTATGTAAATTATTCTCTTGGCCCCCTTCATCATTTTGTAGCTCTTTTGACTAACTTATAAAATACTTAGGATTACCTCAAGAGTATTAGAGCAAGCTGCCAGGAATTTAAGAGATTAATTGACTGGGATATTCCTAGGACCATGAATCCAAAGGGATATTAGTAGGATCCTGAATAGAATAGAACATGACATCTAACCTTAACCATTAGCCAACAAGATGGGTTACTTCCTTCCATTTACTTTAACAAAGGGTTAATTAGACATCATTGTTGTAAAATATCAGTTAGATGAACAAGGCAAGCAGGATGTACACTTTCCTCATTATAGTAAAAACTGTCTTCCTCTGAATTGGTCAATTCAACTGAAAATATGTGACAATAATACTATGGGCATATATTAAATTGTGAATGAATGAGGTGTGTGTTTTATTAAGGACTTTGTTGCAGAATGATTCTAAACTTTGACAGGCACCCTGGTGGGGGTCGCTGGAAGCATACAGTGAACCAGAATATTTCCCGAGTGCCCCGGGGCCATGCTCTGCCTCTTCAGCCAGCACTGCCCACTTTGGGAGCTGCACTAGCTCACTCTAGTCCACTGGCCAAACAAGGTCAGCAGGCACCATGTTTGCCAAAATCCCTCTGTAGATAGAGGGTGAAATCCAGGCTCTGTGGAAATCAATAGGAGTTTGTCATTCATTTCAATGGAGCCAGGGCTTAAATTCTCAGAGATTATTTTCAGGATTCCCTCATAAACACCCTCCCCCCCATTCGGGGCTCTGGGATTCAGCTACAGGGTGGGGAGTCTCAGGGCTTTAGCCCCGCAGCAGGCACCAGGGCTCAGGGCTTTAGCCCTGTGGCAAGTGCCAGGACTCAGGGCTTCTGCCCTGTGGGATGCCAGGGCTTCAGCCCCATGGGGTGCTCCTGGTCTTGGGGCTTCTGCCCCACAGGGCACACTGGGACTCAGACTTTAAGCCCCATGGGAGGTGCCAGGACTCCCTCAGGTTTGAAAATATTTACTGTAGCTCCACTCTGGAAGGCTCCAGCTCAATTTGAGCCCAGAATGGAGGCAGGATTTCATCTATAATTTCTACTGCTGAGGTTAGCAGCCCTGGAATATGCTGAAGGAACATGGGGAATTGAGGGCTGAGTCTTTAAAATTAAAGGAAAATTAACGAAGAAAAGACCTTTCCCTGGGAATTCCTTCCTAGGAGGAAAGGAACGAATGCCACCACTATGTTTCTGTTGCTTTCAGTCAGCATTATTTTTGATATGGATGAACTTTACATTTTAAACTTTTTCTTTCTATTTAAAAAATAGTTGGCTTGATTCACCCCTATATTATGTTTTATGCTAATGTTAGGTAAAATAGCAAGTCCCTACTCACCTCTCCAACACCCGAGATTGTGCGGAGTTGGTATAGGGCTCACAAGCTGTCAGAGACCAAGTTACACAGACACCACTTCGTTGATCAACGGGCTCACACTATTCTTAGCTCAGAAGCTTCAGAGTAAGTGTGGCAAGTTTATTAGGGGTAAGCATCAATATTTATACACAGAAGTAAACAAAGTGATTAACAGGTCATAATGGTCATGCATAATCAATCAAGATTCTACAGGATAAAACAGGTTTAAATGTAAATTTTAAAAGACAAAGGGGAGATGGTTACTTAAGGGGAGGGGGGTGTCAAGAGCAGTTCGCAGGTCAGAGCTTTGATTAAAAGTTCAGACAGAGACATCAAGCCAGGGTAAAGTTCAGACTCAACACTAATGTGATTTCAGTGGCATTACAGGCACTGTGGAGTAATGCTGTGGTGACTCTAGCCTTAAAGTTAAAATTAAACTACACAAATGTTGATGGATGGGGGCCGTAGGATAACCATAGGATCAGGTGCACATTATTTGCCATTTTACTGTGAATTAAAAGCAGCTAATCAAGTCTTCTGAAGACAAAATGTAATAAGCCAGATCTCTAAGTGGTATAAATCAGCATAGCTCTGGTGAAGTCAACGGTAGCATGCTTATTTACCTCCGCTGAGAATCCAGCCCACTCCTTCCTCATCCCATCTTTGGTTTCCTTATCTGACCAAAACATTTGTGTAATTTCTATTTAAAAAACTATATGTATAGTATATTAGAGCTGAAGTGAGACTGGATTATATTTCAGTCCCCTAGAGCTGCTTCTATTGCTACTAAAATTTCTCTTGAGTTGTGGACACCGCAAACAAATGTAGCGAGGCCATGCTTTTTTACACTGCTCAGAGACATTGTCCTTTCCAAAAGGCGATATTTCAATGGTGTCGATGTCACAGAATATGCTAATCAGTAACAAGCCATACTGTGATATCTTTCCCATAAATCCTTTTAATAGGGTGATGCTTACAGGAATTATGTAATTCAAGATGTCAGGCACTATTGGTACCAAGATTAATTTGTTATTTAAACTGTCATTTTATCTGCTGGCCTCAAAATATCAGTGCACTCTTATCCAGTATACTTGAATTTGTGCAAAGTAGGGACACAATCCTTCTGCCATTGCAGTCAATGGGTATTTTCCCATTGGCTCCTGTGGAATCAGAATCAGACCCTAGGTATGATGCATCATTAGTATGAATCAAAGGAAATCTTTTTACTTTTCTATTTGAAGCACAGTATAGTCCTGGAGTACAAAATCCAGGGAAAAGTCTGATCGGCTGTTACATTATCTGGGCCTTCAAGTTTCCACTACTTTCTAGTAGAATAGGAAAATATTGTATACTCAGTGCCGTGGACTTTATGAATCTTTGGGCAATATCTACCAGTTATACCCTAACATTATGATGACATCTCTGTTACTTCATTTACAGAGTATTAGCAGCCCAAAGGTTCTATTTTCTCCAGATTTCTCCAAGGTCCATTCATAAGAATGCACTATAGGGTAGCTATAGCTTAACATTAGCAATTATTTCCTTGGCTAATCCTCAGAAAGGGGGGAAATTATTTAAAAATTAGTGACCTTAAATGTGCCCCTCCAATTGCATTCTGGATGACATTTTAGTCTAGCACTATATTTATATCCCTTATTTGATTTTAAGTTTTTTGCGATGTAGTATTTTAAGTTTAATCAAAAGTCAACTTGGAAAGGCCATTCTGCCTAAGGGATATTTTTCCATTAAGTATTTTGACATATTGGTGGCCTTGAGGGATTATTGGTTTTTGAAGAAATATTAACCACTGGAAATTTGCATTTTAATACAGTTCTCCTCAACTACTCAAGCAATTTTATTTTTAAGACCTGTGACAGGCTTCAAAGTCTTAGTTCTAAAGCAATCTCGTCAAGAGTAGCTAACAATTTTATTACAAATGACTAAGTTTCCTAATAGTTTTTCATTTTTAAACTCCAGTTTGAGGTGTCTGGGAAATTAATACTAAAACTTTGTAACTTGTTCTAAAACTAGCCTTGAGAATTTTGCAGAGCCAGGAAAGAGTTTTGAAAAACAAAAAACAAATGACTACAATTATAGTCTCCAAAACTGAGGAAGATGAGAACTTCTATAATTTGTTTTCCCTGATCAGTTTGTAAAAAATGAAATTCATATAGATTCATGGCACACACAGAGAGAGGTTAGATAAGCAGCATAGAATACTCTTTGAGGAGGAGCAACATAACATTGCTTTATTTCATAAAATCTAGAACAACACACGAACCAAAACCAGAGACACACAGAGCAGGAGAATTCCAAACAGTGAGGACAACTCACCTCACAACTGGCTTTCTGAGCATCTAAAGTGTGAGCTTACAATATCTATATATTTCTCAATACACCACAATAAAAAATAAGCCATCACAGGCATCTGTGCTGGTTCAACTTACTGCCTCTTGCATCAGTAAACACGTGAAGGAATAGGAGAAACATTCATAGTGAACTTGGAAGCGATTGCACAATATTTTGGGTCTAACTCCTGCCAGCATTATGCACATAGGACTGGATCTGATTCAAAGGCCATTTAAGTCAATGGAACATCTCCCATTGACTTCTTTGTATCAGGCCCATAAGTGGCTCCCAGGACAGTGACAGTTTTGGATATGTGTTGAGCTTTATTTCCTGAAATGGTAGTAGTGCTGGTTTATGTATTGTGACAAATTACTGCCACTATATTGATGGGTCCTGCGCTTTCTCTTCTTGTGGGGAATTCAGGGAGCCTATTTCTTGCCCCTGAACAGGGTCTTAACTGTCCCACTAGTATCCTAGAGGGAAGAAGTGGAGAGGGAGGGACCCAGGCCCGCCCTCCACTCCGGGTCCCAGCCCAGGGGCCCTGAGGATAGCGGTAAACCACTGGGATTAGCTACTCCTTCCCCTGGGCTACTTCCCTCTCCTACTCTTCAGCTTGTGGGGGCTTCCTGCCCTCTCTCTGCACAAGCCAGGTGTTCCTTTACTTAGGGTCTGGGTCTTTCTTAGCTCACCGCTCCAACTCCTCCAAACTCTCTCTTCTCCAACTCCTCCAAACTGCTCTCCGCTCCAACGCCTCCAAACTCCTTCCAAACACCCACACCTGTCTGCCTGAGGCTGGGGTTTTTATTAAGGTCCTAATTGACAGCAGGTGCTCCAATTAGCCTGCTGCCTGCTTCCCTAGTCTACAGGGAGCCATGCCCTAATGAACCTTGAGTTGATATATCTCCCCTCAAGCACTCTGCCACAGCTCCCTGACCTTCCTCTATCACAGTATGTAGATCAAAAGGATCATCTAATCAAGTCTGATCAACTCTATGTACATGAGTTAGACTAGATCAGATAGGGATTATTAAGAATGAGTTTATAGAGTAAAAGTTGGACACTAAAGGAAACATAACTTAAATTTTAGAGTATAATTCAATGTGTTTACACCATGAGCTCAGGATATGATTCCCAGCTTGCACAGACATTCTTGCACTAGATCTCATCTCAGCTAACATGCTGAAAATAGTAGTGGAGCCACAGTAACACAGGGAGTGACGGCATGGGCTAGTGACCCTGAGTACACACCCACCTGAAGCCTACTTGTAAGTACTTAGCATGGCTAGCCTGTATGCCTCCTGCCTCTGCCCATGCTATTATGTTTAGCATGCTAGCTCAGATGACAGCTATATTACACCCCCAGCTTGTAGCCCAAGACCAGCTGCAGACTTCCAAACAGTGAAGCTACAGATACAGACCAATGCATTACAAAACAAAAATACTTCATTTTAAAACTAGTGGTTGTGTTACAATGTAATGAAATATTCCTTTTTTTATATACTGGAGAATAATGTGTTGACTCAGACACCACAGGTGACTAGGAGTCACCCACAGGAATATGATTAAAGCTGGAGACTGCATCTTTATTAGTGTAATTAAAATAAATGGGGAGATGCAAAATAACCACTTCATCCAAAACCACTACTCAGTCTGGCGTGGTTTTTACCAGGATTATATAAATCAAACCAATAGCGAAAGAGAGAGCTTCCTTTAGCTTCCTCACACCTCTCTAGATTAATAGGTTCAAAGGCCAGAAGAGACCATTGTGATGATCTAGTCTGACGTTCTCTATAGCACAAGCCATAGAATGTTCCCAAAATGATTCCTGGAGCTACCAAAGCCAACATCCAACAGACAAATTTCCCGACGCCCTTTGCTCATGAGTATGTTATGGGTCCAGTACAGTCCAAGAAACCTATCGTAATTGAAACCCAACAGACAAGACAAATGGCTATCATTCAAGAACAGAGACCGGATTGGAGACAAATGTCTGCATGTCTGGGAAAAGACCTTAAGATACTCAAGCCAGGAGTTGCCCTACCAGTGAGCTCCCAAAGTGGGATCTGAATGACTCAGGCCTTGGACTGTATAAAGATTATGACCAGGACTTATTTCATGCCTTAGCCATGAGGTCATTGGGACTGAAAGGAGCAAGGTCCCTCCACCCCGTGTTAATGATGGGCCTTGTTAAGAGCTAGTAATTTACAAATATTTATAATACAAATATTACACAAATACAAATATTTACAAATATCACAAATATTCAGCCAACTCTCATAACAATCTTAAGCCCCTGAAGTCAATTGGAATCTTCCCTTGGGTGAGTCCCAGCATCCCAGGGATATCTATTGCCTGATGATCAGATCCAAGATTTCCCCAGGGGAAAGGGGAAATAGGGGAAATACATTTATATGCGGGCTGAATAAGACTTAAGATGACCTTAACTATTAATTTCCTCACTGTGAAGATCTTGGGTTGTAACAGGGATGTACTAGATAATTACATGGTTGCCTTTTACTACCATTAACTGGTTGTAGAATTTCCCAAGATTTGCTAAATGCACTTAAAATCCAGTCTGCCTTTGGAAGTCCTACTTATTCATTTCTCTCTCTCCCCAGAAAACAAAGCTAGATTTGTGTAGGATTTAAGTATCTGTGTATGTACAATGTATGGGAGGCAGGTAAAATGCAGTTGTTGAAATGAGCCCTGTTAAAGAACATTCCTGTTTATGCTACTGGGCATGGTGTGAATGCTATGTTTCAATCCAAATGTGTTTCAGTGTGGTAGCATTAGCAGTAATTTCTCCAGTCATAACTGTATGTAAATGCAACATGTTATCTTTCAAAACATCAGATGTCCAATGATTATATCTATTACAGCTTCAAAAGATGCTAAGTATACTTTATGGGGTATTTTTGCTTTTAACCAAGAAAAATATATCTTAGAGGAGACAGCATATGATTTTAGGCACTTTGGTGCTTTGAAAACCAGTTTTCCCTTAGGGTTGTCTGCGGAACGAGGAATCCCTGTCTTGTCTACAGTCATATCAGTGAGTCATTCAGGATTATGATTCTGGATTCTCCTGATTTACAATACTTTACAGTAATAGTGAAATAAACTCAAATAATGTAACAAAGCCCTGAACATACATATAATTATACTTTTGTGTCAGCTTAGGCATGTGAGTAGTCCAGGTGGAGGGGCTCACACTCGTACACACCGAGCTTCGTCAACTTGAGAGTCACAGATAACTTCAGCTCTGGTAGGATAAGGCATAAATGGACATATGGTCTCTAAAGCTCCAGTCTTGTAAAGCTAACACACAGGATGGGTCTCTGTGTCTGCAAAGAACCCACAAGACTCTGTTTGGAAGCTGGAGTCTGGCCACGGTGGTTTCTTTACAGGAATGGGGGCTAAAATGCAAGAATCCAAGCTTTAAAACATCTTAAGATGTCATTTACTATTAAAAGGATCTGATCTTCAGCAAAGTGCACATTTAATTTTTTTTTTAAAAAAAAACAATACCCTCAGAAACACATACATGATTTGAGAGAACAAGTTCCATTATTGTTACATGATTTATTTAGGTGCTTTTGAAAATAACCTCCTATGTGTCTGCGAGAAAAGCAATCCACCGCATTCATGGAATGTATATTATTAGCATTTAATTTGATCATACTGTAATTTTTACAAGAAAAAATATTGCAAAAAACCTCTGAGAGAAAGAAACCAGTTTTTTGTGGAATTATGCTTTCTTCCTAGTGAATTTCTTCCTAGTCTGCTGTGATGTTATTCAGTGTTAGAGACAAAAATACAGGTGAAAACAAGATATTTTGAGCATAAATGTGTAAGACATGCCTATGAATAAAAGAAAAGTACATAAGTTGCTGCAGCTCCAGGGTAACTCCAGGGTAACTATTTGTTCTGCTATTCATAAATTCATAGATTCCAAGGCTAGAAGAGACCATTGTGATAATTTATCCTGACCTCTTGTATGACACAGGTCATAGAACTTCCCTTCTCAAAATTCCTAAAGCATATATTTTGGAAAAACACCCACACTTATTTAAAAATTATCAGTGATGGAGAATTCACCACAAACTTTAGTAATTTTTTCCAATGGTTAATTACTCTGACTGTCAAAAATTTACACTTTATTTTCAGTCTGACTTTGTCTAGCTTCAACTTCCAGACATTAGATCATGTTGTACCTTTTTTCTGCTAGATTGAAGAGCCAGTTATCAAATATTTGTTCCCCAGATAGGTACTTATAGACTACAATCAAGCAACCCCTTAACCTTCTCTTTGTTAAGCAAAATACATTGAGCTCCTTTAGTCTATTATTATGAGGGATGTTTTCTAAACCTTTCATCATTTTTGTGGCTCTTCTCTGGACCCTCTACAATTTATCAACATCCTTCTTGAAATGCGGCCACCAGAAATGGACACAGTATCCCAGCAGTGCCAAATACAGAGGAAAAATAACCTTTCTACTCCGACTTGAGATTCCTCTGTTTATGCATCCAAAGGTCACATTAGCCAATCTAGCCACAGCATTGCACTGAGCTGATTATCCATAACCATCACATTTTTTTTCAGAAGACCCAGCATAGAGTTCCCCATCATGTAAGTATGGCCTACATTCTTTGTGCCTAGATGTAAACATTTAGCTATATTAAAATATATATATTGTTTGCTTATGCCCAGTTTACCAAGTAATCCAGATGGTTCTATATCAGTGACCTGTCCTGTTTACTATTTACCACTCCCCAAATGTTTGGGTCATCTACAGACTTTATCAATTATAATATTTTGTTTTCCAGGTTATTATTAAAAATATGAAATAGCGTATGGCCAAGAACAAGTCTCTCCAGGACTCCCATGGAAACACACCTTCTTCATGATGATTTTCCATTCACAGTTACAGTTTGAGGTCTTTCAGTTAGCTAGCTTTTAATCCATTTAATGCGGGCCATGTTAATTTCATATTGTTCTAGTTTTTTTAATTAAAATGTCATGTGCCTTACAGACGTCTATGTATATTACATCAACACTATTATCTTTATCAACCAAACTCTCAATTTAATAAAAAAAATCAAGTTAGCTTTACAAGCTATATTTTCTATAAACTCACTTTGAGTGGCATTACTTATATTGCTCTCCTTTAATTATTACTTAATTGAGTCCGGTATCAGCTGCTTCATTATCTTGTCCAGGATCAATGTCAGATCGACAGGCCTATAATTACCCAGGTCATTCCACCCCATTTAAATACTGGCACCAAATTAGATTTCTTCCAGTACTCTGGAACTGCCCTAGTGTTCCAAGACTTACTCAAAATAAACATTAATGGTTCTTCAAGTTCTTGAGTCAACTCTTTCAAAATTCTTGGATACAAGTTATCCAGACCTGCTGATCTAATGATGTTTAATTTTAGTAGCTGCTGTTTAACATCCTCCTGAGTTGCCAGTAGAATGGAAAGAGTGGTATCATTAGATATAACTCTATCATCTGTTTTTCCCCCATGTAACGAACAGAAATATTTATTGAACACTTCTACTTTTTCTGCACTATTACTGATAATTTTACCATGTCTGTCTAGCGCTGGTCCAGTGCCATCGTTAGGATTCTTTTTGTTCTCAATATACTTTAAAAATATTTCTCATTATCCTTACCTTTGCTGCCATATGAACTGGGCCATGGGCAGTCAGGCTGAGGGTCAGAGCCATGGTCAGGTACCAGGAACCAAAACCAGAATCAGAACTGGAGTTAGAATCAGGATTATGCCAAGGATCAGGACTGGAGTTGGAGTCAGAGTTACACCAAAGGCTGAGCCAGAATCAGTGTCTGGAGTCACGATGAAGGTCAGGCCTTCAGTCAGAGTCTGATTGCTGTGCCAAGGACTGAGCTTGAATCAGGAACCAGGGAGCAATGCCGGGCTCAAACTGAAGTCAAATTCAGATAGGAGTACCAAAGGTCAAATCAGAGTAAAGGAACAGTGCCAGAGTGAGTCAGATACAAATATCAAGGGTCAAAATGAAGTCAGGGAATAATGCCAGGGTCAGTCCAGAGACAGGATCCAGTACAGCAATTGCTCAACTTCCTGTGCTGCCTTCTGGCTTAAGTAATTCATCTGGGCCAATCAGTGGGGCTGGATGTCTATTCCAATCAGGAACTTTGTGGCAGAGCCTCTAGTGGGTCAGAGTTCTGTTAGCCTCCTCCCATGCTGGTTCCAAAGAGCTGTTGGGTGGGGGTTGCCATCTGGGCACCACTGAGAACCCACGGGACCAGGTTTGAAACCTGTGATCCCTCACAGCTGCCTACAGAGTTCTCCTTGTGTCCCTTTGCTCCCCCTATCAATTTTTACAGTTCCTAACTTCTGATTTATATTCATTTCTATCAACTTCACCTTCTTCCATTTGTTTTATATATATATAATATCTTCCTTGGATTCCCTTCTAAGCCATGTCTTTTTTTTTTTTTTTAACCAATATGACCTTCTTCCTATCCTGTGGGATTGGGGTTTTTGGACTTTTAATAAAGTGTTATTAAACAATTCCCATTCATCATTCACATTACTCTGATTAAATTCTTCCTCTTAGCTGATTTGACTCCATTTTTTCAACTTTGTGAAATTGACCCTTTTAAACCACTAAGAATATATGTTCCTGGCCAGGACTTTATTCTGTTTGCCACGTTATACATTCGATCACGTGTACTTAAGCTACCATTAATTTAATTGAAAAAAAGTTTATCTAATGGAACATTCTGTAAAATCCTACACCATTTTGATAAAGATGGAGAATAATAAGATATGATAAGAGAGGGTGTGAATCCTTTAAATGAAGAAAGACAGAAATAATGAAGGGAAAATATGAAATAATGTAAAACTAATAAAACCAAATGGAAACGGTGATGTAAAATGTTAAAAAGGAAACACATTAAAATATATTTTAAAAATGCCATAAAAGCTAAAAGAGATAATCTGAGCCATGGAAATGAAGAATCATCATTATCATAAAAACAAAGACGAAAATACAGTGTGCATCTACTGCAGGTCAAAAGAACTGGAATGGACTGAAACAGAAGATTCCTACCTCAATTCTCAAAGTGTTAAAAACTGAAGTATACTGTATTCATGAGGAATTTAACAATAACCACTTTGAAATCCACTAAATAATGAAAATAGTAAAACATATATCATCCAAATGGTTTCTAGAAGGAGGAGACACCTTTGTGATCCAAAAAGTAGAAAATCTGTCCAGAGGAAAAAATATCCTGGCTCTTCATCTTCAACAGGCCCCAGAATTAGAAACAGTGATTAGACTCTATGATGACCCAGTTGGCTTGGACACACACACAGGGTCCGGAGTCTGGTAGGACCAGACAATGTGCACCCTATGCCTGTCTTCATCTCTCTCTTCTTCTCAACTCTTGTATGACCAGTTCCCACCCATTCCTGACCTTTGGCAGAGGATCCCATAATGGGGAGAAGACAGGCAGTGTAGCCTAGTCTAGTGGAAAGGCCTCTGGATTGGGAGTCAGGAGATGGATTCACTTCTTAAATTTGCCATTGACTGGCTGTGTGATCTTGGCCAAGTAACTTCACATATTTATGCCTCTGTTTCCCTTCTCACTCATTGTCTCTCTTGTCTAGAGTGAAAGCTATTCAGGACAAGGACTATCCCTGTTGTGTCTGTGCACAGTGTCTACCGCACTAGAGAAATCTTGCCTGAGCTCTCTAGACACTTCTATACTATAAAAAATGTTGATACTGTGGCAGCAACCATCATCCCCCTCTATGTAGATGGGCTAGACCCATGCATGGAATGTCAGTGGACAGATCAAGGGATGTGGGAGTTGTTCTGGGCCTCAGATCTTGGGCAAAATTCTCATTGACTTTGAACTCTGTGGCCTTTAGACTCCAGGATTTGGCCCAAAGGAAATAATCTGAGGAAGCACCTAAAGTGAAATATTAACAGGAGGTATTATTTACTGCAACTTTGCTGCGGGAAAGTTTGGTAGAAGTTGTAACAGTTTGTCATTAACAGTTTACTTAGCATTATAAAGCCATGCTGGCTTCTTATTTAAATCATTTATTTTTTATCACCCATGACTCACGATGCTTTAACCCTGTCACAAAATTGACGTCGATAGTCAGATGGTTTGACTAGCTAATTTAGATGCCAAATGTGTCAGAGAAAAAAAGTGAAAAAAAAGAAATCAGCCATTTTTCACTTTTTGCCTCAAGCATGTAACTATGAATGATTCATAGCACTCCTTGTTCTGTGACAGTTTCATTATTAAGTTTATTTAATTATCAATACTGTGCCCTACTCTATTAAGAAAATCATATTTTATATTGACTATTACTTGTGAATGAAGTTATCAATGTCATTCAATCCACTTGGAATCCTTAACATCTGTTCTATTAAGCTGATGGAGTTTGTTATTGACATGTTTAATGAAATATATTTTCCAAGGACATATTGACAGCCGCTTCATGTGTTAAGAGAACTCTTTGGCATAGACTAGTATATGTAGAACTGTGCATCCTTTTTGCTGTTGCTACTTGTTTGAGGTATTTCTTTTTAGGCTAAGGACTACTGATAAACTGAACCACAGTTCCCTCTCCACAGCACTAGATTAATTTACTTCACTGCTATTTTCATTACCAATGCATGACAAGAAACACAATGATCGCGGCATGTAAATTATATCTGGATGCACAAAGTAACAGCATTTATTATCAGCTGTTAATGTTAGTTGTTTCCAGTTTGCCTAAAGTACATTAAAAACATATTATGATATTATGCAAACACTAACATTAACATATTTTAATATGTGCTCCCATTTTTTCTTTATTCCATTTCAGATTAAAATCCATTACCAGCACCAACGTTTTATCGCTCTTGTCCTGGAAATTGAATTCTGCTTTAGACGAGGTGGGAAATGTTTAAAAAGGAAAATTAGAAATATTCCAAAATAGAACAGGTTTTTTAAAATATTTAAGATTGTTTTCAAGCTCGAATTATATTTTTCTGTTTATTTTTATTATTTTCAATTGCTTTATGTTGGAAAATACCCTGGCAAATAATTGTTTTTTTTCTATGTAGTGTACAGGAATGAAACCTTAAGATTGTCTGTTCAAGCATTACTTGCATTACAAGCACTACTGTTCAAGCATTACTTATCTTTTGAAACTTGTGATGTGGTTTATTTGAAACAACTTGGTGAACAGGACCACTTTAATGTAGGGTTGCCAGGTGTCCAGTTTTCGACCAAAACTTTCAGTCAAAAAGGACCATTAAAAGTCCAGTAGCAGCAATGCGGGGCTAAGGCAGGCTCCTTGCCTGCTCTGACTCCCCGCAGCTCTGAGAAGCAATGGTATGTCCCCCCCTCCAGCTCCTATGATGAGGGGCAGCCAGGGGACTTCGCATACTGCCTCTGCCCTAAGTGCTAGCTCTGCAGCTCCCATTGGCCAGGAACCGTGGCCAGTGGGAGCTGTGGGGATGGTGCCTGAGGACAGGGCAGCATTCAGAGCCAGTTGGACATACCAGAATGGGGACATGCCTAGGGTTGCCAGATGTCCGGCTTTCAACTAGTGGTGCTGACCGGGCCACTAAAAGTGCCAGCAGGTCCGGCTCCTAGGTGACTTGGGCCCAGCAGCCCCTGCCCAGACATTCTCCCTTTGGCTGAACCACTCCCTCTGGCTTCTAGCCCCAGCCAGGATGCTACTTCCAGCTCCGAAGAATGAATGGCAGGTGCCATGGCCAAGAGGAACTCGAAGGGAGGTGGCTTATTTACATGAGAAATGATATTATTTTTGCCCATTTTCTGCTATGATTTTCTATCTCTAGTCATGTAATCCAAGAATATTTTGACAGTGAATGCTTCCCCCCCACCCCGGTACATTTTCCTTTGGGGTTTATATTGAAGTCTGATTTAACAGTTATCAGAGGGAAAAAGCACTCTAAATATGAACTATGGACTGAGGTAAACCATGTTCCGATCTGACATGTTTCCAGGGGGGGTTTTCATGTGTTTATCTCGTCTGTCTAGCTCTGGCACAATGGAACTCAGACACAAGATGCCAGCAAGAAGTGTTATCTGCTGTTCAAGAATCCCAGTTTGCAAGAAAGTCAGTGGAGTTTTGAACTGTTATGATAAGCACTCCTCTCACTCATCTGGACAAAGGGGTCAGCAGAATAAAATGAATGAATGATCATTGGACTTAATCTGTGCTATTGTCTATCTTTATCCCAAGAACAGTTTCTATGCAAGCATGCATTCATTTACACGAAACTGCAGCCACAGTCTCTTCCCCTAGTGATTGCTCAAATAGCATGACCTGAATTCAAGACATTTCTGATAACAATTTAAATATGGGTGTACAGGAAAATAAATGTTCCCTAAGGGAGTAAGAAAAAATAAAATATTTCTTTATTCCTTATACGTTAGGAAAAAAATAGCTGTGAGCTTTTCTCTTTCCTCTGGAAACCTAAGTTAACTATATGATTAAAATAAAGTGCTGGCAATACAGGAGTTAATACTTTCAATTGTTTCAAATAGATACTTTCCACAAGAACCATCTAAATGATTGTTTGCTTGTTCATCAGAGCATGTAGGGTTAACAAATTTTTTTGCTTGAGTACACTTATCCTTATTAAAGCTTCACTTATTTCAGCGATCCATTTTTTGATTAATGTTGCTATTTCCGTTTGATGGCTTTGCCTCAAGGGTCTACTTTTTTTTTTATGAAACATAATGCAGCTTAAGTTCGTTAGATTGATCAATTCCCAAATCAGAGTGTCGTAATAATTTACAAACAACTTTTTGTATGGACCTTTACAAATTATACTTGATGCATTCTTTAACATGAATGTGTAATCTGTGGATTTATTCACCTTCCTGGATGTGTAATTTGTTGACTTGTTCATGTTGTTTTCTAAAGGTTTTTGAGTTTAGGTAATAGAGTTGCAGTGAAATTGCTAGAAAAATTGTACAATGGCCAGTACGTTGAATGTTGAGAGGCTTAATTCAAGTTTTTACTGTACTTCATTATCTTTGGATGAAAAGCATTATACTGTGCTGTAGCGGGGTGGTGACTCACCCTGCGGCGCCTCCTGCTGGTCTTCCAGGGAATTCGCATTTCCAGTCTCCAGAGCACCCTCTGCAGGCCGATGTCCTGCTTGCTGCTGGCCCCGGTGTCCTCTTCCCTGGGGTGCTGCACCCCTGCAGTACCCCCACAGTCTCACTGGGTCTCCCCTTCCCAGGAAACCCCCACCTCCTATCCCCACCTTGCCTCATCTTATGGGCTACTGCCAGTCACCATCAAGCCCCTTTTCACTGGGGCCGACTGCAGTCTGTATAAGCCAGTCATCATATGCAAGGAGGGTTTGGCCTGCTGCTTCTGTCTACTGTGGGCTGCCCCTGCAACCCCAGTACCCCTTTTCGGCTGTCTTCTAGGCCAGCAGCCTGGGGCGGGGATTTCCTGGTCTTCTCCCAGCCCTGCTCCACTCCAGGTACCTTGTCAAGCTCCTCAGCAGCCAGTCCTGTCTTCCTCCACAACTAGAGGAGACTCTCTTCAGCTCTTGGCTTCCTTGGCCTTTATAGGGCCAGCCAGGTCTGTTTGGGGTGTGCCCCCCCCCCCCCCAGCTGAGGCTGCATCCCAATCAGCCCAGCTTTTCCCTTGTCCTAGCCCTCTTCCAGGGCTGTTTTAACCCCTTTTTCCTGGAATGGGGCAGCCGCCCCACTACATGTACTTGCAAATTATTATTATGAATTAATAATTACTTTTTTGTGATGCACTTGTAATATGTGAATTTAAATACATATTTCTGAGAAAAGTAAATACCAGATGTAATCCAGCAAACATCACAGAAAATGATTTGCCAAATCTGTATTGGGAAAATATAGAAATGATGCAAAGTTTTAATTTTTTTTAGTGGCATCTGAAATATGAAGCATAAACTCTGTGAAAAAAATTCATCGCAAGCAGAGGCAAGGATTCAAGATCTGTTAACGTCAATTAATTTCCCTAGCTTATATCAGGTTTGAAGCTAGTCGTGTAATGACAAAGCACACTTTATTTGTGAATCATATAATTTCAAGAAAAGTCATTAATATAATTGCAAAAATACCTGTCTTCACTGAACATCGCAGGTGGCCTGATTTTACAAAAATAATTTAAACTTTTATAACACTGTCATACTGAGGTATCCAAGGCCCATTGAAGCAGACTAAATTGGAAAGTTAAGTGATTCTTCAAAGTTAATAATCTGGTAGGTACTACCAAAACCAAATATGTCCCATATTTAAATTTAAAGGATTAGACGTTGTGATAGAGGAAGGTCAGGGAGCTGTGGCAGAGTGCTTGAGGGGAGATATATCAGCTCCAGGTTCATTAGGGCGTGGCTCCCTGTAGACTAGGGAAGCAGGCAGCAGGTTAATTAGGAGCACCTGCTGTCAATTAAGGCCTTAATAAAAACCCCTGCCTCAGGCAGACAGGTGTGGGTGTTTGAAAGGAGTTTGGAGGCGTTGGAGCAGAGAACAATTTGGAGGCATTGGAGCAGAGAGCAGTTTGGAGAAGTTGGAGCAGAGAATAGTTTGGAGGCATTGGAGCAGAGAGCAGTTTGGAGAAGTTGGAGTGGAGAGAGTTTGGAGGAGTTGGAGCGGAGAGAGTTTGGAGAAGTGCTGCGGTGAGCTAAGAAAGACCCAGACCCTAAGTAAAGGAACACCTGGCTTGTGCAGAGAGAGGGCAGGAAGCCCACACAAGCTGAAGAGTAGGAGAGGGAAGTAGCCCAGGGGAAGGAGTAGCTAATCCTAGTGGTTTACTGCTATCCTCAGGGCCCCTGGGCTGGGACCCGGAGTAGAGGGTGGGCCCGGGTCCCTCCCTCTCCCCTTTTCCCCTCCAGGATACTAGTGGGACAGTTAATACCCTGTTCAGAGGCAAGAAAAAGGCTTCCTGAATTCCCCCCCACAAGAAGAGAAAGCGCAGGATCCATCAATATCGTGGGAGTAATTTGCCACAAAGTACAAACATTCCTGATGGCAGTAAGTAATGAGTTTCAGAGAGCAGTTCAAAATGCCTAAAAAGAGATCACATCCCAAAGGGATATTAAGTCACTAGGAGACTTGAGTGAATTGACCCCAGCTAACTCAACATAAAGTAAGAAATGAGTACATTCAAGAGTTAATCAGAGCTGTCTTCTATAAATCACCATAAGCATCTTATAATTAATATAGAAATGGACTGATAAAACTGGGCAAGATAATGGTTCCAAGATTCTCCCCCTCCCTTCAAATCTGGTGCCTTTCTACCAACAGTGGCATATTAACTGAATGAGTTGAACACCATTGGAATCATAATAATGGGAAGCATTAAGGAATGGATCAGAATTTATGGAACCAGTCATGGAAAGAAAAGACCAAAGTCTAGAAACATTTCTCTAGTGGAAAGCTGTCCTCACTTCTGGAATCAATCAAAAGTCTTTTGAGGCAATGGGCTCTTTACACCCTCTCCCCAACCCCTATTCTGCTGCACCCACCATAATGTGTCTATAATTTGATCATAATGACTCTCAAGTGTTGTCTTTAATAGTCATTTATTTGCAGCCAGTCAAACATACTTTAAGCATGATGTCACCAGAACAATACTGACATCCAGTGGCCGGTTGTACAGCTCTTAGGTAGGTATTTCCTAAATGTGTTCATTGGATCTCTCTCTCTATATCTATATATCTCTCCAACATCTACTGTGCTTCTATTTGAAGGTGGCAGGGTGGGTTAATCTAAATACCAGCTACATGCTGTGCTACTCATCTCTACTCTTCATGCGTTTTTTTAAAAGAAAAAAATGCTCTCTGCTTATGAGACTATTAGCATACTAATGAGCATGTTTATGTTAATAACATGCATGGCCAAGGGTGGAATAATATATTTCTCTTCCTTAGATGAATTACCCTTTTTTTCTACTTATATCTGTTTACAAAGACTCTGTAATTCATTGTGTGGTATATTGTCATACCCTTACTCATGTACTGATACTCTCAAGTCAATGGGACTATTTCTGGGGTGGATTGCTATTCAGTGAGACTCCAAACTCTAGCTGCCTATGTTCTCTCCACCAAGTAGTCTATACCATTAGCTCTGCAGAGTTGCATTACTTACTCTCTTCCTTTCTTTGGGTATGTCTACACTACAGTATGAAATTAAGTCGAATTTATAGAAGTTGATTTTTCAGAAGAGATTTTATACAGTCGATTGTGTGTGTCTCCACTAAGCACATTAAGTCAGTGGAGTGCGTTCACAGTATCATGACTAGCATTGACTCTCAGAGCAGTGCACTGTGGGTAGCTATCCCAGAGTCCCTGCAGTCTCCACTCCCCATGGCATTCCATTTTTTTGAACGGAGTTCTGCCTGCATAGATTCTTCTCCCCATACTGCGATCAGCTCCATTACCTCCTGTTTGGTCCATGCTGGAGCTCTTTTGCGATTCTGGAACTTCAAGAAATTAAATTCAAAAGTTCCTGGGGCTTTTCCTGGGTACTTGGCTAGTGCATCTGAGTTGAAAGTGCTGTCCAGAGCCGTCACAATGGAGCATTCTGGGATACCTCCCGGAGGCCAATATCCTCGAATTGTGTCCACAGTACCCCAAATTTGAACCAGTGAGGTGAATTTTGCCATGACTCCCCTTGCCGGGGAGGAGTACAGAAATGAATTTTAAGAGCCCTTTAAGTTGACAAACCGGGGTTGGTTGTGTGGATGGATTTAGTTTTAATTCGACATAACGCGACCAAATTCAACATACTCACATACTATAGACCAGGCCTTTGAACAGAGATAGGCCTCAATCCCGTGCTGCCTTCTGTGATGTGGGAAGAGGTACAGTGAAGCAGGATTGTCATTCCCTCCTTGCTCTCTGCCAACTCAGCTTCTGGTGCACAAGAAGAGAAAGGGAGTGTGAGAAGACTGGCGATGGCAAGGAGCAAACTGATTTAACTTCCACTGGGCTTTCTGCTCAGCCATGGAATGCCCATGGAACACAAACAGCCATGGAACACAAAGAGGGATCCCCTGGCTCCATAGCAAGACTAACTGAAGCTACTCACCTGTATCTGCTGACTGAACAGAGACTGGGGACTCAGGATGACAGTTGTTTAGCTGCATGACTTGCCCTCATGCAGCAGGCCCTGGTTTTCATTCAAATTATTGAGAAGAAGGTTAAATGGTTAAAGTAATACCTTAATTAAAATAGATGTAACAGATCACCTTCTCACCCCCCTCAGGAACTCAGGCAGGAAACCCTTTTTTGCTCCAACAGTGCCCTTTAATTTACAGTGCAGGACCCCACCACCAATATATACAGGTTAAAACAGTTCATTAACATCCAGCTCTAAGTAGCTCATTAATATACAACTCATTAATATCCAGCTCTTAAACAGCTCATTAATACCCAGCTCTTAAATAGCTCCACAGGTTCTGGCTCTACAAACTCTATATAGTTCAGCCCCTAATACAATAATACAAACACAGCTCTTGATAGCTCATACACAAACTCACACAGCTCTTGATAGCTCATACACAAACTCACACAGCTCTTGATAGCTCAGACACCACCACCACACTGGGCTTGCTTCCTGGCAGCCAGGTGCAACCCATACAATTGATTGCTCTGCCAGCCAGGTGGCTAATTAGCCTTCGGGGGGGGGGGGGGGTTTGCAGAGGGCCTTTCTCCCTCTTAAAGGGGCGGCAGGCTGGGTCAAGCCCACCCTGCCACACAGAATGTATAAAGGGTTTCACTTGGTATCCAAAGGTTGGATATGAGGAACAAGGATGACACCCTGGCCCTATTGAAGTTGATGGCAGAGCTCACATTGACTTCAATGGGACTAGGATTTCATCCTGAGTGCTAAAGGTACTTACATGGAATATCAGACACTGGAATATCAGACACATGGAATATCAGTCACCACACTGGCTCACCTAAGGACTCAAAAGGAGAAATCCCTAGAATGTAGTAAATTTATTGACTACCCTATTCAAAAATTAGAGGCATATGTCAAGAGCAGGCTATGGGTGACATATCCCTCTGGCTGGAGGATAAGGTGCTGATTGAATGATCTTTACAACAGAAATTTTAATATATTTAATAACAATCAATAATAATAACAATAACCTAGGCTTCAGTGTTCCACTTGAAAATGAGACCTGTGGTGTCATGTGCCTGAGACTGCAAACAGCCTGAGACAACAGATCCATTGCTCTGGGACATGTTGGGGGGAAGGAAGTCTGTGGTAAGGCCTCATCTGGGATGAAAGGAAGGGTCACGGCAGACATTCAGATCTAGAATGTATGCGTGGATTTGGGGGCATGTTAATCCAAACAATGTGGACCCCAACTCTGAATATCTTCTGAATATTCATCCATTCACATATTCTTACTGATAGCATATTCCAGGTGAGTTTTTCTCTGTCAGTTTATATAGTATCATTCCACAGACTCTCCTCACAGAAATGATTTAAGCCCCAGTAATTAATGATTGTTTTGAAAAGCCTTTGAAACCTCAGGTAAGCACCAATAAGCAAGTCCGATTATTATCTATTACTCAAATCTTCTAAGACAGGGGTGGGGAACCTCTGGCCCGCGGGCCTTATATGGCCCGCCACATCATTTTGTTTGGCCCGCGGCCGCTGGCCAGGGACGGCTCCCTGAAGGGGCCGGGAAGCGCCGCACAGGCCGCCGCCGCCAGCCGTGGGCGGCTCCGCACTGGGGCCGGGAATTGCCGCGCCACCATCAGCCGGGCGGCGAAATGAGGAGCCGCGGGGAGCCGACGGTCGGGGGGTGGGGGGGGGGGGGCGGGGAGAGACCGGGCTGGGTGGGTCAGGCGAGGCGTGGGTGCGGGAGGGAAGGAAGTTTGGTGGGGGGGAGGCTGGGCTGGGTGGGTCAGGCAGGCGGCAGGACCCTGGCTGGCAAGGGGCCAGTGGGGGAAACCCCAAAGCAGTGCAGGGCTAAACACTCCGCCTGCCACTGCTTTGGGGTTTCCCCCGCTGGCCCCTTGCCAGCTGGGGTCTCAGCTCCCATTGCCAGCCTGGGCTTCGTGGGGGGGGGGGGGGGGGGAGAGAAGCAGGAGCAGCCTGCGAATGACATTATAAATGTCAAAATGGCCCTTGGCAGGAAAAAGGTTCCCCACCCCTGTTCTAAGATATCAGCATTGATTTTATTAATTTATTTTCAAAGTGTGGTCCAAACACAGTATGTTAGTGATTGAAAAGAACAGTAATGAAATCATAAAAAGCTATCCTCTTAAAAAAAATAACCTACTGGGTAACAATGTATGGTAATACTTGTAACCAAAATAAATTAAGCCTTGGGGGAAAAAAAACTTAATTTGCACAATTAGACAGAACAATAGAACACCGCGTAATTAGGTGCAGTACAATACAAGTGTAACCATCCTTAATATTAGTGCACAAGCCTTTCAGCCTTCATTAAAGAGTTCCTTTGGAACATGTGAATAATAGGATTAATATAGCTACAGGCACTGCTGGGTCAGCTGGCAATAGATCAATCCAAAACTCAGAGCATATTAAAAGGATTATAGATTAGCAATTAGATGGCTTTTTCATGAGCAAGGAATAGTTCCCCAAGCTTTGCCAAAGGTTAACAGAGATAGGATGTCGATTTTTCCAGTTTATAATCCAGTAAGGACCTTAAGGTGAAGGAAGTTATGGGATTTTCAGTATGATAAGAGTGACACGAACAAAACAAAACAAGCCCTTTACTATCAGTGACAAGGTTTCACAGGTGAACTTTCCTTGCAGTAGGTGAAGGACACAAATCCGCTATGTTAATAATGTTGCCTTTAAGGAAGAAGATTGTAAAAATTCTCAGAGAGGTCATGGACAGTTATTCAAACCTTGTATGTGACATTTATCTTTGAGTGTTTGTTTCATTTCAGGGCATACATAAATAAGTTCTCTAAAATGGAGTCTAGAAATCAATGATGAGCATTGCCACTATGTATTATTGGAATTTTGGTTTGACACTTATTTTCAGTTGATTGGTAATCTATAGATGTCTAGGAATCTCTGTTTTATTGCTTCCTGATGAAATATTATAAGGTGATTTTGTTGTCTATTCAATTACATTCCTAAATAAAGAAAATGTGGTATATGGAGTCAATTCCCTATTGACTCAAATAAGAGCTAAATGCTTAACATGTCTGAAAATCAGGTCACTTATTTGGATATATGCTGCTTTTTTCCCCTTTGCTTAGTTTGAGCCCATTACTCTCCAACATATAGAGACAATCACAAAGTAAAACCAATAAATGAAAAAAAATGAGGGATTGCAGGCTCATTTGGTTTGGTCACATAAAGCACAGTCCTGACAGCTGTTTGGGTAAGAAAGTCCAGGAGCTCAAGATAAAGGAAAAAAAGAGAGAGACGGGTTGAAAAATAAAGGGTAGGATGTCATAAAGGAAGGCATGTTAGCATGTACTGTCATAGAGGATATGGCACTGAACAGAACACTTTGGAGGGAGAGGACTGGTGAGTGGACCACATTTGATAGGATTAATGCAAGGAAGAAGATTATTTATTTAGATGCCCAGAGATGGATATGGTGGTTTAAATTTAAACATCCATGTTTGACATTTTTGGCCTTTATGGAGAAAGGAGACTATATCAGAAAAGAGGGGAACAAAGACAACATTGAGTTTCAAATAGAAAACATATCATAATTGATGTGGTGTGAATAATAATAATGATACCCAGCTCTTATAATTCACAGTGAATAATATACTCAGCAAATTTAGACATTTTTTTCTGCTCACAGAATGTCATTAAGCAGATTAGAATGTCCTCAATATTCAGAATTTACAAACAATTTACAATAAGCAATGTATATGACCAAATTAGGTCTTTTTCTGTTCACGAATAGACTTCAGTTTTAAAGTTTTCACTGTTCACAAATATTTTGTGCAAACAAATTTCTATGAATTGCTTGTGAAATTTCTTTGAGTGACTGGAATTCATGATTAGTCACCCAAATCATCTGGTGAGTTTTTTTGCTTTCTCACTTAATGAACATACCTCTTATTATGAGAATGGCTGGAAGAAGCCACTAGCAGGGATGAATATTTCAGGGAGCAGTAGCAAGTTTGGGGAATTTTAGAATATTTTAAACCTTTTCCTTCTGAGGCCTTAACCAAGCCATCATTCTTATATACATGACGCCACTGTAAAATCTATTGGCTGGATGAAGAGTTCAATTTTCATTTTTCCTCATCACATTCACACATAGTTATAGAGCTATGTTGTGTTGTAGATGCATTAGGTGCAGTTAAATGCTTCCTGGCTCATTTAATTGCTGTTATGGCAGGGATTAGGTTGTTTTTTGGGGACACCTGTCTTCCTGTGGGGCCTGACTGAATTCTATGATTCTTGCACTATTGTTATAACCACGTTAGTCCCAGGATATTACAGAAACAAGTGAGGTGATATTTTTGATTGGACCAACTTCTGTTGCTGAAAGAGACAAAACTTTTGAGTTTACATAAGCTCAAAAACGTGTCAAAAACGTGAAAATAGAAATTGATCCAACAGAAGATCACCCATCTTGCTTCTCTGAATTCTATGATGCAGGTTCAGTCCCTCAGTCTATCCCTCCTCAACCTATTCTTGAAGGTCAATATCTTATGGTAAAATATGTCAGATTTACTCTGAGGATATAAAAAGTATTGGGGTAGGGAGAGTATATTTGATTTGATAAATTTAAGTAAATAAATAAATAAATAGTCCTAATATACAGTATCAGTTTCTAACATCAAAGAAATATAATAATATTTTCATCTCAACTACCTCTCTCTTTCTTATAATCATACCTTTAAAACTCTTAAGAAAAAGCAGACTTCTTAAATTTTTTTATATATTCATTTTCTACTGTGGATATATAACTGCTATCTATATAATTACTAGTTTGACTTTAGCACAAGTATATAAGGAATTCAATAAAGAAGGGATTTTTTTTAGTTGAATTGTGACAGTTACTTTGATTTTGACAGACAAGGACTGAAGTGTTTACGATGCAATATGACAGCAACAGCCATGACATTAATTGCGTCTTTTGTTGGAAAATGCCATGCATTACATTTCAAATAGGATTCAAACCTTGAGATGGCTATTCATTTAATTTTACTTCGCAGTAGAACTCTGGAGCATTAGCATTAATTTTGTCTTTCTAAGACTAGTAATTGACTGCACTAGCCACATACACTGAAATGGTTAGCAGCCATCAGTGATTACATAGATGGCCTAATCAACTCAGTGTCTGTTATCAAACATACCATTTTATAGCCACTGCCACTTGGCAATCATGGGGGTTATACACCCAGTTCAATTTCTTTTTCTACAAAATGAAATAAATGTAAGAAGCAAAGAAATGTGCCTGTATGACCTTTTTCTTTAAGGGCTATTTACAACATAACATGAGGTGGTAATAGTTTGCAAAAATGCAGCATCAATAATTCTTTCAAAATTTTGAAGTTCCAAATCACTTGTGCTCTAAGTGTGGAATTTTCAAATGCATCTAAGTGACATAGGAACACAAGTACCAGTGATTTTCAATGGCCAGAAGATAGAGATTTTATATTTTTAGGGGAAAAAAAATCCCAAGCTAAACAAAAAAGTTAAAAAAATTGCTATATTTTTCACTGGAAGGGATTGCCAGAAAAAGATCAATTTTGAGAGAACTGGAATGGAATTTTTGGTTTGCGGGCTACCTGCCTGGTAGGTTCTTGTCAGTTTCAGTACTGCTGGACTTAGATTAGTCCAGCAGTACAGATGCCTGGAAGGTCTCCCAGGTTTATACAGTATTTCAAAAGACTGCATGAAAATATCATAAGCACTGCTAAAGAAGCAGTGAAAAGATCTGTTCTGATTATAACCACAAGTGATCGCAGACCACAATACACTGAGAAGCCCATCAAGAAACCCCATACAAGTATAATGTTTATTACATTCCTAATATTTTGTAATATTGAGCCTTGTACCCCAAAACACTGAATTATGATAAAATTCCTTTTCAGAAGTACTACCGCCATGCATTTGATTTTTCCTTCCTCAGTGTACTTTGCACTTGTCTTCATCAAATTTCATCTTGTTGATTTCAGACCAATTCTACAATTTATCAAGGTCCTTTTCAACTCCAATCTAGTCTTCCCTCCAGCTTGGTGTCATTCTCAGATTTTATAAGCATCTTCTGCTCTCCATTGTCCAAGTTATTAATGAAAATACTGGAAAATACCAGACCCGAGAGGACCCTGTGAGATATATCCTTCCGGTTTGAGACCAAATTATTGATAGCTATTCTTTAAGTATGATTTTTTTCAAACAGCTTGGGAATCTCTTTATAGTAATTTTATTTAGACCACATTTAACTAATTTTCTCATTATAGGTCCTCTGCCATATCAAGAAATGGAACAGCACTGAAACTTGTCACAAGGAGATGGTGACTGGGTTTTGACCCTCCTTTCTAGACCATATTGAGACTAGTTATTGTAATTCCATGGTTGGTAGATCAGAGGGATAAATTCAAGGGAAGGAGAGGAGTTATTTAAGTTAAGTACCAATGTGGACACTAGAATAAATGGATAAAAACTGTCCATCAACAAATTTAGACTTGAAATTAGGCAAAGGTTTCTAAGTATCAGAGGAGTGAAATCCTGGGACAGCCTTCCATGGGGAGTAGTGGGGCCAAAAAACCTAATTGGCTTCATAACTGAGCTTTATATGTTTATGGAGGGGATAGTATGATGGGACTACCTACAATGGCATGTAGCCAATCTGTGACTGTCAATAGCAAAAATCCCTAATGGACAGAGATGGGACACTAGATGAGGAGGACTCTGAGGTACTACAGAGAATTATTTCCTAGGTATCTGCCTGGTGGGTCTCACCCACATGCTCAGGGTCTAACTGGTCATCATATGTGGGATCAGGAAGGAATTTTCCTCCTGGTCAGATTGACAGAAACCTTGTTTGTTATTTTTTACCTTCCTCTGCAACAAGGGGCATAGGTCACTTGCAGGTTTAAACTGGAGTAAATTATGAAGTCTCTGTAACTTGAAGTCTCTAGACCATGATTTGAGGACTTAAATAACTCAGCCAGAGGTTAAGGTTCTATTACAGGAGTGGGTGAGTGAGGTTCTGTGGACTGCAAAGTGCAGGAGGTCAGACTAGATGATCTCAATGGTTCCTTCTGACCTTAAAGTCTATGAGACACAGTACCCACGACTCAGGCTAGTGAGACATCTCAAAGCAATTGTATTGAAATTTCACAAGACAATCCATCCAAGTGACTCCAATACAAAGCCCAAAATCTTCTCAGTAAACTTGGCTAAGAAGTCCATGGCATGTTGAGTTGAGAGGTGTGAGTGAGGGGGTCAGTCTGCATACCATTGTCTCAGGACTTATATCATAAATGGATGCATTATCACTGGCATGGTGCCCTCATTTTTGTGAGATGTAATAGAAAAAAAAGGGTTATTCTCCCTCCCCTTTTGTATACTGGACACCGGCCAAACAATACACACTTTAAGCTCAAGTTAAAATTAAGGAGTCATAATTTTCATGTATACAGTATCTGAAGTGAGTGGTTTGATATAAATAATACTGGAAAATTCTCTTCCTGCATCCTTTCTGAATACACAAAAATAGCTTTATATTCTATTTATTCAATCATTCATTTTTTAAAATGGTGTCCCTATTCACAAGGTTTCATAACATTTAATTGCTTCCCCAAAATCACGTGGAATTTATTTTTTCATCATTTTGCTTGAATCTGCATGAAATCACCTCATTTCTATAGCAGTTGCCATGAAATTCACACATTCCTTGGGAAATCACCATGAAATTATAAAAATTATTCTATCTTTGTCTCCAGAAATCTTGACTTCTAAAAAAGTGATGGGTTGATTCTATATCTCACAGATGCCACTAAATGACTAAAAATGTCATTCCAAACAATATAAACAACTCTGTGTGACTGTTTCAAATACAAGAAAGATGAACTGAAGAGTATACACTTTATCAACTGAAGAGTATACACTTCACAATATTGGAAGCTAAATGTTGAATTTGATGCTGCCAGTAAAATATATAGCAATGGTAAAACATGGAAAGAAATGAGGAAACACAGTCATAAAGAGGAACACAGTCAGTTTTATTTAGTTAGTTAGTTTTTCCTGTGGAAAAGCCTAAGCCATCTAGAAATGTATTCAGAACAAATGATTCTGGAAACTCAGACCCTAATCCTGTAAATGGACCTAAGTAGGCAACCCCTGCACTCATGTGGAACCCTATTGACTTCAATAGGGATCCTCATAGTAGCAAGGAGCTGTCCACAGAGATACAGTTGCAGGGTTGGAACCATAATTGGTTGCTAGCTAATTCAACAACAACAACAAAACTGGGAGGTTTGGAATCTCAAGTTAAAATATCTTTTTGCTTTTAAATATTTATTGCTTGCATCAATCCAGAAAAAAAATCTTTCATCACATTTGCTATTGATTTTGTGTTATCTGACCCATAACACCAATAATAACGTTGCACTTTATCTGTTCTGTCCTTATTTACCTTACAGTGATAGGAGAGCACTCGGGGATCGATTTATCATGTCTAGACCAGACGCGACAAATCAACCCCCGAAAGATCGATCACTACCCACCAAAGTGGCGGGTAGTGTAGACCTTTCCTTAGTCTATGGTCTGGTTCCCATAGCATGAATCAAAAGGTCCAATTTTAAAATACGTCAACAAGATTTAATTTCTTCCTGGAACTGTAACAGAGAGAAGCCTGATAACTGGAAGACTAGAAGACATATCAAGCAGCACTAGAGTGAGCATAGCTATGAAGAAAATGGTGATAGCCAGATGACTGTGGAGTTGAAGATCTTGATGAGGTGATAAGCAAAAATAGATAGATAATAAAAGAAAGCTGAAGAAATCTGGGTTTACCTCAGTAGATCTGGGAGAAAACAATCAGTTTGTCTGTCATGTGGTACAAATAAACGAGAGCACACCTGGTGCTTAATTTGTAACAAAAGAAGTGCCAGGGCTCAGCCCCAGCAAGCCCCGGACAAATTAAGTTCTGGTGGAGTGGCTGGAGAGTGGCAGCTGCAGGCTGGGTGCCCAGTTCTGAAGGCAGTGCCCCTGCCAGCAGCAGTGCAGATGTAAGGACATCATGGTATGGTATTGGTACCCTTATGTCTGTGCTGCTGCTGGTGGCAGCACTGTCTGACCAGATGAAAGCAGCAGTAGAGGAGGACAGTGCCCAGCACAGGACAAAGGAAGAACAGAGAACTTCATAGTGAAAGGATCTAAAATTATAATGAGGAAAGATTAATATGCATATGACAAAGAGAGCAAAACAAAAGTATCAGACAGTGGGAGATTACCATAGTTGTTAAAAAATGGCTGCAGTGTGTTTACCCATTCAGGTTAAAAGAGTGGAAAAGCAGCCAGCCCTCCCCAGCTTCTCCTGCCCTCAAACGACACACAGGCGCCAGAATTCTACACTACACATTCCAGCAACAGAATCAGCCAAAGCACCTCCCCTCTCAATCGAAAGTGCAGAGTCTGGGGGCACATCTGCCACAGCAGATGGAAGCCAGCTTCCCACCATGGATGCACTAGACCAATGGGAGCCTACTGGTTATATGAAAAGAGGAATGGACTGAAGGACGTGGTGTCCCTTTAAAAAATATTGTTTTGAGATTTGTCATAATCACCATCATCATGGTAACATATGATAGACTTTTACAGGAGAAGTATGTCTCACAGCAAGGTATCAAACTCCCTTCAGCAAAGTAAGAAGTCCTGGGATAAGAGGGAAGGTCCTCTCATGACTCAGTAACTGGCTAAAAGATAGGAAACAAAGGGTAGGAATAAATGGTCACTTTTCACAGTGGAAAGAATGAAATAGCCAGGTCCCTCAAGGATCTTTACTGGCTGTTCAACATATACATAAATGAACTAGAAAAAGGAGTAAATAGTGAGGTGGCAAAGTTTGCAGATGCTACAAAATTACTCAAGATATTTAAGTCCAAAGCTGACTGTGAAAAGTTACAAAGGGATCTCAGAAAACTGGGTGATTGGGCAACAAAATGGCAGATGACATTCCATGTTGATAAATGCAAAGTAATCCACATTAGAAAACATAATCCCAACTATATATACAAAATGATAGCTGTTAACACTCAAGAAAGAGAAGTTGGAGTCATGGTGGATAGTTCTCTGAAAACATTTGCTCAGTGTGCAGTGACAGTAAAAAAAAACAGAATTGTAGGAACCATATGGAAAGGGATAGAAAATAAGATAGAAAATATCATAATGCCAATATATAATTTCATGGTATGCCCACACCTTGAATACTGTGCACAATTTTGGTTAACCCATCTCAGAAAAGATATATTAACACTGGAAAGAGTACAGGCAACAAACATAATTAGGGGTATTGATCAGTTTCCATATGAAGAGAAATTTGAAAGATTGGGACCATTCAGTTTAGAAAAGACATGACTAAAGGGGTATATGACAGTGCAGAGAAAGTGAATAGGAGAAGTTTTATTTTCCCCTTCATAAGTACCAGAACCAGGGGTCAGCCAATGAAATTATTAGGCAGCACATTTACAACACACATAAGGAAGTACTTCTTCACACGATGCACAGGAACTAATTGCCCGGAGATGGTGTGAAGGCCAAAAGTATAAATGGGTTCAAAAAAGAATTAGATGCATTTGAGGAGGATAGGTCCATCAAAGGCTATTAGCCAAGATTGGCCAGGGATGCAGCCTCATTCTCTGGGTATCCCTAAACCTCTGACTGCCAGAAACTCGGACTGGATGGCATGGAATGAATCACCTATTAAATTGCTCTATTCTGTTTGTTCCCTCTTAAGCATCTGGCTCCGGGCACTGTTGGAAGACAGGATACTGAGCTAGATGGAGCAATGGTCTAATCCAGTGTGGCAATTCTTATGATCTGAAATGCATGCGTATGTGTTGTGTGTAGTTGTAAACTAGCAAAGAAGGTGTGCTTGTTCTGGAGATCAGGAGTGTAGGGGCAGTGTATTAGGAAATATGGTGCTAAGCTACATGAATAGAGGTTGCTCTGCTTTCAAATGATATCTCAAATCTGATCTCCTTGACTCTAGTTGAGTCTGATCTCCTTGACTCTAGTTGATCCCTGATCTCCTTGACTCTAGTTGATCTCCTTGACTCTAGTAATTACTTTGATAGGAAATATACTTGAGTAACCTTAACTCTAATTATGTAATGACATTTTCTGTGTGGGTATGCACAAACTCCACTTAATGAACCATTATATCTTATATGTTTGCCATGTACTGGCTTTGAAAATAATTCCACACTGTGTTTCACTCTGGTACCTAGTTTTGTTGTTGACTAATTTCATGTGCTTCAGGTCTAAGTGCTTTTTGTAGACTCAATTCAGTTCTGATAAATGTTCTTTTTAGTCTAGTTAATTTCTTACACCAAGACAAGCTATTTTTAATAGAAAAGTTTAGCTTAAAGCTAAGGCCTAGATTGTCAATGACTAGTTTTTAAAAAACAGCTACCTTAGTTTAAAGATTTCGGTTTTCTTTCTACAGACTGATTAAGAAAAAAGACTGACAAATTGAACTTCAGATTTACTCTTTCACCAGACCAATACCAAGACTAGGTAATGACATCAACTCATTGTTAGTCTGAAAGAGGTTTCTTTGAAATGAAACTTGTCAGATATACTTATCCCCTTCACAGTCACAATGATTGATAAAAACAAAAGCCAGGCACCAGACTAGCATCTTCTTCCCTGGCTGGTAAGCCAAATAATGTCAATTCAACAGCTTGTTCCTGGTAGTCAAGGGCTGGTATTAAAATTGCACTTTTTAATACTCATTTTTCTACAATAGATTTTTTTCGAAGGCAATTGTCTTCTGGGGTGGAGTTTGTCACACTATTGCTGGACTTCTCTCTCTCTTCTCAAATAAGCAAAACATCAACATTGATAATTCCCAGAGATTGATTATTTGCTATGAGGTTGCTGCTTGGAATGGGAGAAGCATGGAATGTCAAGGTTCTGTCTCCTGAATAACAAAGGATTCTTTAGCAGCCTCTCTTGGTGATGGAAGGTCCAATTCAACAGTGCCATGGGAACACTTGTTCTCACTTTTGGATGACATTATGGATGGGAAGTGGGCAGCATTGTCTCCTGCAGATATGGACAGGCATGTTTGGGCAATTGGCTGGATGGGAGGGGGGCTGGGTGGACTTGTGGGCTCTGGGATTTTGCATTGTTTTGTTTTT
Organism: Sternotherus odoratus; assembly: GCA_032164245.1. NCBI lineage: Eukaryota > Metazoa > Chordata > Testudines > Kinosternidae > Sternotherus > Sternotherus odoratus. Next base: position 182,609,343 of record JAVMKO010000002.1, on the reverse strand, counting down.
GAATGCAGATTTTTTGTACATAATTCTACATTTGTGGGTTCAACTTTCATGATAGGGAGGTTGCACTACAATACTAGTGTTGGGTGTGATTGATCGCATGATTAATTGTGATTAACTTTTTAAATCACGATTAATTTTTTTAATCGCTTGACAGCTCTAATATAAAATGATGAATGAAAGTGAATAGGGAAGTGTTAAGTAGCCCCTACACTTGACACAATAACCAGGGGTTGTGGATGAATTTAATAGGCAGCAGGATTAAAACTAACAAAAGGAAGTACTTCTTCACCCAGTGCTCAGTCAGCCTGTGGAACTCATTGCCAGGGGATGTTGTGAAGGCTAAATGTATAATTGGGTTTTTTAAAAAAGGTCCATGAATGGCTATTAGTCAGGATGGTTTGGGGCAAAGCCCCATGCTCTGGGTGTCCCTAAGCATCTAAATGCCAGAAGCTGGGAGTGGACAACAGGAGATAACTCACGCAATAGTTGTCCTGTTCTGTTCATTCCCTGTGAAGCGCCTGACACTTGCCACTGTTGAAAGAAAGTATACGAGACCAGAAGGACCATTGGTCTAGTCCAGTATGCTGTTCTTATGTTCTTAATTCAGCTTTGCTGTGAGCAGGCAGAATTTGACTAATGTCGGTAGACTTGTGCCCACTTACAAAAGGGCTGAATATGCCACTTAAACTCAAGGCCGACATTATACAAAACAAACATCTCTGGGGTTTTCCCAAGTCAGAGAACTGAAGTTTAAGGTTTCCCCTGGATTTAAATTTGGCCCACCAGTCTAAGTGCCAGGAAAAATTAGAGCAGTAAGAAATATTTCAGAAAAGAAAAAGATAGTTATGTTGAAAGAAATTCAGGAGAAGCTAGAAAGGGAAGAACTGTTCAAATAACAGTCATTATTAAAGAGGCTGGAGGAGGTTTTTTTTTTTTTTTTAAACATTAAGGAAAAACTCCTTTATCAGAGCTGTACCTTTCCATACTATGGAAAGCAGAGGAAAGTGCAGCACCAGCAGAGACAGGGAAGGGTTAGCAGTAGCTCTCCACTGCTTACCACTCATTGCAGAGATAGGATCAATTGCTATTCCCCTCACTATATCAAATGAAGCCTTTTCTCCCCCTCCCAACATAGTATGTAAACACATTGAAGACTCTGTTCCATCCACCAAGGACAATGCTTTCCTATCTTCCACACCATGGATCTCCCTTCCTGCCACTAGCCCTTTACCCCAACCCAAGCACCCTTCTCTCCCCCTCTACCAAGGAACTCTTCCCCAAGCTAAGGAAACCCCTTATTCTCCCCTTAGAGGGGACTCTAATACCCTTAAACCTGATTTCGTGCTATATATACCCTACTCAAAGAGAGCTCACATTTTGGTAGGTGACATATTTTGCTTCACATGCAGATTTTGGGGACCAGATTCTGGTGAGTCACAAAGGAGCCAGCTGTGGCTTTCTAATTTGGGGGTCTGATTCTATGCCAGCCCTGCACCCAGAATATATTAGAACAATTGTGAAGCTGACTATTATGACCCCCAAGAGTCATCCACCAGATGGGGAATGCAGGAATTCATTTCTTTCCAGGCATTCACCCAATACCTCTTAACACTGGGCCTGCAATGGTGATGATGCTGGAGCCACCCTATTCCAAACACACATCGCTCTGGCCCTGCTGGGGACACCTTCCTGTTGTGGGACTCCGTGACTGCAGAAATTTAGCTTCCTCTTGGCCCTTGCACTCTTAGATAATGTAAAGGAGACAGATTGCAGCAGCCAATGTGGGGATGAAAATCCACCGGCTGCTTTTATGTGGATAGGCAGCCTGAGTATTCCCACCCCCTTGCAAATTTCATGTTCTTGATTTACCAGTCGTTGGCTTGGATTACTATGCCTCTAGGAGAGTGTACCTTTTTGTCTTTCTAAAGTAATGCAATGCCCCAGGCACTTGTGTGCAGTTTAGATTTTCAAGAAACAGCATAATTTGATGGTTTAATAGCGGTGCTGTGAAGTGTTTATCAATCAAATAATGCATTTATAAGGAAAGTTGCTTTAGTTTTCATAGAATACATTGACATAGGACTAGACTGCAGCCAGCTCTGTGCCAGAGGTGGAGGATGTGAGGTGCTTTCACCTCTTTTCCCAGGGGCTAGGCATAAACTCAGTCTTTGCAAGTCACAGCAAACAAAGCCTGGGGCGCTAGCACAGGCACTCAATAGTTTCTACATAGCCATATTCTCTATATCCAGCAGCATTGCTGACTTCAAGAATTCAACAATCATGAGTTAGGCCCAAAACATGATGTGACTGTCTTAAAAAATCATGAGATTTTCCCTGCTAAATATGGGGGGGTCTTTTTATTTGCTTTTTTGGTATTGAGCTGTTCAGTTGTACTGCTAGCACGCCAAGCTTTTCTCCACAACCATGATGGGTAGAAACTTTAAAAAAAAAAAAAAAAAAGCTGTTGAAATTTTCATTCAGCCTCTTTACCCCAGGAGCTGGGGATTTACAAAATGGATCAATAATTGGGACACTTGCAATAAAATCAGGAGACCTGGTGGCGCTGATCATATTTATGTGACCCTCGTCATTGTAACTAATCATTAATGGGCAATAGCTTTAATACTTCTGTGAGCTAGGGAAGTATTTTACAGGTGGGGAACTGAGGCATGGAGAGACTGGCTTGCCCAAAGTCACTGAAGAAATCTACAGCTCAGATGAAAACTGATTCCTAGTTTCCTGAGTGCCAATCCAGTGACCTATGCACTAGACCTACATTCCGGCCCCCCTTATATCAAACCCTGGAACTAGGCTAGCAAGTGGACTAACACACATTATACCCTATAAAGGAATATAGAAATGTTGTCCTTCCTGGTTCTAAGCATAATCTCATGACTGATAGCTGTTGTATCTTGTGGTGTTAGGAGGTGTTTATCAATCAAATAATGCATTATTCCCACAGGAACATGCCGTTGAATAGGGGTAGGCAGGGAAAGATTTTCCTTTCCCAAGACAATGTTTAAGGTTTTAAAAACAATTCCAATCCCAATAAGGAGAAAAAGTCAACATCCCAAACATTTTCACAGATCAAAAATGCAAAGAAAATTTTGGTTCAGGTGAATCAAAATGTTTTGTTCCAATAATTTCAAAATGTTTCACTGTGATTTCTACCTTTTTATTTATCTGTTTACCCAAAGTTAACTAACATTTCAAAACAAAAAGCTATTTAGAACTTTAAAAAAGGAACTTTCCATTTCAAAAATATCAAAATGAAACATTTGAAACTTTTTACAGCATGGTTTGAAACATGTAACCCATCAAAACCAACCATTCATTTCAACAAATGTGCTTTTTTATGGGAAAAAACAGTTTCTTTAAAAAATTCCCACTCGGTTCTAGCCTTCTGCACAGTAGCTGAACCACCTGCTCTTACTCCCTATTCTAGTCTGTGGTTTAAACCCACTTTTATCTTTCAGTGATATGCAGATATAGTTATTGATTTGATTAATTAGAAGATATCATACTGAGGACTTTCTGCCAGGTTTTTAATCTATTCAGGTTACCATACTCTGGTTGTGACACCCTGGTCACTTGAAAATAACATTACTAATACCTAGGGCTGGTCCAAATGTTTGGAATTTCAAAATTCTGATGGAAAAAAAAGCAGCAGGAAAAAATCCAAAAAATGTTGCAAACGTTTCTTTTCCTCTTTTTCAACCAGCTCTGCTAGTAAGTTGGGCTGGACAGTGTGATGCTTACACATACTGAGGAGTACCTACTCACAATGAGTCACCCTTTGGAAGTGGGCACTAATGGGGACCATCCTACTCACCTGCCCCTGAAACTGGCCTTGGTGGAGAACCCAGATGGAGCATCTGGAGCTATGCATTAAGGAGGACACTACCCTCTAGAGCGCTCCCTGGTTGTGGGATGGGAGAAATAATGTGTATTTCAAGAATACAGCATACTCCTTACCATGTGGCCAGCCAGCGCTGCTGTCAACCACATGGTGACTAGAGCACCTAGTCCCTGCTTCTTCCCACCACTTTTGCAGTCGGGAAGGAACCATTTGGTAAGAGCGCTCCTGTTTTCCTGAGCTGTGGGGGCTGCAGTTCTCAGTGTGCAGCTGCACCGGGTGAGGGGGATAGGTATCACCTTAATGCTAAGTGTTATCAAATTTCTTTCTTTACCAGCTGAGGCTATTTTCATCTGGAAGAGGATAATTTAGCCTTGTGTCTCCTGAAGCACGTACGCCAAAATAATCTCTAACATATTCTTGTTTGTTTGTGCAGCATCATCATTGGAATGATCAGCTCTCCTACACAAAGGTTTGTTATTTTGCTTATGCTCCTTCTTCAGGTTTTGCAGTAGAAGAGAACAAACTGCTGTACTTATTAGATTAACTGACTAATTTCTGTTGCTTCTAATGGCTTTTATTGAGTCAGCCTAGCATGTGAAACTTCAAAATATAGTCATGGGTGTTACATCAGCATCAGGCAAACAGAGACCCAGGCCTTTTAGTTTTACTTTTCTCCCATTGTTTCCTAATCAGTATATCATAAAGGTCTCCTTTCCCTTTACCCAAGCCTCCTGAAAAATGTAAACTCCGTTCTTTTGCAGTAATTAAGAGGAGTCAGTCCTACTCCTTCTATTCCCATGAGTGCTTGGGCTGTGCAAAATGCCAACATATCATTGTTTTTTAGAATAAACTGTAACCTCAAAATATGGGCATAAGCCATTAATACAACTACAATTTTATAAAACAGATCCTAAGTATTTACTCTGAAACCTTTCCTTTTCAGCATTTAACATTCAGCAAAGTAACAATTTTAAATATGAAGGCTTGGATGGGCTATGAACCATTGGTGCCAACTGCCAAAGGGTTCACAAGCAATTCCTGTTTCAGACCTCACAAACTCACTACACCTAATACACTGCTTTCATGTTATTTGTCTGTAAAGGTCACATATGAGGATGCTTGAATGCTTGTAACATATTGCTAGTCATAATCATAACGAGATGTGTGTACAAGTGATATTTAAGGAACAATGTAACTATAATGAAAATTATGCCCTTATGGTCTTGGATTGCAAATGATTCACCAGGGAATAATATGTCTTGGTGATGGCCCATTCAACAAGGAGGGAGTTGTCACTCCTCTGTGACTAGCTGATCATGTAATGTATTGCTCAGTTGTCCACCATTGCACGAACGCAGAAAAGTCAATAGGAAACCATCAGTAACAAACTATAAACCATTTGGCAGAGAAAAGGAACCATACGACAGCGAGGATTACTCTGTCTGTGAATAAAGACAAAAGACTGATTTAATTTTCCGCTTTGCATCCATTCATTGAGGGAGGTACCTTGATGAGTGGGGGTGCTTCATGAAAGACTGGGTCGTAGCTCCTTGACTGAACTTGGAGGTGAGAATCTACTTTATTAGATAGGAAAGGTGACTACTAAGAAGTATTGGTCATAGTTTGTATTGTATATTTTTTGTAGGTAGCCATTTGTTTCCATCACTCATGCGTGTTTCAATGTGAATCTCTGTTCTTTCTTAAATACATTTCCTTTTCTTTTACTATACTTGAATTCAAGTGCTGGGTGTGATACAGGAGTGGTGAGCTAAGGTACAACTGGTAAAGTGGGGTAGGCTGCTTTTGGAAATGGAGAACATGGGATTTCTGTGGGTATCCAGTGCTCAGGGGCTGAACACCACAGGGGAACACTTTGAAGGGACTTGTTAGCTGGGGTGCATCTGTTGTCAGTCTTCAGGGCAAAGGCATGGTTGGTGTAGCCCAGAGAAGAGGTCTTAAGTAGCTGACAGGCTATTTGTGAGAGGGAGCTAACACTCAGCTAACACAAGCAAGAATCCCTCATACTGGAGGCAGGTGGCAACTAGGTAACTCGCAGCCTTGGGTGTCCTAAGAAGCTCACAGTGGCCATGTCTGGTTGCTGTGTGTATGGAATGGGAAATAGATTGTAGCAAAAATGTTGTATTTATCTTTCAAGGAAAGCATTAGCTTGTCCATCCTCACAAGGAAGCTGCCAGGGTTCCCTCCCCACTCAGAACTGTAGGGTACAGATGTGGGGAACCCCATAAAGACCCCCTAAGCTTATTTTTACCATCTTAGGTTAAAAACTTTCCCAGGCTCAACTACCTGGAACAGTATCACTGTCACCACCAAGTGAGTTACACAAAAAAATCAGGGGAAGAACCACTTGGAGTTCTATTCCCCCAAAATCTCCCCAAGCCTTACACCGCTTCCTGGGAAAGGCTTGAGAATAAAACCCTCACCAATCCTTAGAGGTGAGCCCAATCCAAAACCCTGGATCTTTAAAACAATGTAAAAAAACCAGTCAGATTCTTAAAAGAAGGATTTAATTTAAAGAAAAGATAACAGAATTACCCCTGTAAAATTCAGATGCAAGTTAACTTTACAGAGACAAAAAATATTTAAAAAACCCAAAGAGGAACCCCCTCTAATCTTAGTGTCAAACTTACAGAGAAAAACAGGAATAAAAACTCCCTCTACAAAAGGAAAGATTCACAAGTGGAAAAACAGAGATAATCTAACCTGCCTTGCTTGGCTGGACTTACTGGTTCAGAATGATTTAGAGAATATGGATTGATGTCTGGTTCCTCTAAAATTCAAGAGTGAAGACCTCAAACAAAGAGCCCAAAACAAAGTCTCTCCCCCTCTCCTGATTTGAAAGTATCTTTTGCCCCCATTGATTCTTTTGGTCAGGTGCCAACCAGGTTATTTGAGCTTCTTAACCCCTTACAGGTAAGGAGGAATTCTAGGCTACCCTTATGTTTATGACAGAAGCATAACCTCTACCTCTGAAGGGCAATATGCTTCAGTCTTTAGCAAAAGGCAATGTATGATTTTTCCATAGAAAAACAAGATTGCCACACAAAAGTTATTGTATACGATGGGGATTTTGGACACTGAGTCCACAGATACATTATTTGCATATTTCTCTGGAAAATCAACCTTAATGTTTGTCTTTGTGGACAGTCCCATCACAAATGCATAAAGGAAATATTGCTTCCACATAACTTTTAGGATATGGGATGGGTTAGTTGATATTATGATGGGTAATTTGGCAGTGATATAATCTAATGTTAGGATAAACTTAATATGTATTGCCTTCACTATTTAAAAAAACAGGAACATTTACGCACATATTGATATATCCTTCATTTCATCCTCTCTTCTAGAGGTATCTCCCAGTCCCATTCCCAGAACCTTGTTAGAAAATAAAGATCCCTTAGGATTTCATAAATATGAGATGTGCTTCTTTGCAGAGCATTCATATGCTATGCACAATCCTGTTCTGTTCTGCTAAAGAGAGTCTTTTACTCTAGGTCATTGGTTCCCCAGCTGTTCCCTGTGGATCACTGATGGTCCACGAAGTACTTCCTGTTGGTCATTGGAGGGCTGACTGGTGACATGGTGCAGCTCTCTCTATTATTTCCAGTTTCATCAGGACTACTCAAATGAACAAGGACTGCAGGGTTGGGCCCTTGGTGCCGGCTTTCAGTACATAGGTCTCTGTCACAGCACTGAGAGTTTTTTTAGTGTGAGTGAATTGTCATTACTTGTTCACAGTTAAGGATGAAACCAGTATCCTGTTATAAGTTGATTTTCACCCTACTATTATTTCACCAAAACCAATCCAATCTCACAAGTCTGATCCTAGCCTGGAGTGGAATTTTTCTGGAATACTTGTTTTGGAAATGCGGGAATTCAGATATTTTCTTTGTTCTTTTTCCAGAGATTCTTCTAATTTTCATTTGGTACACCATATCTCCTAAGCAATTCCATCTACAATTCATTAAATTTCCTGCTCAGCTTTACTAGTAGAAGGTTACGTTTGAAGGGACTCGTGTCAAGCATGGTAGTTACGTAGGTCCACATCCAGAAAGGTATTTAAGCTCCTAACTTCCACTAAAACCAATGAAAATTAGTAACCTATACATTGGAGGAACTGACACATACTGCCAGGGAAATTTCCTCTAGACCTGTTATGATGTCATCGCCCACCAAATCTGACTTACTAATTAGCTGTATGCAGTCACATTATCATCTCATTGTCTGTTACTATAGCATCTGTAAACCAGCATTGAATCACTAGAGCTGCACACTAGCCAGATCTTTGACTACCGCTAGAATTTACAAGATAACACAATTTGCTTCAAACTACCCTAGATACCTTTTCAATCTGTTAGCCTTTAAAAAGGATAAATGTATTTGTTTTTTAATGAAAATATTCACCTAAAATATATAGGGCTGGTCCCTGCATATATGCACAAGAGTGAGGAAATGTGCCTGGTGTGACCACAGTGGCAGTCCTTGTGTGCCCCTAAGCACAATGACCAGTCCTATCTAGAACCTCTGGCAGTGTTGTAGACCAAGAAGAGAACAGCAAGGAGGTGGGGCCATGGCATATGTCTATGGAGCAGGGGTGTGCTTCTCTTGGGTTGTTCAGAGCTTCCCAAAGCATTGTCCCAGTGCCTTCAAATCAAACCAAGTCCATCCACTGAAATAGTTTGTGTTCTCTGGTGTTTCCTTCTATTTAATTATATATGGTATTTTAAAACGACTATCTTTATCACGTGAATAATTGTACACTGTAGGGTAGCACATCTACAGATGTTACATTATGACAGAAATATCCCTCTTACTTTAGCTCAGCAATCATAACTGTGACTATATTCTTAATATAATAATAGAAGCTTTTAAATTATTATAAAAACCCTGTTATCAATTTTATGTCCAGGATGTTGGTAATGATACTAAATTGCCTTGCTGTGTAGCTTCTTTGTGCTTGAGGCCAGATAGGATGTCATGATGGGCTTGCTCTTCCATGCTTAAGGGCTTAACATTAGCAGCATATGACAACTTTCTTATCAGACTTCTGCTTTGCCAGCACACGGGGATGAGGAGGTGGACTGTAGTCTCTCCTGTGCTGGATGGAGTGGCGATTAAGGAACATCACGCTAAAACAGGCATGACAAAAACAGGGGTTTCACCGTTAAGCTTCTTACATGATTGCAAGACACGACAGTGCAAAGCTTTCTGCTTTGCAATATGGGACTTTTTTATTTTGGGGAGGGAAAAAAAAGCGCAGTTATTAAACTCAGCATGGAGACAATCTGAAACAGGATCTTCATCAATCAGATTAACGACTTTCCGAGATGAAAGTAGACGCGGCACAGTGTGAACCTGAGAAGATATTTATCAAAACCCATATTAATAACCACTTTCAGCCTTCTCCTGACAGTTTCATCTTAGCTTCTATGTTTAACATTTGAGTATCATATGTTTTTGTCAGGATGAGGCTGCTAAGAGCATCAATTAATTAATTCCTCTGAAGTGTGGTTTGGGAAGGTAATAAAGTAACATTCCCTAAGGCCAGGACCAGGAATGGTAAGCAACATGCTGGTGCTAGACAGTTTGTTACTTCAGAAAAAAATTAAAAGCACAGAATCATTTCCACCTTTAAAAAAAGAATCTTCATTTTTATTTCAATGAAATTGCTAACACGGATAAAGTAAAAACAAAACAAATCAATCCCTTCCAAAAAACCCCAAACAAGAATCCTCCCCCTCAAAAACAAAAACCCCAAACAAAGCAGAAACCAAAAAAACCCAGAGCAGATTAAAAAAAAGTGTTGCTGCATTTTTGTTGTATTTTAACGGGTGGAAATAAAGTGCTGGTGGGCAAAGTAAATACAATTAAATTTAAAAAAACCCCAAAGAAATAAGTAAAGTTTGTCTTAGCAATATTTATTCTTATTATCATCATCATCATCATCTCAACCACCACAAGTGCTCTGTCCCAGAGTATTATTTTCGGGTGGGGAAAAAAATGTTATTGACAGTAGAGGAAAATGAACCCTCCAACTTATGGAACTGTGAGATTGCAGTTGAAACGAGAATCCCACCACTTTCCAAATTGCATTAATGTAGGGATCTATATGGGCATAACACTTGTACAGGATGCCTAATGTAAGCTCTATTTAAATGCTATTAACAATAGTAATGAACCAATCTTGGGATTTTCTTCATGTAAAAGGCTTGTGCATTCTGTGAAGAGCATGAAAAATGATCAAGGAGAAAGGGCTGTTTGATGATATCAACAAGTATTATACACCTGTTTCCAGGTAGTTTATGTCTTTAATTTGGCATTTTCAAAACCTTAAGCACATAATAAGTTAACGCTGACACCTGGACAGCTTGTTCTAATTTGTACACCATTCACCTTTTCCATAACTCTAAATCTATTACTAGGATTTATTGTAAAGTAGAACCACAAATAAAATACTACCTAAGATAGACAGATAGAAACATCTTCCATGCACATACCAACTGGCTTAGATGAAAGCTTTTGTCTGCTTGGTAGATGGGGATGCCAGACTATGTGTAAGCGGGGGAATAGTCCCGCTGTTGTGGGGAACTCTCCTGGCTTCTATACTACCCCGGTGAAATGGGCTACCGGAAGGATCTGAGTCCTCGCTCCCACTTCCTTTACCCAGAGGCCTCCTGACCTTGAGGACTCCCCTTCCACTCTCCTGTCTGGTGGAGTCCTCGTAACCCCAACAAGGCTGGGCCCAGGATTTCTGGGGGGCTCAACCCCAAACCGTGCTGTGGTTACCCAGGTCAGAGGCTAGGGTGTCCCCACTCCGGGGTGCTCCCGCTGCACTGGACACTTCACTGACCCACATAAAACTTACAGCAAATGCAAATTATTTAATTAACAATTTATCTTAAAAATGAACAAAGAAGAAATAGAACAGTTAGGGAAATCCTGCCCCGTGGCAGGGAGCATTACACACAATGTCTCTGGAGTGTCAGGACAGTTTTCAGACTGTTCCTTGTAGGGCCCAGGCCTCCTCCTTAGCTGTGCTGCAGGGTTGCTGTGACTTGGACGCTTCCTCTGGTGGGGTCCACACCCACTCCCAGCCTCTGGACGGCTCCAGCCCAGTTCCACCCTCTGTGTCAGCTCCACGCTGCCTCAGCACGACGACTGCTGCTGCTCTGCCTCCAGAACAGCCCCTCTGGCTGTTCCAGCTCTGCTTCCAGCACACAGCTTCTCTGCAGGCAGCCCCTATGTCTCTGCCCCCAGCACTGACCTCTCTGCCTCTGGTTTCTGCAGCTGCTCCCAGCACAGGGTCTGTCTCTCTGGGCTGCTTCCCTGGCCCCTCCGGATCTGGCCCAGCTCTAGTCTCCAGCTCAGCTCTGGCTCCTCTCCCTCTGGCCCAGGCAATTCCAGCTCACACACGGAGGACGGGACCCATCCTGCCCTCCTGACTCCTTGATTAGTCCCCCGGCCTTGTCAGTCAGGAGTGCTGGCCTCTCCCCATTGCCCCTGGGGACCGCCAGTCTCAGGGTCCTGATTGACCATTGACCCTCCCCCTTTAGGTCCTGGGAGCTAATAATGAAAACACCCTACTGAGTGTTAGTAAGGGGCTAACAGTTCCCTTACATTTGCAATTCTTTAGGATGCTGTCTTGTGCATCCTAAAGAATGACCCAGCCTACCAATCACCACATACTGATGTCCCTCCCTGTATTTTTCAATTGTCTCCGATACTATCTCAGACCAGGTTTTTAATATTCCAGAGGGGAGTGAGGAGGCTTTAATGTACAGCTGGGTTCAGTCTGAGATATAAACCAATCTTGATCCATTTAGTAACATTACGTACGTCATCATTTTGGGCATCTGCATAATGGTCTCATTTTCTTCTTAATTTCAGGAAGAAGTCCCCCTAACTTGCTTCCATGATTATTATGACAGCAGGAAGTGTTTGGGAGGCAATGGCAGAACTTGTAGCTGAAGAAAGATCCTTGTCAGATAGAAAACATATGAGTTGGTGTGTTTGGAAAGCTAGCACACCAAACCGCAAGTGATCCAACCCAGAGTGATCATTTGGTTACTAGGGTCCATGGCAGTACTCTCCATCCAGAGAATGCTGTTTGGAGCAAGGGCTGAGCACAAGCAGCTTGTACCTCTAATAGAAACACATATTTAGCTTTGTATGTTTATAACTGAGGAGAAAGATGACCTGAGGAGAATCACAGGCTGGCAATAGGGCTGGTCAAACGTTTTAGGTGAAAACTAATTTTGGGGGGCAGAAAATAGGATTTTTGAGTAAGTGAAATTGTTCCCGAGAAGTGCCTGCTTTCTATAGAAGATTTCACTTGAAAATTGAAATATTTTGGTCAAAAATCAAAATACTTCAATATGGAAATAGTGCCATGATGTATCATCGCCCCATTCTTCCCTATGGGCTTGGCTCTCTGGTCGGGCATCATCACCCATGATGCACAATGGCCAGGGACTGCCATATTGCATCACTGCCCCTCTCCAAATTGTTTGGATGCAAGCTTTTGTCCAGCGAAAACAATGTTACATGATTATTTAAAGATAAAAAGTTTGGGTTTTGAATTTTTTGCACCTTCTCTGTTTTAAAGTTTAAGTTAAATTGAATTAGGGGATATTTTCTATGTAATATAAGGGCAGAAGACCAGTGGAAATTTGGCAAGGGGACTTGAAAGACAATGTAAGAGGACTGCTTAACAGGCAGTCAATATCACCAGCTGAGGTCCTTTCATTTGCATTCAGAGTTTATAAAGCACCCAGCATGCGGGCAGATTATGGAATTGAAAGGTCTTAGGCACAGATAGACTGACTATATAAGAACTGTAAAGGAAACAGAAAACTTATAAGAAGCTGGGAATTGGAACAAAAATAGTTTGTTATGTTCTGATTTAGCTTCAGGGAATTAAGAGCTGATCCTGTCTCTAAAACTCAGAAATTGGAGTTCAACTGTGTGTGTGTGTCAGGAAGAAGATCTGCTATTGCCATCTTCAATATAAGGGAGATTCTTGTTCCTGAACCATAAATGGTGTATTCCAATGAAAAAGGATTACCACTATTCTAATCTTCAATTCTGTAACTGCAACTGGTTATTTTTGGCATTCAGTCCCTTTCTTATATGGACAATTAACATTAAAAAAATACTGTCAAACAAAATTATTTTTAAAGTGACTAATTAATAAATATCAGTTTTATGATAGAGCAGCATGCAAATGATCAGCCTTTTAAAATAAACATTGATTGTAAAAACATTGTTATACAAGATTTTTGGTTCCCCCGTTTATGGAGAGAGAAAGCTCTTAATACAAGGCCAAAAAGTAAAAAAACCCACCAAAATGTTCATGTCTGCTGCTCTCTCCTTTTTTTGAACACACTTGCCTGCCTCTTGCTGCCTGTTGACTTCCAGTTCCAGCTCTGCTGAAACCTACCTTTTCTGGCTCTGAGGAATGATGTGCATCGGCAACAAAATAGTGAACGTGGCTATCCACAAAGTGCTGCCAAATACACAAGGTCAATGAACTGAAAATAAAAAAAATAAAAAAAATAAAACATTTTCTCTAACCCTCCTCAGTGACCCCAATCTCAGGGGTCATTTTTATTAATAAGAAGATAACATTTTCTGATGGAACTGTGATTCTCAGGGAGTTGATGTTCACTTAATTAGCAAAGGATATGTATAGACTGCGGGAGGTCAATTCCTGAATCTAATAGAAATAGCATAGGCTTCAATGCGTTAGAAGCTTTACATGGTAGGGGCTACTTTCCGCCTGGACATTCCTCATTTAGTTGGTGTATCCATTAGATTTTCAAGAATTGTTTGAGTATTAGCCTCTAGGCACTGCCTTAGTTCAGCGTGTTGAACCACAAGGTCCAGCAACAGATCTGTGGGTGTGGTTCAGGGAAGAGGATCACAGAGAAAGAGAAAGTGGTGTTCTGGCAAATTGTTGTTAATTTCTACACACCACCATTATATTTTTCCATTACTATTTCTGTAGCCCCAGCACTGGAGCTCAAAATTAGTTAACTATACGCTCTACAGTGGCACATTCAGTCCCTTATCCTGGATGCAGTATTATCTACAACATAAACTTTTCAACCGCTCCCTGTATTTACCTGAAGATCTGTTTCTGAAGTTTAAATCCCCAAGAAGGCCCTAGATAATGTTGAGTGTTTCTGGAATGAGGAGTTTGCTCCTTTGGATTACATGGGCTCACAACTGCATGGCAGCCACCATCTTGGTGCTTAGAAGAAGCTCATTTTTCAGCTAGCCTGAATTTGAAACTTTTCTGCTCCTGCAAGGCAGGTTGGGAACACAGTTTCAGCAGTCAGCCATTTTGTTATGCTGACGCTTCCACCTCTAGACTAGGACCTTCTTGGAAACTGTGATGAGACTGGGGCAATGTATATACAATTATGGTTTCAGGTTTTGGCAAACTGCGTTGATAGTTTTTCTTTAGCCCATGATTATGTGATTAGAACTTTCATGCCCTTGTTTTTTTGCTGTACTTTTTGTTTGTTAATGTGATTTCATTATGTGCTATTTTCTTAGTTTTCATAAGGGCCAGTAAATATTTATTTATCAAAGAAATGCCCACTTTGGAATTTTTGTCTAATTTTTTTAAATGCCCTGTGCACCTGTGCCAACATAATTGCACTTTCATCCACATGCATGATCAACCTCACATCCCATCCCATTTATTTCCCCAAACTGGGTTGTTAGACTATTTGATCCCCCTTTTCCACTCACTATTATTTTCAGGCTCAGATTCTTTTAAGAATCTGACTCATTAGTTCTTGTGTGTAGTCACGTAGGCAGAGTATTATCTGACATAAATTGTACTTCTTGATAACTGTGGTTGCAAACTTGTTCCCACAGCTATTTGTGTCTGAAAAAAGGAGGCCACGTTGAAGCCCTGTTCAAAAACTAAGTTAATTAATGTCTGTTTTACATGTATAATGTTTGCTGGTACAATTTAAAAGGTTATTTTTTTCTACCACATTTCTATGAGTCCCAAGATTCCTCTGTTGAAGCATCACAGATGAGTTGACAAATACCTCATACATTATAATAAAGAATCAGAATATTTTTCCTTGAGCCGTAAAACAAAATGATATATTTTCTGAAAGCAACAAACTGTTAAAAGCAGGTACATTTTAAAAGATTGTCAGCCACTGAAACATAAGATATTTAAATACTAGAAACCCTCCATGCCCGTAATTATTGAGGAGAACACTTAATCTCTAGTATAAAGCCTCTTAAAAAGCTCACCAATAATTCCTTCGTATTGATTCCAATCAGATTGCTTGCAAGAGTGAAGCAGAATGTCACAAATGGTCTGCAGAAATCATTATAGCCTATTAGATGAAGCATCAGACTTAGGCCAAACTATATCCTTAATCAGACTACTGGCCTCAATTAAAAAACCTTACCAGTAACTGGAGCTCCATGATGATATCTCTTGGCTCAAAACATTTTACCTGAAGGAGTCAGTCTATCCTCTTGTGGCCCACAATTATACTACCATCTGGCTGGTATGATTTTAGTACAAGGTTCTTAACAAGATAAAGTCCAGGCAAAAATGGTTTCAAGGAGCAATTGAGTTTAGCAGTCTTAAATTCATTACAGTATAGATTAAAATGTACTGTATGAGAGCACCTGCTACCTCTTTTAGCATTGTTTACTGGTAATGCAGGAGACTATCATTTTTTGCAAAACATGTGTGGTCTTGTCACAAAAGAATAATGTTCATTTTTTAAACATAAAAGATGCATGTTTTAGAAAAAACATTTTGTATATATTATTTGGAAGGACAAACTATTTCATGTAAAGGTAGTTCTGTTGTTTTGCATATCATTATGGTCACCAAATACAGTATCTGTGAGAAATAAAGACAATAAAGGAGCACTATTTCATGTCCAATCTGATCCTATATCAGCAGCTTAGAACAGTGGACTCTGAAACTCACCCATTCTTCACATGGGTGAGTTATTATCAGAAAAGTAAGAGTGCAAGAGGGTAGTTGGGACACAAGATGGAGAGATAGGTATGCTGGGCCCTATTCCAAACTCTTCCACTGGCTCAGTACTATTTATGTCATGTTTGGCAAGCACCTTTCTGAACCTTAGCATAATGGTTGTGGGCTCTGCACTTCTGAAAATCAGAACATTTATCTGGTAACCCAAAATATTTTTCAAAAACCTAATTTTGGGCACCCATTTTAAAAAAAATCTTGGCCATAAATATACCTCTGCTCTATGCAACTGTGGATTTTCTTATTAGCCACATGAGGGTTAGAGCTTCTGGTGTGCTTTTCATGGCACTGTTGTAGAGTTTGGATGTAAAGTCAGTGTTTTCAGCCCCAAAGTATCAATACATGCAAGAGGAA
The DNA here is from genome assembly GCA_032164245.1 of Sternotherus odoratus. Taxonomy (NCBI): domain Eukaryota; kingdom Metazoa; phylum Chordata; order Testudines; family Kinosternidae; genus Sternotherus; species Sternotherus odoratus. The sequence continues at coordinate 182,593,066 of JAVMKO010000002.1, read as the reverse complement.
TTTTCCAGTACCATAGGGCCATCCTCATAAAGACTTCCATGTCACCCCAACCCTGCTGACTCCATAGGAAGCAAAGCCAGAAGTAAAGGACTGATCCAACTGTGCTATTTTTTGGCCTCAAGGCTTTTAGCATCTGAGGTAAGCTCTGAACAGGTACTGAACAGGTCTCTTGTGTAGGTACCATTTGTCATCAGATGTTCGGCTGTGTGTGTGTGTTCTCCCTATTTGCTGTCCCAGTTCTGCACAGATAGCTGGCACAGCAGATCTTGAGAAAACTGCCCAATGAACACAAAATCTGTTAAGGTGCAAAGGCATTTGGTCAGGTTTATTGTCAGCAAAGCATGGTCCTAGCTCCCTGGATCAATGTCTACAGTTACACTAGCACATGTATGCCTGTGACAATGGACGCAACTCAGTCAGTGGTGGGACTTTCCACTGTCCCCTTGGCTGGCTAAAGACACTCCCACTGAGATACATCGTTATACACCAATACAAACAAGTTACTTATCACCCTTGATGTATCAGGGTGCCACCCTCTGATGTATTAGGGTGCCACCCAATGCCTTGTACCTCTTGTTGCCTTAGGTCAACTCCCATCTTTTCGTATGCTGTGTATTTATACCTGCTAATGTATTTTCCACTCCATGCATCTGATGAAGTGAGTTCTAGCCCACGAAAGCTTATGCACAAATAAATATGTTAGTCTCTAAGGTGCCACAAAGACTCCTTGTTGTTTCTGCTTATACAACTAACATGACTACCACTCTGAAACCTGTTCTAGAATGACAGCATCCATAATATCAGCCACATCTTAGCTATCCAGCATCAGCCAATGAATGGCTCAGTCAGTCAGTTTTTGGGCAATTTGGGGCAATTCCTGGTGCTAAAATCCCCCAGTCCATCTGCGGGTCAAAATTTGCTTGTATTTTTTTGTCAAAAGACCCACTCAGACAAGGATGCCACCTTAACCATTTTGTAATCCCTTGCTTGCTCATCACTGAGAGCCATGTAGCCTGCCTGAGCTTCCCCTGTTAAATAGGGTGCTAGCCGTAGGTCCAGGTTCCCTTATCCCAGGGGTGGGAAAATGTTTTGGCCCTTGTGCCACATTGGGGTCCCAAAGTTGTATGAAGGGCCAGGTAGGGAAGGCTGTGGCCCCCCAAACAGCCTGGCACCATCCCCTATCTGAGCCCCACCCAATTCCTGCTCCCTGACTGCCCCCCTCAGAACCCTCATCCCATCCAACCCCCCATGCTCCTTGTCCCCTGACTGCCCCCTCCCGAGACCCCCCACCATAACTGCTCCTCCAGGACCCCACCCTCTACCTGTCCCCCCTGCTCAGTAAGTTCCCCCCTCCACCATTTTTTACATCCATGTTTATAGGGGTAGAATGCATAGATTTATGGTTATAGAATATGCATTTTAGAGGAGGAGTAGAATATGGTACATTTCTCTGGCATTACTTTGCTGCTTTTTCTTACTCTCATTACAATGGCAAAATCTTGCTTTCTTCCAAGCGGTTGAGCCTGTGACTTTCCCTGCACTGTCACGTATAGAAGTGGGATTCCCAGGAATGAATCATTGGCACCTGCCCTTTAATGTTTCTGCATTAGGAGATGGGGTTTCCCAGCCAAACGGGCAGCTGAAAAGACTGAGGAGGAGCAGATGGCTAAGAAGACAGCTGAGAACTCTGAAGATGAGTTGTCATCCAGTAACAATGTACTATCAAGGCCCTGGCCAATTGGTAGGAGGGGAGACACTATCCCTTAGTAGCTCAGCTGCTTGTTTTTTGGAGGTGATCAAACTGAGTCCACTGAACCTGCCCTGCTTTCCTTTCTATCTCAAGAGACTTCATGGGGATTAATACAGACACAGGGCTGCAGCCACTTCTATGAGCTTTGCCTGGGATCAGTGCCCAGCACCCCTAACATGCTCTGCTGAATTTGGATGCTACTGATTCTGGAGGAAGACAATACTGGCAGATTCAAGGATTTCAGCTGTATCAAGTGGCGATCTTGACTATGGCTGCATGGGACCTCATTGTGAAACAAAGTTGGCACTATGGTACAAAGACAAACCAGTCTCAGAGTATAATGAAACTGCAGATTGTGCTAAATTCTCTCACTTTTGGTAAAGCAACACCCGTTTATGGGGAACCTTCTGTCACAAATATGGAAAGCATGTGGATCTAAAGTTATGTGTTTTTTGGAAGATGGAAGAATAGCAGCAGCATATCCTTGATTGTGAGCTGTCAGCATCTCTCACATGTAAATGATTCCCACAAATCAGGTACATTTAAGAGGCTTACATCAAGTCTTCAAATAATTGCAGGTGCAAAATTGAGCTCACAATTATGTTTGTTCCCAAACTGCAGGTGCACAAATGGAAGCTGGGCTTTTCAATCTGAATGTACGAGCTGCTGATCTGACTAGCCATAAAGAACAGTCCTTTGTCAATAGATTTATAAAGGCATCTTTTAGATTAATTCTGCCCGCATCTACTTTACAAGCATATTGCTTCACATGTATGAAAACAGTGACTGAGATATTCATAATCACTATTACAGTATTTATGTAAGATATTGTTTACATGGTGTGGATAACACTGAGCACTAACACTCTCAGAGTGCATGATACAACCTATCATATAATGATGCACTTTGCTTATTTTGAAGGGCTTGAAACAGAAATTTAAACAGGAGATTCTATGGCTTTGAAATAAAATTGCATTTCTTCCACTGCTTTGCTAAGAGAAAAGTCAGGCTATAAAAGGACAGCAGTGAAATTATACATTTCCTCGTTACTACTCCCTTCTTTTGTTTTTCCAATCTATAAAGTCAGTTCAGGGTCTGTGTCTAATTTAAAAATAATTTGGTGTGTTGGTTAAGTAGCTTGATTCCATCATTAATGGAGTTTTTGTGCTAAATTGATTGTTTTCTATCTGATCTGATGTTACAAACAAGGGAGGTCTTGGCAGATTGCCTAGGTCATATAGTATTGTATATTGCAGGAGGAGGAGGATTTATTTTCCTAGAATAGTGGGTTAGAGGAAAAGGTCTGTACTCTTTGAGTGTATTTGTTCTTGTTGTTTGTATGTTTAATATAGCACCAAGAAAGTAAACAGTAATTCAGAGTCAGAGTATTGACTCTAGTCAAGTGAGGAACAGAAAACCTACTATCTGTACAGAACCAGACTCACTGGGAACTAGGGATATTGCTCTGAGAATATAAAACAACTTTTTTAATAATGAATTTCATTCTCTGATGGGGTGTTCACCCCATACCAGCCCATAAAGTGGGTTAGCTGCCTAGGTGCGCCAATTAACTACCAAGGCTTACCTGGGGGCGGAGCTAGGGAACGAGTAATAATTAAAAGATAAAGCTCTCCTGGACCACGTAAAAAGCCAACTATCTGCAGGCAGAAAGGGGCCACAGGGAGGAGACTTGTGGTTAGTCTCTCTGTGGCTAGGCAGAGAAGGAAGCTTGGCCCAGGAGGGAAGGATATAGCCAGAAGAGGGTGGAAAAGGAGCCTGATAGAAGCAATGTAGGAAGCAGTCCAGGCAAACAGCAGCAATGTGTAGGATAGGAGTAGGCAATCTATGGCATGTGTGCCGAAGGTGGCATGTGAGCTGATTTTCAGTGGCACTCACACTGCTTACGTCCTGACCACTGGTCTGGGGGCCTCTGCATTTTAATTTAATTTTAAATGAAGCTTCTTAAACATTTTAAAAACCTTATTTACATACAACAATAGTTTAGTTATATGTTAGACTTATAGAAAGAGACCTTCTAAAAATGTTCAAATGTATTACTGGCACACGGAACCTTAAATTAGAGTGACTAAATGAAGACTCGGCCCACTGCTTCTGAAAGGTTGCTGACCCCTGGTGTAGGACAATGCAGACCTCAGCTTCTGGTGGTAGGCTCCCTGGGCTGGAACTGGGAGAAAAGAATGGGCCCAGGTTCCCCTACCAGCCACCAGGGAAGTTGCACCATAGAGGGGTGCTGAACTGGAAGATTGTCTGGGACAGTTGGTATAGAGAGACTTTAGTACACAACTCCCTTTCCGCACCTGTGCTCAAAGGGGAAGATTACAGTGACCTGGCCAGAGGGCCAAGCCACAAAGAGGCATCAGTTGAGTCCTGAGGGAAGCGAGAGAGATAGTGAGCACCTGAAGGAAGGGGTGTCAGACTGGCAGAGCTAATTCTCCACTGCAGCCACGAGGAGGAGGATGAATGCCTTGTGACATACATTTAAATAATTTAACAAACATCTGATACCCTTAATAAAACATACAAAAATAACATAGCTATGTGCAGTGTTCCTGAAGAAATAGGTAATGTAAGAATCTTTTTTTTCTCATCTTCTATCGCTTTTCACTGATGAAACAAGACACACAGGAAATTAATGTGATTGGCAAAGACATTTGCATGTAAGAGGCTCTTGATAGGGACCGTGAAATACTTGAGCACCCATGTTTAATATTTTAGTTATTTTTCCTTGTATTACTGTAATTCTCAATATATTTCAACTGCATTCAAAGAACAACAGGGGAACTGTTCTGTAGCTTGTGTGACATTTGTATATTTACCTGGCTGTGAAATCTGTACCCTAGTGTCTGTTTTATACTTCAGAGGTTATGAATTTAAACCCCATCAAGCTGTATTAAAACAAACATATTGTGTTTGTAGTACAAAGACACATTTCGTCATGAGCACCACAACCCATCAACATTTCCGGATAGTAGTAATCTGAAATAGTTGATTCAGCATGTCTTCTTGACAAGATATTAGATGCGCGGAGTGTAGTAAACACCTTCAGAACCACTGAGGGATAAACTGTGCCAAGCTGTTGCACAGCAGTACTGGAGAAAAGGAGGGTTCAGAGTTGTTCATCACTTTGCGTGGCAGTTCGAGGGCTTCCTGGACTGTTGCTCCAGGAATCTGGGGGTAAGCAAAGACAATGCATCTAGTGCTCCCTTTGGAGCAAATGGCAGAGGTGGATAGGGGAGTAGACATAACCCTGACTCTATCCCCTTGCCCCATGCATCCACAGTGGAGCTACCTGGCTGATCTATGGGGACTATGCTGCACTCCATAAAGGGGTGTTTGATTTAATGACCTGCCCCAATTACTTCTGGGGTGATGCTTTGGGAGTTCACCCAGTACAGTAAGGGGTGGTGTCACCATCTTCCCAGTAACCCTGGTTGCTTCTGTGTTCTGTGCTGTGCATCTTTCGAGCAGAGCCTGAACCCACAGCCTGCGTACAGCACAAAAATTCCTCACCAAGGCTCCAACTAGCCTGGTTACTTTTCGCAGGGTGACACCAACACCCTCCCAGTCTCAAATCTCCCCTGTAGTGTCCAGTCCTTTGTATTGAACCCTCACAGAGATCATCTAGTTCACTTCCTCCAAAGAGACAGATCACACACCAGCCTGTTAGTCTGGCTGAGTCTTTTACCCTTCAGTTTGAAACACATCACTGTGATGGTTGTGAAATAAAACAAGACTAAATTCACTACCAAAGAGCAGAATCAGAGAGGTAGCCGTGTTAGTCTGGATCTGCAGAAGCGACAAAGAGCAGGCATTTAAGTGATGATAAGTAAGAACCAGAAGAGACAGTTGGGTTTTAAGGAAAACAAACATGCATTCAAGGTGACCAGTTTAACTTCAGCAAGTTCCAATCTTTGTTTAAGTAGGTTTCTCACCTCTTGTCAATTTCCAGCTACTCTGGACTCCTAGGCCAAGAGGATCCACTTTTCATTACCATATATACTCGAGTATAAGCCGAGTTTTTCAGCCCACTTTCTGGGCTGAAAAAAGCCGCCTCGGCTTATACTCGAGTCAGTGAAAAATGTGCGCCCCGGTTCCTCCCCTCCCCGCCGGACAAAAAAAAAAAAAAAAAAAAGCGCCTCGCTCTCCCGTCCCCGCCGCGCGGGCGGGCTGCGGGCGGGGAGGGGGGAACCGGGACGCTCCCGGCAGCCCGCCCGCGCGGCGGGGACGGGAGAGCGAGGCGCTTTTTTTTTTTTTTTTGTCTGGCGGGGAGGGGAGGAACCGGGGCGCACATTTTTTTTTTGGTCTGGCGGGGAGGGGGGAACCTCGGCAGCCCGCCCGCGGCGGGGACGGGAGAGTGAGGCGCTTTTTTTTTTTTTTTTTTTTTGTCCGGCGGGGAGGGGAGGAACCGGGGCGCACATTTTTTATTTGGTCCGGCGGGGAGGGGGGAACCTCGGCAGCCCGCCCGCGCAGCGGGGACGGGAGAGTGAGGCGCTTTTTTTTTTTTTTTTTTTGTCCGGCGGGGAGGGGAGGAACCGGGGCGCACATTTTTTTTTTGGTCCGGCGGGGAGGGGGGAACCTCGGCAGCCCGCCCGCGGCGGGGAAGGGGGAACCTCGGCAGCCCGCCCGCGCAGCGGGGACGGGAGAGCGAGGCGCTTTTTTTTTTTTTTGTCCGGATTTGATATCGGCTTATACTCGAGTCAATAACTTTTCCAGCTTTTTGTGGTAAAATTAGGTGCATCGGCTTATATTCGGGTATATACGGTAAGTCAAAGGGTGAGGATTTCCCTTTGTCCCCTAGGTGATGAAAAACAAAATGGCTTTTTGCCTTTCCTTATATCTCCCCAAAGGTCACTGACACTACTTCAAGAGGAAGGAAGGCTTCTGGGGGTGTGGTCTCCATCCCCTGTTCAGACTGGTAATTAGTCATCTTCACTTGCTTGCCTGATGACTTTGTTTACCTTACAATACATTAAGCACATTTATATGTATCTTGGCTCTGCTAGGAGACTATAGTCATCATTGATCTGTAAAGAGCAGAATACAGTGGATGATCAAGAGATTTTAAGATCAGAAGGGACCACTGTGATCATCTAGTCTGAATTCCTGTACAACACAGGCCATAGGGCTTTAACCAGCAACTTCTGCATCAAGCCCAATAAAAGAGCATTGAACTAGAGGAAATATTTTAGATTTAAAGGCTTCAAATGATGGAAATTCCACCACTTCCCTCTCAAGCCAGTTCAGTGGTTAAATATCCTTATTGCTACAAATGTGTATGATTTCCAATTTGAATTTTTCTAACTTCAGGTTATAGCTATTGTATCTTATTGTGCTTTTCTTTGCCTATTAGATTAAAGAGACCTTTAATATCAGATATATTAACCAGTGTAAACACATACCTGCCAAGATTATGTCACTTCTTAACTTTCTTTTTGATAATCTAAATATATGGAGCCCCTTACGTCTCTCATTATGGAGCATATTTTCCAGACTTCAAATCATTCTTGATGTTGAATGAGTGTCCAATTGAACCTTTGAGCTTCTCCCTCAGGTGTGGCCATTCCTCAGAGCCCTTTGCTAGGTTAGACTTTAAATTTCAGCTGGTCTTTTACACAGCTTCCCAAAGTGATGACCAGGGGCCTCTTCTGTCATGTCTAGTCAGTTAGATTGGTACTGGCTTGGAACTAAATAATTACATTAATGAAAGTCAATTGGCTTTGTTCATATAGCTTTAAATAGAACTTTTAATGTTTATTGAAGTCTAGTTGATGACATTTCCTCAATGCCGTCTTTTTCTCTGATCACATTAGGATAACTGCTTTGTACCTAATAAAGCAATGTTTGACTTTTGTCTGTTTTAATCCCTTTCTTTCTGAAAACAGGACAGTTGTTCCCACAGAGGAAATAAAAAACAAATGAAGCTGATGGTACAGAGGAGATGGCTGGCATGGCAAGAGAAGTGAGGGAGCAGATAGAAAGAAGCAAGGATGAGTAGGCAAGGGAAATATAGTGTGTTTCAAAGATTAGAACAGAACATTAAAAATTTGCAAGTGCCAGACTGTCTGGAAGTATCATTTCTAATGATATAAACCAGGGGTTCCCAAACTTGTTCCGTAGCTTGTGCAGGCTAAGCCCTTGCCTGGCTGCAAAACACTTTGTTTACTGGAGTGTCCATAGGTTCGGCCGCTTGCAGCTCCCAGTGGCCGCAGTTCACCATTCCTGGCCAATGGGAACTGTAGGAAGCAGTGATCTGGCCTGCGCTGCTTCCCGCAGCTCCAATTGGCCAGGAATGGTGAAACGGGAGCTGCGAGTGGCCGAACCTACAGACACTCCGGTAAACAAAGCATCTTGTGGCCAGGCAGGGGCTTACCCTGCACAAACCATGGAACAAGTCTGAGAATCCCTGACATAAACAAATAAGCAGGACACCATAGGGCCTATGACTTATCTAGCTGGGATCTTCATCTTATTACAGCAGGGTTTTGATGCAAAGAGCAAATGACAACACTGAGAACTTATTTAATTCCCTAAACTATCATTTGTCCTTTTTATTTTGTAAAACAAAGTAAAAACTTCTTTTTATAAAAAAAAGCTATCTGAAAGTGTGCTTTATAAATAATGGATTTTACTATAATTTGAAGGACTTGTGGAGTGGAGATCACTGAAACTGTTCTGGAAGTACAGTGCATATTAACATGGTATTGCTGTAGGTGTTACTACAATTCCTGTCTTCTTTATGCAAAGGTGTTTACTCAGGTACTAGTGCATATTCATATCCATTGCAAATATTTCCGTGATGAGGAGTAAGAGGAGGAGTAGTAAGAGTACATACTTTATAACGTTATTCCAGTGATCCCTATCAATACTCATACACTATAAGACCAGAAGGGACCATCATGATCATCTAGTCAGACCTTCTTTACATTGCAGACCACAGACCCAAATCCTGTAACAGACTGTAACTTCTGAGTGAGTTACTGACGTCCTCAAATCATGATGTAAAGTCTTCAAGTTACAAATAATTCACTAGTTACTATAGTTCAAACCAGCAAGTGACCCATGCTTCATGAAAGTTAAAAAACCCCAGGGTCTCTGTCAATCTGACCAGGAGAAAATTTTCTTCTGACCCCAAATATGGAAATCAGTTAAACACTAACCACGTAGGTGAGACCCACCAGGCAGACATCTGGGAAATAATTCTCCATAGTAACTCAGCACCCTCTCCTATCTAGTATCCCATCTTTGACCAGTGCAGATACTTGCTAATTGAAGCTGCAGGAGGGCCATATTCCATTTTAGGCAACCTTATTACACCATCCTCTATGTTAGTATCTATTAGTAAATATTAACCCTTTTAGTTATTTCTTTCTGTATATTTGATTCATTTCTATATTAGCTATTCTTTAGAATCTTTATCTTCAATAATGAGTGTGTCTGAAATCTAAGGCCCAGAGCACTAGTCCTTGGCTGATAAGTAACCCTATTCAGGATTTTTATGTATTATGCGGTAGTTGATAATTCTTGGTGCCTTCATGTCTATAAAACTCCAGATATTGTTTGATTGTTGCGGATAAGAAGGACCCACTGTGGGATATTATGTTGAAGAATTGTTAGTCTTCTCCGCTGTAAATAATCATGCCTTCACAGATAAATGAGGTAAAATGAGAATGTATAGAAAAGACATCACAACATATATTTCTTTTGGCAAAAAGTGTTTCTTGGTTTAAAACCCTATATAGTAGAAATGGTTGGGGAACTTACTTGGAGAATGAAAACGGTGCATCCCTCTAGATACAGTGAAAGAGAGACCACAGAGTCATCTTTTGGTCTGAAAACAAATGGTGAAAATGTAGCTATTTCTTTCTGTATTCTGTATAGTGCTGTACTAACCTGATAACCTATGATTAAATCATTCCAATGGTGCCTGTTATTTGACAATCTTGAGTCTTCTTTTACTCAGACACTCAACACCTTCATAAACGTATCAAGCTCAGTCTTAAAACAAGTTAGGTTTTTTGCCTCCACTACTTCTCTTGGAAGGCTGCTCCAGTGCTTCACTCCTCTCTAATGTCAAGCCTTAACTGACTGATGGCCAGTTAATATCCATTTGGTCTTGTAGAGAAAACCTTAGAAAACTGTAATGTAACTCAGGTTCTGCCATTGTAACAAGGCACAAGCAATTTTGTCCACATGCATATTCTTCACTGTCAAACATTCCACTGATTTTAAAGAGGGGAGGGATAGCTCAGCGGTTTGAACATTGGCCTGCTAAACCCAGAGTTGTAAATTCAATCCTTGAGGGGGCCATTTAGGGATGTGGGGCAAAAAATCTGTCAGGGGACAGTACTTGGTCCTGCTAGTATAGGCAGGGGACTGGACTCAATGACCTTTCAAGGTCTTTCCAGTTCTATGAGATAGGTATATCTCCATACATATAAAGACTGAACTTACCATTATTTTCCAGCATTACTGAAACAATAGCTCATTTATTTTCAAATTCAGCTTGTATTTCATTAAAGTTGAGCTCTTAAATTTTATGGCACTTATTGGCACTGAATTCTGGAATGGTGCTCTGAGCTGTTGGGATCTGAGATGGGTAAACTGTTGATAGTTTTGTGGGAATTAAATATTCTCTCACTAGGAGATCTGCATTCAGGTCCTGAGTTTGATGCCTCTTACCCAGACTGGCAGGAGTCTGGACAACTGAGGAGGCAATAAACTCATCCTCTGCTAGGAAGTGATGGGATACCTCACTTCATTCTCCATTAATACCCTCCAGTGGATTAGCAATGAACTCTAGAGAGACATAAATCCAGCCCCCTCGATGGGAGAAGATTGAACTGCAAGGTGTGGGGTTGGTTGAAAATAGGACATTAAGACCTTTCCCTCCACCATCACAAAATTAGTAGAAGACATAACTCCTTGTAAACTGGTTTTGTTATTTCAAAATATTAATATCTATCTTTTTCTGAACATAGGGTTATTCAGCTGGTCAAAGTGCACACAGATTCCATGTATAATATCCATCAGATATTACTCCTACCAAGCACAAAGTGGCTTTCTCCTCTGTTTAATGAGTTTGTCAGTTGCATATAAAAATAATCAATAATTTTTGAATAATATATAAAAGGTATGAAGACATTTTGTCAGATATATGACATAATTTTTAGTAGTCAAATGATCAGACTAATGGCTAGGCTAATTAATCCACAATATTCAATTAATACTTTATTTTTTAAATAACCTGACATGGTATTACTTATATTAAAAAAGTCTTATTCAGATGTTGTGTAAAGCCCTGTTTTTATATAAAGTATTCCGATAGTTTCATTATGACATACAACAAACAAAGTACACTACAGACATGACTGGAAAGTGGTCATCTCCATCCACTAACTGGCTAAATATAGTAGACACTTTTTCATCTAATGTCAACATTTCTCTCTCTCTGTATATATGTTAGCTCTGCAATGGTTTTACTGCAAACCCTTTAAACTAGGTGATTCATAATATATTCAATTTCTGAGCATTTTGGTCAGAAGAATTAGTTGCCTTTCAGCAGTTATTGATGATAGAAGAAAATATGCTATAATGATTACCATTCAGTTGCCTTTTGTATATTTGTAGCGTATCAGCCTTGCTCTGCATGACATATATAATGGTATGGATCTAGTATGCTGTGAACTATCCATTATTGCTTCTAAAAAGAGGGGAATTAACATAATAGATAATGCTTTCTGTGCTATACAGCTGACTCTATCCATGTTGTATTATTGATTATTAAGAGTTGTTCTGCCCACATTTATTATTCCTCTAATACTTGACTGATTATCAGCTCATGCCAGCTTAGAAGTTTTGGTAAATGAATCCTTGCTGGACTTTTTTTCTTACACTTTCAAAACATGGCCCTAAATTGCATTTGCAAATAATGCACCTGTGATTGTACATGAAAGTCTGACATATATGGATAATTGAAAATACCAATTTGCACGTGCAAGCACCCACATCACATGCACAATTATGGCTGTGACTTTGAAGTTTTGTTTGGAGGGATAGTGTGGAGGAAGGAGGGATGTGATTCAATCCTCTAAATCACCACTGACTACTCAGATGCGTTGGGAGAAGCATATTTTTTGGCAACAGGACTCCAATACAACAGCACTAGGTGCTATATAAGAACTCAGGCAGCTAGAGCAGCTTAAAGATGTCTTAATGTAAATGAGAACCTGATCTAACATCGTCATGTTGTATTACCATTAGAGTGCAGGGCTGAACACTTTTTATTATTCTCTGTGTTCATTTTACTTTGTTTCCTTCCCATGCAGACACAACATTCCCACATCCCCCTTCACTACTAATTACATTGCCATTTTTTCTGCCTTTATTCTTTACATTATAAAAAGTTGGAATAATCTCTCTCTCTCTCTCCTTTGTGACTTAACCATGAATTATATTGTTTTTCTGACAGCAAGAGAGAACCTGTCTTTCCTGTTATGTATGAAATGAAAATATTAATTAAAAAAGGGTATTTTTAGTTGTCCTTTCTCAGTATGTCTGTAGTAATTACTATTCATGACACTCCTTATCTGTCTTTGAGAAATACTACAGTAGTTCCTATATTTGAAAAGAAAGCCATTTCTACAGTGCAAGAATGGTATAGTCTAATCTCTGTTGGATAATTAATCACAGGCAGTACCTACCATTAAAAATTTAACATTTACTTCAGTGATTTCCAGTGCAATATCTGTCTTTTCAGCATAGTGACCACTTTGATACTGCTTTTACAACATATAATTTCGAATGATCTCAGTAGCACCTATGAGGGTTCACAACTGCAAGCAGTTATGTGCTTAAGGTCTCACCCAAAGTCCACTGAGGTAAATGGGAGTCATTCAATTGATTTCAGTTGGCTTTATTTAGTTCAGAAACCTAACCTGTGTACATTGTGACTGGTAATTTGCATGTGAAAATATCCAATTTACATATATAATTGCAAGTGTCTGTACATCAAGCAATGTGTTCATTTTTAAGCAAGATCTTGGTGAGCTCATACCCACTACTGTTTGAAATATGGTACAGTACAAGCAAATTGTAAAAGCAACAAAGACAATTGAAAATGCCACCATCAATGATATATGGGAAACTGTTTAAACCAAGGGACCTAACAATGGACTTCTTGCCACTAACTTTGGTGTCTGTGAAAATATAGCTATAATAAATATTATGGAAGATTAGTAGTACATAGCGAGTACCCTTCAATAATTACTGAACAAATAACTTACGTAAGCACTAGATATCGTTCAGAAATATTTTTGCAGGTCATATAAAATAGTAATAAAGGAACTTGTAACATTGAGAAAAACATAGCCTACTTAAATCGCCTGATACATTGGTGATAAGGGAACTTATATTCAGTACAAGTACTGTATTGTGACTGAAGCAGTACTAAAACACAATGGAGAAATATGTGCACTGGCATAACAGTACAGAATAAAAAACTTCAATCTTATATATAATATAAAATAAATATAAATGGAGATATACCAATCTCCTAGAACTGGAAAGACCTAGAAGGTCATTGAGTCCAGTCCCCTGCCTACACTAGCAGGATCTGCCTGCCTACACTAGCAGGATTGAGTACTGTCCCCTGACAGATTTTTTGCCCCAGATCCCTAAATGGCCCCCTCAAGGATTGAACTCACAACCCTGGGTTTAGCAGGCCAATGCTCAAACCACTGAGCTATTCCCCCACCCCCCAAATAATATAAATGGAGATATACCAATCTCCTAGAACTGGAAAGACCTTGAAGGTCATCAAGTCCAGTCCCCTGCCTACACTAGCAGGATCCCCCTGCCTACACTAGCAGGATTGAGTACTGTCCCCTGACAGATTTTTTGTCCCAGATCCCTAAATGGCCCCCTCAAGGATTGAACTCACAACCCTGGGTTTTAGCAGGCCAATGCTCAAACCACTGAGCTATCCCCCCACCCCAATCTTAACATCAGCTTCTTAAGTTGTCTTGGTTCTCTTCTTCTTCCTGATGTACTTCATATATTTTATTATAAACTTACTTGTTATAGATGTTAAGCTTGATTGCAGTATACATACAATAGTAAAAGAATGAATTAGCCTGCTTGTAATATTCAGACATTGCACACATTGTTAAGCCAGTGGGTAAAGTGGAAAGAGGTTAGAACAGAGAATGATATGAACAGAACCATGCTAAGTAAGTAATGCTAACTAAGTAATCTGCTGCTGTTTACACATTGGACTAGCAAACAGGTATAAACTGCAGAAGTGATAAATGCTTTCCTTTCATTCACTCTGAGCTGTTGGCTTCAAAGAGCAGACAGAAAGCCAGGTTTGAACACAGATGAACAGAACATTATGTAATCCCAGGAAATGACTAATAGAGGTATTTCAAGCCACCCATCTTGTGGTTTCTCACCCTATGGCAGACTTGGGGGGCAGGTGGGTGGGAAATAAAGATCTTCCTTTTTAATGGTGGTGCTGCAGTTGCAGTATCATGACCTTAATACCAGTGGTATCTCCCCCAAGAGAATCAATGGTAAACTGCCCCCCAGTAATTACTTCCTGATGGTGACTAGTGGACATCCAAGAATAAGAATTAGCTATCCTGAAATGTTAGTCTGAGCAGATTCTTGGAATCACATGTGGGATGGATGGCTCTGACTCTTGTATCAATGAGTATTCTTCCTTCATTGACAGTTCAGAAAAATAGCTATTAAATGCAGTTACAGTGAAATCCACACAAAAGGGCATTTTCATCTGGCAACTCCTGCTTTAAGTGAATACAATAAAGTATTCTCACTATATTATTCTGCTCTATCTTTAACAAAAAACTTCCTCTTTTAAGCAACTGATATTTGTTAATCCTTGCCTAAGACAAGCTTCATTGTATTTGCATTTTTAGTTTTAGGGTTTCCATAAGTCTGGCTTTTCCCAGATATGACCTCTTTTTGGTCTGCCTATCTCCATCTGGGTGGATTTTTCAAATAAGAGGAAATGTCTAGGATTTTTCCTTGTGGAGTATAAGAACATAAGAACAGCCATACTGGGTCAGACCAAAGGTCCATCTAACCCAGTATCCTGTCTACCAACAGTGACCAGTGCTAGGTGCCACAGAGGGAAAGAACAGAACAAGTAATCATCATGTGATCCATTCTAGAGACAGATGTTATAGCTCAAAAAGAGTTGTCTGTGCACCTTGACTGGTCCCTCCCCTGCATCTGCAGTTGCTGGATCCTATTGGCCCTGGACAGGCCCACCAGGTAAATGCCTCTTGATTGGGCAGCCTGCCCTGCCATGGGCTTCAGAGGCCGGCTGAGAGGAAAGGCCAGGCCCAGGCTCTCCACCATGGAGAGGGAGATAGGTCCTCAGGGAGGTACTGACTGATGGGCTGATGCTGTATCCTTGGCCTGTGCCAGCCACCCTGGCACCATGAGAGGGAACGCAACACTGCCCCACCTTAAGTATGAGGCTATAAATACCCCCACTCCAGCACGGTCCCAAATACCCACTCCCAGTACATCCCTCCTCCCTCCAGCACTCCCACCAATACCTCCTCTCATCCGCAGTGTTCTCTATTTGGGAACTTGAAATATGGTATCCCTATGATAGTATGCCTCTCCTTCTCCTGAATAACTGAGGACAGAAGGGGATATTGTGCTTGCTAGTGGAGAGCAACTTCTGGTACTAAGGGTAGCATTATTTCTAGGAGCTGAGAGGGCTGGTCTTCTGAAAAGAGGGGGGCTTTTCAGGTGTAGTTGCAGCCAATGGATCACTGCAAGTCCCAGGCTGATGTACTGTTGGTGTTTGTCAGGTTGAGACTTGCAACAAGAGAACCATAGCTGGCTTGCCAGCTGAGAAGGTGCAGAAGCAGAAAACATTACTGGGGGGTGGGTTGGGTAGGCAACACTTTAATGTTGGAAGTTAATTGGGAGGGGTGTGATCAGAGGGCTTGGCTGGAGGGAGGGGATGTGTATGTGTGTGTGTGTGTAGGTATTGCAGAAAGATGAAGTGGAATTTCAGTGATGATGCATAGCTAGGTTATTGTCTGAGAACATGCAGAGCCAGAGTAGGGGGACATTTCCCAGGGGAGGGCAATGTCTTTGTGAGGATATAGCTGTGGAAGCAATGATGTAGAGATCCTGGAAGGGGAACTGAAGCAGCTATGGTGTGGAACTGGTACCTCCATTTCTGACACCCCTCTCTGTGCTGCAATGTTTGGGAAAAATTATGGGTACAGAGTAGGACTGTCAAGTGATTAAAGTGATTAATTGCACGATTAAAAAAATGAATCACAATTCATCATGCTGTTAAACAACACTAGGTTACCATTTATTTTAAATGTTTTTGGAAGTTTACTACATTTTCTAATATATTAAATTTCAGTTACAACACAGAATACCAAGTGTATGCTGCTCACTTTATATTTAGTTTTATGACAAATATTTTCATTATAAAAAACAAAAAAATGTATTTTTCAATTCACCCCCTACAAGTACTGTAGTGCAATCTCTTGATCATGAAAGTTGAACATACAAATATAGAATTATGTACAAAAACATGCATTCAAAAATAAGACAATGTAAAACTTTAGAGCCTACAAGTCTACTCAGTCCTACTTCTTGTTCAGCCAATCGCTCAGACAAACAAGGTTGGTTACAATTTGCAGGAGATAATGCTGCCTGTTTCTTGTTTACAATATCACCTGAAAGTGAGAACAGGTGTTGCAAGATAATTATGTGCCAGATGTGCTAAAGATTCATATGCTCTTTCATGCTTTAACCACCATTAAGGAGGGCAGGCTTCCATGCTGATGATGGGTTCCGCTTGATAACAATCCAAAGCAGTGCAGACTGATGCATGTTCATTTTCATCATCTGAGTCAGATGCCACCAGCAGAAGGTTGATTTTCTTTTTTGGTTGTTTGGGTTCTGTAGTTTCTACACCAGAGTGTTGCTCTTTTAAGACTTCCAAAGGCAAGCTCCACTCCTCCTCCCTCTTGAATTTTGGACAGCACTTAAACAGATTCTCAAACATTGGCTCAAGTGCTGTAGCTGTATTTAGAAATCCTACATTGGTACCTTCTTTACATTTTGTCAAATCTGCTGTGAAAGTGTCCTGAAAACGAACATGTGCTAGGTCATCATCCAAAACTGCTATAACATGAAATATATGCAGAATGTGGGTAAAACAGAGCAGGAGACATACAATTATCCCCCTCAAGGAGTACAGTCACATATCCTCTGGAATGGTGGCCAAAGCATGGAGTGTATGAATGTTTAGCATATCTGGCATGTAAATACCTTGCAACACCAGCTATAAAAGTGAACACTTGTTCACACTTTCAGGTGACATTGTAAATGAGAAGCAGCCACCAGTGTCTCCCATCAATGTAAACAAACTTGTTTATCTTAGTGATTGGCAGAATAAGAAGTAGGACTGAATGGACTTGTAGACTCGAAAGTTTTACACTGTTTTGTTTGTGAGTGCAGTTATGTAACCAAAAAAATAATAATCTGTATTTGTAAGTTACACTTTCATGATAAAGAGATTTCTCCTGTATGAGGTGAATTGAAAAAATTCTCTTGTTTATCATTTTTACAGTGCATATATTTTTAATCAAAATATTAATATAAAGTGAGCACTGTGCACTTTGTATTCTGTGTTGTAATTGAAATCAATATTGAAAATGTAGAAAAAAATCCCAAAATATTTAATAATTTCAATTGGTATTCTATTGTTATAAGTGCAATTAATCATGATTCTTTTTTAATCACAATTAATTTTTTAATTAATCATGTGCGTTAACTGTGATTAATTGACAGCCCTCAGACAGAGTAAGGCCTAAATGGCTATAGCTGTAGCTCCTAGGTTATAAAATGTCTGGATATGATTTTTTTTTGGGGGGGACAAAATATTCAGTTGTCTAGTATAGACCAGGCCTAAGATCTGTGCCAAACCTAGAACAAGTTCTCTGCCCTGGAATTGCTAACAGTATAAGCGCACAGGAAGAAATACAAAAAAGGGCCTTCTCAGAACACGCAGCCCTGATTTCAGTCAGAGACTGCCTGATCTTTACCAACTGCTGTAAATTGATGTTGAATGCACCCTTCAATGTCAATTTTGCCAACATGCTTACAGATACTATAAATTCTCCTATACATCACACAAGGATTCAAAAAGACACTAAAACATGATCACAACATGAGACACAAGTGAGTTTTGAAGAGTGTTTTGGAAAGATAGGGTAACCAACACACCTTCTGGGAGTGGTGTTCTGTCCCATCTAGTGGCACTAACAGTACTTAGAGAGTGAGAGAGTAAGGAGCCTGCTCTACACCCTTAGCTAAGGGCCGTATGTATTTTAGCTCATGCAGTAGAGGCTCTTGCACTAAGCTTCAGGGGTCCCAGGTTTGATCTCTCCCCCCCCGCCCCGAACAACCGGGGTCTGTCAGCGTTACAATAGCAAGGGAGCAATGGTTATTACTCTGTGTGACTGTAACTAGTTAGAGTTGTTTGAAGACAGACAGCTGTGATTTTTGGGTGATACTGGTGAATGTCATTACTGTAGGACTTTATGGAAGTTAACAAGAATGGGAACATTAGATATATTCATATTAAGAATACTTTCCCATTTTCATTTGACTTCCCATAGTTAGATACAAAATATATACAAGTCTTACACAATTAATGTCTTTCTAAGTATACATTTTATGCAATGACAATAGATATCAGGCTTGCTATAATTTCAATGGAATGAAAACAGATTAATCCCTGATTTGATTTTTATATACTGTCCTCTTGTATCCTAGCATAATTTTCACTTGAAATAATTTACAGTCATAATTTATTGAGTCCTAATAATCTTTTGCTCTTTTACACTGACTCTAACAAGGTTCTGACCTGAATCCTCATGTGTTCCACATCATTTCCTTCCAGAGATTACTAGGCTATGCTGAAGAGTAAATGAGTTGTAAGGTCAAGAGATCCTTACTGAAAGACAACTGCTGAATTCCTGGTAGCTGTGATTGCATCTTTCTATTACACCTTAATCACCATTTGACAAATTCCCATCAGAGATTCATAAATTAATGTGAGTTATTTTAATTAAGGCAATATGTTGCACCACTACAAGAATATTAACAATACACAGACCCAGAAAACAATAAATATTTCTTAAAGGTATGGTAAAATGACATAACTTTAATCATGGGCAACCTCCACAGATATAATCTGTGGTTTTAATAGTGGGTACAGATCATCACCTAATAGTTATATGACAGTGAAAGTGGATTTGAAATTAATCTCTCTCTTCAAAAGCACTTCAACCTTTCTGACTAGTATTTAATGACTTATGTGAACATTTTGATACTGAAAAATATATTTAAAATGCAATTACTTCATTTTTTTTGCTCACATTATTACTGAATGCAGTTTGTGAATAGTGATATCCGATTTAGATAATCAACAATGGAGGGGATGCTTTCTGTCCTTGGTCTGTGCACACCAAGAGCCAGATTCTGACTCCTGCTAAATAGTGGAATATACTTTAAAATAATTGTATTTCTATAATATTTTACAACTACCTTCCATATCAGGATCTCAAATAGCTTAAACTTCAATTGATGAAGCCTTACAGACATCATGGTCATGATCAGGCAGGTAACTATTTCCATTTTATAGGTGGGGAAAGTAAGGCACTAGGAAAGCCTGTGACTACCCAAGCTCATATAGGAAAACTGGGAGTAGATCTCAGGAGTAGCTTGTGCAAAACAACTAGATCAGGTATCTCCAATAATATTCCATAATAAAATGAGAGTTGTTTTTAAACTTGGTTTCCATTTTCTAATAAGGACAAGCACTAAACCAGCGGTTCTCAAACTTTTTGAGACCGCAACCCCTTTTCCTGCTCCGTCGGCGCAGCGCGACCCCTACAGTCCCCGCCGCGGGCGGGCACCTGGCTGCATCCCGGCCCCCAGACCCTGCCACGGGCGGGCTCCCGGCTGCGCCCCGGCCCCCAGTCCCCGCCGCAAGTTGCGGCGGCAGGAGCTCGTGACCCCCCGGGGAGTGCTCAGCAACCCCCCGGGGGGTCGTGACCCCCAGTTTGAGAAACCCTGCACTAAACTGTCTACAAAATAAAATAAAGCACACAAAAGGCTGAAAATTTTATACAATAAATGTCACTATTTAGAAATGGGGAAGTAAAAAAAACTGATTTGGTTTGAGTCCACTTTTTAAAATGACTATAAATATTCATTTATAGAAATAAATTGTGTTGACTTTAGATCAATACAAACAAGAGATACCTTTTAATGCTATCAGACATCTTGAGAATCCAATGAGCTTGCAAAATAGTTCCACTGACAATATATACTACAATATCAATTTTCATTCAAGCTTGCTGTAATCCATGTTTGCTTTAAAGATTATAGACATAACTGATGTGGGAATCAAAACCCAAGTATAGGTCAAATGATGATTTAAGTTACTAAACCTTTGTATCTCTCTGTCTATCAAATCCTTTAATAATCTGTGAACTCAAACATCCATAGATTCTGGTACTATAGTTGAAAATTAATCCTTAAAAAAGGTGATCCTAACACTGACATTAGCTGAAATTTAGAAACTGAGTTTGTGTGGATTGAATATAATTTCAATTATTAGAATTCATAGACGAGCCCACTCCTAAAATCTAAAATCTTAGCATGCAGGACATGGTGGAGGAGAATAGTTATTGAAATAAAATATAATTTCAAAAATGGCTAAAATTTGCTCATGACGCAAATGGTAGGGGAGGGAGAAATATAATAGAAAAGAGAAATCAGTGCCTTGACTACATTAAGCTCATAGGCAGATAAGTGATTTATATAATTTACTACTGTGAATATAAAGCTACAGGGGACCAGGAATTATTCCAGAGTCTGCAATTAAAGTCTGACAAATAGATGTGGATAAAACACTCAATCCACATTATCACCCAAGACTCACATTTAACCCAAACTGAATCATTTTCAAAGTTCAAAAAAGGCCAATTAAATCTTTTCACTGATGACCACTGTAATACCCTTCTCTTCTTGGTAAAAAATGTGTAGATTCTTTTCATGCTCTCATTCTCTGAAAAGTTTTTCAGACAATGATGCGCATACATGTTTTGGTGTAAATATGTTTACTTCACTGAAGTCAATGCAGTCAGTCCGACTTACAATTGCTGAGGATCTGGTCCAATGTATTTAATTCATAAACCAATCCCTAGTGTATCCAAGTATTGTCAATCTATTCTGAAGTCCCTCATGTATGTCAGTATATTTTTGATAGTGAGGTGGCCAGAAATGATTAGTTCAGGTAGTTCCTGTCTCAGCAGTGAAGATTATCATGGCCCTGATCTGAGACATATCAGTACATAGTCATTCTAAAATTGCATTGGCCTGGTTTTGGTGAGATTTCAAAAGATCATATTTCAAAGGTTTTGAAATATTCTGCCAGCCTCATATGTGCCTTATTGGCTATGGCAAATCTAGAAGATATTTTACCACCTTTGAGAAAGTTGGTTTGAAGGGAGAAAAATAGACTACAGCCAGCTATTGAGAATTCCAGAAATGAGTATAATGGAATAATGAGCTATTGAAAGCCATTTGAAGTTTATTTTCTTTCATCATATGGGAGATAATTTAAAAATAATAATAAACCCATCATTGCTGACCCTAGTGCATTAATCCAACCCATGATAAGTCATTTTGGCCATTTTATTATCACAAAATCCTTTAGTAAATAAGAAAAATGCAAGACATCATGCATCAAAATGAGACAAGAGCCATCAATGAGCATCTTGTGGGGGCAGGTATACTCTGTAAGACTTTGGGGAGCAAATATAGCCCTATTGGTGCATACAAATA
Source organism: Sternotherus odoratus (assembly GCA_032164245.1). Lineage (NCBI taxonomy): Eukaryota > Metazoa > Chordata > Testudines > Kinosternidae > Sternotherus > Sternotherus odoratus. Next base: position 182,571,372 of record JAVMKO010000002.1, on the reverse strand, counting down.
ACCACCCTTAGCCTCAGTGGCCAGAAGGGAGTGGGCCACTACCCAAGGGAGGGTGGCAGCTGAGATTGGGGTACCTAAGACCTCCCTACTCTACGGGTCCCAGCCCAGGGCTCTGTCAGGACCAAATGTATTCACCACTGGGTCAGTGGGAATCCCTCTGAAACACTCTGAGTAGGTTCCCAGTTCGACGATTGGCTCAATATCTAGCTCGCCTGGGCCACTTCCTACCTTGTTTTCAAGTGCTGTAGTCTGCAGGACCTCTGGGGTCACTGGCCGGTGAAACTCCTGATGGCTCGATCCACTCTTGGGCTTTTGTGGGCAGCCGAGTGTCTGCCTGGGTCTCAGCACGCCTGGCCTCCGTGGTTTGGGACTCCAACAACTCCCATGAGGGAGCCTGCAACACCTGCCCTCTCTCCTCAGCAGCCAGCCCAGACTGAGCTGGAGGGCTGCTTCCTTTTATACTGTGGCTCAAACTGGATCATGGCAACTGGAGCAATAGAGGTGATGGAGCATTGCTTCCTCATGTGGTTAATACCTTTATGTCCAGTGCAGGACAGGTATACCCCCTCCCCCTCCACACACACAGAGCAGCTGAGGTAGAATCCCTTTCTACAAAGAGCAATTGAACTAAATGAGGTAAAAACAAAGCTACTAAAAAAAGTGGTATAGTAAAATAATATGGAGAGATATATTGAATACTGTTTTGTGTAATTAGGGTACATGCCTGGGCCCTGGGAAACTGAGTTCAACTCCCTGCTTCCTGTGTAACCCTGGGCATGTCACTTAGTCTCTCTGTGCCTCCTTTCCTCTTCTGTAAAATGGGAATAATAGCACTGCCCTAACTCACAAGGGTGTTGTAAAGATAAATACATTAGCAGTTGTGAAGTACTCAGATGTGATGGAGGCCATAACAATATCATAGATAGCATTTCTTTCTCCATTAAAGCCATCTGGCTTCTAGAACACTCTTTTCCTGCCCCAGTTTAATGGGGGGAAGAAGCCAGACCACTGCTCCATTAGCTTCTTGACCCTACAAAGAGCTCTGGTCAGGTGGATCGCTGAGGCCTCAGTGAACTCAAGGGGGTCTGTCTAGAGTAGACTGACCTCATTACAGGACTGGAAGCTTAGTTTGCTATTGTAACATTTTTCAATAAAAGCATTTTAAGTACAAAATCAATATAGGATAAATGCTTCCTTTTAAAACATGCTAGTATGACCATATCTACCTAAACATAGTGATTCCCCATTTGTGATTCAGTAGAGAAGTGAGAGAGTTGTCACACTGTTTGAACCTGACACTTTGGTACAATGCAATTTCCAAGAAGAGACTTCTTCTGTCAGATGTGTTGATCAGTCTCATTCCCCTCTATTAAAGCTGACAGCCCTAAATAAAAGGCTTTTACTCAAATCTTAATCATGATAAAAAGCCATGCAAGAATACAAAGGGCTATATCCTGTCAATAATAAGAGCAATCTCTGCATATAAAGCGCTAGAGTAGATACCCACATAATAAGATCCTCCATAGTCATTATTGTGCACATATGGAAAAATCAGTTCAATGTTTAAACAACAGAAAGAGCCTGATCTTGTTATTACTGAGGAAAATGGGAGGTTTTTGTGGGTATTTTTTTTTTTGTTATTGGCAACATTGTGCACATAGAAGCAGGCCTAGAGGTGGTGAAAATATATGCAAACATAAACTAGTTTACATAAGCTTCTTTTTTAGGCCTTTGTGGATTATTTCTTTCTTTCTTTCCCTACAATAGTGTTTGTTTTCTTTTTATCTGGCAGAGACAGTATAATTTTACCCTTGCTTAGTGGAATGAAAATGTTTCCATGCCCTTTAAATGTTCCAAGCTATTTGAAGAGAATGAATATACCTCTGAACATATGGTAATATGGGTTTTGGAAATCTAAAAGTATTAACTGTGGCTGTGTTTATAGCAAGTGGTACTGCCTTGAAATCATGTGGCACGAGGCTTTGCAGGGGTTCACACAAATGCTTTCTTTGGCTTTGATACACTTAGATTAACATCTGCCAAATTTTGAGTTTTGTGTTGTCTGGCTGAACTGTGAAAACTGCTTGATTTCTGTTGCCAATATCTAAACTGTATGCAGTATCATAAACTTCCCCCGTTTGCTCCAAAGGTTTGTGTACCTTAAATATTGACTGAACCAAACCTGAAGTTGAAATCTTAAATGTAAAAGTCTTGATATGAAAAGAAAAAGCAGTGGAGTTGAAGGAATGATGTGAACTGAATGTCTGAACTAAAATGACTTAGTTAGGGGTTTTCAAGTCTCCTGATTAGATTACAGAATTGTTACAATAGACAAAAACCTTTTGAAGGAGAAAGGAGTGTCCACATATATTTACCCATGATAGTTTCCCCTACTGTTACTCACACCTTCCTGTCAACTGTTTGAAATGGGCCATCCTGATTATCACTACAAAAGTTTTTTTTCTCCTGCTGATAACAACTCACCTTAATTGATTAGTCTCCTAGAGTGGGTATGGAAACCCCCCTCTTTTCATGTTCTCTCTCTATATATATCTTCCTACTGTATGTTCCACTCTCTATATCTGCTGAAGTGGGTTTTAGCTCACAAAAGCTTATGCCCAAATAAATGTGTTAGTCCTTAAGGTATCACAAGTACTCCTCGTTCTTTTTCCTTGCAGATTTTTACTTGGACATGGTGTTACAAAAAATTATGGACAACATGTAATGTCAGTGAAACTGCCTGATTAAGTACTATTCACTGTAAACACTGGGCCGTTAGTTGTGATTTAGAGGCTAATTCTGTAGCAGACAACTACATATTTTTATTCTAACTTGGCAGGGACCCACAGCAACACTTAAGGGCAAGAAGAATATGTGGGGCTCATCAATATCTGCTCTGTAAACTATGAGAAAAGCATATCCATATTGGATATCTCATCCTATTGACTTCAAAATGTAGCTAGTTTGGCTATAGTCCCAAATTCACTGTTACTTAATGAGGTAAAGCTGTATTTCAAAGCTCCAATGTCATCAGAGTTGTTTATTTCACTTGAACTGTCATCAGATAAAATATATCCTGGCTGTCAAGTTTTTAAAAAAAGACAGAGAAACTTTTTTTAATTCTGATATTGACATTTTTGATGCTGTCAGTTCAAATGCCTGGTAAATTTCCAGTTCTGCACATGGCATAGCATCCAAAGCTTTATTTTGCTGTAATTATGTTCAGCCAGGCATTTTTTTCAGTCCTCATTCTGCCACCCCCTCATCACCTGGAGTAATATGTTACTCCATGACTGGTCTCACTTGTGCATTTACCTATCTATACCTGAACAAAGGGCAAGGTATAATTTCACCCTCCTACAAGCACCTGAGAGAGTTATAACTGCTTCCCACTTGCGCCTATGAGATAGTAATCTGCTGCTGGCTCATACCAGGAACAGATTACTCCCTCTCCCAATCACACAAGTTCAACCATGCTTGCTGGCTAGCATGTTAGGTGGGAAGCAAGGTTAAAACCAAGGCTTTGACCATGCTCCATGCCAACAACATAGTGGAAGGGGAAGCACATGGCATGTAGCCTTTCTTATCCTCTTGTGCCTTTAGCTGAGATTCAGGAAGGCTGCACAGGAAAGGAATTAATTTTAAAGCTTGAGATCCACTCTTGAGCATACCCTCAGAGACAGTATATGTTTATAACAGGCTTAAAAGTGCTTAAACTGAGCTGCAAAAATCCTGTGGAAATTCCTGATGTCAACTAGGGGGAACACAGGTATCTCCTCCTTGTGGGAATAAAAGGTTAAACTGAAACATTAATCATGCCCACAATTCTATAAATCCATACAACATGTTATCAATAACTTCTGATGTCCCCAAGGGTTTCTGTCAAGCAACCTGTGTATTCTCTGACATGCTGGATCTACATTCCTCAGCAAGGATAATCGTTCTCTTAAATGTGCTGGCTCTGAATTCTGAACTGCCGCAGTATTATGGGATACTGAAACAGAGATGTATTGTACCCACAAATCAAAAACAAAGACCGTAATCCTGAAAACTCTTATGCACATGGTTAACTTTACAGGCTTTAGTAATCACCCTGAAGTCTGATGTGACAATGCGAAATTGCAGGTGCAAAAGAGGATGGAAGGTTTCCTTATTTTCTTTGCGAAAAATCTGTGTGTTTGAATGACCCCTGAGGCCACTGCACTTCAAAATCATTAAGGCCTTGATCCAGCCAAGCGGTGTCACTGGGATTATACATATGCTTGTAGTTAAGTACGTGCTTGGTTGAATAACAGCCTGAAGTATCTATATTTGTGGTGCGAAAGAGGAGACCCAGTTACAGCCAGGATGAAAATCAGTCTCTTATGAGAAGGCAAAATGCTACTGTCTTTACTCTGCATAAAACTGATCAGAAAATGTAAAGTGCTTTGAAATTTTTGGCACAAAATGGGAAAAAATAGAGAGTATTTCACCCCTCCCCCATTTTCCTTTGCAGTAGAGCCCAAACTCCCACTGAGTACCATGGGAATTTTGTGTGAATATGGATCCGTTGAGGCCCAAAATAAATGTACCAATCAAAGTAGCTTGTTCTCAAACATTTTTAAATATAGCCTATCATGAAAATATAAAACATACTCTTTTCCTTGACAATGTTTTCCTGTTCAGTAATGCTGATGCCTATAGTCTTTTAAATTTGTCATTTTAAAAACACATTTTAAAAAGAAATCTAAAAAGTCATCTGTCATTTGGGTATTCATCTATGCCTTCTATCTATCACAGTGTACTTGCCTTGAGAAAAGATGTGTAATGGGGATATGAAATTTCTCTCATAAATGAGATATGATCTAATAATTAACAAATGCCAAAAGACAGGCTGGGAATCTTATACAATCTAACAGATTTTGTTTAAATTATTCTGTTTTTTCACTTTCCATCATTTCCCAACTTTAAAGTGGGACTTGTATTTATCACTAGGCGGACACTACGGGCCATATTGTCATGATACCATGGGCCCTTTACATAGCTCTGGCTGTATAATGGGGGATTAAAATGAGATGAGTGTAAATATAATTTATTTGCCCTTCAAGGGCACTTTACAGTGCCAGAGGGGGAGCAAAGGCCTTACTGTAAATAAGAACTGGGCTCTGTATTTTTTTGCAGAACCCTATACCTGAATCTAGTTTTCATGGAAGGCTAAACCCAGGCTCTATGCAGTCATCTGGTACCTAACCTCTTCTAGGCAAAAATAAATAAATGAAAATATAACCACTTACAGGCCAAGATTCTGATGCCCTTACTCAGATTGGGTGATATGTTACTTCTCAATAGTTCTATTGAAATCCAGGGAACTGCTCGTGCAACAGGTCTTACTCAGAATAGATTTTAAGGTCAGAAGGGACCACAAGATCATCTAGTCTGATCTGGTGAATATCTAGGATATCACATGTTACCAAGACCATCCAGCACCCACACAGTGTATCCAACAACCAAAATTAGACCAACTATTACAGCCCACAGAAAACAAATGTCACCCACACACCTTGTGCTAAGGGCCGCGTGGCTTTTAGCTCATGCAGTATAGACTCATGCACTAAGCTCCAGATATCCCAAGTTCAATCCTGCCTGCTGACAATGGGGGTATGTTGGTGTTACCCTAGACTACTATGTGAAACAGGCAGAGAATAGGTGGAATGGAGGTGCACCAGTACCCAAAGCTCCAGTAATGGCAAGGAAATTATTACGTGAGATATACCCAGATAATCCTGACAAGTGACCCACACCCACACACTGCAGAGGAACATAAAGGAAAAGAACAACCACCAAAGGCAAATAAGAGGATCTGAAACTGGCCAGAAGTTCTAAGTGATGTATATGGAATCCTATTTTTGAAAGTTGATCTGAGTGGACAGAATCCTGGCACCTGCCTGGAGCCCTACTTAAGTCAATAACCTCTGGAACAAAGGAGCATCACCAGTAAGGCTATACTTGCAGAATCAGCACCAGGATCTGTTTGGGTGTGTAGATTCTCGTGCTATGTATAAGGTACAGAATCTCCTATATGTTGAATTATTATGCACTGAATACCCTGTATGCGGTAAATACATCATAAATATACACTTGTGGTGTATTATTTCACTTGAATTTGTCTTCCTCCCAATCTTTCAGCTCCTTCTTCCAGGTTCTCTATATTTTTTCCTTTGTCCTCTTTCTTCTCAATTTTTCACTTAATTTAATCACTGTTTTTTTGGTCTTTCTATTTCTCAGCTCCATATTACAAGTCTGTCCTATGCAGAAAGTAAACTTATGGCTCACTCTGCAAACAGGTATGTTAGATTCATTGAGGTCATTTGGACTAAAAAGGGCTAAAGGTACTCACTTGCAGGACAGGTAATAACATTCCACTGTGAACCAAACATATGAACATATAAAACTGAAGTGGATTTGAAATTTGTGTGAGGACTTGTCTACACCATGAGGCCTTGCTCATGACGGAACTGTGTTGCTAAAGTGCATTAATATGTTGCATATGAATTGGTCCATCTAGACCCCCTGAGTGTGAACTAAAGGTTCCCGAGTACTTTAACATAGCAATTAGTATGCACCATGTTAATGCACTTTAAAAATCCCCGCCCCATAGCACACATTGCTGCACCACGTAGACAAACTCTAAGTTTGATTTTTTCAGAGGTTTATTCATTGCAGGATAATATAATGATATGTAAGAAGAATATGGTATAATGCAACTCACAGTTCATATGCTTTGTAGGCATGTGTAGTTTATTATGAATGTTGGGAATTCAAGATTTAAAAGTAAATAAATTAATATGAAGACCAACCCCCTTACGACGTCACCCTTCAAAACCCAGTAAACAAATATAAACTAGAACCAATGGACCAGGGGAAAAGAAAAATAAATCTAAAATAATTTGGGGGCCTGATTTCTTATAATGTGATTTTACTTTTACAACTTCACATTTCCAGTTTACTTAATATTGATGTAGGCCCTCCTCCAAGGCCTTGTCTCTGGTGCTTGCAGCCTGAGCCTTCCGATTGAGGGAACGGAGAAATCCTGGCTCCTCACGAACCCAGCAAAAGGACTATGTAAATCACTCCATCCAAACTCTCCATTGGGTTTTGTACAAGTTTCCAGTCCGTTGTATCCCCACTCTGCACTGTATGCAGGTTGGGAAATGGTGTTCAGAGGCTCTGGAGCCATTGTTGCTGCTGTCCAAAGGGTAGGAACCTTATAGGCTCAATCCAGTGTTCCAGGAACTAGGAAACTCCAAAAGGGGTCACATTTACTTGCAAATTTTGGATTATTTCCAAATTTAGACTTGCAGAATTATTATTCTTATGTTGAATAAAACACCCAAAACCTACCTTTCATGTGTATTCAAAGTTAAATAAAATGTTTTTTTTATCACTCCTAGGAAGCATGGCTATTACATTTTTTTTAAAAAAATTTGTGATGAGGATAAAATATATATACGTGTTATAGTCTTAGAAATAGTGGATTATCAACTATATGCTAATGCACAACTGTTGATTGACTTCACAGGCACTTTTCTTTCTTGCTTTTCTTGTTTCAAGACTCAAAGGGAGACATTCTAGACTGAATTGGTTGTCATCCTTTGAACAGATCAATAAACGGTGCTGGGAACTGAAGGAAGTCTTTAGTTCCTGCAATGAAAGCCTCCCTTTAGATAAGTTGAAAAGGGTTGTCATTATTTTTAAAATACCATATAAAGTCCACTGTGTACATATTTTTCACAAATAAAATGAACACAAAAGACCAAAGATACACGGATGTAAAATGATGTATTTAAACTACGTTTAGAATAGTTGTAATGTAATTCCCAGTTGCGGATATGATTTGATCTCCTTATCATGGGAAGAAATTGGACTCTGAGATATTATCAACTGCCTCTAACTGCAATCTGATTATTGTTATAATCCTGACAGTGATTGATTCTGAGTAATTATTTTAGAAGGAGAATTAGATTAAAAAACAATTATTTCAGATTATTGAAGACTCCAGTTCATTCTTGTAATTAGTTCCTTTTTAGAATGTATGATGCTATCACAGTTTGAATAATTTAGAGTGAATTATTCACAAGCAGACTGTTTGATTTTGCTTTGGTAGGAAAATAGATAAACGACAGACCAAAACATTTGAACAGGTATTAAACTGCAGATTAGCAACCTCCTTTCTATTTAAACTTTTACTTTGCTGGTGTTCTTACTTTGCCATATAATCACTAAAATAATGTGAGGGCAATGATTAGGCAAAACTAATTATGCATACAGAACTGTGATATTATGATTACTGATATCACTATAATTATGCATGGTCACCCTTTGTTTGTGTTAGGTGAAGAGTAGCAGACTTTTAGTTGTTCACTGTGTAGGAATATACAGACTCATTATAAAACAGTAGTCTTTTCTTTGCACTATGGGCATTTATATGATAGTGTGCCACAACATGAATGATCAAAGATCAGGTTTATACTAGAAATTGCTGAATTGTCATGAAAACAAGGACTGTCATGGCCTCAGCTCATAGCATAATTTAACCACACCATCACTTAACCTCTCCCTGATTGTGCCAAACCTCCTTTGCTTGGATTTGGGATTTGAAACTAGCAATTTGCTAACCATAAACTAGCAGGAGAGTCTATCGAGAGCTATCAAGCTAAAGACACATCAGCAAAAGTGGCATGTGTGTTTGCTGGAGTGGGGGGATGAAAGATATGGGGAGCAATCTGTTAGAAACAGGGAGGTTTTGAGTCAGAAAAAGAAAGAGAAAGAAGTAGGTATAAATGGTTCAAGAAGAGGGGTTAGCCATATAACTAATTGTATTTAGAAGAATCTTTTCTTTCCTGACTCCCAATTTCCTTGTCTCTGGTCCTGAACAGTGTTCACTCATCCATCTCTTCTTTCCCCCACTTCCTTCTCCACTCAGCTGTACTACACATAGTAAGGAATAGGCTTAGGGAGCAGAGGCAGAAAAAAATTATGTATGGAAAGGAGATGGTTGGGCTGGAAGGAAAAAGGGATGGCACAAAGATAAGGCATTCAGAGGAGGGAAGGGGGAGACAGGCTCTTTAAAGATGCAGTTACTCTATGAGCTTAACCAAATTGAAATGCTAGACTTGTTGAAATTTACCCAGCTCCAGTTTTTTTTTAAGGGATATGATACCAAGTTATTTTAAAGTAAGCATGTAACTGAATAATCTCAAATGTATGTTATCAATAGGAATGGATTAGAAGTAGGTTAACTCCACACGTCTAGGTCCTCTATCAAGGCTCTCTACTTTAGGGTTTTATATATAACCTATCATTGCGGTACCTATGCACTGACCAAATTAAAATATGATCTCTCTGCACAGATAGTACAAGGTCTGTGATATTTCCTGGTGGCTCTTGTGGAATCTGTAGAGATGAAGGGATATACTTTCCTATTTTGGACATGAAAAGCTTGCTCTCAATGCATACAGTGTGACTATCACAAGCAATGTAATTTCACCACATACACAACCAGATGATCAAAGAGGTAGTCTGAGTGAAAACTTTCTGATTTTTCCATATGACTTCGGTTTAACAGGTTCAGAAAGGAATTATACATACTTTGGTTTTCAGTGAAGAAGCTGATCTAGTTCATGCTTCTTGAGGGTTCTCTGGAATACATATACCCTAGAATTTTTTAACCCCCGAGAGTGTGTGTGTGTAGGGAGTGGATGAGGAAGGGCAGAGATTGGACAGAGCCTCGACCCCAAACATGCCAGCTAACACAGATGAACTGGCATCTGAACTATAGTATGTATGGCTGGTACAGGGAAACAGCAAATTACTACCACTTCCCAGAGAGGAGAGGAAGCACGGAATGAATTATGAAACAATAGTATGTTTCTGAGTCACAGTGGCTCCCCAGATATCACCGAAGGTTGTGCATTTTATTTTATTTTTTTTCTTCAGATCTTATGCACTTAGATCACTTACTCAGGGCTGTTCCTAGAGGCACAGTCTAAACCCAGATCATTACATCCTCATGTGCAGAGCACAGCCACACCAAGTACTTATCCCTGAAAGGATGCTTTCACATTCTGTCTCCAGCTAGATGACAGACAGACAGCTTTACTGTACAGTACGCAGTCAGGAGATCGGTGGATATACAGATTCCTGACTTCTTTAAAGGGGAAACAACTTGCTAGTGTCTAAGAGTACGACAACCTTTGTAATTTTTCCATTTTAAATTCAGACAAACAGGATGTGCTCATATCATTTACACACACACAAAAAAAACCCAAGCCGATGAAGCTTCCCTTTATTGTCCTGAATTGAACAGAAGTGGGTTTTCCCTTTCAAATTTGCTGCTTCTTGGCTATAAATGTTCTAGATATTTATTTTACTGAATATCAGATTGAACACCTGTTCCAAGTGACAGTTTGTTCTACTCTTTTATATTGCAGAGAACATTAGGATGGCGTAGAGAAAACTCTCTTCAATTTTAGAGCAATGTATCTCCTGATTTTTGAACAGAAGGACAGAAGGAATGATTTTCATAACTTGATTGCTTTTTTTCTGCCTCTGTTGCCCGCAATAAAATGTGGCCTTTGAATATCAATGTTACTAATATAATAATTGTCTATAACTAAATCATATATTCCTTTACAAAATAATTTTCTAATTTTTGCATCATCTCGTCTTTATTACAACCTAACCTAATTCACTGTCTCTTAAGGGATTTCTTTTCTTCCTGAATTAAGGTTGAACAATTTGAAATATTTTCCTTTGAAAAAAGAAAGAACATATCAAACCTGACCATTTTAAAGCCAAGGTAACATTTGTTCCCATTGTAGCATTTTAGCAAACATACCATGCAGAAACACAGTTTGTCTGTTTTCAAAGGCAGCCTTATACCAGAGAGCTGTACAAAGAAAGAGCACAATACATGCATCACAATTCCTTTCTTGCTGCAGCCATTTCTAATACACTTAGGTGATACATCCATCCTCATTAGCTCCTCCTCTTCTTTAGGGTCAGACTATCCTGAACAATCAACCATACTAGACCTTACACAGGATAAATAATAAGCTAGATCTGTTCCTCTACACCCTTCTGCATGGCATCTTGTCCACTTTCCCAATTACTATCATCATTTTCTAATGATTAGAGACTTCATTTTTAATTTCCTATATGTTCATCTATGCAAAAGTAGATTCAAATGTTATTTTTGTATAAAATAATTCAAATATACTATTAGGAAGGGACATTGGGTAGGACATGATCCTGTCCACTCACTATATTAAGCTAATTGAATTTCATTTACATGAAAAGAGATCTATAAATACAAATAGTTCGTAAACGTACTACTAAAGACTTACTAGTCAGCAGGGCCGGTGACAGGAATTTTGGGGCCCCGTAAGCAGATTGTGTGGGCCCCCCCCGGCCGATCTCCCGCTGCCCGCGGGGGCCCGCCCGGCCAGTCTCCCGCCGCCCGCGGGGCCCCCCCCTGACGGTCTCCCGTCGCCCGCGGGGCCCAACCCCCGCATGCGCTCTGGCCATGTGGCCCGGCCGGGAGAAGCAAAGGGGGGCGGCGGGAGGCTGCTGCGGGCCGGGGGAGGGGACTGACAGGCCCGGCGACAAGGGGGTACAGCTGCGTACCGGGCCCGCCCCGGATTTAAGGGGCCACCCCTTAAGTCCGGGGCCTGGTACAGCTGTACCCGTTATACCCCCCTGTCGCCGGCCCTGCTAGTCAGAACACTCTGAGCTCACTACTTTTAATTTTTTTTCTCATACTGAATGTAAACTTATTGTAGATAGTGCTTTCCCCGATAAAGGTGTTTAAATTGAGCAACTATATTTAGGAATTAAATAAATAGTTTTTAAACAATTGACACCCTCTGGCTCTGATTCAATAAAGTATGTTAAGCATGTTAATGTTAATCATATTCTTCAGTCAATTGAAGTGAATTCTATTCAGCAAAGCACTTCAGCACATACTTAAATTTGGAAGCCAGTGGAATTAAACACGTTTAAAGTTAAGTACATATGTAAGTGATTTGCTGAATCAAGGCCTCTGTTTTAGAGTGCTGTAAAAGTTGTGCACCAGCCCACCTCCATTACAGCAATTTGTTTTTCAGTTCAATAAACATTAGTAGCATGACGAGTTGCCATAGCTAAAAAGAAAGTTCAGCAATCAAATATCTGGTTAGGATAGGCGTCACAGCGCTAGTAAGATTCTTTTAGCATTTATAGTTGTAATTAGATCTGTCAATTAATCACAACTCAAGCGATTAACTCAAAAAATTAATCAAGATTAAAAAATCATGATTAATCGCAGTTTTAATTGCACTGTGAAAAAATTGAATACCATTTGAAATTCATTATAAATATTTTAGATGTTTTTCTACATTTTCATATATATTGATTTCAATTACAACACAGGATACAAAGTGCTGACTTCATATTATCATAAGTGCTGACTTCATATTATCATTTTTATTACAAATATTTGCACTGTAAAAATGAGAAAAAGAAATGATATTTTTCACTTCATCTCATTCAAGTATTGTAGTGCAATCTCTTTATCATGAACATGCAACTTACAAATGTAGGGGTTTTTTGTGACATAACTGCACTCAAAAACAAAACAATGTAAAACTTTACAGCCTACAAGTCCAGTCAGTCCTACTTTTTGTTCAGCGAATCACTAAGACAAACGGGCTTGTTTACATTTATGGGAGACAATGCTGCCTGCTTCTTATTTACAATGTCACCTAAACGTGAGAACAGGCTCCTTTATAGCGTGTGGTGCAAAGTATTTACATGCCAGATATGCTAAACATTCATATGCACTTCCATGCTTCGGCCACCATTCCAGTGGACATGCTTCCATGCTGAGGATGCTCATTAAAAGAATAATGCATTAATTAAATTTGTGACTGAACTCCTTGGGGGGAGAATTGTATGTCTCCTGCTATGTTTTTACCTGCATTCTGCCATATATTTCATGTTATAGCAGTCTTGGATGATGACCCACCACATGTTCATTTTAGAACAGTTTCACTGTTGATTTGACAGAACACAAAGAAGGTACTAGTGTGAGATTTCTTAAGACAGATACAGCACTCGACCCAAGGTTTAAAAATGTGAAGTGTGGAGCATGCTTTCAGAAGTCTTAAAAGAGCAACATTCTGATACAGAAACTACAGAACCTGAACCACCAAAAAACGAAAATCAACCTTCTCCTGGTGGCATCTGACTCAGATAATGAAAATGAAAATGCATCAGTCCGCTTTGGATAGTCACTGAACAGAACCCATCGTCAGCATGGATGCATTTCCTCTGGAATGGTGTTGAAACATGAAGGGACATCTGAATCTTTAGCATATCTGGCATGTAATTATTTTGCAATACTGGCTACAATAGTGCCATGCAAATGCCTATTCTCACTTTCAGTGCCGCTGTAAACAAGAAGCACTCAGCATTATCTCCTGAAAATGTAAAAACTTTGTTGTCTGAACAATTGGCTGAACAAGAAGTAGGACTGAGTAGATTTGTAGGCTCTAAAGTTTTATATTGTTTTCTTTTTGAATGCAGGTTTTTTTTGTACATAATTCTACATTTGTAAGTTCAACTTTCATGGTAAAGAGATTGCATACAGTACTTGTACTAGGTGAATTGAAAAATACTATTTCTTTTGTTTTTTACAGTGCAAATATTTGTAATAAAAATAAAGTGAGCACTGTACAATTCATGTTCTGTGTTGTAATTTAAATTAATGTATTTGCAAATGTAGAAAGCATCCACAAATATTTAACTAAATAATATTCTATTATTGTTTAAGAGTGCAATTAATTGCACAATTAATCATGATTAATTTTTGTAATTGTGTGATTAATCATGATTAATTTTTGTAATTTCTTGACAGCCCTAACTGGAATTAGTATTGATTTCTAATTCAGGGACAGGTTACCATTTATCATAATGCTATTTATTTCATCTTTAATTTTCCCATAGTATCTTGTGTATCCTGGATTCTGCTGCTAATCTGTAATAGCAGATTCAGTATATGGTGAAGGCTATACCTAGAAATAAAACAAACACCACAAATTCCAGAATTTTCTCTGCAGATATTTCTGCATTCTCAAAATTTGAGTTTTTATAGGAGAAAATGAAATTTCTAGATCTACCTAGAGAGTCCTTTCTTTACCCTGCTTTGCATCCAATTAAAGCCCCTCTTATGACAGATATTTTACTTCTCTATTCCTGTCTAGGGTCCCAATTCAGCAAAGCATTTAAATAGATGCCTATCTTTAAGTGCCTGTGTACCTCCATTCCTACTTAACATAGCACTTATGCACAAGTCTCATTGACTTCAAGGGGACTTAAGTATGTGCTTAGAGTTAAGCACATGCCTAAATACATTACTGAATAGGGATAGATTTAAGCAAATGTCTAGAGTTAAGTGTTTTGCCCTGCTCAAGTGCTTTGCTGAACTGGTACCGAGGATCAATCTTAGGCCATAGTTACACTTACAGGATTATAGCGCTTTTGGTTATAGCTGTACCCATATACAGCAATAGGTATAGCGCTATAGCATGTCCTGGCGTGGCCACATTTGCGGCACTTGCAGTGGCATAGGGAGTGGTGCATTATGGGAAGCTATCCCAGCATTCAGCTGGGTGCAACGTGCTTTTCAAACAAAGGGGGTGAGGGGAAACGTGTAGTGTGTATGCAGAGGGAGAGAGCGAGGGGATTTTCTACGGGCTGAGAGTCTTGTCAGTGGGTATCCTTTGAAATTAGAACCTGCTATAGTTTCTCGGTCACAGAGCTCCCTTTGTAAACATTTGCAGTGCTTATCTGCCGAGTTAAGAGAGAAACTCTGAAAAGGTACTTCCGCATTCCTCCTGCCGAGTTCAAAACAAAGTGAAGAGATGTTAATTGCCTTAAATGGCTCGGAGGTGTGCCAGACATCACTTATAGCATAATGCCTGTTTATACTTGTGTAAGAGAAGACCCTTCCCCCACTCTAAACTCTAGGGTAAAAATGTGGGAGTCTCTTATGCATGACCACTTAACTCTAAGCTACTTTTCCAGTCTAGGTTAAATCTTTTCCCCCAAAACCCAACTACTCCAGCTGGGGCTTGGAAATTTGCTGCCACCATCAATGTGTTTCTCCAAGACCATGGAGTGGGGCACATTGAGAGCCCCCTCTCTCTCCCTTAAGCCACCTGAGAGAGAAAAGAACTCTGGCTCTGAGCCACAACCTCTCCCTTTCCTCGCTGCTACCAAGGAGAGAGATTTAAGCACACAGGCTCTCACTAACCATAAGCTACCCAATCCAAAGTTAGGATCCCTTCACTAGAATTACCAGACAATTTTTATAACAAAACAAAAGGTTTATTAGAGAAAAGCATACACTTATATAGACTTCACAGTACTCAATTCTCTAGCCTTAGACCCTCCCTTGAGATTTCTCTCCCTGATAAGGTTAAGGACACCCAAGATTTATTACAAAGCATATAGAATCACCAATTTTACTTACTGTTAGTCTAATTTAGAACTTATTCAAAGAGATGAATAGGAAGATGATTCATACCCCAGAGCTGGGGACAGAAAAAAATGGAGTCAGCCCGATAGCCCGGTCAGAAGAGAAGTGAAACTAACAGTCCTTTGTCCCAAGAAATTTGCATTCTTAATACGTCATAGCCCTTTGGCTTCAGGTTAACCCCTCACAGGTAAAACAGTAATTCTAAGGCACTTCATACTTATGACAACTTGTGATAATACGCTACAGGGAATAT
Source organism: Sternotherus odoratus (assembly GCA_032164245.1). Lineage (NCBI taxonomy): Eukaryota > Metazoa > Chordata > Testudines > Kinosternidae > Sternotherus > Sternotherus odoratus. The sequence continues at coordinate 182,555,563 of JAVMKO010000002.1, read as the reverse complement.
GCAATAGCTGTTATTCCTCAAGGAAGGGAGGATTACCAGGAGTGGTATAACTGTGGGTTTATAGCGCAATACATGCCTTGCCAGTGTGGACGGGTAGGGAGTTATAGCGCTCCTGGAGGCTTTAAAGTGCCAGTGTAACCAAGGCCTCTGACTGCTGCTTTTGGTCATTTTTTTCTGTTCTGGTTGTTTAGCCAATGCTATGGTAAAGAGGTGTGTGTTACCGTGTGACCCTGTACAGAGTCAAGACACATTCTACTCCATAGTTTATAATAATGTTAGGAGAAACTCGACATTCAGGCATTGAACCAGGGAGAAAGAGAGTGAACATAGAGCTTTGAACCTTAACTCCTCATTGCTTATCTTTGTGTGTTTGATTTCTTGGCTTTTATGCTGCAGAGAATTGCATTCATCACACACTGTGTGAGGGCGCACAAATGATGTGGGGTCTGCTATCATGATGTTGCAAGGGAATGCAGAGTTTTGTAGTATGTAGCATGCACTTAGTAAAGTGAAAGGCCCATCACTCCCTTGTTCTTCAGTTGATGGTGGGCATATAGCTTCAAGGTAGGGGATGTGGCAGCACCCCTTGCACCTCCTAGTGCTAGCAATTCCTTGAGCATGGCAGAGTGCTCAGTGTGTTATGTCAGACCTGATGCAAAGTGCTGCGTAGCTGAAAAGTTTCTCTTTCAGCCACAGAAGTTGGTCCACTTTGTATACCACAGAGCACAAAGGGCTCCTGGATCATGACTAGAGCTAAGTGCTATGGTAACACACCAAGACTGGGGCTAGTGCAGAATCCGAGCCATAACTTGTTCCATTTCTACTGCCCGCCCCTGGGCTGAGTAAAGCAGCATTTCTCAAACTGGTGTCCATGGACCCTCAGTGGTCCCCAGGGCAACTTCAGGGGGTCCACGGGTCCTGCTAATCAACTCCTCCTGCTCCCTCAATATCCCAGAGGCTACTGAAGCCAAACTGGGAGATTTTAGGTACTATAAGTCTGGCGGTGCAGCAGGGCTAAGACAGGCTCCCTGACTGCCTGGCCCCACGCCACTCCTGGAAGCGGCCAGCCTGTCCCTGTAGCTCTTGGGAGAGGGGGTATTCAGGGGGTCTCTGTTGCAGGGGGCTTATCTCGTTGCCGGGAGAAATGAGGCCTCACACAGGTGGCTAGTTGGAAAGTGGTGAGTTTATTGGAGAGGGCGGCATTTCGTGCTGGGGGGCTTATCTGCCAGCACAGCTGCAATACAAGATGACTGACACGCCCGGGCGATGTAGAAGCCCAAGGAGGAAGCCCAACCCAAAGAGGTGTGTCAGCACAGATATACCCATGCTCATTTGCATCTCATACATACTCATCTCATTAATAGCAAGCAACAAACTGATTGGTCAGCACTTGTTGGTTACGCAGTCCTGCCTTAGTTTCCCCATTTGGTTTCCCACGCATTCATTCTCACACAGACGGGGTAAACACTCATGCAGCTGGGAACTGGTTCCCAAACACACAGATAACAGCAAGGTCATTCTCAGATAATACCACCATTATGCACTCTCCTGGAGTTGACTTAGAAGCGTATCTGCGCCTTCTAGTGGTTGCCCATCACAATATCTTCCCGTCCTAACATCCCTCCCCACGCTTCTGACGAGACTCCAGGGAAGAAGAGGGCAACACAAACAATGGGGGCACTGAGTACCAAGGTGCCCCCTCTCTCCTCTGCACACACACAAGGAAAGGGAGGGTGAAGGAGACAAGCATCAGAGGCACCTGAGGCCTCCCCTTGCCCCCTACCCAGACACACACAAAGCCAACCACAAAACAACACAAATACTCAAAGCTAACACTAGCTCCTCCCTCCCCCCATCGCTTCTTAGATGACTACAGCTCCTGCTTCCGTCTTGGAGCAGTTCATCAGACACTGGCCAGGTACGGGGGGGAGAGCGGCCTCCGCGATCGCTGTTGTCTCGCTTTGCACCTGTGAAAGGAGGTGAACAAGCACAGATTACAAAGCGGTCTCTGCCTCCCACGTGGGGGAAGGCAGCCGCCTGGTTCCCATAGGCCATAGCATCCAGCTTCTCATCTCTGCTGTACCTGTCCAGGGAGTCAAGGGTTAACTCTGCAAGCAAAAAGACAAACACAAAACAAGGCGGGCCACCGGCAGCACACCCTGGTGTTGGCCAGCCAGAGGTGTGCGGTCGTGCCCACATCCAGAGAGCCTGGCCCGGACTCAACAATTGGACCAGGTCCTCCTCCATCTCGTCTGGCAGCTGATGTACTTTGCATTCACACGCCGTTTGGCTCCGGGCCCTGCCACGCTGACTCTTGGCAAGGACCATGCAGGCCAGGGCGAGACTCCGGCCCTGTGCCTCCATGGGGCGCCCCTCCGTCTGCATCTTGGCGCTTGCCCACGTGGATTCCAACTGCTGGGGGGTGGGAGGGGGGGTGGAAGCCAGTTCACTCACACACCTGTCTGCTGCCAGGTCTTGCCTGCAACCAGGTGGCTTCACAAACTCAGAGACAAAGATATTATTAGACTCGTTCACACCCCCTCCCCATTCCGGCTTTTTTCCTTTAGCTCCGTTCTTAAAATCAGACTGCTTTCCGCTTTCTTTCTCTTCCTCCTCCCCCCACTTAGGAAAGAGGGGGGGGCTGCTGGGTGGAACACAACTGCTGACACTCTACTTCTGGGCTGCCTGCCAACTCTTGGGCCAACTGATAACATTTGGCTGTTGGCCCAAACCCTTAAAGGTATAACACATTTTTAAAAACACAATATTTTTCTCTCAAACCCCACCTCCATGCCCGCAGGTTGATACTGAGCACGGGGTCGGGGTAAACCTTCCCGCTCCCCGAGGCTGGGGAGAAACTTCAGCTGTTGCCAATCTCAGGTCCCAGGGTCCCTTAATGGGCTGCTGTAATCACTCTGACCTGGGCAACGGAACGGGCTTTTGCTCCTACCTAATTAAAACGGACTTCGCACCTGCCTTCTGGAGTCTGTTGACAACACACTCTACCGCACTTCACCATGGTCTCCCATGTCGCTGTGGCCTCCCGCACCTCTGCGATCCCTCCACACCTGCATGGCTCCCCCGCCTCTCTAGACATTCCTCCCATGTCCCTGTGGCCTCCCGCACCGCTGCGGTCCCTCCACACCTCCATGGCTTCCCGTGTCTCGAGCGGCCGACGTGCTGTTTCTCTCAAGGTTACTCTCAGTCCAAGAAGCTTTCTGCTGCCAATTTTCACTTAATCACTGCTTCCAGAGATTCTATCCAGTTTTCTCTCTCTCTCTGTAGGCAGCCTGCCCAGCCTGGGCCCGATCCTGCCTGTTTTTACCTTCTGCCCTTGCAGAAGGCTCCGCTCACCTGGGACCGATCCTGCTTTCTACTTTCTAGAGCCTCTGCCGCTGCAGAGACTCCCTTCCTGGGCTCGGAGCCAGGTAGACACAGCCACGCCACTCACCCATAGCGCGCCGCTCCATCCCAGACCACCAGCTGGCTCACGACCGGCACTCACATGCACAGCCGGTCCCCACATCGCTCCACCGGGGGCCATCCTGGTCTGCACTGCCGGGCCAGCAGCCGCTGCCTTACTTCCTCTGCCTTCGGCCACCTGTGGGGGTCGTCTGCCCCACCCTGCTCGCTGCGCCATTGTTGCAGGGGGCTTATCTCGTTGCCAGGAGAAACGAGGCCTCACACAGGTGGCTAGTTGGAAAGTGGTGAGTTTATTGGAGGGGGCGGCATTTCGTGCTGGGGGGCTTATCTGCCAGCACAGCTGCAATACAAGATGACTGACACGCCCGGGCGATGTAGAAGCCCAAGGAGGAAGCCCAACCCAAAGAGGTGTGTCAGCACAGATATACCCATGCTCATTTGCATCTCATACATACTCATCTCATTAATAGCAAGCAACAAACTGATTGGTCAGCACTTGTTGGTTACGCAGTCCTGCCTTAGTTTCCCCATTTGGTTTCCCACGCATTCATTCTCACACAGACGGGGTAAACACTCATGCAGCTGGGAACTGGTTCCCAAACACACAGATAACAGCAAGGTCATTCTCAGATAATACCACCATTATGCACTCTCCTGGAGTTGACTTAGAAGCGTATCTGCGCCTTCTAGTGGTTGCCCATCACAATATCTTCTGGCCCTAACAGTCTCTGTGCGCTGCCTCTGCCCCAAGTGCTGACTTTGACTCTGTAACTGTGACTAATGGGAGTTGCGGGGGCGGTACCTCCAGGCAGGGGAAACACGTGGAGACCCTCTGGTCCCCCAGCCAAGGAGCCACTGTGAGAGGCATGTGCCAGGTGGTTTTGGGAGCCACCGGAGGTAAATGCTGTCTGGCCAGAGCCTGCACCCCTCACCCACTCCCACACCCAGAATGTGCATCCCAAGCCCCCTCCTGCACCCCAATGTCCTGTCCCAGGCTGGTGAAAGTGAGTGAGGGTGGGAGAGAGTGAGCAACGGAAGTAGGGGGGATGGAGTGTGTGGGGGTCGTACAAGGTGGGACAGGGATGGGACCTTGGGGAAGGGGTGGAGTATGGGTGGGGCCTGAGACTAAGTGGTGGGATTTGGGGGTCCATAAAATTTTTTAAATCAAAATGGGGTCCTCGGTTTGCTAAAGTTTCAGAACTGCTGGAGTAGAGCATAGAGATGGAAGAATTGAGTCTGATGTGTGTGTTCAGAGTAAGAATGCTTGGAGGTAAATCATCAAGGATGTTTCTTTCTTAAAAAGAGAGGCCTATGCTTCTAGAATGAGCTATCATACCATATAGTTAGATTTTCAGAGAACATTTGATGAAATTACCCAAACTGAAGTTCTTTTAGATGATCCCTTACAACAAAGTTGGCTCAGATCTATGAAAATTCCTAGTGTGTGGTTGCCCTATTTTAAGTAATTATGTTGGCCATACTCCAGCCTTTAATATTTTCTCTTGGGTTTAGTAAACTTAAAAAGATCCACTAAATCACTCCAATTTATTTTATTTATTTAGTGCTGTTGGATTTGGATGTATGTGTTTTGGTCCTAGAGCTTTTGCACTTGTAAGCATTTCCAAGCTTTTAATAACCATTAACGGTGTTATCTGGATACTTGCTAATTTCTCCTCTTTGGTTCCGGTAAATCTAATTTCTGATGGAGGTAAATGTTCATTGATTTCATTTGTATAGGCTGAGGTTAAGTAATTGTTTAACATCTTGGCTATTTTTGTATCCTATGTCTCTAACTCTGCTGATCACTCTGGAGACTTTTCACTTTTTGCTATTTGGCACAGGATTTTCTTTAGTTCTTTATGTAAGGAAATCATGGAAATAAATAAGGTTACCATTCCCTACTATGTATCTGCTTACAACAACCCTCTCTTTACCCATACTTGCACTGTTCTGTTCCATTCAGTTGGACACAGTGAAATATTCATGTATAAATGCCAATTCTGTGTGTGCATGGTTTGGAAAGCAGGATAAAATTGTTAGTTATGAACTTTTGTAACAAATGTTTCAGAAACTCTTTTGGGAATAAGATATGCATAACCCCTCTGTGCACACTTACAAGATTTCAGGAGTCTGTGACAATCTACTACTGAAAATTGGTGGCATCTTCATTTAAATTCAAATTGGATGATCTTACTGAGTTACATATGAAAATGAACAGCACAGTGAATACAGTAGTCCTTTGTTATGTATGTTTAAATTAAATTAAATTAAATTGATGCTGTCAACATATTTTCAGTTGTCAATGTTCCAAAGATTGTAGTATCAACAACTCATAACTTCATCATAGACGTTGTCAGAGCCAAAACCAGAAATATAGGCAGCTAGGTAGAGGGCAGTAACAGACATTTGGGCCCAGGGGGAGGCATGGGAGACAATTTAGGATTATGCAATAAATACATCAGCAGGCTGTTTCTGCTAAAATGGTCAGCCATGAAACAATTAGCAATTTTCGCATATAAATATCATCTTTAAGTTTCAGAGTTAACACCTCATTAAGATGAATGGGACAGTTCACAGAGCTCTTGTTTTAGGCTGCTTGCAGACACAGGAAAACATAATTTCCTTGATTTACAATCAGTTCATCTTTCCAGAGTCATCTTTCCAAACATAAGAGCTAGAAACAATTACAAAAAAATTAAGCTTGGATTCTGGAGCATAATTTCAGGGCAAATGATTCATGGCAAATTTGTGGCTGCAGCATAGCAAAATACACTAGCTACTAGAAAGGCTACCTCTCACCTTTTAAATCTGTATACTCCTAAGTCATTGATTTGAATCTTGTCCTGGTCAGTAGAGATTGAAAGGACTCAGTGGTTTCTGTTCCTTGTGTACACATGTTCACATTGCAGAAACTGCTATGCAACTGACTCTAAATGCATCCTTATTCAATTTCTTAGCAGGAAGTCTGAGAATTCAATGAGTAGGGAGACTGAATTATCACTAGCGCATGATAGACTATCACTAGCAAAGTAGAAGTATATTGATTGGGCTGTCTTGGGAAGTCAGCATTGCCAGCACCCATGTTCTGGGACTATGCAAACTCAGTTTTCAATAAACAACTCTCACATATGTACATTCCTAGTTTATTCCCAGGATTTGGATCTCTTTTATGTATGTTTATGTTACTTATGTATGCTATTATCTCAAAGATTCCTCTAGTATCAGAACTTATGTATGGTTGACAAGGACACTGTGTTAAATTTGGACTACAGTATGTACTACTACACATTTAAGGGCATTTAAAGGGACCACTTTGCACTGAGGACCACATGAGCACTGCTCTCACTTATCCAGAAAACCTCCCCTTTCTCTAGTTAGGTGTTGATATGTCCCTCATCACTATTACATCTGAGTGCTTCACAGTATCCATACAAAACCCATTTTACAGATGAGAAACTGACAGCATAGGTTAAGTGACTTGACCAGGGCTGAAACTGAAGCCAGGACTTTTGAATCTCAGTCCAGTGCCCAGTCCACTGGACCATCCTGCCTCCATTTGGGGTGCCTAGGAAATAGCAGCAGTAGCAGCCAGCAGCAGCCACCTCCCTGGAGAAGGGTGTAGTGTGCACTCCCCCACCATTGGCCAGTGCAGGGGATCATGATGCAGTCATAGTCCCATCCTAACCCAGCTGTGCTAGCCTGGAGCAGTGGCCATGGTCCTCCACCACACTGAGGAAAAGCTGTAGCTATAGAAACTCCCAAATACACATTGTGTGACTTAGAAATGTCTACATCTTAATAAATGTGCATGAAACTCTGACATGACAATGAGGCACTTCATTCCATGACCTTTATAACGGCCAAATCCTGAGGAAAGGAGGAGTTCCAACTTGTAAGTCTTTGATGACTGCCTCATTTCTCCCACAGACCCAATCACTACTCACTGTGAAGAATTCTCCTTCTCCTTTGCTGACAAGATGGTGTGACGTCATTACAGTCCCTGGGGCCCAGAGGTACACATATTTAAGTAGGAAGAAACACTCACCTCCTGTCCAAACTGGGCCTTGTCTTTTAGAAAGCAGTGATAGAAGTGCTGAATTTAAGCTGCACCATCTCCCTAACTGAAGCCAAAATAACTAACACAGCGATATATACAAGGTAGCTTTAATTCACCTTAGCACTATGCAGTTTCTGTCTGTGTCAAAGGCCTCTGGAGCCCCCACACTGCTGTGACAGGGTTCACAGGGTGCTATCTGGACTGTGGGACTGCTGAGTCCTCTTTCCACCAACCTGGGATATCCCTCTCACTCTGTGATGCTGCTGTCTAGCTACAAACCTGTAAAGAAAGGTTAAAATTATAAGAAAATGTCTTACTGAAGCTGTGTAACTAACTCTGGGTTGCTGTAAGTTTTTATCTTGTGTTATGCATTCCTGGAGGCACCACTGGGCCTCACTCATATCTTGTCCGTCTATTTCATAAGTTTGTTTTACCACGTATGTTTTAGTTCATATCTCCATGTATTCTTACCCCATATGTACCATTTCAAGGTAAGAACTTTATGTTTGGATGTCCTGTTCTTTCCAGACAAATAAGTAAATAGATAGGAAACAACGTCATGTTAATTTGCATGAGGCCCTTCTTGCCGCCTCCTCCATGTAAAGAACCATATAAAAAGCCTTGTAATGATGTATGAGGGGAAGCCATAATTTGAGTGCTATCTCTGTGGCTTCACTTCGCTAGCGAATAAACTTTTGTATTCAAGCTTTCTCCAAGACCTGCCTGTTCTTTGAAGGTAAATTGGGACACCTCCAAAGGGAATGAGCCATTTGTGCAACAAACCTGACAGGGGCACTGTACTTACACAGACACAGGTAGGGACACACCCAGCTGAGTTACATGAATGCTTTTCCTAGCCACTCATGAATAAACAACAGAGGGGCTCCATCCAATTCCCTCCAGTTCCCCAGCCTTACACCCCACAGCTGTATCACCTTGCTCTGGTGAGAAGCCTGACCAGTGTAAGTTCATTACCCAGTCCTCCTCCTTCCCCCCATGTGGAGAGGACACACTAGCCTTTGTAAACTGAGCTGAGATTTCCCAAGCACTTCAACCAAAACACTCTGTTTTAGGTAAACCATAAAACAGATTTATTAACTACAGGAAGATTGATTTTAAGTGATTATAAGCATGGATATCAAAGATGGTTACGTAAGAAAGATGGTTACCTAAGAAAGCATGGATATCAAAGATGGTTACCTAAGAAAGAAAGTTTCTCGTTGGAGTCTCTTTTGGAAGTTTTTCTGTTTCAAAACTGACACCATCAAGTCTTTAACGGAATGGCCAGGAAGATTGAAGTGTTCTCTTACTGATTTTTGAATGTTATGATTCCTGATGTCAGATTTGTGTCCATTTATTCTTTTGCGTAGAGACTGGCCGGTTTGGCCAATGTACATAGCAGAGGGGCATTGCTGGCACATGATGACATATATCACATTGGTCGATGTGCAGGTGAATGAGCCTCTGATGGTGTGGCTGATGTGATTAGACTCCAACGAGAAACTGAGGAACTGGAATTAATTTTCAAATTGGACACAATAAACCAAGGACTTAACAGAACTTGCGAATGGTTCTCTCATTACACTAACTGATTGCATTTCCCTTGTTAATTTACCTTCAATACGTGTTAAAGCCTGCCTGACAGAAATCCATTTCAAAAGGTATTTTTTTCTCCAACTGATAATGGCCCATCTAAATTTAACAGCCTCTTAGAATTGGTATGCTAATGTACAACTTTTTTTTCTTTCTTTCTGTGTGCATAAATGCATCTTACTTCTGTTCCATTCTATGCATCCGATGAAGTGGGACATAGCCCACGAAAGCTTATGCTGAAATAAACTGGTTAGTCTCTACGGTGCTACAAAGTCTTCCTCGTTTTATTATAAAACCAGCAGCTTCAGGATATCAGAAAGAAGTGAGAGTTATTTCTGATAGTGTAATGTTTGAATTTTGCTAGTCAGCTTTGGGGTGCAGGATGGAGTTATTTCTCAGGAGCCATTCTAAACTGGAATTACTTCCAGATCACTATGTGGTTTCAATTAAACCAAAGTTGAATTAAGCTATCAGTAACATTGGCTGTTTTTTTAAACTCATCATTGGATTCTTAAATGCATTGCTCCAAACACAACACACTAGGGGTACTATTGTATGTTTATAGCTGAGATATTTAAAAATAACAGACCAAAATCATCCTTGGTGCAGCTCCATTGACTTCAGTATACAGCTGAGGTGTATTGCCTTGGAATTTTTTGGCATTCACTATAAAGTTCATTTCTGCAATTTGAACTCGCTATAGAAAGTGTGATCAAAAAGTTTTCCATTTTATTTATCTTGTGATGGTACCACTAAATTTTATTATATTGTAGGTACTTCCTTCACTGGTGTGTCGGTAGGTTTTATTTATACATAAACCTTTCATTCATAGACACCCATAAATAACTATCAGCCACACTTTCTATTGTGGCAAGAGCTATATATTTCAGGGCTCAGACAAGTGTTGGTTTGGATGTTCTCCAGATGCATCTTTCCTTCACTTCTGTCCACTTTGAAGATCAGTGCTTAATTTTTAATGAAAGAGGTGCTAGGGCTCAAGCAATTTTTTTTTACTGATGGGGCAAGCCAAGAGGTGCCAGGGCTATGAACCCCAAACCTAGAGAGGCTTGGGCTCAGCCCTGGCACAAATTAAGGGGTTTCCTTTTGTGGAAAGCTTGTTCCCCCAGACCTTTTACTCCAGTCAGCTCAGTCTGCATGTTTTTGCCATACTCGGTGTCTTTGATAGGGTACTTTTCCAACTCTTTTGATTAAGTGGCATCAGTTACGGTAGGTGCAGGGTAAAGGCCCTTCAAATTGAAAGTAGAAGCTTCTGCTGAAAGTTTCATTTTTAATTTGTTTTTAAAACAGATGCCACAGTAGAAAAATGTTCTAGATGCACATTTTTGCTCAATAGAATTTGGAAAGGGGTTTATAATTATGTGCTTGGGGAAGTTATGACTCAGTTTAATATTATTCCTGACTTCATTTGAGTAAGTTACTTTCTGATTAGTTATTGATTATAATCAGAATCTGTGGAAATAAACATACAATATTGCTATTAAGTGGCCCTGTGAAGATGAAGAGTATTTTTAGATATACATTTGGTGCAATTTAAATTTCATATTTATTGACCTTTACAGTGAGTGGCAAGATGTAACAGGTCATCAGAACTGTTACAGTTTTAGAAATAGTGCAGATCTGCTACTAAGAGGGGAAAACAGAGTAATAAAAAAAGGCTTCTCTCTCCAGCTCCAAAGTCATACAAATAAAAGGTACTTGAAAGTATACCATGCAGTCAGCCTAACATGGCTCATATACTTCAGAGTGCTCTCTACCCTAAGGAAGAATGAGCACAATGACAGACAATGAATGCTATTTTTATAATGCACAGAGGGTTAAATGGATGCTCTGTGAAGGAAGAGGCTCTTTCATTCCATCAGCACATGTGCTGGGAAGCTGGCCATAATGCAAACCCAGCACTACCTTGAGCTGTAAACCCTGCTAGTGTCTGACAGCTCTCCAGAGCCTTAAGGCATCATGTCCTTTCAAAATCAGAGAGGTAGCCGTGTTAGTCTGCAATAGCAGAGGTAACAAAGTCCTGTGGCACCTTAAAGACTAACTATAAAGTTTTGAAGCATAAGCTTTCGTGGGCTAATACCCACTTCGTCGGACGCAAGCAGTGGAAGTGTCCAGAGGCAGGTATAGAAAAGTAGGCAAGAACCAGGTAGGAGGTAACAAGGTTAGTCCAATTAGGCTGAACCAGCTTGTTATCTCCAATCAGGAAGGGTGGGTTATTCTTCTAGCAGTTGAATAGCGAGTGTGAACTTGGAGAGAGGAGAAGCTATTTTTGTAATTAGCAAGCCATTGAAGGTGTTTGTTCAGTCCCAGTTTGATAGTGTTAAATTTGCAAATGAATTGCAGTTCTGCAGTTTCCCTTTGCAGTCTGGACTTGAAGTTTTTTGCTGCAGTATGGTGGCTTTTAAATCTGTAATAGTGTGTCCAGGCAGGTTGAAGTGTTCTCCTACAGGTTTTTGTATATTGCCATTCCTAATATCTGATGTGTGTGCATTTATCCTTTTTCGTAGGGACTGTCCAGTTTGGTCGATGTACATAGCAGAGGGACACTGGTGGCATATAATGGCATATATGACATTGGTTGATGTGCAGGTGAATGAACCAGTGATGGTATGGTTGATCTGGTTAGGTCCTGTGATGGTGTTGCTGGTGTAGATATGTGGGCAGAGTTGGCATTGAGGTTTGTTGCATGGATTGGTTCCTGAGTTGGAGTTATTGTGGTGCAGTGTGCTGTTGCTGGTGAGAATCTGTTTAAGATTGGCAGGTTGTCTGTGTGCCAGGACTGGCCTTCCTCCCAAGGCCTGTGAAAATGAGGGATTATTGTCCAGGATGGGTTGTAGGTCACTGATGATGCGTTGCAGAGGTTTTAACTGAGGACTGTAGGTGATGGCCAGTGGTGTTCTGTTATTTTCTTTCTTAGGCTTGTCTTGCAGCAGCAAGCTTCTGGGTACATGTCTGGCTCTGTTGATCTGTGTCCTTATTTCCTTGTGCAGGTATTGTAGTTTTGAGAAAGCTCGGTGAAGATCTCGTAGGTGTTGGTCTTTGTCTGAGGGGTTGGAGCAAATCCGATTGTACCTCAGTGCTTGGCTGTAGACAATGGATTGTGTGGTATGTCCAGGATGGAAGCTGGTCCTTTCAAGGTGAGTACTTAGCAACTGGTTTCTGGCAGCAGGCCTGGCAGGGGAGGGGTTAGGACTACATGCTCTGCCTTTTTAAGTGCTTGACCCAAAGTCCATTGAAGTTAATGGGAATCTGTTGACTTCAATGGGCTTTGGATCAGGTTCTGCAGTAGCAGTGAGACAGGAGTCTTCTTTCTACTACACCTCTTGGTCACTACAGCTCTGCTTGTGTATAAAAACTATCTATCTATCTATCTATCTATCTATCTATCTATCTATCTATCTATCTATCTATCTATCTATCTATCTATCTATCTATCTATCTATCTATTTACAAATATATATAAAAACAATTCTAGTGACTAATAGTGGATTAATATTCACTGTAAGTAGAAATCCTAAATGAAATTTGAGCTAAAGGTCTAAAACCAGATCCAACTTTATTGTAAAAATATTAATATCCTAAGGAATGGGATTTTGCCTCCCTAATCCAAGTGTGACTTTTCCTCATTAGCACTAGACCTATATGAAATTCATTGGCTGTAGGTTACATTTCATCAGAATCTGCAGCTGGGAATCAAGGGGGCTCTCATCCACTGATTTTCAGTTTGAACTTCAGGTTTGAATCAATCCACCCACACAACATGAAACACAATCAACAGTGAAGAGTTTCACCCAGAGTTAAAGTGAATCTATAAATTAATGAACATTTACGCCAAACAGAGTCCAAGTGTGCTTGAAAATGTGGCAGACCTTTCAATAAATGTGATCGGAGCTTTTTAGGTGGTATGGTAATGAAACACAAAACCAGGCTATGTTGTCATAGGCTTACAAGTTTCATAATGAAAGTTTCACACAGCACAAGTCACTCCATCAATATAATGAGTTATAGTATTGTAACAAAAGCAAATACACAACATTAACTCAACCCTTTTAACAGTCAAAACACTCTACCACTCATTCATAATCTGGAGGATTTTCAGTATCAACTTTTCATGCCATTTAATTTGTTTTATAGTATTTGATTCAAAATTTATGCATCTCAGCTATGAGACTGTTTCCCCTGCATCTTCCCTGCATCTCAGTTATGAGACTATTTGATGACAATCAAAAACTCTTGATTGCTAGGTATAGAGGAGGCAGGATAGGCTTTCAAAATTAGCTCTTGAGCACAAAAGAAGGAAAGGATTCTCAATAGCAACTCATGAGAAAGTACTAGAGAAGGTTATCAGAAATGAACAATGTATTGTTTAACTACCAGGATATTACAATATTTTAGTCATGTTGTACTATGACAAGATGATCAAACAGAAAATTGCTGATCAATTACATTTTCACATCACAAGGTTTTCGGAAAGATGTTTCCAAACAGTGTTAAGTATTGGACAACCTATGGATCTCATTCACAACACTTAAAAGGCAAATAGAGAGATTTCCATTGACTGTAATAGGCTTTGGATCAGGCCCTATGTATCCGTGTTCATCTCTAGAATTATAAGATACTAACGAGTATTCAGTAATACAGAATATTAGATTGGATGAGCATTCTTAACTCTCTTATTCTGGACAGTAGCCGCCCCAGATTGCATGTGTAAATAAAACAAATTATAGCTCTGGGCTTTTGGCTGTTAGTACAAGCAGTGGCCTCTTCATGTTGTTAGTTGTGAGGAGGGAAAATACCAATGCTTGCTAACCTGTTTTCAACAGCCCTATAGACAAAAGAGGAAAGGCTTAATTAAATTCATGGTGTTCTTGTGCAATGCCCCTTCCTATAGGCTAAGAGATATCCTGTAAAGGAAGGCAGCTAGAGATGGAGAATCATCTCTTTTGCCAGCTCCTGTGTCTCCACGTGCTCTGAAAATTTTCTTCATCAAAGTCAAGGAGGATAGTTTCTTTTCCATATTATTCTCTTTCAGTTAGCACATCCCCTATGCAATTTCCTATGTAAAGACATAGCATCATGCTTCTTATGTAGCTTCCGATGTTACGCAAACATGTGCATTTACCAGTAAAACATAGATAGACTGTTCACTGAAAATCCACTGTGGAAAACACATTTTTAAAAGCCCTATAACTTTAACAAATTGCAACCAATTTTCACCATTCCAGTGAAAAGCACATCTATATCTCCCTGCCAAAATTCAAGTCTCTACAATTTAACAGCCAGGTGCCAGAACCAATTTTGTAATAGAAAAAAAGGTACATTCCCCCTCTCTTCATTCCTAAAAACCTCAGAACCAGTTTTGCTCAAAATTTGCAAAATACCAACATAATAATAGTTATTATTGATATTAATTATCATTATTATTTTATTTATTATTAATGCTGGTTGCAAGACAGAAGCCAAACTTGCCAAATTTCAGCCTGAAAGCTAAAAGAGTAATAAAGTTATAAGTTGTTGAAAATGATCTATTTGAATGGAAACTCTAGTGCGATCTTAAATTACAGGCATCACTATGAGCTTTGTCTATAATTTACAAAACCTAAATAACTGAAGGTATAATCCTTCTTATTTGAAATGTGATTTATTAGTGTTTTAGTCAAATGTTCTAATTAGCAGGTGCTTAATGTACTGAGATGGGCTCTCTCCTCTATCCATGTAATCCCACATACAGTACTAAATATCTCAGCATTACATCGCTTTTTTTTCAGAGAGGACATCACAAGGCTCTTAAGCAATTCTTATACCTCTCCTTCCCTTCAGATTGTTCACACGTGGCCTTTCAGATGCAAAAAGCACAAATGTTCATACATATCATCCAATTGGTTAGCCACTTGTAAGAAACAGTTTGTTATAGGAATAGTCATCTTCTAGATCCACAAGCAATTATACATTTACACACCCTACATTTGATGATAGAAGGTAGTTGGGATTTTTCCTCATGTCCTACAATATACCCAAAGTGTAGCCAGTATAATTATAGTTTGTTATGAGGTGCCATATATATCCATACCTGGACCACAGTAAATTTCAGCATACTAATAAACAATAGCCATACACAGAGTGTAATTCCAATTTCTCTGTATTTTCTGAGGCAGAATGAGATACAAGGATTTCACGCTCAGAGACCAAACTATACTGAATCTTGTTCATAAGAACATAAGAATGGCCGTACTGGGTCAAACCAAAGGTCCATCCAGCCCAGTATCCTGTCTACTGACAGTGCCAATGCCAGGTGTCCCGGAGTGAGTGAACCTAACACGTTCAATGGTTCTCTCTTCTGCCATCCATCACCCCCCTCTGACAAACAGAGGCTAAGGACACCATTCCTTACCCATCTTGGCTAATAGCCATTAATGGACTTAACCTTCATAAATTTATCCAGTTCTCTTTTAAACCCTGTTATAGTCCTAGCTTTCACAACCTCCTCAGGCAAAGAGTTCCACAAGTTGACTATATGCTGTGTGAAGAAGAACTTCTTTTTATTTGTTGCCAAGAAGGCTAATGGCATTTTGGGTTGTATAAGTAGGAGCATTGCCAGCAGATCAAGGGATGTGATCATTCTCCTCTATTCGGCATTGGTGAGGCCTCATCTGGAGTACTGTGTCCAGTTTTGGGCCCCACACTACAAGAAGGAAGTGGAAAAATTAGAAGAAGTCCAGCAGAGGGCAACAAAAATGATTAGGGGGCTAGAGCACATGACTTATGAGGAGAGGGAACTGGTATTGATTAGCCTGAAGAAGAGAAAAATGAGGGGGGATTTGATAGCTGCTTTCAACTACCTGAAAGGGGGTTCCAAAGGAGATGGATCTAGACTGTTCTCAGTGGTACCAGATGTCCGGACAAGGAGTAATGGTCTCAATTTGCAGTGGGATAGGTTTAGGTTGGATATTAGGAAAAACGTTTTCACTAGGAGGATGGTGAAGCACTGGAATGGGTTACCTAGGGAGGTGGTAGAATCTCCTTCCTGAGAGGTTTTTAAGGTCAGACTTGAAAAAGCCCTGGCTGGGATAATTTAGTCGGTGATTGGTCCTGCTTTCAGCAGGGGGTTGGACTAGATGACCTCCTGAGGTCCCTTCCAACCCTGCTATTCTATGATTCTGTGATTTGTTTTAAACCTGCTGCCTATTAATTTCATTTGGTGGCCCCTCGCTCTTATATTATGGGAACAAGTAAATAATATTTCCTTATTCACTTTCTCCAAACCACTCATGATTTTCTATACCTCTACCATATCCCCCCTTAGTTTCTATTTTCCAAGCTGAAAAGTCCTCGCCTCATTAATCTCTCCTCAAATAGGACCCATTCCAAACCCCAATCATTTTAGTTGCGCTTCTCTGAACCTTTTCTAATGCCAGTATATCTTTTTTGAGATGAGAAGACCACATCTGTATGCAGTATTCAAGATATGGGCATGCCATGGATTTACATAAGGGCAATAAGATATTCTCCATCTTATTCTCTGTCCCCTTTTTAATAATTCCTAACATCCTGTTTGCTTTTTTGACTGCTGCTGCACACTGCATGGACGTCTTTAGAGAACTATCCATGATGACTCCGAGATCTTTTTCCTGATTAGTTGTAGCTAAATTAGCCCCCATCATATTAGCTCCCATTCCATTCCATTAGCCCCCATTCCCTAAAGATCTTGCATGTACATAGTTGTCAGATTGAAGTCAACAGCCTATCACAGTCTGTAAACCAAGACACTAAGACAATGTTAATGTAAACACCTTAAAATATCTTTAGCTGTAAATAATTCATGGTGTTTAGAAATGCCGTTTGATTCAATATGCTATTTTAGTTAGGTGGTGTAAAAAAGTTCAGTAAATGTCTGAGCAAAGCTTCTCTGAGAAAGGTACGGTATGTTATGACTTTACTATAGTTTGTTAAAGCTTTCCTTCGAATATCTTCAGTAGGTCTCATGAGACAATATCACATTCATGGGTCTGACTGTCGAGTTATGTAATAAAACCATATAAAATGTGACTGCAGATTTCATTGATGACACCACTTTTTAGCTTTTTCACATTGAAAATGCAACATGACTGTTAATGCGTAATGGCACAGAACATTTTGCTAAAAAAAGCACTGTACAGTATTCTCGTTTATGGATTGTATTTATTGTCCTTGCATTTTTGTGGTGTTCTTCGAAGTCAATTGAAACGCAAGAGCTAATGAAACTTTTACCATAACACACTCATTCTTTCCTACTCCAAATGAGTCTACAACAAGATGTAAATGGCTTACATATGTCTGTTGCTTAGGTTTTATTGTTTTGGCTTAATTTATTTACTGTAATATTCTTAATGAAAGTAATGACTCTTACACTAGTTTGTATGTTCATACACTGCAATTTTATTAAATCATGCTGTGAAAGTTCAACTGGCTGCTCTAAACATTTCTGAAGTTTCATGTTAAGTCTAATATATAAATGCAATCTTCTAGAAGATTATCAACGCAATATATTTTGTTATTCTTTGTTCCTCCTAATTTCTTCTCCCCAGGGTACATCTACTGTAAATGGCTATTGAAATCGGCAAGTCTGTAGTATTACTACATATTGTATTAGCACAGAACATTGTAATATGGATCAAATTCTAGAAAGTGGCACTAGTTCTGCACATTCTCTTCCCTCAATTTTTTATTACTCAGTGATGTCTATGTAAAGGTATTGGTCTAAAAGAATTCTGATTTGATCAAATGACCCCTGACTTATATTTTCAGTGCTGGAATTCAAATGTGTCTTGCACAAATGACAGCCAAGAGGCAAGTAAAAGTTCTAATAATGGAATCAGTTCACCCACATTGCACATACTATCTAAATTATTAACTGTGCAACCAGTTCTTCTTAATCATTTGAAAGCCTCATGAAATTGTTAAATAAGTAAGTAGGGTTTCCATTTTGATTGTTATTTTTTTAACAAGCTCATGAATCAATACCAGTAACCTCACTTCTCAAAGCACTTTTCAGGCAGTAATTATATCAGCATCAGAACTATTCTAAGTGAGAAATATTCTTCTTTTTTTTCAGAGTGAAAAATGGTGGCACAGAGATTAAGAGACTTGCTTGAGGTCATACAGTGAATCAAGCAAGAAGTGAATTCAGAATTACTCCTCCTAGTCTCCTCTTCTCATCATCCTTCCCTATGAAGAATATTATACCCGAAAATGGTGTATACTGAGATGTGGTCCAGGCAATGTTATCAGGTAGTATGAGAATTAGCCATCATGTGACTTGTAACTTGTACAATATAACCCCGGATAATTCTTTCTTTCCAAAGACAGAAACAAAACCAGTTGATTATTTTAGGATTTCTGACTGGGCTAAACAGGATCAGGGTAATTCAGATGTTCCCCCTCAGCCCTTTTTATTGCACTTTTTAAAAAGTTATGCCAATATGTCTAAAAGATCAGATCATCTAGCTACGAAGAAATTGGAACAACTGTTACAGAATCGACAATTATTAACTGCTAACCCTTTCCTTGAAGATGATGCAATCAGATATTTTTGTTGTACATTAGGACTAACCCCACTAAATTCAATGTAGTAAGTCTGTAAAACCAGCATTCATGAGATCAGAATCAGACCCTAAGTGTATTGGTACTGACATTACTGCAGAAAAATGTATTTAGTGTTGTCAGCAGAGAAGAAATGGAAGACTTAAAAATACCTAGTTGATATTGGGTAAGTTGCAGCTTTGATCCCATCTGAGTAATTTTGGATAGCACTTGCTATAACAAGAGTTCTTGAAATTATTGTCATTATGGGTGCTCCAATGTGCGATGCGCATATACCCCTGCACTCGCGATTGGAGATTTAAGCTAGCAGTGACTGTGCCCCACACATCCTCGTGCTGCAGAATGAAGATAGATAGGAAAGTGCTACCCTGATGCCACTCCAGTTCCTTCTCAAGATAAAGACCTTGTGTTTCAGGAAGGAATCTTTCCTCATGCACTCTGAAGGGAATGCAAATGTTCATTTGATTATTGTGCCACATTTTGCTGGTTATGGCATTTTGGAAATCATCATGTTCACAAAAACCTCATAGAAATGTTTAAGACATACTACTTCTATTTTCCCCCCATGCTTATTTCTCAGTTGTGATTAGGTTTTGTTACATTTCTTTTTGATTATGTTCTTAACACTGGATTTATCAGACCAGTATAATTACAACTGCAAGTGCTAAAATAAGTGTCAATAGAGTCAGAAGAAGAGTCTCACAGATGGTCTGGCATTCAGACAGAAACCATTATGTTTTTCATTGCTCTTGATTCTTTCCCTCTTTTTTAGAAGAAGCCGTCTCTCTGCTATGCAGATTCTGGTTTGTAGTCAGGGCCTCCTTTCTTTTAAACTGGTAGCATTTCAAGATGTGAGTCCCTGGAAGAATCAAGGCTAGCACATAATGAAAGGACAATCTCTGTCCCACAGAGGTTCCAGTCTAAATAAAGGGTAAGAGGTAGCAGGTGGCTACAACCACCATACGGATGCAGCCTTAGGTAACAGTGAGAGGTTTCAACACACCAGCTGCCTAGTCATTGTCAGATGTTTTGTAGCCATCATGGCATAGTTTTAAGCAGATATTTAAAGAAGGAAAATGTATCTTCACTGTACTGCTATTTGTACAGTGCACACATGCAGTGAACTTCGGTTCAGAATATGTTTGCAGTGTTAAAAATACTTTAAATAATGCAGCTATTGAGTTTATGAAAGCTGAACTTTTATACCACCCAATTATTTCTTTGGGTAACTGGTAAGAACTAAATTCACCAAATAATGTATCTATAACTCTATAATAGAAGCAGCTCTACTTCTAGCAATCTTAAAATGAAATTAATATAAATTGAAAATCTGCTCTAATTATCAGAGGGGTAGCTGTGTTAGTCTGCATCTGCAAAAGTGAAAAAGAGTCCTGTGGTACCTTATAGACTAATAGACGTATTGGAGCACAGACTAACAGATGTATTGGAGCATGCTCCAATACGTCTGTTAGTCTATAAGGTGCCACAGGACTCTTTTTCACTTTTGCAAATCTGCTTTAGGAAGTCAAGCAGCTTCTATTTTTTTGCAGAGGCTAACTAGAATATTAGTGCAAATCTGATCAGTGCAAAAATACTTTTCTAACTCCCTGTACACAGATTCCCTCATTGACATTGCTTTCCCTCTTCACTGTACTGGTACTATACATATCTTATCCCAGCAGCCCGCCCGCGGCGGGGACCGGAGAGCGGCGCGCTCCCAGCAGCCCGCCCGCGGCGGGGCACACGCGCTTTTTGTGTGTGCGTGTGGTTTTTTTTACCGGCGTATAAGACGACCCCTGAATTTAAGCCAGGAAAATAGTCTCAAAAAAGTCGTCCTATACGCCGGAACATACGGTAGATATTCCAGAGTCTATAACATGATCTTCCAAAAAAAGGCATAATTTGGCTCTGTATCCAACATGATCTTTAAATAAAATGAGGAAGACTTTGTAGCACCTTAGAGACTAACCAGTTTAATACAGCATAACCTTATGCATAAGCTTATGTGGAAATAAACTGGTTAGTCTCTAAGGTGCTACAAAGTCATTCTTGTTTTATTTACGGATACAGACTAATACGGCTGCTAATCTTAAACCTAACATGATCTTTGACTCCCTGAGTGTACATCCACAAACCAACTTCCCTACAAAATGTAGAGATTGTTTGATTTTCAGACACTTTGGAAAACATCTTCGCGAAAGTTGACCTATTCACTAAAAATCACATCTTGGTACGTGCACAGTATCTGTTAGGTCCTCGGCATCTGCCAGGGATTGAGGAACATTTCTAAAATAAAAATTGGGTTTATTTTGCCAATGTCCATTTTAACAAAGGTCATTTCCAGTTAGAGGTGTATGACACAGATAAGCAACAAAGAGTCCTGTATCAGAGAGATAGCCGTGTGAGTCTGGAATTGCAGAAGTGACAAAGAGTTCTGTGGCACCTTCAAGACTAATTAAAGTATTGAAGCATAAGCTTTCGTGGGCTAATACCCACTTCGTCGGATGCAAGTTGTGCTCTAATACATCTGTTAGTCTAAAAGGTGCCACAGGACTCTTTGTCACTTTTGCAGATCCAAACTAACATGGCTACCCCTCTGATACTGACATGGAGAAGAAGACTATTGGGAAAAGTTAGTTATGCTGTAGTAAGAATTGGGAATACAAATAAGATAGGAACCTTTGTGATAAGGCATAAGAAATATTTTGATCTGATTCATATTTTGTTTACAGTAGGTAGGTATACTTTTTAAATGCTTATTTTCATAATTGCTTTACAGATATTAATTAATCCTCACAATGAGATAAGTAATAAATTAACTGGGTGAAGAATTCACAACAATTAGCTTATTCCGCAAATTTAGTTTCCTATTTAGGAAGTGTCCCCGAACAGACCAGGAATTTTGTTGATTTGTTCACATTTCATAACAATTCTACTTACAATTTGTGCAAACAAATCTCAGCTCATGGATTTCTTGTGAACTGGCCACTGTGGCTGTGGTTTTCATAGGAGACTCGGAGCTAGATGCAGAACTTCTAGTCACTTTCAGTGGGAGTTTGGCACTGTAGTGAGGGGGGATGGTCTCCTTCCGAGACAGAAGGTGAGAAACTTCTTTCCATGCCTGGTGGGTAGAATCAGGCAAGCCATGCCCCCTGCTGGATTGTAGAGGGGTGGGACAGGAAGTTTAAAAGATGGGCCTGCAGCTCAATTGGGTGAGAGTCGGAGACGGAAGCAGAACTCTACAGCAGTGGTTCTCAACCTTTTTTTTTCTGAAGACCACTTGAAAATTGCTGAGAGTCTCGGCTAACCCACTTAATAATCTTTCCAAATATTGCTTGTATTGTTAGCTAACTATTTTAAAGCATTTTGGATAAAAGTGCTGTATGAAAAAAATTAATTAACATTTTTTGTTCTACAAATAAAAGCATACAACTCATCTTTTAATATCAGTAGCCTTACCTTTCTAATGCAATGGATGTGCCCTCTCTCCCACACTGCAGCAGCCCCTGAGCGGGGGCTGGGAAGGAGGGACATCTCTTCCCGGCAGGCACAGCCCATGAGCTCGGGAAAGTCACCTCTTTCTCTGCATCTCCCAAATTCCACCACCCCCTTGTCTCACTCCACAGCCCCCCCCCTGCACCCTATGCCTCTAAGGAAACCAACATGTGCATCTTCTCTAGGGTCCAGGCACCTAATTAGTGGAGCCACACCTGCGCAGCTCCACTAATTAGGTGGGTGGCCCTTCATTTTCTTTTATGCAGCTGCCCAGGTGCGCACCTTAGAGGAAATCATCTGTGGACCACCTGAATGGAGCTCATGGACCCCTGGTGTTCCACAGACCATAGTTTGATCATCTCTGCTCTACAGCACTGAGAACTCAGAGAAGGTGCCGGTATTGCCAACTGACCAGTACGTGGGGAAAGTATGGATACTGCAGTTGGCCGTGTCCCCCATGGAGATGGAGGAAACCCGTGAGATGGATGTACACCCATGGAAGGTCTAAAGGTCATTGTTGTTTATGAAGAACATTTCCCAGAGCTCCTGAAGAGAGTAGTCACTATGCCAATCTTAAAGAATAGACAGTGTGCGGTCCCCATCTTGAAATGGATCCATTTCCCACTGACCATCTTTAAAAAGGTCAGAGCCAGGGGTGGCTCTAACTTTTTTGCCGCCACAAGCGAAAACAAAGGGTGACTGGAGGAGCGACCGGGGGGGGGGGGAGGGGCAAAGGTGCAGCTGTGGTGCAGCCAGAGGAGCCAATGGGGGGCTGGGGGGGCATGACCACGGCGCAGCCGGAGGAGCGAAGGGTGGGTGGCATCGCCGGAATGCTGCCCCTTACAGAATGCCACCCCAGGCACCTGCTTGCTAAGCTGATGCCTGGAGCTGGCCCTGGTCAGAGCTAACAGCAACCTGATTCCTGTTAGATCCTTGTATCTCCTGAACTCAAGGACTTCCATTATGCTGGCAGCTGCGTAGCTGTACAGATGGGGAAGGGATCTCTGTGCCCTCTTCCTTCTTTGCTTACTGGTACTAGAGATGATTCAAGAACAATCTGGCATAAGAATATTGCTTAAATCCTCCTTTGTGAATGTGTTTACCGTTCCATTGGAAAACCTTAAGCAATCGGATTGGGAAGGTTATAATTCAGCACAGATCCCTAGAAACCTTTTCACTAACACCTTGCAAAATGTCTTCCCAAGTTCCTAATAAATATTTTATTTCTTTGTTATTTGGTTTGAAATTGCCACTTATATCATTTTGGACATATTCATTATGTATCTTTCAAGCATTAGGGAAAGCTAAGATTCCCAAACTTAAACCAGTCTAGCTCCAGAGTGGCTCTGGCTTAGCCTTATGATTTAAAGGACAAAAGCGTTTAAGCAGACCAAGATCAGCTGAGGAAAGCTGAAAAAAACTTGAAATGAAAATGTTGCCCATTTGTGTTATCTCATGATTTTGGCAGTTATTGAAAGTGTAATCTATTTGTACCTGCCATTTGCCTCAGGAGATGGCAGAAGATAATGAAAATATTTTACTATTTATTTTCAAATTAGAAGCTGTTGTTTTCAAAGAAAGTCAAAACCCATGTATATTATCACATTATTGTTCTCTGGGGACTGGAGTCACTATAGTGATTGCAATTACATGGCTTCATTAACTTTCTACGTTCTACCTGTTATGGGGGTTTCACATTAAGAAAATTTGCATATGCAGGAAATGAATGCTGTTTGCAAGGAGCTAGTGTCATTAAACATTTAAGCAGCCTCTTTCAAGTAAACAAGGGATTTTCATTGGAATATCCTTTGTAGCATGTCTTCAAAATCAATAGTCACAATTTTCACTTTAAAGGAAAATCTGTAAGAAACATTTAGTGTGAACCATTAGTAAACAACTGTGATTTTAACAAATCTCATTTAAAATTGGAAATAATAAAATTAATGATGTCACAACCATTATAGCATATAATAAAGCATTATTTCTTCTGTCAAATTAACACCAGTTCATATTAAATTTGGGTTTGTTTCCTGATATCATATATTGTATTTAGTGACCCATGTTTAAAAAGCATGTCCTAAAAGAACTTGCATTTTCTCAACTGTAATTGTCTAGTGTTTTGCTATGAACTCTGACTATAAAAAAAAATAACCTTCAATTTTTAGTTACAAGCTACAAAAAGCTGAAAACGGAGAAAAGGAGCCAACCTGCAAAAACATTTTATATTCTACCTTTGTAAAAATTAAATAAAAGCTTTGTTCTTGCTTTCAAATACTTTCTGTGCTTGGGACCGATCCAAAACCCAATGATGAAAGTCTTTCTATTGAATGCAGTAGGCTTTGAATCAGCTCCTGATATATTATGTGTGAAAACCTGGCTCTTGTTGAACTCAATGGCAAAACTCCCATTGACTTCAATAGACCCAGGATTTCACTCTGTCTACAGTACAAACCTCTTGCACCTTGTCTTTCCTAACTCCCTCAATGGAACATTTAATTTTGTTATAAAACCCCACATTCCAAGTATTCTCATACGTGGTTCCCAAAAACTGTCTAAAGTAGAAATAGTGATAATCTCAGAAAAATTTAGATAGTTAGGTCTAGATCCACACAGGGACTTAGGTAGGGTAACCAGACAGTGAATGTGAAAAATCAGGACATGGGGAGTGGGGTAATAGAAGCCTATATAAGAAAAAGATCCAAAAATCGGGACTGTCCCTATAAAACCAGGACATCTGGTCACCCTAGACTTAGGCTTTGTAATGCCTCTCTTTTAGGTTCCCTACTACCAAGTGGAATTCACAGACCCAAATTAGGAGGCCCAGACTCCCTATACAATGTATGGGGAAAGTTAGGTGCCTAGAATTGGATTCTCAGAAGCCAGCAAGCTGAGTAGGACACCGCTTAAATTAGTCAATAGGAAATGTTAAGGAGAGAGGTAAGGTTTACATCTCACCACTCTAAAACAGTTAGGTGCCTTAATCAGGGCTGGCGACAGAAATTTGGGGCCCCCCTACTCTGATAGTTTGGGGGCCCCCCCAGCCCAGCCGGGGCCCCCCCAGCCCAGCCGACAGTGGATGGGGGCCCCCCCCAGCCCAGCCCAGCCAGCCCCCCCCAGCCCAGCTGACAGCGGATGCCCCCCCCCCAGCCCAGCCCGCCCCCCCCAGCCCAGCCCAGCCGGCGCTCCCCCCCCAGCCCAGCCGGCACTCCCCCCCCCTGCCAGCTGACAGCTGGCGGCAGCGGGAGCGGCGGGAGCCGCCCTTTCTCCCCCCCTCCCCCGGACAGCGCTGCTGCCGTCGGCCGGGCTCTCTGCTCCTGCCGGGGCCAGGCTCGCTTGTCCGGGGGAGAGCCGCGCCGCCTCCCCGCACCTTCCCCTCTCTCCAGGTCTGGCGACAAGGGGGGACACAATGGGTACAGCGGTGTACCCGGTACAGCTGTACCCATAGTACCCCCCTGTCGCCGGCCCTGGCCTTAATCCAGGTTGGGAAGACGTACTTTCCTTTTCTCGAGATTCTCAGCCATAAAACTCCTGGAATTAGGTGCCTAAAGCAGGTTATCCTGTTCTTGTGAAAAACACCCAAATGAGGGACAGAAAGAAATACACCCATTCTATTTTAACCAATAGCCTGGTGATTAGACCTCTCAGCTAGGATGTGGGAGGCCTCTTTTCAAATCCCTACTCCACCTGATTTGTAGCAGCAATTTACACCCAGGTTTTCCATCATCCAGATTAGTATCCCGGCTGTAGATTCATTCTCATTCTGGTCCAATATGTATTTATATGTTAATTAATTATAATATTTTATTATTTATACAAAGTGGAAGAGCTACAGCAGGTGAGATACCCTTCCTAGAATATCCATGGTTAGAACACTGGGATATGGGAGCTCCAAATCAGGTGGAATGGAAATTCAAACCTTAGCAGACATGGGCAAACACACAACCAAATCCCAATCATTTGCCTCCAGTTCCCTTTTCTGCAGGTCAGCATGCTCAGAACATGCCCAGATCAGGACCATCAGAAGGGAGAGGCAGGGAAACACATAGTTTGTGAATCCTCCAACACTGTGATGCTGAGCTGCTTGGCACCATCAGGATTTAGGCAATTTTTCCATGCCCAGTGGGAGAAACATAGGCATCTAGAAGCTTTGTTGCTTATATGGTTAGGGGGCAGCTGAGCAGACATTTAAGGATCTCTGGTGCATAAAAGTTGGACTAAATTGCTTAAAATGGCAGTTGTGTGCCTAAATCCTTTTGTGGAACTAGATTTTAGAACTTTCTCCATAGCAGCCATCTCTCTTAGTTGTGATTTATATGGCCAGAAATAAGAGAACAGGCTTTGTCATGACATTTCTGTCACTTTCTATCTCTGGTCGGCTTGAAATACCAAGGAAACAGATTTTCTTACCTCCCTCACAAAAATATTGTGAGGTTTATATTATAGAGCAGTTTGAGATTTTCTGAGGAAAAGTGCCAGAGAGAAGCACAATGCACTAAAGGCTGGACTATATCCTGCCACTGTTTGGATGTACAACAAAAGGAAGTTTTCCCTCTTGCATCAGTTCTGAGCACAGTATCAGACTTGTGGTTATCTGGATGTAAGGATTGTATGAGGTTAGGAATCCCAGACTCTCCAAAGAGGGTGGGGAGGAAAGGAAGAAGCAGGCCATGACACTAACCCTTCTATACCAGCAAGCTCACACAGTGGGAAATGCATGATACATCTCTTTTAAACATTTAAAATCTGTGGTCTTGATCCTGGACTGCACTTGGGCTGCTTTAATGCAAGAAGATTATCTCCTCCAATGTTGAAGGATCTTTTGGTGGCACAGAAGCTTATGTCTCCTGCTCCTCATTGAAGGCTGTGGTGGGTGCAAAGGACATGACCAGGAGTGACTAGACATGGACCGAACAAGGAGTAATGGTCTCAAGCTGCAGTTGGGAAGGTTTAAATTGGATATTAGGAAAAACTTTTTCACTAGGAGGGTGGTGAAGCATTGGAATGGCTTACCTAGGGAGGTGGTAGAATCACCTTCCTTAGAGGTTTTTAAGGTCAGGCTTGATAAAGCCCTGGCTGGGATGATTTAGTTGGGGATTGGTCCTGCTTTAAGCAGGGGGTTGGACTACATGACCTCCAGAGGTCCCTTTCAACCCTAATATTCTATGATTCAATGATTCTATGGCTTCCCTACTCAGTGGTGATCCTCAATTGCTCTGTCAACACACTGGGACTTTTGTCAGCTGACATAACTTAAAACAGCCATCAGGCTGCTCAAAGTTATGCTGTGGGTCTAGCCTGCAAACTGGAGGAGCAAAATGTTGGATTCATGCCATCTTTACAGGGCCCTTCCCCTGTTGAGTTGCACTGGGGGCTCACTGGCTGCTGCTGAGGATTAGGGCTGATGAATTCTTTTGTTGTCCACTGCATTCTTATCTCTTACCACCATACTGCAGTCTGACTATAGACCACCAGTCTATTATCCTTGGATGTAACAGTCCTGGTCTCTGAGTCCAAAGCTGGTTACATGTCCATGACTTTTCCTGAGTTTAGTTTCTCTGTCTTTGTTCATTTGCTTTTTTGGATACTAGTTAATAAATATTTCTTGTCTCCAAGCATATCATTAGGTGTTTCATTTTTCCTGGTCAATGCTACAAAGTTGTTTCAATTGACTGATAAAGCCTCTTTCCCACTCAGACATGGACTAATTTTCTTGAAACTGCTGACATTAATGGTTTCCCTCCTTTTTCAAAACTGAATAATTTTGAAATACAATATTCAGTGTATATTTTGTTCTATAGAAGTGACTAGCTGCTTGAACATTCCCAGATCTCAAACATCATTTAAAATGTATTGGTTTTCTGGACTGCATAAATTGATCTGCTCTATGTCACTGGAACCTTGTGGTCTGAACCCTTTCTTCTGTGTCACAGTTAACCCATCTTTTCTCCTCTGCATTTTCTACTTCTCAGTGGGTATATTTTTTCACTTTGCTTTGTTAACAGCTGGTCTTAAGGAATCTCAGTGTTGTATAGTTATTTGTGGGTTAGACTTTTTACTCTCTTGGTACCTGCTGTCTTCACTTCAAGCTTCTAAACCGGTAATTGGTAACAAGTTTCTCTCAGTGGGTTTTACACACAGCTGCAAGGCAGAAAATAAACAGTCCTTTCAAGCCCACAGTCTTAGGGGTGCATCCCTATACTAATTACTTCTCCAATTTGCTAACCAAAATTTTAAAGGGATACTGTCCATTTTTATTAATGGATTTCAAAACATTTTCAGACTTTAGGTAGTGCCTTCAAAATTGCTACAAAATGGTGAAAATATATGACAATGTTGCAAATCAGTACCTAGTTTCTTTTGTTTTTAATCACTATGTAGGTTCTCAACCTTTTAATTAATTTTATCAACTCACTTCCCCAAAGATATTTCATGTTTTCTTATAGATGTTTGTTATATTTTTGTCTCTTCTAATTTATATTTTAAGTCACAGAATACAAAATTACAGTATTATGCAGTGAAAACTTTATTTTAATATTATTAAAATAGATTGGTTGAAAAATGTCAATACTTTTTTGATGGAAGATTTGGTTTATAACTTAACTAAAATCTTCATAGAAAAGTTCTAATTTCCTCCAAAAACCTGAAAACCATTTTAAAAAATGTCAGCAGTTTTTAGCTGAAGAATTTTGGTATTTCTGTTGTTTGCTTTGTTGACAAAAAAGTCAAAATTTTATTTTGGAAAGAAAAAAACAAATAAAAACATTTTCCACTCAGCTGTAGTATTAATTGCATAGGTCACGACTGCTCAGATCCCCGAGAGGAAGAAATAAGAATATACATTTTGCTGAAGGCACAACATATATTCACATATTTGTGACAGGTTTCAAAGCAGTAGCCATGTTAGTCTGTATCAGCAAAAACAACGGGGAGTCCTTGTGGCACCTTAGAGACTAACACATTTATTTGGGCATAAGCTTTCTGACAAAGTGGGTTTTAGCCCACGAAAGCTTATGCCCAAATAAATTTGTCCGTCTCTAAGATGCCACAAGGACTCCTAATTGTTTTTACACATATTTGTGTGTGTGTGTATGAGCACATGCACAAGGAGATAAATGAAACAGAATGAATGAAGATAATGTTTCTTTATTCTGACAGCGTAATGTTCCTCAATCAAGAAGAAATTTTCTCTTTTTTTTTTAAATTGTTATTTAGAGCTTTCCCCCAAAAGTTATTCCAATACTGGTGTCTAGTATTCCCTTCTCCCAAAATGGAGACATGTACTGACTCTGGTTGTATTAAGTTAATTCTGTGACTCGTTTACATCTTAAAGGATGTGTAAAAAATTGCTCTGATAGGTTTGCACCACTATTAGTCTGCAACTAAATCAAACAACTAAACAGTTGTGATGTGGGGTGCAGTTGTGGATACTACCATAGAGAGGAAAATGGCAAGCATGAAAAGGGGGGGAAGTGTTTGAGTTAATGCTAAACTATGATTCTTCTGAGTTCAGTACAGAAGAGGACTTAGCTCCCCACACAAGACAGAGTAGCCCTGTTACTGCTCTAATATTTGTCAGAATGTAGCCTTTACAGTACACTGTCCTTACTGCTTCAGCTCTAAAGCCTGCCCAACATGGAGTGCTCAATGATATTTCAATAATTGGATCATGCTAATTCCTCACATTCAGTGCTTATAGATGTGTGTGTGTTTTTTTTTAAAGGATCATAAATGAAAGGAGAGGTTTGGTTCCACACAATTCCACATTTTGCATTCCATGGCATCAAGTACTAATTTTGGTGAGAAAAACAAGTATTTGCCTGAGTGTATTAAGTAGGAAGTAAAGGGAAGCAAAGCAACAGCAATAAGGAGGACCTGGCACCATTTGAAAAATCTGAGCTGGTGAGAGATCGCTGCAGTCACCACATTCCTTTCGGAAGATGGAAGGCCAAGGGAGTAGCCCCAAAAGTCTGGCAACTACTATGACAAAATAACTGTTTCTCACTGACCAGACCCAGACTTTCTCCTCTATGTTGTCCCTGCAGCATAGGGGAAAATATTATATTACCTTTAGAGAGCACCAATCCCATAACTGGCTTTACTTGGAACTGGACCTTTTGACTTGTGGTCACCAAGAAATGAGTTATGACAGCAAGGATACCATTAAGGAAGTTAGGAAAAAATTAAATTTCTTAAGAACATGAATCTCCATAGGACACATTTTGTCATTTGTTTCTTTATTTCTGAATGCAGAATATCAGAAGTTAATCTCAGATCAACAGACATTGCTTTTTCTTTCTTTGAGAAGCCATCTTGATGGTTTCAGGATGTTATGTGAAATCTATATCTTTCTATTTTCTCAAAGGGATAACACCCTCTCATTTGATTCAGTGCATTGAAGAGAATTGCATGGGCAATCTCGCTTTATTACCTTCAATGGTCCATGCAAAGAATATCTGAACAAAAGGAGTGTTTTTTAAGCTTGCTCCTGATCAGAAAAGTGCTGTAATAAAGTATTACTAAATGTCTTTCTAATACTTCCAAGCTGGCAAGTATTATTTTTAAAGAAAATAATACTGTTCTTTTGTAAGTACTAACATGATGAACTAAGTGACACCTCCCCGCCTCCCAAAAAAAGATAAGTGAGAATCCTCTAGTTTCTAAGGGCAATTTCTAATGAAAATGTCTATGTTATGGTAAGGTATATAGTTTTGACAATGGTATAAATCAAAATGGTGGCACACAGGGAACCTGAATTGAAATGATACATCTATTATAAAACATTTAGTTTCAAAACAGTATTTTCTCCTTATTAACATTACATGGTGAAGGGAATTTGATGATTCACAAAACCAGAAGACTTTCAGCTTGACCACATTATATGCTGTTGCAAATAACAATTCTTAATGTTGTTTAACAAATTATTTTTTTTTTACTTTTCATTAGAGCCCCTTGTTGCCATCCAATCTTGATTTCAGAAATTAAAGCTAACAACCAGATTGAAAGAATCAGGAGGATGACAGCATGGGGCATAGTCTCTGAGCCACAACTAACAGCATGAGGCTAAGTGAACCTCCAGCTATTCCAGC
Organism: Sternotherus odoratus; assembly: GCA_032164245.1. NCBI lineage: Eukaryota > Metazoa > Chordata > Testudines > Kinosternidae > Sternotherus > Sternotherus odoratus. The sequence continues at coordinate 182,524,312 of JAVMKO010000002.1, read as the reverse complement.
TCTCTGAGAAGAAAGTATGTGTGTGTGTGTGTAGGGGAGGGGGGAGTCCAAGCATTTGCTGGAAAACTCAATTATAGCAACCCTCAGCTATAGCAAAGCACTTGTGAATGTTGACACTAAAGCTTTTTCTGCTTAATGTTTTAATTAAATACCTAGAAGCCAACTATTCTCCTCAGTCAGTGTCAGAGCAGTGCTTCTCTGTGGATAAATGTTTACAGCAAAAGCTCTGCTGAGGGTTTCAGCAAACAAGTCTCTGAGACGGAGAAGGCTTTCAGCTGAGACACTTGAGATCAAGAAAGTACTAGTGATTAGAAACTAGCAGTACAACCACAGGATGGTTTAATCCACCCAAATGTCAGTCTCTGGTTTATAAATTGGCAATCCCATCTTCATCTGCAGACAAAAAGGCACTGGTTAGTCATCTGTTTAATTCTCTCGCTGCAGGATGTCATTTGGATGTTGAAGAAAAATCCCTTGATTCAGTCTGCCATTTCTGACAGCCTCCCTCTAGACCACATTAATAAGCTTTTTAGAGAACTGAATGCAGAATAAGCAGCAGGCAGCCCACACTCAAAATGGAGACAGAACAGATAGTAGAAACACTTTCCCCTCCTTTATAGCAAGGTGCTTAACTGACCCTTTCCCTTATAGATCAGCAAATGATCTAGACTAAGATTTCTTTTTAATACACATCATAATAAAACACCATATGCATATCGTGTCTTTCTAGCTTCAAAACCTGATGCTTTGCAATGACAACCATTCAGTTGCATTAGAATTACATTTATGAAACGTTCCAACAACAAAGCAGACAGATAGGAAGGCTGCCTGGCATTCTGTAATACCTGGGGAATTTCCCTCAGAAAATAAACATGCTTCTCTTTAATATAGGCTCACATCTCATTATAATATCACAAGTGGAATGAGACAGACACTTCGCCTTTGTTGCCAGGAGGCAGGTAAGTGTTGTGATACAGACTGTCCTGCTAAGATTGCATGATTTTAATGTACTTTGAAAGCAAATAATTTGTAAGATAATGGGGTCTTCCTGTTTTTCCTCTATTAATAATATCTATATAGCCTATTGTAAATTGTGACTGTCAATAGTGTTGTTTAACCTATAGCACCCTGACTGATGCAAAAGGTATATCTCAGAACTAAATTTGAGGGAATGCATTTCTGGCAAAAAGCTACAAAACATCTAGGGCTTGACTTTCTGGGGTGCAGAGCCCTTTTACTTCACCTGGAAATGTAGGAATCCAGCACTTCTGAAAATAGAGCCAGTGAGATATATATATACACATGGCCAAGCAGAAGTGAAGAGGTTAAAAAGAGAAGGAAATAATGTAATCCTTCATGATGTGGTATGATGGAGGTAAGGCTTTGGGTGGATTTTGTCAAGCAGAAAATTGACAAAACCTGCTATTAATTATTGTGCTGATGCTATCAGAGGCATTACCATAATCAAAGAGTGAGGCGTGGGCATAAATTCACAAGCCAATGGGTAGCTTTGGGGTTAAATCACTTATTTTCAATGGAGATTTTAAAATCATAATAATAAAGAGAGTTTTTATATTGCATGCATAGCCAGTTTATATTTTAGTAACAAATTCAGCTATGCTGTCCTATATTTGTGAATGTGTGTATGTGTGTATGAGAGAGAGAGGGAAAGAGAGTGATGGATACTTGTAGGAGTTTTATTTACCAATATTGACTAGCATCACAGTTAACCTACCTTTTGTAATTTAAAAAGATAACTAGTTTCTCTTCTCTGAGATTACTAATTATGCATTATTATTGTACAAAGGGAAGTAGAAAAGGAAAGCAACCAAAAAGCACAGATACGTAAGAATGTCAACTCACCAGTGACTTGCAAATTTAAAATATTAGAGATGTGGTATCAAATTCATTATTTGAAGTAGTTGCCATGAAAGAGTCAGCATTGACCAATAGGCACAGCTAAACATGCGCAAAGAGTGCTAAAAGTATATACTTTGAATAAAAACAGCAAATTTGCTTGTACAGAATTCACAGCCCCTTTTATTCACTGTCTGCAAACATTCAAACAAGCAAGTTTTTATTCATATGTTATATTGTGAATTCTCATGCTAATAACTATTTGCATCACTATTTATATTGGTAGCGTACACTTGACAATCTTGAAAGCTGTTTTTTTGAGAATCACCCAGTCAGAGAGCAGAAATTATACCATATGATTTAGGTGACGAATTACAGAATATGAGTAGCAAATTATGAAGAGCAAATATTCAAAGCAGAGACACGGTTAGCAGTTCTCGAAGAATTAATTGTGTTTGTATTTATTTTATGTTTCTTTGTTGCTTGATTCTCCTCCTGACATCACATGTTGTTTGACTACCTATATGTTACTACTATATGTTACTCATGGAAATTCTTCTCCCACTGAATGGTGACAAATGATCATTAACTTCAGTTACAAAACCAAAGATTTTTAAACATTAATCTTCCAAAAGAAGGAAGGATTTTGCACTTTCAGTATCAAGGAGACCTGCCAGCATCCATGACTTGCATCCAAAACTGAAAATACACAGGCATTTTGAAATCTAGAGAAACCGTCCTCAATTGTTCTCATGGGGCAGCACTTGGTTGTGAAGTTTTATTCAAATATTATGGATCTAAGCAAATATTTAATTTGTGTGTTTTTTTACTGTGACCATTCTTTTACCAAGGCCAGTTGGTTTCTCAGTTAATTCAATAACTTCTTATTTCTCCACACAGTCAAATTCAACTCCTACTTTACTTACCAATGACAAAAGAATATTAGTTCAATATGTACCAAAGCAACATTAATTGAATCTTTTGAGTATGTGGATGGAATGGAAGAATTTGATGATCTGCTACTTTGGGGAAAAAATCGCTAACACCACAAGAAAAGACTCTGCAATGCTCTGCAATAGAAAAAAGACCAGACCCTTGAATTGAATATGAGCAAATGCCAGGTTGAGTTGACTGAGATTAGTCATGTAGGACACATGTTCAGTAACAAAACTCAAGCTAGGCCCAAGGAAGGTAAGTTGATTGTACAAAAAGAAAGACCCCCAAAACAAGAGTCTTATAGAGATTCTTCAGCAGGTCAGAACATCTCAATAAATGCATCCTGTGTCCAGTAGAATGCTTCACTTAGAGTACTGCTTCCAGAGAGGACAGAATAACATTGTGATGACTGGAGATAGAAAAGCATTCCGGTATTTAAAAAACCCCACCCATGATAACAGAAGTACCAATACTAAAGTATTTTGAGATTAATATAGAGCCTAGCCTAAGAACTCAGCTGGTGCAAACACACATGGGTTCAAAGCCATTCTTGTACAGGTTGGTCACCCAGTGGCAAATGCATCTTAAATACTGATTAAAGCACAACAAAATTGTGTTCAAATTGGAAAAATAATGCCGAAAACTGACTTTGGCCATTTTCAGAGAAGAAAGACCATAAACCTTTGGAAGTCACGTTCAGGAAACCACAGTGGAAAGCACTGCTTAGCCTTCAGAAAATGATCTACCTTGATGCTACAATGGCTAATGTAGAGAGAACTGTTTTGAAGATAAAAAAAGAGCCATGTGATTGGAAGTCCCACTGGGGTGCAGAGAGTGGCTAGAGACAGATATCCAATAAAATGTTAGAATAATCTTTTCGTCAGTCAGGAGGAGTAAGGTCATTTACATGACTCTCTTTCCCTGAAATCTCCATTGATGTGGTTTATTATTTGGACATATCAGTTTGTGGTTAAGTGCTGTATTTTGATCTGGTATTTGCATTTGAGTTGTTTTGCTTTATAAAGGAAGATGCAATAGTAACCATTGGAGTCAGTGGATATTGACAAAGGAATTATTACTTGTAATCATGACCTAGATCATAGAATCTTAGAAGTATAGGACTGGAAGGGACTTCAATAGGTCATTTAGTCCAGTCCCCTGCACTCAATGCAGGACTATGTAATAACTAGACCATCCCTGATAGGTGTTTGTCTAACTTGTTTTTAAAAACCGCCAATGACGGAGATTCCACAACTGCCCTAGGCAATTTATTCTAGTGCTTAACAATCCTGACAGACACATTTTCCTAATGTCCAGCCTAAACTTCTCTTGCTAAAATTTAAGCCTATTGCTTCTAGTCCTAGCCTCAGAGTTTAAGGAGAAAATTTTTCACTGTCCTCTTTGTAACAACCATTTATGTTCTTAAAAACTATCCTGTCCCCTCTCAATCTTCTCTTCTCCAGACAAAACAACCTCAATTTTTTTCAATCATTCCTCATAGGTCGTGTTTTCTGGACCTTTAATCATTTTTGTTGCTCTCCTCTTGACTTTTCTCCCCATCTTTCCTGAAATGTGGCTCCCAGAACTGGACACAATACTATTGTGGACTGGAAAATTATATATGTCAAACACTATTGTTGATATCATAAGAATAAATCAGAAGAGCAAAAAAAACATCCTCTCTCTGCTGAAACAGCTCATTCCTTTTTGCATCAGAGTTAAAAATCAAAAACACAAATATGTTCCTGAAATAAAAATCGTAACATGAAAACCTATGTCTGTCTTTGTTAGGGCTAATATTGCATAGTGTCATGTGACTTCAGAATTAGTGATCACTGCAGCAGCTGTGAATGTCTATGAAATGGAAAACCTCTGCCTTATGCACAGAGAATACAAACAGTACCAGGCTTTGTTTGTTTTGCTGTACTTTCTGCATCAGGGTCTGATTCTCCACTCACTTATACTAGTGCAATTATGAATATAGGCATAGAAAATTTCCCATAGAAAATTTTTATTTTGCAACAACTGCATTTGCTGATGGAAAATACTTCCAATGGAAAATTCCTGACCAGATCTATTGTGAAAGTTTCTTCCTAATTAAAAACAACAACAACCAAACCCAGTAGAAAGCCCACCACCCCATACGTCCAGAGGTAAGCCATGAAAACAGTCACAAAGAAAGTCTTCCAATCAGTTTGATCTAAAATAGGTTGAATATTGAGATAGTAAGCACACTAAAGATGACTAAAATTAGTTGAGTGCATAGGTTAAAGGGCAAAGGAAGGACATATATCTACCAGGGTCCCAACTTAATAAAGGCTATATATAATCAGTAAGGAGATCTTGAAGTTTACATACAGCCTGTTCCATTCATGTAGAAGTGACATCATGGACTCCACTGTTATTATAATAAGGCTCTGGGAATCTCTGTACTGTGGAACTGCTTCAGCTTTAGCTTCATGAATTAATCACAGCAAACCAACTGACAGAATATAGCATTTTACATTTCTTAGAACTTAGGAACCCAAGTCAAAAATTCTAAGTCTGGATCCAGATTTCAATCACTCATAAGTGAAGAATGTTCAGATTTGTGGTTTTGGATTGCTCCATAATATAGACAGGGGCCAATAGTAAAATATGGATCCAGATCTTGCTTTGGATTTTAGAGATGTCTGGACCCAGGATTTTGGGCCTATCACCAACCATTAGTTTTATTTAAAAACTGTTCTTTGTTTTTTCCCATCTGTAAGCAGCATTCTCTATATTCTTTAGAGCTGACTGAAAGAGAGAGAAAAATACTTTTGGTATAAATCCTGCTCTTTTACTTTAAAATGAAGTAAACAGAAATACAGCTTTTTAAAAAGCTTTCTTTAGTCATGATGTCTGACTCTGTTTTGTTGTCTCCAAATAATTCTCCTAAATATAATGATGTGAAGAATTCCTTCATAGAAAGAGACAAAACTAAAATGGCTGCCAGAATGTCACAGAGAACTCATATATCAAAGGGAATATTTAATGAACCAAGATAAGTTATTTACTATACAGTTCTTAAATTTAACATTTCTTTCTAGTTATAATATCCCACACTACCCAACCATTTATGTAGTTTCCAGGGGATTTCTTACTAAAGTACAAACAAACAAACTAAACCACCAACAACCAACCCAGAGGGTTTGGCACACTTGTGTCCTGAAAAATCCCAGGGAAACCAGGTTCAAACTCAATGTATAGCAATTTTTTTACAGCAAGAGTTAGCATTTATAAGGCAAACTGTGCCTTGAATCAAATTCTGTTCTGAATCCCAGAGTCTGTCTCACTGACTTTACTTCAGCTGCCTATTTACGATATCACAATTTGAGAAGTGTAGAGAGTTTTTCTTTCTTATTGATACTATTAATGTTATATTAATCAACCTCAGGACCATTTGTTCTAGTAATGTACAAATAGGGAGTTTTGTAATTGTGTTGCTCCTTTTATTATATAACTATTTGAGATATAACTAATACACATACGTATTTATTAATTAGTATTATTCAATTTTATGGAACCATTTTCAATTATACAAAAATAAGTAATGAAATTACCTTAATTCAAATGCAGCACTATAAAATAGAAGCTAATCTTATTACAAATTAAAATACATAGAGCTAAGATAACCATTTGGGGAAAATTGTATTATACGTCTTCAGCTGTCCTCCGCTTTTTTCCCAAGCGAACAATTCTTCAGTTGGTATAAACAGCACAGTCTAAAACTACGAAGTGTGATGAAAAACCTTGTAGTCAATTTACATTGTCCTTGAATGTTTCTTATTGACCAACTACTTCAACTCCACCTTGGTATGCGCATGCGGAGTACTGAGGATCTGACAATTATTTTGTCAACATGCAAAACTGAAAGTTAACTGACCATTATTTGTTATCTGCCCCCACTTTCCCATCAAACATAGAACCTATATGTATAAACAGGCCATTTATTAAAGTGGCTCACTGATGCTTAAATTTAAACGAGGTCCTGGTGTTATGAGCAAAAAGTACCAAAATGTTCAATTTTTTTGTGAGGAAAAACAAATTTCAGTCTCCTGCCCATAAACCCTGATATCCTGAATTAGAGGAATATTCAGTGTTCATTTGAATTTGCAATGTACAGAGTGTGAATCCTGCCAAATTGAAACCATGACAAAAGTTGGCATAATCTCCAGTGACACAAAATGACTGGAGTTTGCTCAGCTGTACCCACAATGCACTTTCTGCTCACAGGTTTGACACCAAAGCACTGAAGTCAGAACAATAAGATCCAGTTGAAAAAAAAAATAGAAATATATTAAATTACTTACAATCTAGTCACCTAGGCACCACTTGTCAGCCAAATCAGTTTGAAACACACAAGATATTAAAGTTTAAGAGGGTGTATTTACAGTGCATAAGGTAAATCCACCATGCCAATCAAATATAGTAGAATTCTGATGACTGCCGTGTTTCCCCGAAAATAAGACAGTCTTATATTAATTTTTGCTCCCAAAATTACATTACATTATATTACAGCGAGAGGCAAAACTGGAAGTACGTCTTATTTTCGGGGGATGTCTTACTTTCGGGGAAACAGGGTGTTCCATTAGAATTCTCATCTAGAGGACATTATAGAGAAGAACAATCTTTTCAAAAGGAAGATACAGACAGTTCAATGATTAAATGCATACACGAATGTACAATGTATGGAAGTACACAGAATGGATAATAACATTAAAAGAAGTATTCACAATGTATAACAGCATGATGGTCCTGATCCCACAAACCCTTATGAATATGAGTAACTGTACTAGTACCATAGGCTTGAACTATTAACTCATCGGCTTCTCCCATATGTAAAGTTACCTGTATGCCTATGAGTTTGCAGAAGTAATTTCCAAAGGAAATATTTAGTCCTGAGAGATAAAAACCATATTGATACTGCAGACTTAGTTTCATTGCTTGAGAAATGTTTAAGATTAGTATTAATACTATGTATTAGCATTACAAATATTACTATTACTAAACATTTCTTAAAGGAGAGTTTATGGTGCCAGTTGTAAAAAGAAAATGCTTTGCTTGTAGCACAGGCCTCAGTGGTGTTATGCATCCTGAATATCGGTAATCAAATGAAGTAACTGTATATGGAGAGTATAACTCCTGCCTCTGAATTATATCAGAGTGGAAATTCTGGCTTACTATCTAAAGGCTATGTCATCACACTGTATATTAAAAGGTCATAAAATGCTGTTGATGAAGCTCATGTTTTGTTTCCTTATGTGAGAGTTGTTATGAAAGCAGTATGCACACAGATTTTTAATATAAAATACTCTTTTCATTTTAGAACTAACACCATATGGAACAAGTGCCTATTTTACCTGATGGCTGAAGATGAAAATGAATATGAAGAGATCCTGCTTTGAAATAGCTTATCTATAGCATAGCATGATGCAGCCAGAGAGACGTTTAAACTGATTACAGTTAATACAGGAGTACACATGCTTAATTTCCTTAACTACAGCATACTAGATCCAACTTCATTCTATGATCCTTCCAATGTGTGCAATAACAAGGCAGCAATAAGCATGCACATAGGCAAGAATAAATTATGTGTCTAATTCAAACAGATGTACACTACTGCACATGGAACCTTCTCGTTATCGGACATAAAAGGATACAGATGTTCTAACCTGGAAAATGTTGGAATTTATTGGAGCTGGAAAATGTTGGAGATATTATAAATAGCACAGATCTTTTTAATTGCTCAGATCTTGGCCAACAAATGTAATTGAGATTGACTGATCTATTTTGTTCTTTTTTATGAGAATACAGGCAATTACATGATCAAAGGAGGAAAAACTGATGAAGAGAACTTTTCTACTCAGGTATTAAATTTCTAGGCTGACCTTTAGTTTCAAAAATATTGAAGTTGTATAATATTAAAAAGATGTCATACCAGTGAAAGAGAATGTGCCTTTTTAAGCAGTCAAGATTATTATTTTTTCAAACAAAGTCTTTAGTTACAGAAGCCCTTTAAACATTTTCTCATTGAAGTGTCTAGAACTACAAATATTTGCTGGATATATGTTCAGCTACCAAAAGGAAACTGAAATCCTTCCAAATTTAGGGTCATTATTATTTATGGTCATTAGATATGGGCTAAGGAGATGATGTTAAAGATCTGGATCTCGATTAAGATTTGACTAAACCCTGTGTTCAGATTCTGAGTGTTAGTTTGGATCTGTCCAAGAACTAAAACCATATGAAAATCTCAAAGCACTTTACATTAATATTCTAGCACTATAAATTTAGCCTCACATAACACCTATAAAACAATTAATTGTTATTCTAATTTTACAGACCGAGAAAATGAATTAAAGGAAGTTTAAGCAACTGCCCCAAAGTGATATTGCAAATGGCTGGCCAGGCATAGGGAGGGGAGGTTTATCATTCTAAACATCAGGTCTGGGTTTCTTTGATCTCTGGAAGCACCAACTAAGGTCAAACTTATCCATTCATCCATTTCAGGTAGATTCTATCTTCTCCCTTACCTTGTTCAGCATCTGCATGAAAGCCATTGGGGAGAGACAAACTGCATGGACTAAAATGCCAGCAATATTAGATGACACCCATCTCTATATCACCTTTACATCAGATACAAAAAGAATCAAACATTCAAGGGTTTGGCTGAAATCAGCAAGTGGATAAATGGCAGAGGGTTGAAGAAAAATCTTGGAGAGACTGATGATGAAGAATCCACCACCTCTTCTAAACCTACTCTGCATTGAGGGTATCTAACCACATAGGCTAAACCAAACCATAGCTTCAGGGTTCACTGCTTCTGGGTACCCAAACTATCTTGGCCACCAAAGATGTTTTTGTCCATCTGTCTGGCAAGATTACAAGAATGTTCTGCCTTCTGACAGACTTAAGGGTTAGCCAGGATGATCCATACATTTGTAACTTTCAGATCCTACATATATAGTTCTCTTTACCGAGGCATAGAAATACTGATCTTAAGAAAGCTGAAATGCACTCAGAACAGAATGCAGTTGATGCAAAATAATGAGGAAAAGAGTGTCCTAAACATATGCCCATGAGGGCACATCTAGTCCTTACTCTATTCTCTGACTGTCCATGGAATACAATGTCAAAATCAAGATTTATCTTCATCTTCAAAACCATGCCTGGAGCTGACTCAAGATGACTGTCTCAATCTTCATGGTTATCACCACTCATGTCAGGTATGCTCCACTGAAACAAGGGATCTGTCCACCTCAAATTTGACACCTATGTGTGAAAGAAACAAAGGTTTCTCAGCAATTGGCCCAGGGAGTCAGTCCTGAAAATCAGAATTATAATCATTACTAGTATCAGAGAAAAATACAAAACCCATGCCTTTGAAATAACTTCCCCACAAAACATCACATTATACTCCCAAAAATATTCAAACAAAATGAACATAGTCCAATCACTGCTGGTATGTCGGACAAGAGAAAAAGAGACAAATATATCTTTATATGTACAAAGGGGTGCTTATAAGAACTTGAACAAATCGAGATAGTCATTTGTAAAACAGAGGTGGAATATGGAAAAATCTCCCTTTACCAGGGAAATGGTGGAAGCTTCATACCTAGTGGTTCTTTAGACTAGATTTGTACACTAGAAAATATATGATAGGGAAATGCATTGATAAAGTGGAGGACATAGCTGACCTAATAGTTTTTTTCCATTTCTAACTTTGACAACTCTGTATAATATTAAAATAAAATCACAATCAGCTTTTATACTTGCTTTTCCTCTGTTCTTCTCATGTTTATAGAGATTATCCCATAAAAAGTGTTATGTCAAAACCCAAACCAATAGAGTAAGTATAATCGAAGTTCCTACACCCTGCCAGTATGCACACATATGCCAGTGTTCTCTAAATATATGCTTTAACTACAAACATACCTGAAAAGCTAAACTGCAAGATAATTTCTAAAAATAGGTTCTCCAGGAGGTAGCACTCACTAAAATAATGTAATAGGTCCAGATTCTTCCTTCAGCATTCACACTGGATAATAAACTTACTCCTTGAATATTTCCTGCTAGTCCCTGCCCACCATTCCTTCCCCCCTCCAATAGGACTATCTGATGAATAAGACACTACTCAACTTGAGTAAGAGTGGCTGGATCTGACAACTGATGCTGACATCTTGTTTCCCAAAATACTTTTTTTTCGGACAGTGCCACATAGAATAACATCAAAAACATTGTGAGTCATTGGAAATCACAATACTCCACCTTGTCTCTTGTGACATTGTCATATTTTTACAATGCTTTCCTAACAATCACAAGTCCCACCCACAACCGAAAAAAAAGACCTTCACAACCTGCAGTGGTTAATTTTCTTCTGTAAGCACTAGAGAATTTTTTAAATAATTTCCCTTGTATCTTTCTGAATTCTTTTAAGCATGTGGTGAAGAGCCTACCGAGTTAAAAAGTACAGTGCGTGTGGGATAAGAGGGATGAACATCATCTGAGATTGGTACCTTGGAAATTATAGGGGGAAATGCTTATCAAACCTCTCTCAGATGCTGTGTAAAACCTGCTAATTCAAAGTACTATTTTAGAAATTGTTTGGTATTTTAATTTTATGCTTATAAGTTTCAAGAGCAGTCTGTCAGGTATAAGATAAAATCCATTACTAAGAAAAATGTAATGCTCAAGTGTTATGAAAGGTTATACATCACAGACTTTCATGTATATAAAGGCATTTGAGTAAAAACAAAGGGCTTTTTTAAAAAAAATAGAGCTGTACCAAATTACCTGAAACAACTATTGTAAGCCACTGATAATAAAGTGGAGTGTAACTGATATTGAGTATTTCTTCACAAATAGTGTTCTATACTCAGCAGGAATACATTAATCTTAGGGCAATATTGGAGTTAAAGTCTGGCTTGAACTTCCCTTATATCCCCTTGAGACCAAGCACATAGGAGTTTGTTTGGACATTTTCCTATTTACTACTTCGTGAAGCAGGGAGAGGTGGAGAATGGATGGAGCCTTGAATCCTGCCCATTTAATTGCAAGTCCAAGTAGTTGAGCCAGTGCCAGGTGGGTAGGGGAATAGGCCAGTAGTAAATTTACCAACCAGTTCAGACAAGGAGAAAGCAGGGCTCTGCAGCTTCTGATCTCCTTTGGTCAGGATTATGCCTAGAGCAAACTCTGACTCCTGGTCAGCAGGAAACAAAGTTGGAATTTTCAAAAATAGCTAAATGGCATAACAGCACAAGTCCCACTGGCTCCTGATGGAATTTCTGCTCTTAAATCAGGTAGGTACGTTAGAGAATTTTCCCAACCCTTTGTTTTTGTAATTGAATATCAGTATTTCCTACATTTTGTCCAACTGCTATCTAGACACAGGAAGAAAATAATCTAGCATTTCAGGGCTAGTATTTATTTGTGAAGGGTTCTTCCCTTTCATGCCTAGCTACCATCAAGTGGACACTGCAAATAGGTTTTACTTCAAGCACAAGACCCACTGGAACTCTGGGTCAGTGCAACTCTGCAATGCCCACAGTGAAGGGTGATGTATTGAAAGCCCAATCCTGTTTTGATGAGATCCCTAACTCTGTAGCTGTTCTATAACTCTGCTGTTGTGTCCTAAGCTAGTTATTTGGATACCAGCTCCTCTTTAGTCTTTAAAACATAGTTGTCTTGGGTAATACTCAATCTGGCTCATGTGAACTGCTGTGTTAATTCTCACCTGAGATGGTTGTAAAAGAAATAAGAAGGAATGAGTGGGAGTTAATGACTGAGCATTGATAATGGGTTATGGAGCCTTTCTTCAGTAGGGTGCCAGCTTAAATGCAGCCCAGGTTGATACTGAGTGCAACTTAAAGCCATTACCATCTAATGGCTGTTCAGTATCCTACAGGTAATGAGTCTTGTGTTCTCAGGAGATTCTGGACTGGGCAGCCACAATACACAGCATTATTCATATCCCCTCATTTCATGTTGCAAAGCCCACATCGAGTTTTGGCTAGGTAGGGCTTTCAATATAGACTCAACAATCAACAGCAATTTCAACTCCTGTGGATAGAAATTACTATAGAACATCATTGATTTGTGTCTGTACATCACATGACTTTACAGGTATAATCTTGTTTAAAAAAAGAACAAAACGCCGGCACCAATTTAATGAGTTACAGACATTCTTATTTTTAATGTTTTGTAACACTTTTCTGCCATTAAAACATAATTTTGGAAATTTTAACTATGCCTAAAAGACAGGAGATTTCTACTGCATTTCTTCAGGCTGTGTTTTTGTATAGCACAGGGATGTTGATAATATCAGATAGATGTCAGATACAAAAAGTTCAAAAGACAGCAGATATTTTCTCCAAAAATAAAAGTTAACACTAATGAAATAGCACCCAATGTCAGTGTTTTTCCAAACAGCTGAAGCATTTTTGAAATGCTAAACAAATGTAGCCAATGCGCCCAAATATGACATAAATAGTTTTATCTAAATAAATATTTGACGTTATATTCCTGCAGAAGTACTAAGCATGAAGGGTAAAACTTTCAAAAGCATCTAAGTCACTTAGGAGATAAATCCCATTTTCAAAAGTGATTTAGGCTCTGGAGGGTCATGACCTCCCTCTGAGACTGATAAGGAGGAACCACTGCCTGCCCCATTGTGGGAAGAACCAGGAAGGCCATGCCCACTAGAACAGAAGTGGTGTAGGACAAGAAATACAACAGGTGGGCCCTGCAGCTCAGTTGAGTCACAGACCCTGAGAGACAGATGCTCCCCACAAGCTGCTAGAGCAGGAATCCAAAGAGGACCACTGCGTGCTGAGGACTTACCAGATGTACAGGGAGGGTAGGAAGGGCCCAGGGACAGCCAGCTCTAGTCCAGCTGCATTGCCGCCTGAATCCAAGTCAGTGTTGCAGCGGGATTCCCTGCTGACCTAGTGGCAGAACACTCTACCACTCTTAGGGTCCTGGTCTGGGACCCAGTGGAGTAGGGTCTGTGTTAGTCTACCATCTGCCAGAGCTACAACACTAGGCTCTTTATTGCTCTGCCCTGTCTGAGAACTGAAGCCTTAGATTGTTTGGTGCTCAGTCCTTCCTAAGGGCTTGGGCCACTAGACTATTCATTGCTCTGCTCTGCCTGAGGGTCTGGGTCCCATGACTATTCCCTGCTCTGTCCTATCTGAGGGCTGGAGCCCTAGACTGTTTGGTGCCCCACTCTGCTTGAAGGCCTGGGCTCATAAACTGATTACTCATTCACCCTGCCTGAGGGTCAGAGCCCTGCCTAGACTGTTTGATATCCTGCTGTGCTTGAGGGCCTGGGTTTCTAGACTGATGGATGTGCTGCCCTGCTTGAGGACCAGCGCCCTAGACTGATTACCACCCAATCCAGCTCAGAGGGCTGGGCACAAGAGAAAGTTAATTTCCTGGTTTCAGATTGCTTTTCTAGGAACAGGACTGCGAGGGAGCATGATCTTCCTCCGAGATTGACAGAGAGGGATGGTCATGCACTCTTACAGGCTCCTTGCAACTTTCTGGGAATATCTCTGATGTGATGGAGGCCCCAGTAGGTACAAAGCTGGCATAGCCATCTTCAATGTCATCTCATGCAGGGGGCACAGTGGATGTGAGCGGGGAGGGAGTGACCAGAGTATATTTTATTCCAGCTGCACTCAGCTATCAGATGATCCTTTATGGACTTTTTCCAGCTAGAGCAAGTTAGGTCAACCTACAGAATGTCTAACTTACACTGGGGACATGTGCAAGGGCCATGGCAAAGTGGGCTGGCTTAGAAGTTAGCATCAGGCATGGGCTGAGTGTCTTGGGATCAGGAGACAATTACCAGGAATCAGGGTGGGTGGGAATACCAGGAGATCAGAATCAAGAGACAAACCAGAAGGTAGGGCTCAGGAGGCAGATATCAGGAGCGAGGCCAAGTCAGGATATCAGGATTAGAAAACATGAACCAATAAATGCCAAGCAAGCAGTTTATCACATAATAGAGCCCAGTTTTACAGACATCTTCCTGTTTCCTCCTCTAGCTTAAATAGGGACCTTGGCCTAAACAGGAACCTTGGATCTGTCCCCATCAGAGTGTAGGGGCAGGGCTTGTGCCCCAGTTGGGCTTCATAGATCCAGGTACCAGCTGTTGTCTGTGAGTTCCAGCATGGAGAATTGCACTCCTCCCCCAGACTGGGGTCCAAGACCTTTGAGGCCTGATATTACCCTTGCCCCCCATTGGGAGCTGGACCTCTTTGGCTGGGCCTCATGGAAGGCTTGTGTTAGGGTGGAAATATGAACATTTTCTACTAGATCCCACATATGCTCCTCAAGGCCACAGCCTTCCTAGTCAATCAGGTATAAATGGCATTTAGATGCTAAGATCTCATGTATTAGACTCCAAGATCTCATGATATATTCCTCATGGCCTTGTACATGCACTGGTCGTGGAGGTGGCTGTGTACTGGGGGGAAATGATTTTTTAGTATATGATTTCAGGAGGGACATGTGGAATACTGAGTGTTTCTTTGGAAATCAGGGTAGGTGGTGTTCAACAGTAACCATGTTAACTTGGCAGTGGATTTGATAAGGGCCAAGGAACTGGAAGTCTAACTTATGCAAGGGTTTGTTCATGCAGAAGTACTCTTTCAGGAGCCACACTTTTTGTCTGACTGAATATATGGGGCCTGGTTGATGACACGAGTCTGCATGTTGCTTGTAGCAGGCTGTTGTTTTTTATCAGGTGGCACCTAACTTCTTCCTGGATTTGATGAATCCTCTACACTAAGTCTGAGGTGGACAGGTTAGGAGAAGTCATAGTTAGCTGTGGGTGAAATTGGAGATGGCAAGCTGTATTTTCTTACAGCCTTCAGGGACATGGGATGCAAGAATTTGACAGTACATCTCATTATTTTCAGTGAGCAGCTTTGAGATTTTTGACTCAGTCTCATTGAACCAGTCTTGGGGATGTTGTTTTCCTCTACCCAAGTTTGTGAGAGGGGCTTGATACAGGTATCAGAAAGGGTCACCCACTCTTTTTACATTAGCACTAGCAGTCAAGCCAGCAGGGTCAGACAGAGCTGCTGTGATATTGTTGCAGAGCTGTGCTTCTGAAGTTTCATATTCAAGTCAGTTTACTTTGAACAGTTGACTGGTTTAGATGATGACTTGTAATGCACTGGTCATATTGCCACTAAACAGTTGGAGCAGACCATGTGATGGTCTCTCCAGCAGCCTGCACTGTGCATAGCTGCAGTTGTTTGTACATCCTGTAGGTCTCCCTGCCAGATGATGTCACACAGTCACTAAGATGCTATTGTTTGGATTTTGGGTGCATTCATGATATTTTATTTTTGTCTGGAAGGTGGAAAAGGGCATTTGTGATTGCTAGTTGCAGTGAGCAGCAGAGTTCTATTGCTATGCTCTTTCCCAGTCCCATGCTGTCTGGCATGCTTCCAGGTGTAACCCTTCTGCCCATCAGAGTTGGCAGCAACAAGGGCCGGGTTCAGTATCCAGGGGTTCCATTCTAAGGACACAATACAAAACCGGCTCGAGCCCCCACCCAGTGACCTGGGACAATAATATACCACCCTTCTGGGCGCCTCTAAGAGGCAATACTTCCCCTCTCGCAAGCACAGAGTCTAAGTGTACCAAAACCCTTTTAATGACAGAGAGAAACACTGTGGCATATTATTGGGTAAATACCACAAACAAAAGTCAGAAACCAAACCATGAACCAGAATCCCCCCCCCCCACACACACACACGCCAATGGGCAGTGTCCTTTCCCTTGGGTTCTTGAGTCCCACAAGCCCCAAAGTCCCCCAAAGTCCCAAATGTCCAACAGCCCCAGCAGAGTTCAAAAGTTCATAGCAGAGTTGTACCTCCCCACCGGGGTGGAGGGGGGGGCAGGTTATGGGGCACCTTACGTGGTCAGAGGACAACTGACCCAAGTCTCCAGTTGTGCTGCAGTCCTCACCATGGGCCGTTGGTCAGAGGCCGACTGCCCCGCCTCTCCAGTCGTGCTGGTCGCTCCGCTAGCCGCCCTGCTAGCCGACACAGGAACTGCTCTGTCAGCGGCTCGACTCTTCCCTGCCAGCTGTCTCAGGAACTGCTCCTCTAGCCAACACAGGAACTGCTCTGCCAGCTGTCTCAGGAACTGGTCCACTAGCCAGCACAGGGGCTGCTCTGCCAGCTGTCTCAGGAACTGCTCTGCTTAGGGCTCCCCACTTAAGATAAAGCTCAGTGATTTTTCACCTCTTAAGTGATTTCAGCTCATAGTGGGGGGGCCTTAGTGCAGAGGCACCACCAGACCCAAAGCAACTTCAGCTCAGTGAGCTGAAGTTAGACTCCTAATGGAAGCAAAAATCAGCTCTAACATGCCACAGGGGAGAGAGGCCAAGTGCAATAGGCCTGTGAAGCCCTCAGACAAGGCCCTCACCACAAGGTATGTGAGGTATGCCTGTCCATAGCCTCTCTCTTTTCAGTGGATTTTGGAACCCCTGTCCCTTGTCTAGTGAGTGCTACCCAGCTGATGGCGAGTCCCTCCAGCATGCCAAAGGCCAAATACATGTCCCAACCCCTCATTCACATAAACAGGTTAATCAACACCTTATCATTCTTGCCCCAATACTACAGAAACTGGGGGTCCCACAGTAGCCAAAGTGACCATCTGGGCTGTTAGAGTGCAGGCTAGGTGCGGTGGGTGTGTCTAAGCAAATAAGGTGTTATTTTCCAAAAGTCACTGCAATTCCTGCAACTCACCACCAGATGTCACCCATCCCGACACTGCTTACACAGGTTACCACGTTACTTCCAACCAAAGTCTGAGGACTTTGCGTGTGAATTATAGAGGGGGTAGGGCACAGGGGTGTGGCATGGAATGAGGGAAGATTGCAATGTAGACATACCCTAAGAAGGGTCATTCTGGCATCTGGTAATCAGTGTAATTAAAGTGTACCCCAGCCATACCCCTTTCACCTGTCCAAGGCCCCTATGCCAGGGGCTGTGGGGGACACTATTGAATTTGGAGATCCTACCATGCTGGGGGAATCCTTAGCTAGTCAGCTAAGCTGGTTTAACATCCCCTTTCCACCACCAGAGCAGGGTCAAATGACCATGTTGTAGGGGAGATTCTGGCCACAGGAGCCCAAACTCTTCTTGATCTCTAAGAAATGAGGACAGTAAAGTCTACTTCCACAGTAGTACAACAGTCCAACAGAATATTCATGTCCTCTATGCTCCCTTTAAAAGAGCTACATCTTACCTAAGTATAATATATGGATTTAGACTGACATACTGAGGGAGCAACTTTTTTATTCTACACCATTGCCCTGATTCAAAAACAACTTCCCCTACCCTTTAAACTGAGTGATAAATCCTTAATTATGGCCCTTTTGACTTTCTTGGTTATTCATTCTGGGCTTTTTTTTTTTCTGAGTTGTTCTCACTTGGCAGGCTGCTATGCAGGCCACAGCAGAGAATGTGCGGAAGAAGAGAGCGAGTCAGATTTGGGATCAACTTTTAAATTGTTCTTTCCAGTATCAAACCTCTGAGGTGAACTCGATTAATTAAAAAAGTTATTTTCATAGGAAGCCTCTTAAAAGGTTGTTTGAACATAAAACTCAGGCTTTGTTGGTATTCACACTATACCTTTTCTGCACATTATTTGGGGCCAGGCTTTGAAGTTTTCCATATCTCCTGGGTATTCCATTTAATTCAGTTCACTGTAAAAAGAGAACACTGAAAAATACAGAATCATCATATTACTTATTGGAGGTTTGACGAGCCAAGAACAACTCAAAAAAAGAAAAAAAATTCCTTTGATTCCAAATGGAGAGAGGTCAGTAAGCCCATGCAGTCACTGGCCAATTGTTTTATTTATTTTTTTCCTTCCCCACCCCATATTGATTTGTGTAATGTGAAATTTACATGTTACTTGCATGGACATTTCATATCTCCTGAAATGATCACTACAAGCCCATCATTCAAAAACAGCGGGTTTGAACATTAATCACCTGAGAAGCTGGAAGAGAAGTGGAGCTAGATTTACTGTTTCAGGGAAAGCTGTACCCTAAGGGGAAATTCATCACAAGGGATGGACCACCTGTCTTCTAGGAGTATCTGTCGGGGAGGTCCTGTCCTTGGGAATGTGCTGACTCAATGCATCTCCCAGATGACTCAGCAACACCTCCTGGCCAAACTGACTTTTGAGTCTAAACTGGCTACTTCTAGGTTCCCTAGAAGAGCTGCTTTCCTACAGGGATTTTTTTGTTCTTTTTTGTTCTCTGTGCAGTTTTATCTACTAGCCAATATCTTATACCATTTCATAACTAGATGTGATTTGTTCAACTTATCACAGGATGACAAAGCAGCCAGGCAATTTAAATAATCGGATGTTGTCAACAGTGGTTTTAGAATGAAGTAGATTTAACAATCCTTGTGTTATAAACATGAATTTTACAAGGGTCAGCTTGTACATATGGAAAGCAATTTTGTTAAGCTCCTAATGGAATCACAAGGTGGTACATGTGGTAGATTTTCAATGTACTCCATCACTGAGGTTACCATTGTTTCCTAATCCTTTCCTGCAAAATTTAGCCAGGGACCAGTATAGTTCCAGACGCCCCCTTAGCCTTCTCATGTATTTGTACATCAGACATTACAGCTCTTTTTTTAACTTGCAGTGCACAGCAAAGACCCAGCAAGATGATGTCCTGCCAGTGCCTGGGATTACAACAGCAACTCCATTCCTACTGCTACCTCAGTTAACATGCACCAGATGCTTACTGTGCAGTTGCAACAAAAAATATGCTAATACTCTACCACCCTCCCTAGACAGATGCCTTGCATGTGATAAGATAGGCAACCACCCCACACCACTAGATATTATTTAATAATGGTGGACAAGTACTTCCTAGCTTCTTAAAAGAACATTAGCTAAAACCCAAGGGACTGAAACAGAGGAAACCCAAATACCTAGGGAAGGTGGGTGGGACAAATAAAACAAGTGTGAATGGCAGTTCATGCTGAAAAGGAGCAATATAAACTCCTCCAACATGGGTCCAATGAGGTGCCCTTTTGGCCTGTTAATGGGCTAGTCAGGCTGTAGGCATGCGATTCTGCCCAACCGCACATATGCATCAACAGACTCCTGAGTGAAGAGAATGGATTGCCATTCCTTTTCCTTATGCTGGCCAGGACTCCAGGGGGTTTCTGTCCTCTTTTAGTCCTGTCAAATATCTCCTTTCTCCTTCCTCACCCCCACCTGTGTTTTGAAAAAAAACCTCAACTGCAGTGGTTTGGTTTTACAAGGATAAAAATGGAACCATTGGTGGCTTTGATTTTGGATTGCTGGAGTGAAACCATGGCCTCCTTGAAGTCTATGACAAAACTCCCATTGACTTCAGAGACCAGGATTCCACCCTGGATTTATAAGAATAGGTTTGGCTAGTAGTAAACATGAAGCTAATGTTTAAAAATACAGTTTGCTTTTCAGTATGTGAGTGTATGCAAAAATTGATTTCACACTCTTGGATTTGTCCTCTGTAATGCAGGGATTCAGAATTGAGGTAATTGGGACACAAGAGGAATTGTCTGGCTACATAATTTGTGATTATGTAACACTGGTACTGCATAGTTTTTCAAAATATTGGTAATTGCCATAACCAAAACAAAAAGAATTTTCACCAGTGAAAATTGTTTTTTCCTTTGCAAAACAGAAACATTTTCAGAAGAGACAGTTACATTTAAATAAGGAATATAGCATATTTTTCTTTTGTAAACATTGCCATTTAATTTAGTATTCAAGGAGAGGTCAGGGTGGAGTGCCTTATATAGCCCTGAGAATGACATTCCTTCTTTACTCATAGAGATGATAGAGCATTGGCTGTAGAAGTACAAGCTTTCCCAACTTACTTATACCACTGTGCCCATCCTTGTTCTACAGAGACCACTATGGCTATAATTTTCAGAAGGAGTCGGCACCCTCAACTGGGGCCTGTATCAGTCTGAGCTTACACCCCCCACTTGTGGCACTACAAGTAAACCCCCACTTTACTGCCCCCAATAGGGCATCAATGCATTCACTTTCACAGATCAAAGCAATGAGAAGCCAAGACAAACTAATCCAAATAAGTATGTCTGCTTTGATAAAACTTAATGGAAGGAGCATTTGGAGTAACTAGTTTACTCAAATTTGGAGTAACTCCCATTTCAATCAGGACCCTGATTCACAGAGTCCCCAGGGCCCGAACAACCTGCCCCCCTCTATTCTTCCAATGCCAATTATATGAGCTCTCCCTTTCCTTAGTTCTGAATTCACAATGCTCTATTTTACATATACACGGGCACACACAACACACACACAGTCTTTCATTTTATTTTCAAAACTGTTGTTCTAAGGGATCATCTAGTCAGATTTTTAGCATGAACTTTCCTGAGTGCTGCAGGACTGAAATATTCAAATCAATGAACCATCCTTGATATCTCCGAGTTTCAGATTGTAATCCAGGAAATATTAATGATTGATGTCTGATCTTGTTTCACTCCATTGCAGCAGATGTCCATTATGGCACATAACAACAAAATATAAATTGCCTTAAAAGCGCAGTAACAAATATTTCAAAGGAGACAAAAATAACCCCCTCAAAACATAGTGCCTGTATTTGAAGCTGAGATGTGGGAATTTGAACCAGAACACAAACGGAACCCCGAGTCACCTTTTCTGTATCTGGGGATGCCGTTGAGCTAGATCAAAATGCTACAAGATCTGACACTTGAATTGAAAGAAACAAATCAGGCTCATTTCAAAATGGTGTTGGTTGGCAGCAAATACAACCAGGGCCGGCGACAGGGGGATACTACAGGTACAGCTGTACCGGGCCCCGGACTTTAGGGGGCCCCCGGTACACAGCTGTACCCATAGTCATCCCTCCTTGTCGCCACGCCTGGAGAGCGGGGAAGGGGCGGGGAGGCGGTGCGGCTCTCCTCCGGACGAGTGCGCCTGTCCCCGGCAGGAGCAGTGAGCCCGGCCGGCGGCAGGGCGCAGTCCGGGGGAGAAAGGGCGGGGGGGAGGGAGGGAGCAGCAAGGGCGGCTCATGCCGCTCCCGGGCTCTCGCTCCCGCTGCCGCCAGCTGGGGGGGGGGAGCGCCGGCTGGGCTGGGGGGGGGCGGCTGGGCTTCCTCCCCCAGCCGCTGTCAGCTGGGGGGGGTGGCTGGGCTGGGGGGCCCCCCAGCCGCTGTCGGCTGGGCTGGGGGGGCCGGCTGGGCTGGGGGGGCCCCCAGCCGCTGTCGGCTGGGTTGGGGGGGGGCGGCTGGGTTGGGGGGGCCCAAACTATCAGAGTAGGGGGCCCCCAAATTTCTGTCGCCGGCCCTGAATACAACATGGTAAAATGCAAGTACACCATAGAACTTAAGATTCCAGTTAAAAAACCAAGGCTGGTGGACAATGATTTGATCAAGAGGGATGTGGAGCTTTAATATGTGAAAAGATTTCATGGGTGAACATTTTTCAGTAAGACGGACACATTTGGAGCAGATTTTTACATAGTGCAGTTTATTCTGATTTCATGAAATACAGCAGTTTCTCATTAAATTCGCTGTTACTTTGTGAATAATGCAATTGTTATGAATGGTTATGTTTAGAAAACTGATATTCTGAAGAGTGGTGATGGACTATGGACTATTTCAACAGTAGAGTTATTAGGTAAATCCAATAGAATCTTTCCACTGACATAAGTGGACTTTGGATCATAAACCATAAACGGGCAAAGGCAATTAGAATCTAATTCAGCAAGATGTTGGGAACCCTTAATTCCCACTGACTTCAGAGGACATTTTTTAGGACATTTTTCTAATGGACAGGTGGCTAAACATGAATAGGGAGGGATCCCTAGGATTGGCTTTTCAAAAGAGTTCAGCACTCAATTTACTCTCAACGAGAGCTGACGGGGAAACAACAGTTCAGTTTCACAGCAGCTTTAGAGGTTTCAAAATCTGGTTTTGTCCCACACTGGCACAAAAATAAAACCTGCTTTTGCAAACCAGTTGTCAAAATGTGATGTTGGATCAATACTTGAATGTGCATGTGTATGTGTGTATACAGATGTGTGTGTGAGAGAGAAAGACAGAAATGGAAGGAGCAGAGATTAAAAACTGGATGAAAACAGCACTGTCATTAGCATATAGGAGAACTGCCAAAGATGCCAGCTTCATCATTTACTGCAGCTGTGCACCTACAAATTCCACCTGGATTGTCTGTCACTGCAGCAGTCTTAGGAAGGTCTGAATATTCAACTTGTATTTTATCTACTAAACATTCTAATTACTTTCACCCCTAATAAATGCCAGGGGGAAAACGCCATTAGGCTTTGGATCTGTGAGTAATAGGGGCTGCAAGTGATTGAAAATAACTTCATATACTGGACCAGCAGATGACTGCATCAAGTAATTAAATACGGATTATGGAACAGCTCATACTGTTTTTAATTTTAGTTCATTTGACTACTTGACAAATCTTGTCTCAGCACATTTAATTCATTCAGGTTGTGCCTCAAAAAGTTCAGCAGTTTATTATGGTATCTCTGGGTTCTAATTTCAGCTTGTCTACCAATTTACTGTGTGACCTTGCAAGATATCTATGGCCAAATTCCACTAGCCTTATTTAAGAGTCATCCCACTGAAATTGATACCCCTTAATGTTTCTGTAACTCCATCAGAAAAATAGAAATATAATAATATATCACTTTCCCCAAAGTATAAGGCTGTTCTATATTATTTGTACTGTGGTAACAGCCAAAAACCTCAGTCAGGGCTCCATTTTTGTAGAGTCCATTTTGTAAAGTGGAGGAGCCTCTTTTCTTACTCCCCAGCATAAGGAGTGTGTGTGTGTACATAATGTGGACATAGCTAGCCATGATATTCAAACTAGAGCTGGTTTGGAATTGTTTATCGGATTTGTTTTTTGATGGAAAATGTGGTTTCTGCAAAAATCATAATTTTCCTTGCCAACATGTTTCAGGAAAATCACAATGAAATGCTTTGTTTTGGATCGGGTTGTCCCAAATTGAAACATTTTGGGTTTTGTTCCAATGAATTGAAACATTTTGACACTTCCAAATCAATATTTTCACAACTTTTCATTCAATAATAAATTTAGATATTTCAATTTTTTATCCAGATTCAGAATGAAAAACTGTATGGAAACACTGTGGATGGAAGTTTAATTGTTGATCATCTCTAATGCAAACACAAAACTAAAAGAGATGATAGAATAGTTGTTTTCTCCAAACTTTACAGAAGAGAAATTAAAGATAATTTTTAACCCATTTCACAGAGTTTGAAAATGTTCATATCACTTCATATAGATAGGGCAAGTTTAACGTAATTAATGACAATGAGAATACATGGATAATAAAATACTGGAAAACTATGAGATCAATTCTGTTCCCGCTGAGAAAATTGTAATCTTTTCATTGATTTCAGTGAAATCATTGAATTTTCCCCACTGTTCACAATCCATTTCCTGTGAGTTCCAAAACTGTAGCAGTTTGGCTGTGTATTGTATGCTTTGGAGTTACCGGTAAGTGGTTTCTAAGAGCCCACCGACTCTTTTAGATTTAAATTTAATTGTAAAAGGGCCCTTATGTTCGTCTCTTCTCAGTAGGGTCTTATACTTCACTGTACTATCTGAGCACTTTCCAGCAGTGAATAACATCTGTCACAGGTGGTTCTCTGGCTCACCTTCTCCCCGGGCAGATAATTGTATGTGCAGCATAGTGTTCTCTTTGGTAGTTTCTCCCCCCCCCCCCCCGTCCCCCCTCACAGATGTTCTCAGAAAAGTTCGCTTCTCCATCCAGTATTTTAAGTATTCTATTTCTGACCTTTCTTATTCTCTGCATAGTCTTTTGGGGGTTATTTATGCTGTCTTTTTCTTCTTTTGTGGCATCTCCATTACTGGAGGCTTGCAACCACAGTAGCCCGTTCAGTATGATCCTCTACTAATCTCTTTATAGATGAATAATCCTTTTGATATATTCAGGACACTACACCATCCATCCAAAATCTTTTTCTTTCTCATGTTCTTCTGCTATCAACTTTCACTTCCATTGCCTGTGAACATGTATCACCTGCTGAACCCCTTAAAAATATGACCTGAAAATCAAATCTTTCTTTTCAGAAGAACTCTGACTAATGTTTCCCAAGTTCCAATCATAGAAAATAATTTTTCATTGGTTACCAGTCAATCCATGATATTTTCAGAATTCTTCTGAAGCACCATAACTCAAAAGATTGTAGTTTCTTTATTATCAATTGTTTGAATGTCCATGTTTCATAGCCTTAATTTAACACATACTAACTGTAAATTCTTAATAGTTAGAATAAAGTCTTCAAATTGATGTCCCTTTTCATGATGTTTATTCTTTCAGAATGTTTCTTTGACTCTTGTTACTCTGATAGTGACTTCACTATTTGATCTTTCATCTTCTGTAATGATGGTTCCAAAATCAAAATAATTTCTCACTTGCTGTATGGCTCTCTCATTCACTGGACTCTTGCATGTTTTCTTATGAACCTTGCATACTATAAGTTTTTTTGTTTGTTGGTGGTGTTTTTGTCCACATTCAGCTCTAGACTATATTCTTTGCTATATTCATATATAATCCCCACTAACTTCATTAAACCTTCTTCTGAATCAACCAACCACTCTGTGTCATCTGCATAGTGAATGTGATTCACCCATTTTCCATTCATCTTAATATCGTCTTCTGTTTTGTCAATTAATTTAATCAAGTCCTTGCTCTAACTGTTGAATTAAATTGGTAACATTACACAACCTTGTCTCACCCCCTCTTGATCTTCATTAAATATTCATTTCCATTTTCCCACTAAAATCACCTTCTGATTCTAGGATAATTGTTTTATTACCCAGAATCTGTGTCCATCAATCCCAAATCTTAATATGTTGAGCTATTTGTAGTGATACTCTGTCAAATGCTTTTTGAAAGTCAATAAAACACAAAGTATTGTTTACCCCATTTCAGCTGATCTTTCTAATATGCGCTTCAGGTTCATAATAGTGTTTATCTTGCCCTTCACACATTTGAATCAACACTTTTTGTAAGAGCCTGTAGTTCTTCTTATTTCTGTTGTTAGTGTTCAGTCTCACTTCAGTACTTCCCATTATCTCAGTTCTCTTTGAAAATATGTCGAATTTAGATTCAGTTTTAATTCTTCAAAAACTTTTTTTGTTCCATGGACCAAATCATGATTCAGTGATTGCCTTGTAGACAACTTGTCACTCAAAGATCACACAGGGCACTTCCCTTCTTATGTATGTTCACATAATACCTGTGTGACAACTTGTGCCAGTTCCTTACATGGGAAACTTTAATATTTAATGCACAGTTAGCTCTTTTAATGTGATTTGGCAGCCAGAAACAAGCAAAAGAGCTATCGCCATGTCCCCAGTAAGTGTTCCCTAGAACACTGTTTGGAGGTTGCTAAACTATTCAATTCTTTGCATCCAGCCTGTGCTAGGTAAATACTAGATCACAATTTTCTCATCACATGTGGACATTATGAGAAGCCATCTCCCAAGGCTGATCAGCCTTACAGTGATCCAATAAGAGACTGATTGAGGTAAAAAGGACTACTTGAATGAGTAGATGCTTATCAATATGAGTAAGAGCACATTTGGGCAAATTGTGATTTATTATTTATTATTTACTTATTTATTTTATTATTATTTTATTTATAATGTGATGTAACATAGGGTGAACTAAGTAGAAGATCAGAACTAGACTATTCTAATTCTTGTTAAGACGCAATACTATTTAAAATATTCACCTTATAAGTTGTATTTCAGTATGGATAGAACATGCAAATTCATCAGTAATCTTACAGAAACTCTTGGAATATATTACACTACAGAACCAAACCTGATAGCTTTCTTAAACAAAGAACTGGGAAGTATGAAAGGCAAAATATGGAAAGGATAAAGAATGAAAAGCATGTATTTTGATTCCATTTTCCCCTCTAGCTATAAAAGAAAATGTTAAATCAGTTTTCAAGGTCTTTTACTGTTTTGCCCCAAATTGTCAAGTAAGAAAGTTGGTTTGGGATGAAACTCCCTCACATTTGATAATTTCTGGGTGCTATACTGTGACAGAGAAAAATGAAATGTCTTTATCTCCAGGAAATGTCCCTATATTAAGTGCTTTGAAGTACTGGCAACAATTTTTGTTTGTATCTTATGCTGATTCACAGCTTTTTACTAGTAAAACCAAAGCAAAGAGCAGTACTTAATGTTTAATGAAAATACAAAGAAATGCAAATGGAAAACTGTATAGCGTTACTGTAATAATGTAATAGATGGTTTCTCTGCCATTGATCTGTTGTAAAGAGATCTTATTGCATTTCTCGAATACTAAGGTAAATTACAGTAATCTCAGTATACTTCTTCATTTTGTCTCTTTGGATTCAAAATAAAAGGATCTAAAATGTTCCCTTTCTCTACCCATGAAAAGTATAGTTAAAGTAAAGCTAAGGGAATCCTAGGAATGGATGAGCTAGGATAGATGAAATATTAGCCTTTCACCTGCAAAACTACCCAAAAATATGTGCATAAACACTCACCATGTTACCCATATATTTAACTAACCATTTATTAAGTTTGAAATACATTATTTTCCATTTTTGGTTGCCTTTGCACTTCCAGTTTCCACTTTATAATTCTCAGAAAACAAACAAAATAAACAAACAAATAAATAAAGATACTATGCATGGCAACCCATACAATTAAAGTTGAGGGTATGTATCGGTAACATAAAGGTTAAAATATATATTGTTATGTTGAAATTATCCCCAATCAAGCATTATGAACCCAGGAAATTCAGAGTTTAGGTTAAACTTGAAATAAATCTTAACATGGAAAAGAACAGAAAAATACAGTTTGGGCACCCAGACAACCGTACTTTTGTTCTGTAATGACATCATACAATAGCCATATGATTGGTTATTCCATTTTAATTAATATATTATCACAAATTAGATTAAACTAGTTTTTAAAGTCATATTAGCCCTGTCTCAACCCCAGCCTTAGTACAAGGGAGAAATAAAAAAAGGAATATAAAGTCGTAGGGGAAGAAATGATTATTGTGAGAAGAAATACTGCAGAACATGAGCCAGAGAAATATAAAGAGAGGAACTGTCAAAGAGACAACAGATGGAGAATTAAAGGGTCACACCTGGAAAAAAATAGGTGAGTTTTATATCTGCAAAAACCCAAATGTGGTCACAAATATCCATTTGGACATACACCATATGTGAGGTTAAATATCTACACCAGGGGTGGGGAACCTTTTTTCTGCCAAGGGCCATTTGGACATTTATAATGTCATTCACGGGCCGCTCTCCCCCCCCCCCCCCGAGGAAGCCCAGGCTGGCAACGGGAGCTGAGACCCCATCTGGCAAGGGGCCAGCGGGGGGAACCCCAAAGCAGTGGCAGGCGGAGTGCTTAGCCCTGCACTGCTTTGGGGTTTCCCCCACTGGCCCCTTGCCAGCCAGGGTCCTGCCGCCTGCCCCAGTCAGCTCCCACTATCAGCCTGGGTGTAGGGGGTGATCTTCCTTTACCCCCGCCCAGCCTCCCCCCATCTAACCACCTTTCCTCCCCCAGCCCTGCCTGCCACCAACACTTTTATGTAAGTGCAGTTAAAGCTACATTAACTGGCAACTCCAATTAGCTGTTTATACATATTTTTGAGGGGCCAACTTGGGTGTCTTTTTGTGTTTGTAATTTGGCCTACAATGGTGGAATAAGCTTCAAATGAACATTCCAACTTTTGGATAATTATTGAAACTATGGGTATGTCTTCACTACAGCAGTAGGTCGATTTCCTTTAATTCGATTTTGTAAAGCAGACTGTATGCAGTCGATTTTGTGTGTCTTCACTAGGCACAGCAAAGCACAGCAAGTTGACAGTGTCTGTCCGCAAAACTTTTGCAAGCGTAGACATAACGAGCGTTGCACTGTGGGTACCTATCCCACAGTTCCCTGATCCCCCAGCAGGCACCATTTCGAGTGCTGCACTATGGGTAGGCATTTCCAAATTTCGCTCCCTTTTTCCGCGCCGCCGACCCCCATTACGAGCGGTGCACTGTGGGTAGGCATCCCATAATTCGTGCCCTTTCTCCGCGCCGTGCTAACGCCATAGCACTGCAAGCATGGAGCCTGCTGAGACCACGGAAACAGTAATGGCCGTTGTGAAGACCTCGATCACGGTTGCGGAGTTTATGCTTCACCGTCTGCAGAGGAATGCGATCCGGGGACAACTGCGCTTTCTGGAACCCGACGACAGTGAGGAGGAGATGGACCAGGACGTGCACAGTAGGGATGACAGGGACACTGACTGTTTTGGAAGTAGGGCGACTGACAATCTGTCCAATTTGGTGGCAATGGGGCAGGCTCATGCCATCGAACACTGATTCTGGGCCAGGGAAACAAGCACGGACTGGTGGGATCGCACAGTGCTGCGGGTCTGGGATGACTCCCAGTGGCTCAGAAACTTCTGCATGCGAAAGGGCACGTTCATGGAACTTTGTGACTTGCTGTCCCTGGCCCTCCGGCGCAGGAATACCAAAATGAGAGCGGCCCTTACAGTTGAGAAGTGAGTGGCGATAGCCCTCTGGAAGCTTGCAACGCCAGACAGCTACCGGTCAGTTGCGAATCAGTTTGGGGTGGGTAGGTCTACAGTGGGCTTTGCTGTGATGCAAGTAAGCAGGGCAATCGTTGAGCGGCTGCTACACCGGGTTATAAACCTTGGAAACCTGCAAGCTACAATAGATGGCTTTGCCACCATGGGATTCCCTAACTGTGGTGGGGCTATAGATGGGACTCATATCCCTATCCTGGCACCGGACTACGAGGCCGCCGAGTACAGAAACTGGAAGGGATATTATTCAATGGTCCCACAAGGGACGTTTCACCGACCTGTACGTGGGGTGGCCGGGAAAGCTTCATGACGCTCGAGTGTTCAGGAACTCTAGGATTTTTAGACAGCTGCAGCAAGGCACTTTCTTCTCCGACCAGAAAATTTCCGTTGGGGGGGGGGGGGTTGGAAATGCTGATCGTTATCATTGGGGACCCAGCCTACCCCCTAATGCCCTGGCTTATGAAGCCCTACACAGGAGCCCTGGACAGGGGTCAGGAGCTGTTCAACTACTGGCTGAGCAAGTGCAGAATGGCCGTAGAGTGTGCATTTAGCCATCTGAAGGGGAGATGGCGTTCGTTACTGATTCGCTCAGACATCAGCGAGAGAAATATCCCCATTGTTATTGCTGCTTGCTCTGTGCTCCACAATCTCTGTGAGAGCAAGGGGGAAACGTTTATGGCGGGCTGGGAGGCAGAGGCAAATTTACTGTCTGCTACTTACCAGCAGCCAGACAGCAGGGAAAGTAGAAGAGCGCACCATGAGGCCCTGCGCCTCAGGGATGCCTTGAAAACCAGTTTTATGAGTGCCCGAGATGGCGTTTGAGAATCTGCTCCCTTGCTGTGCTCTAAGCCTGCTGTCCTTGAACCCTCATTCCCTCCCCCCTCCCCATGCTTGCAGAGGAAATAAATTCACTGTTTGAAAAATCATGGTTCCTTTATTGGTTCATCAGAAATACAAATACAGGGGATCACTGTCATGGTAGCCTGGAGGGAAACCAGCAGTCGCACTGGGGGAGGAGCGGACAGAGGAGGGGGTTGGGAAGGGGGGAGAAGAGGGGTGGCCAAGACACAGCAGCTTTTAAAAGTTTTCAGAAAAAGTCAGCCTGCTGCTGCTGCTTCTGCTGGCTTGTGGGGTGGAGTGGGTCGGTCCTCCATTATACGGAGCAAAGCATCTATGCGTCTTTCTTTGCGGTCCTGTCGCTGCAGCCACATTTCTTCCCTCTTTTCTGCCGCGGCTCTCAATTCCTGCCTGTCTCAATTCCTTGCCTGTAGCAATCTTTCCCTCCATTCCGTCTGGCGGGCTGCCTCAGCGCGCGAGTTCTCCAGTAGTTCACTGAACATATCATCGCGCGTTCGCGTTTTCTTTTTACGCTTTCGTATCTGCGATGCACGGCGGGAGGAGCAGGACGGGGGATTCTGAGATAATTGTTCATCTGTGGGTGAATGTGGGCAAAGAAAGTTTGAAAGTTATGAGACAGATACATTCATGGTTAGGAGGCAGATGGAGTCTCGGGCAGTACACAATGGGAGTACTATGCCGTTTGAAACCTCAGTATTCAGAGGCCTGATATGATTTCTGTACAAGGTCATGTTCTACACCTAAAAGTGACTGAGTAGCTCACAGAAAAGTCAGAGCATCTCAGACACATATGCGTGCCACAGCCCAACATGGCTTCTGAAATCACCGTGCAGCCGGCCATGGTAAGTTAAAAGTAGCACTTGCATATTGTAGAGTAACCCCACCCCTTTCCTCCCACCGCGTGGCTCCCACTGAAACGCAAACTGCAATACAAAGGCCAAAAAATCTCTCGCTAAGGGCTAAGGTCTTTTTGGGGCTCTTCAGACCGCTTGCAGACTGCTCAGATTCCCTGCTAGCTACCGCTACGGGCTGGAGGTGGTGGGGGGGGGGGGGGGTTGGGTGCGCGTTGGATCTGAAGCGGAAGCAACCTCTTCCAGACTGTTCAGATTCCCTGCTAGCTACCGCTACTGGCTGGAGGGGGGTGGGGGGTCAGCGTTTGGGGGGGGGGCGGTTGGTCGGTCCTCAGCAGAAAAGAGTACTTTGCAGCTGGGAATCTTTATCTCCCTACTAATTGCAGTCCATATTTCAAACAGGCAGCCATGAATGACATCACTTTGCTGAGAATTTCTCGGAGAGATAGAGAGCGCATGCTCCTTGCCTCCATGCAAAGTCCTGGTCCGTTCACTGCAATGCTAGCCTGCTCAATGATACCAGACTACTTACTACTTTCGTGGCGTGGGATGGTCTCCTATCACGGGGGACCACATAAGGCGGCTCTCCCCAGAAATCTGCTGTGGAGGATTCATCGCTACCTCCTGGATAGCTTCATTGAAATGTCCGCGGAGGACTTCCGGTCAATCCCGGAGTATATTGACAAACTCTTTGAGTAGAAATTGACCAGCAATGAAAGCACGCTAAGTCCCTAGGGCAAGTTAACCATTAATAAATGCTTCCTTTAAAAAATCATGCGTCATGTAATCCCTTAAAAAGAAACACTTACCCCCCTGGGAGGCTTGGGAGGGTGCTGGCTGCAGGGTGATAAACAGCTCCTGGCTGTCTGCTAACACGGGTTCTCCGCTGGCCTCCTGCTGCTCCGTGAGATTTTCCTCTTCCTCATGGTCGTCCTCATCAGAATCAGTCTCCTCCCTGATGATTATCCCATCGGTGGAGTCCATGCAGACCAGTGCGATGGTGGTGGGGGCGCCCCCCATTATCTGATTTAGTTCATTGTAGAACCTGCATGTCCGTGGCACGCCCCCTGATCGTTCGTTTGCCTCCTTGGCTTTCTGGAACGCTTGCCTCAGCTCCTTAATTTTCACGCGGCATTGCTGGGCGTCCCTGTTGTGGCCCCTTTCTAGCATGGCCTTGGAGACTCTTCCATACGTGTTGGCATTCCGTTTGTTGTTTCGTAGTTCCAACATCACGGATTCCTCTCCCCAGATAGCGATGAGATCCAACACCTCACGAGTGGACCATGCTGGAGCTCTTTTCCTCTGGCTGGTCTCCAGGGCAGATGAGCTCTGCATGGAGTCTTGTGATGCTGAGCTCTGCATGGTGGCTAGTGCTGCTGATTGCTCTGAATGGCGACTGAGCTGTTCAGGTGAGCTGGCCACGCTGACCAAACAGGAAATGGTATTCAAATGGTCCCGAGTCTTATCTACCTGGCCAGAGCAGCGAGTTCAGAGTGCAGTCCAGAGCGGTCAGAATGGAGCATTGTGGGACAGCCTCTGGAGGCTATTAATGTCGGTTGCGTCTTCACTAGCCTGCAATCGACCTTGGAATGTCGATTTTCGCGCTACTTCTCTTGTCAGGCAGGAGTTACAAAGTCGAATTTGAGGGCCCTTTAAATCGACTTTAAGGGCATGTATGTGAAGACAGGTACACGTTTAATTCGACTTAACATCATTAAAGTCAAATTAAAGTGGTAGTGAAGACAGGCCCTACGTCTCTGAAAGTGTTAGTGTTTGTCTGTCACTTCCTATATGCTAGTTAAATGCTCTACCTACTGTAGGAAGGATAACTTCCTGTCTTTGAGCGTATCCGGAGGTTATTTGTGTGCAAGAGTCAATGCTTTCGTTACAATGGGTGGAACTGACTGATCGTGATTGAGTAATGTGCCAGCCCAACTGAGTAAGATTGAGTATGACTGCATGGATATGCCTGAATTGGCATTATTATTAATGAACAGGACAGCACATATCTTGACATGAGTGAATATAGAGCGTGGAAGGGAATTATGACTCTGTATGGCTGTATGTATGACATATGAATTACTGGATATCAGTGTTGGTGGGTGGGAATAGCAGTGTGTCAGTCAATATAAATGAGTCTGACTGGGTAGGAGCAATTGAATTTATAGTTCTCCTGTTGGTAGAGAATATCCTACCATCTTCTCATGACAAAATAATGGTATTTATGACACAGTACATATGTATCACACTGATTAAGGTTATCACAGAAAATTGGGTTGTAGGGAGATGTTATATTTAATCTCAGATGGCACTTTCTGTCCCCCAAAAAGCTATTTTGAGTAAAATGAAAAAAATATGACTAGCTGTAATAGGAATATGGTAATATGCAAATAAATATTATATATAAATTCCTGGCTAAGGACAGTATAAAGGTTTTATGACTGTAGTGTATACATGTAGAGTATTTTAGTATAGTTGGCAATAGTATAGTTTCTTTATGGATACTCAGCATCTTTTCCCCAAGGCACCCACCTCAAAACAAGAAGTGGGCATATATTGTCTCTGAATCCTGTTAATGGGTGCTATCTAACTGTTGTTCACTAAGGCCTTGTCTACACGGCCAAGTTTCTGAGCATTAAAGCAACTTTTTGAGGTGTTACTCCTGAGATGTAGACACTGACAAGCCACTTAGTGCGTAGAAACTGTGCAGTTGCAGCACTGTAAAAAAAAAACCCGATGAGAGGTGTACAGCTTTCTGCACCCAGAGCCACAGCACCGCGGTGCCAGTGTGGATATCCTGGTCAATTACAGCCCTGCAATTGGTCTCTGGGAGGTATCCTGCAATGCCTGTTCTCACCTCTCTGGCCATCAGTTTGAACTCTATTGCCCTTCCCTCAAGTGACCAACCGTGAGCCCCACCCCTTAAAATCCTTGGAAATTTTGAAAGTCCCCTTCTTGTTTGCTCGGTGATGCATTCAGTGGTCTCAGTGGGTCTTTCCAGGTGACCATGCCTGCTTCATGTACCAGGCGATCTGCCCTTTGGGCAATGCCGAGCTGCTGGACTTAATTAGCATTTTGGGAGAGGAGGCTGTCCAGTCCCAGCTGTGCTGCAGCCATAGGAATTATGATACCTATGGGCAGATTTCACAATGCATGACAGAAAGGGGCCATGAATGGAACACACTGCAGTGCAGGGTCAAAGTGAAGGAGCTGTGGAACACCTACCACAAGCCATGGGAGGAAAACCACTTCTCCAGTGCTGCGCCCACGAACTACCAGTTCTACAGAAAGCTGGATGTGATACTTGGTGGCAACCCCACCTCTACTTCAAAGGTCACTGTGGATACTTTGGTGGCTTGCATGCCACTCGAGAGTGGACCGAACCAGGAGAAGGAAATCTTGGATGAAGATGTGGAGGGGGAGGCAGACACAGAGGCAGAGGGCGACTCGGAGGTCAGAGATGCATGCAGCCAGGATCTCTTCTCTACCCCGGAGGAGGCTAGCCAGTCACAGCTGTCAGACCTTTATCTCATTAATTGAAAGCAAACAGAGCCCTGCAGAGCAACAGACAATTTTCTTAAACCTTCACAGTGCATCAGCTATAACAATCACAATCACTTCCTAGCATTACAAGCACTGCACTCTCCAGCATAGCAACAAATATTAGTGCTTTCAGATTCAAATTGCTGCTTCAGGGCACCCTGATCCTCATAGCCCCATACGGCACCCCTCTAATATCCCTCATCTCTGGCTGTTCAAATTCAGCCTCCAGGTACTGAGCCTCAGCAGTCCAGCCCTTCCCTTCACAAATATTATAGAGCATACAGCACACAGCTATACGCATAGGGATATTGTCGTTGGCAGGTTCAGCCTCCCATATAGGCAGCGCCAGTGGACCTTTAAATGGCCAAAAGCGCACTCAACAGTTATTCTGCACTTGCTCAGCCTGTTGTTGAACAACTCCTTGTTGCTTTCAAGTTCCCCATGTATGGCTTCATAAGCCACAGCATTAAGGGATAGGTAGGGTCTCCCAGTATCACAGTGGGCATTTTGACTTCCCCTATGGTGATCTTCTGGTCTGGGAAGAAAGTCCCTTGAAGATTTCTGAATAGGCCAGTATCCAAAAGATATATGTGTGTCGTGCACCTTTCTGGACCAGACTATGTTAACGTCTGTGAAACGCCCTTGGTGATTCACAGGTGCTTGAAGAACCATACAGAAATACCCCTTCTCAGTAATGTACTTGGTGGTCTAGTGCCAGAATTGAAATATGCTTGTCATCTAATGTCCCCCTACTCCCCACGTGCAATTAGGGAAGCCCATTTGTGAAAAGTCATCTACAATGTCATCCACAGAGTCACAGTCTTTCAGAAAAAGATTAATGGCCCTGCACACTTCTGTCAACACAAGTCCAAGGGTCAACTTTCCCATTCTGAATTGGATAGCAATCGATTGGTAGCAGTCTGGAGTAGCCAGCTTCCACAGTGTGCAGTCACCATGTGCTACTCTCATTCTTGTGTACTTGTGCTGCAGGGCTGTGGTGAGTTCATCACAGATTCCCATGAATGTGGTTTTCCTCATTCGAAAGTTCTGCAGCCACTGCTCTACATCCCAGATGTGCATTATAATGTGATTCCACCATTCCATGCTTGTTTCTCAAGCCCCAAAGTGGTGTTCCACTGTGGTCAGCACCTCTATGAATGCCACAAGCAATCTCGTGTTGTAGCTACTACGTGTGGTGGGATCAATGTTGAACTCCTCTTGCTTTTGTAGCTTAAGGAATAACTCCACTGCCACTCATGCTGTCTCAGTGAGAGTGTGCAGCATTTTGGTCAACAGTGCGGGATCCATTCCTGCAGACCAAAGAGGCAGAGCGTGCGTACACAAACTGTTGAAAGATGGCGCCAAATGTAGACGGAAGCACAGGAATTTCTAGAATGATAAGTAATGGATCACAGGGCATTGGGACAGGACCCAAGATGCCCCGCGATCCCCTCTGCCTTCCCACAACTCTTAGTGGCAGAAGAGGAAGAGATACTCTGTGGGATAGCTGCCCAGAATACACCACTCCGAATACCAATGGAAGTGCAGTAACTGTGAACATGCTATTTCACAGGCAGCTGACAGTGTGAACATACAACAGTGATTTCCCTTCAGTGCTCTCTGAGCGGCAATGTAACTGCTGATAATGTAACTCTGCCAGTGTAGACATATCCTAAGTACAGCTGCAGGGAATTTAGTTCTGAACGCTCTCTGGCCATCATCAATCAAAGACAGCTGAACCCCAAACTGACTGATCTGTGGTTGCTTCCTCTCATAGGCTACCAATTTCAAAAGCAGCTACCTACAACCCAATTTGTGTGATGGCATAACAGCTCCTTCTGATGCTCATCTACATATTATAGACTCTATGGCCAGAAGTAATTTTCATGAGACATTTTCACTAGTGACCTTATAAGTAGGACCCCATGTAAATCATGAATACCATCATGTGGAAAGATGACAGATTTTATGAATTGGTCATGGCAAAAATGGAAAATTTCACAGTTTGTCACGGATTAATGGAGAGGGCTAGAAAAACATAAAGTCATTTATATTGATAAAGAATGATTCTGAGATGTTTCAAGTTATCTTTTTAATGAATATAATTCATAAAAATACGTGACAGACTGTCAATGTAATCTGAAATTACTATTTTTAAAACGATGAAAGCCACAGAAAATAAGGAGTCAAATGGTGAATGTCTGGGCGGGCTCTGTCAGAGAAAGCACCAAAAATAACACTTTAGGATGGCACCACTTCAAATGAAATTCAATATGTTCAAAGCAGACAGTGTTACATTTGTGGTGATGTGTTCAGCATGTTCATTTATATGAGCTCTGATGCATAAAGCAAACACTAAGGGACACTGTGGGGAATATCAGTTAAATCACTGTAAGTACCTTCAGTGAACACAATGAAGTCCAATTTGAAGGCAATGGAATTACTCTGGATTTACACCATTATGGTTAAGATCAGAATCAGGTCCATGCCTGCTGTCATGTCATCGTAGGCTGTGCTCTTGGAGGACTGGAACAGCTAGATAAAGCTGAGCGTGGTTTATATTTGGATGGGTGTGGGCACTACTTTTTGGGTATGTGGACTTCTGTGTGGCATGTTTCAGACACTGTATAAATGAACATGTTCCTTGAAAAGTAACACTGGCTGCTATGAACAGGCATCATCAAGAGAGCTATGGTTTCAGGCTGTCTCAGGAAGATGTCACTGCATCAGTTTACCTTTGGGATTGGTTTGGAAGGTTTTATTTATAGTCAAGAGTGCTGGAAACACCTTTTAAAATGAAAGCTTAAATTCTGAATCATAATTACACACCAAAAATTGGATTCCACAGCAAATTCCACAACAGGAGTCCTGTGCAATACAAAGAGCCCTACCTACTGTGTTTAACTAAGTGTTTAACCTACCTACTTTGTTTAACTTAGGCTGTGATGAAAAGAAAAAAATCCTGATATTACACCCAAAGGTTTGAAATCCTCACAGTAATGAACCTAGTTTTAGTGGAGAATGCAGACTGTCATCTCCCATTCAATTTCAAATTATCGTCACCAAAATCTATTCACTGTGCCATTTGCAGCTCTCATTATGATTTTTCTCAGTAGAATTAAGTACTAAAATTCTAATTCTTCATATGTTTTATAAATCGTAGTAGTAGACTTGACTATTTTGACCTTTTCAATATTCCTTGGTGTGATTGGCTACATTGCTCGGTTGATCTGTTCCACACATCTCATAGTATTTTACAGCATCTCTAACCTAGCAAGAAGCAGATAGAGTCAATGAGGACACAGGGGACAATCATCAAAGTACAGGCATTGTTGCAAAATATTTCATGGAATATATTAAGTATTAAACCTCTGATAGCAATTTCTTCATTATTAGCATTATACCAAGAACCGAAAATAGACTTAATTTGCAATAAATTGGAACAATAGTAAATGATAAAAATGAAACCCATCCATGATACAAACTTACACCTAAATTGTTGTGGCATTGTCCTATATTAGCTCAGAAATTTTCCTTTCTGTAAATACTCTAAATGGTATGAATATTATTAACCACATTCCTTTAACCTTTACCCCACACTTGAACTGAACCCAATAAAAATGTGCTAGGTTAAAAAATATTATTTTTAACTTCTATGACCTTCTCTATTTCTGGATTCCAGCTGGGATTGGAGGATGCCTTTAAATGCCATGCTAAAGTTTGATTGTCTATTCTTGTGCTGATCCTGGTTTGACCAGAAGCAGTAAATGCCACAGTTCTCATAAACAATCCTTTTCTTGGGAAAAGTTTTTTTAAAATTCCAGCCTGGTCTTGCGGATCTCAATAATCTGAATAATGTGAAAGAAGCATCTGAAATTCCGGATGCTCATCTGAACTGATCTTGAACTCAGAGCTCCTTGAGGTCTACTTGCTAAGACAAGACTGCATGCTGGAAAAAGCAAGTAAATAAAGCATTGTGGTACACATGTTTTAGACAAATTAGTAACAAGAGATACCCATGGGCCTGATACTCCACTTTTTAAACCTGTTTCACGGCATAGTGACTTCCTCATGCGTGTGGATTCAGTCACACTAACATAAAGTTAGTGCAACAGAGTGGAGGCAGACCTTTGTGCCTCTTTTAAAACCTTACAGATGCCTTTTACATAGCTGCATTTTTTTAAAAAAATTTGGTCATGGTAGTATGGTCTGACTACAGTCCAAATGTGTACATCATATCCCATATCATTAGGGTCCGATCTGTGTTGGTAATACACAACTTAGACTTATGCTCCAAATAGTTTGGGTGAGGCCCCCCAGCATTTTAGTTACTTCTTTTCCTTTCAATAAGGAATTGCCTTCTATTGTTACTGGTTATAAAGTATTAAAAAATAGGGTTTCTAGAATTAAAAGTCAAATTTTGATCACTATTTGAATGTCAAATTGTCAAGGGGTATTTTAAAAAGCATTTGCAATTAGTGTAATTGCAAATGCAATTTAGTAGAAATACTAAATTTTCCTAAAATTAGGCCTGTCAGTGTGCATATTAAATATACTTACACTTTAGAGATGAAAGTCTGACCCTGTTGAAGTCAATGGAAGTTTTGTCATTCCTTTCAATGGGGCCATGATTTCATCTTGGATGCTTAAATATAGGTCCAGATGCCTAACTTAAGGCATTTTATGGGATATTTTAAAAATAACTTTTTAATCATAATTCTTTTTCAGTGGGGGGCCAGATTCATTTAAGTATCTCAGCATCCAAGAACATATGTAGATCCAGTGTATTGTACAGTAAGCATTCCAAAACCAGAAACTAAAATATTTCGCTTCTTCTTGCTGGCTCACCTTACACAAGGGGGATGGGAGTTGCTTGTATTCTCAGTGGGTGCTGATGTGTTGTCCTTCAAACAGTTTTTTTTTTACTTTAAACAAAAACTAAGACAAAAGAAACACACATTTAAAGAACTATGTACATTTTCTGGACAGCTATAACAGAGGGATTGAATGACAAAGACGATCAGTAGTGTGATCTTGATTCACCAATAGGTGGTAAATTAAAGTTTGGGCCAGAGTTTGCAAACACAAAGGCTATGATTAGACTACAGATTGTAGCACATTTTTTTATAGCGCTTTCGTATTTAGCGCAACAGGTGTTGCGGTAGAGGCTGTGCACATTGAAGCCCTCTAGCACCAAAGAATGAACACATTTGCAGCGCTTCTGGCGACAGTGAGAGTACCGAGATAGGGCAGGTATCCCACAGAGCACCTCTTCTGGCACAGTGCCTTGTGGGGAAGGGGGCGTTTTTTGCGGCCATTCTGACAGACAACCAGACAGCCCTGCCGCCTGCAGCGGCGGGGACCCGACAGCCCTGCCGCCCGCAGCAGCAGGGGAGCTGACAGCCCTGCCGCCCGCAGCAGCGGGGACCGGACAGCCCGTTCTGCCGCCGGCAGCGGCAGGGTCCCGAGAGCCCGCCCTGCTGCCCGCAGTGGCAGGGGACACGGCAGCCAGCCCGCAACCCTGCCCGTAGTGGCAGGGACCGGGGCATGGGCGGACCCGGCAGCCTTGCCTCCCGCCACCAGCGGGGACCCAGCAGCCCGCCCGCAGCCCTGCTCACAGCGGCGGGGACCCGGGACAGCGGCGGGGACCGGCAGCCCTGCCGCCCGCAATGGTGGGGACCCGGCAGCCCACCTGCCCGCAATGGCGGGACCGGGGCCAGTGTTTCAAATTTCCCAGGGAATGTGGGGGAGGGTCTGATGTGGGGTCACATGAGGATGGACAGAAGAGTTTTAAATGCTGGCCAGAGAGGATGTAATGGGAATTCTGGGCCAGGGTGCTGGAGGCTGGAGGCTCATTATCACACAAGAATGTACACATTCCCAACCTTGCGCTACAATGCTAGTGCTAAAAGCTTTATGCCTCTCATTTATGAGGTTTAACAGTAGCGCTTTAAACAGTCAGTAAATGTGCAAAATGTGCCTTTGAAGTGTGTTCGGTCAGTGTAATTGTAACGCTAATGGAGGGTTTTTGCGCTGCAAAGCTCCAGTCTAACCATACCCAAAGTCAGGAACACATTCCTATTCTGAAAGGGGTGCATAAACTCATGTTTAAAATTAAGCACGTGCTTAAATCCCATAGAAGTGAAGTGCTTAAGGGTTTTACTGCATAATAGGGATTGATTAAAATGTGTTTATGTGCTTTTCTGAATTGGGCCTAAAGTACACTAAAATTATATGTATATATGTAAAAAATATAACAAAAAAAAACCTCATTTTCAGCCTACCAGCCTTGACAGTGTCCCTGAATGCAGCACCTTTGGAATTTCACTTCCATGCTTTTAATAGATGATAGCTATATGTGAATAAGCATAACTTTATAATTAAGTAAATTGTGATGCGTGCAATCTATATAATAGACCTCAATTTCCAGGTCGTAGTGCCCTTTTAATTCCCTGCATGACATTCCAGCCTAAAAGGCACTAATAGAGAGATTCCAGTGTTGAAAAGAAAAGCAAGGGAAATCAGCATCTAAAACTTGGTAAGACTAGGTAGTAAAAGGTCTTTGTTCTGAAGATTGTTCTCCCACAGAGAAACAGAGTTCTCTTAGCTTTTACAGTTGATTCTCATGCTGCTGAAATATCATAATCAAAGCTTTTTGCCACCTTGTGTTGAATCCACTGTACTTGAAATCTTTTTTTATTTAGTGAGAAACACTGTTTCTACCCTAGATAATGTAATAAAAGCATTCAAAATGTCAAATGAATATTCTCAAGTTAAAAATATCTTCTTTTTTATTATTATTACAATGGTGCAGGGAACTGCTCAGGGGTGACTGGAATGATTAAAAAGGAATGTAGAATATCTAATGGTTTTGCAAGGAGGATTTTGAGAATGCATCATATTGTCAGGCATCACTGGTACTTTCCCCCCCATTTCCTAAGCAGGGTGGTGCAAGAGTTTTGGCAGGCAGTGGGAATGTCGGTGTGTGGGCTAAATGGAAAGGTGCTATGTGAAAATAATGCACCTGAAAATTCATTACCTAAAAGTCCATCACGTCATCCTGCGATGTTCCCTGATTTTTTTTGCTATGTTGCTTAAGGAATAGATCCAATTCTTAAATCTGTCTGCAGACTACTAGCACAACATCACAATAAAAACAACTATA
Organism: Sternotherus odoratus; assembly: GCA_032164245.1. Lineage (NCBI taxonomy): Eukaryota > Metazoa > Chordata > Testudines > Kinosternidae > Sternotherus > Sternotherus odoratus. The sequence continues at coordinate 182,482,363 of JAVMKO010000002.1, read as the reverse complement.
AACATAAGAACAATAACAATAACACATGCATATTTTGCACTTCCATGGCTCATACCATCCAAGAACCTAAAGGATTTTACAAATACTGATTCGTTGTATCTCAGCATACCTATAAGGTAGAGATCATTATAGCTAAACAAAATATCCTTCATGCAAGGTGCTTTTGATTCAATGCATCTGTTTTTTAAATCTGCAAAATTTCCCCAAAGTGGAAGTTAACCCCATACTAGCATCTCAATGTTGTACCCATAACGCAGGATTCCCTACCCTGCCCAACCAAAATGCCATGTGCCAGTGTCAATTGTTGAGGTAGGTTTTGTGATATACATATACAATATAAATAGAACAGTGTCACTTCTGTTTCAAAATAACTCTAATTCCTCTGAATCCCAACCCTTTACAAAATCAGAAACAGATTAACTGAAAGGAAGGCCTGGATTAACTGATATGAAGTGTGTCATGCAGCACTCAGATCATGTGACAATGTCCATGATGTCATCACATGAACCTGGAAGACACAAGACATGAGCCAGCCTGCACAAGAAAGAGGGTATGGGGAGAGAGGAGACTATACAGTTGTTCCCATTTCACAGCACTGCACCAGACCTCTAAAAAGGTGCATGGTCAGGAGATCTGGCTGGCCAAATACCTATGACTGAGGACTGGAGAAGGGACTCAGCTGCTATTGCTCCAGATCTGTGGCTCTCACTTCCTCTCATACATCCCTGTCTTTATCTCTGTTCTCACCATGCCTCTTACACTCTTGTTTCTCCCTGCTCCCCACATTTCCCTTTCCCTCTCTATTGAGATGATAGAGAATGTAAAGTCTGGAATGAATATGGTGGGGAAGGAGAGGGAACCATTTCATGATGGGGATGACAGAATGAGGGAAAGGCTAGTGACTCATGAGTCAACAATGTGCCCTTGTTGTCAAGAAGGCTAACGGCATTTTGGGTTGCATAAGAAGGGGCATTTCCAGAAGATCGAGGGATGTGATCATTCCCTTCTATTTGGCATTGGTGAGGCCTCATCTGGAGTACTGTATCTAGTTTTGGGGCCCACACCACAAGAAAAAGGTGGAAAAATTGGAGAGAGTTCAGGAGACAAATGATTAGAGGGCTGGAGCACATGATTTATGAGGAGAGGCTGAGGGAACTGGGATTATTTAGTCTGCAGAAGAGAAGAATGAGGGGGATTTGATAGCTGATTTCAACTACCTGAAAGGGGGTTCCAAAGAGGATGGATCTAGACTGTGCTCAGTGGTACAGATAAGTGGTCGCCAACCTTTTGGTCCCCACGGACCACTAAAGTCAAAATTTTGAATCCCGCGGACCACTAACACCGCAGCCCCCCCCTCCCGCTCGAGCGGTGCGGCTCCCCCCCCCCCCCGCTCGACCGGCGCGGGCTCCCCCCGCCTCAGCAGTGCGGCGCGGCCCCCCCTCCCCCCGGCCTCAGCGGCGCGGCACGGACCCCCGGCCTCAGCGGCTCGGACCCCCCTCCCCCCCCGGCCTCAGCGGCGCGGCTCGGACCCCCGGCCTCAGTGGCTCGGACCCCCCTCCCCCCGGCCTCAGAGGCTTCGCGGCGCAGCTCAGACCCCCGGCCTCAGCGGCTTCGCGGCGCGGCTCGGACCCCCGGCCTCAGCGGCTTCGCGGCGCAGCTCGGACCCCCGGCCTCAGCGGCTTGGACCCCCCTCCCCCCGGCCTCAGCGGCGCGGCTCGGACCGCCTGGGGACGGGGCGGGACAGGCGCCCGCAGCCTCTTGCCTGCCCAGAGGGGCGGCCATGAGGGAGCCTGGCGCCGCGGACCACCTGAATTTTCCCGCGGACCACCGGTTGGCGACCGCTGCAGAACGAGGAGCATTGGTCTCAAATTGCAGAGGGGGACATTTAGGTTGGCTATTAGGAAAAACTTTTTCACTAGCAGGATGGTGAAGCACTGGAATGGGGTACCTAGGGAGGTGGTGGAATCTCCTTCCTTAGACCTTTTTAAGGTCAGGCTTGAGGAAGCCCTTGCTAAGATGATTTAGTTGGGGATTGGTCCTGCTCTGAGCAGGGGGCTGGACTAGATGACCTCCCAAGGTCCCTTCCAAACCTGATATTCTATGATTCTATGATGATTCTAGTGCAAGAGTCTAGGGATGGGAGAGTCACAGGTTCTAAACCTGAGCTCTGCTACTCATTCATTTTATGTACAGAGGAAGAAAGGAAAAAGGTTACAGGGAACATTGTTCACCCATTAGAGAAGGAACTCCTGAATAAGGGGAGGGTGCCCTGCCAGTCCATGTAACACTCTTCCATCCCAGTAAAGGACTGTGACTGGGTGACAGCAGTTCTCACTAGAGATTGGGATGCCCAGCATGGCTGTACTTACAAAAGGCCTTGTGCTTACATCATGGGATGGAAGTAGTGAGAGAACCATTTGCTGGGGTCATAAGGACCCCTCTGCATACAGTATCTTCTGCACAGGTGGGTGCAGGCTGACTCTTCTCTCCTACATAGATCCTAGCCCATCTAGTGGCTCCAGGAAGAGGGCCCAGTTAAAGAGAAGCAGCAGCAACCTACACATGAGTCCAGCAGATGTCTCTTGTGTGGGTTGTACCTATCTTGACCATTACCTAAGTACGGTGTACATGAAGGGTGTCCTTAGAGTCCAAGTCTGCGATAATACAGACCTGCACAGAGAAGTCCTTGCTAGTGTGAAAAGCCCCATTGACTTCAAGTGAAGATAAGTAAAAGCTTGTAGGCTCATGCCTTTATCACCAACCTTATCTGGCTTCAGACTAATGGTGGAGGGCTCTGCTATCACTAAAGCCCTACATCATCCAGCACCCTGAGCTTTCTTAGAGAATAGGCTTCCATCTCTAAACTATGCAATGTATTGTTAAAGAGAAATAATTGTTCAGCTATGTTTATTGGTGCAGGCAAGTGCTAAAATGTCACCGTTTTATGGGGAAAAGATTATGGCTGAAAAAACAACCTTCCGTTCCAACTACATTGCCTGCAGTATTACAATACCTAACATATTGCCATTACTTCTAAATGGCTGAAATCAATCAGGGAAATGAAATGTAAAATATGACATTTTAACTAAGTTATGCTATCTATATATATAAAAGTCAAATGGTGTATGCGTGTATGTATGCGTGCGTGTGTGCGTGTATGCGCGGATGTATGCTTACTCCTTCCACACCGTTTGAGCTAGAGACTTTAAATTTGGTACAGTTAGCGGTCTTGGGGTCCTAATGACCGTAAGAGTCGAAAATTTTTCAAATCTCACCTCTGACGCCCCCCAGGGGTGAAACTCTTTAAAGGCCAATCACATCAGCTGGGCAGCTGCTGTTCTCTGTGACATAGTTCTGATGTCATAATACCCCCTCCAACAGACACCGCACTCGCTCAGCTCTCTGCCCCTCCCCCCTCCAATGGACCCCGGAATCCCTCAGCTCTCTGCCCCCTCGCCACCTCCGATGGACCCGAGTTTGGTTTGGTCAGAGGGTAAGTGAGGTAGGGGTGTCAGGTTTGGTCGGGGGGTGCGGTGGGGGTTTCGGGTTTGGTCGGGGGGTGAGGTGGGGGTGTCAGGTTTGGTCGGGGGGTGAGGTGGGGGTGTCGGGTTTGGTTGGGGGGTGAGGTGGGGTGTTGGGTTTGGTTGGAGGGTGAGGAGGGGGGTCGGGGTTGGTCGAGGGGTAAGTGAGGTGTGGGTGTCAGGTTTGTTTGTGGTGGTAGGTAGGGGTGTCGGGTTTGGTTGGGGGGGAAAGTGAGGTGGGTGTGTCAGGTTTGGTCTATGGGGGGTGAGGTGTGGGTGTTGGTCAGGGGGTGTTGGGGTTGGTGGGGGGAGACGTGGGGGTGTTGGGTTTGGGTGGGGGGGTGAAAATGTGAGTCGGGGTTGGTCGAGGGGTAAGTGAGGTGGGGGTGTCGGGTTTGGTTGGGGGGTTGAGGTGGGGGTGTCAGGTTTGCTCTCTGCCCCCTCCCCCCTCCAACAGACCCCGCACTCGCTCAGCTGTCTGCCCCCTCCCCACCTCCGACTGACCCGAGCAACGCCGGGTATTTTCGCTAGTTTACAATAATGCAGGTGACATAATGTAGAGTAAATTAAAGGTAAAAGAAGACTGTTCTGTAGGAATGTCACATTTTAGCCAGCATTAAAACTTTCTTTTTAAATTTCACTCAGCCTTTAATACTCACAGAATAATGAAAGGAAGACTCATGGTATAAAATACCTTGTCACTCATTTCAGCTAATGAATAATGATACCATTTTATGCATTCAAATATTCCCATGGTAGAAACAAAGGGTACACTGAGTATGTACTCTTTGATGAATAGTATTAACACTTGTCAAAATAATTATGATGGAGGATAGAAACCACTGAAAACAATTATCATATTCTTAAATTCAGGGAATCATAGGCATTATGTGATACAAGATGGTCTGAGTTGATGTTATCCTGAAATTTCAAACTGATGAAGTGTAGCTATTTTAGGCAAGCTCATTTAAGTTACAGAGTGGGATGAAATACATTAAAGAGGACTTTAGATTTAGAGTACAAGCAGCTTTGTCTTAACTTCCATGTATAATTAACAGATATTCTAAAGCCCACACAGCTATTGGATTTTGGGGAACAAGGCAAATAGCATTTCCACTGGCTAAACTAAATTACATAATTACATTTGCAATTAAATAAAATATTTTTTAAAAGTTTAACATTTTTTCCACTTGGAGTGTTTACCTTTCAACAACTTGCAAAGAATAGGAATACATTTATTGGTCTTTGGGATGGAACTTGACTATAACTTTAACATAGATCTTTTTATACAATTAAGTGTTATGATCCAGAAAAATGTCTGCAAAGTGTTAGAGCCACTATTTATATGGAGAGCATTATTCTGTGATTGTCTTATTCCTCCCACCATTAGTATAAACCATATATTTAGTGGGTGGCATTTTAAAGAAAGAGAATTTATCTGGGTCAGACTCTACCACTCCTCACAGTGAGGAGAATCTTAATCTGAGTAATGGCCATAGATTTCATTGAGGGTATGGCTGAAGTAAAGTATTGTTCCACATAAATAAGGATGGTAGAATCAGGCCCATTGTGGTTTTTTTAAAGAAAAAATTTAATGCCTAAATATTTTATTTCCTAAAACAAAGTTACTCTGAGAAGATGAATGCGTGAAGAATTAAATAAAGGCTTAAAATATGTAGTGTACATTCTTCTGGATGCATTTTTTAAAAAAATAATCCACTTACAGTGTTTTAAATAGCCATTCCTTTCGGGCATTCTTCTAGTGATACTGTAGGTCACTTATGATTACCTAGATTTACATTGTGGAATTGATTAACCATGAACATAATTTAACACAAATTAGGCAACTATCAAAAATGAGCATGAGGATTATCGTAGAAGGCAGTCTATGAAATAAAGGGTCAGGGAGGAGAGCAGATGGATGGCAACAGTGACCTATTTCTATCTGTTTACCTTAAACATGTATCAGACACCTATTACCTAGTATGCAACCTCCAAACAAAACTATAAAGAAACAAAGATGTTTGGAACTAATGATGTTTTCTCTTCCCATGTTTCTGACTTCAAATCTTGGGTTGTTTTTATATTGACAGCTGGTTCTTGGGTATGGTTTTATCAAAACAATGTTTCACACAGCAGTCTGAATGCAACCCGACTTGACTAATTGTGATCTGTTCTTATGAGGAGTTCCAAAGCAAGTTTCCCATTGCTGAGGACACTTACCCAATGACTGATAGGCTAAACCTGGATCTCTAGAGCTCCATTATCCCTGTGGAACATCTTGGAGGGTTGTAAGAGGTGATATAATCTCTGAGGTAACATGGCCCTATTCAGTAAGGACTTTGTTGAATAGAACCAGGTTTTTTAATTCTGTTCAGGAGCAAAGGTGTCCAGTAGAAGTTACAAACCATATGTGATGTGTTCATGGTGATATTTGAAACTTGTAGCACTAACTTCATTTAGCCCCAGGTAGAGTGAACTGAAGCTAACCTGGGCATATATGAGAAGATAGCATGGATCAACACAGCTAGGTACTCATCCTGACCAGCTGAAGCTAGAAGATGATACTTCTGACCCTGTGGCCACCTGCGATCCAAAAATAATCATAAACTCAGCAAGACACACAGGTTTTGCACCATTTTGATAATCTGTGGTTAGATTTCCTTGATTGCTGGTGGAGTGAAAGTATTATGCTAGTTCCTCAAAGCATTCCTACTTCCAAATATAATTTCTGTCTTTTCTGGGTAGACCTTAATGGATTTGGATCTAGCTGGCTGTAAAATCACCTAATATTTTGCACCTCTATAGAAACTTCCACCCGTGGATTTTAAAATTCTTAACAAACATTAATGAATTTAGCCTGACAATACCCCTGTGAGGTAGATAGTTATAATTATGCTAATTTTTATAGGCAAAGAAATTGAATCACAATGAGATTATATGAGTCACTCAAGAATACTACAGCAGGTCTGTTTACTCCATCCTCATCTGATGTGTGTGCTGCCTCAGTTGGTTGCTGAGTTAATTGGTGGTTTGGTGCTTTTGGCTCCTTGGGCAATAGCAAAAATCCCCCCCTTCTGGGTAACACAAGGGAAAAAACAAACAAGTCTTTTCACCTCTGGACCATAGGGGTCAGCCAGTTCCTTTGCCTTTCGGCCGCAGGGTTTTCTGCTTACCACCTACTGGAGTTGAGGCATTGAGGAGCTCAGACCTGGGGTCTTTTCTCCATAAAGAAGCTCCAGCCTCAATTCTATGTGTTCACCTTCCCCTAGTGTTGCGTCCTACCTTAGTTTGCTTGCTTTCTCATTCTTTTTCATCTGGGAGCTCCCAGGGCAGGTCTTCACCTTCTTCCTGAAACAGGCTCCAAAGAGAAAAAGTGGCTTGGTTTTTATTCCCACTTCCTGTAGGTTTCATGATTTGGGAAGCCAAGCTCAAGTCAGAGCTAGGACTGGAAAGGGCTGGCTCACCCTGTGATAACGACACATTATGTCCCTGGCATATCCAAAACCCCTCCCCACCAAAAAAAAAAACCCAGTCCAAACAAATAAACAAAAACCACACAACAACAAAACACCTCCCATACAAAACTCCTGCTTTTCGGTTCTTTCACTTTCTTTCTTATCCCGTGGCTCTTTTAGTTTCTGCAAAAGTACATGCATAAGTAGCCTCTAATAGTAAAAGAGAAAACTGTCCACCGTGTATAAACTAAATTATCAGTCCATACAGATTGTTATACAGGTGTAACTCTTTAATACTTTGGGACAGATTCTACTGTGTGAAGCAGGGGTGGCCAACCTGAGCCTGAGAAGGAGCCAGAATTTACCAATGTACTTTGCCAAAGAGCCACAGTAATACGTCAGTAACCCACCATCAGATCCCCCGGCTCCAAGAGCCTCCCGCCCACCGGCAGCGCCTCATCCTCCCTCCCCACACCTCCCAGTCAGCTATTTCATGGCATGCAGGAGGCTCTGGTGGGGGAGGGGAGAGGAGCGAGGGTACTCTAGGCTCAGGGGAGGGGTCGGGGGGTGGAGTAGGGGAATGGCCTGTGGCAGAGCCAGGGGTTGAGCAATGAGCACCTCCTGGCACATTGGAAAGTTGGTGCCTTTAGCTCCAGCCTTGGAGTCGGTGCCTATACAAGGAGCCGCGTATTAACTTCTGAAGAGCCGCATGTGGCTCTGGAGACACAGGTTGGCCACTCCTGGTGTAGGAGAACTCTCCAAAGGTGGAACGTGAATGGAGATTGTATAGCCATCTCCTGTATCAGCCAGCTCCTCACATGCATACCTACTGGGGGGGAGGGATAGTTCAGTGGCTTGGCCTGCTAAACCCAGGGTTGTGAGTTCAATCCTTGAGGGGGTCATTTAGGAAGCTGGGGCAAAAAATCTGTCAGGGGACAGATTTTTGGTCCTGCTAGTGTAGGCAGGGGACTGGACTTGATGACCTTTCAAGATCTTTCCAGTTCTATGAGATAGGTATATCTCTATTTCAAAAAACAATTTTTTTTTTTACTGTAGTAGGTTTTGAGGGAATGTTCAGGGTTGGCATGGTGGAATGGGGAGGGAGCAAACCTAAAAAGTGTTCCACTCCACCCGATACAATATTGGTATAAGTTCCCTGAGGCAGCTTCTAACTTATGTCAGGACCCTAAATACTGAACAGTGTTACAGAATGTCTGTGCAAACAGAATTCCTATTAAATAACAGTACTGAAGCAACATAATGGTGCTGCTAGAGGGGTATTCATTTGTTTAATAGGTAGTGTTCTCTTGAACTTCAAGTCAACTTCAAGTGAAGTGAAGTAAATTGGAGGAAAACTGGTTAAGTCTCCCAAAATTATTTTTAAAAAAACACCTGGAAAAATTATTGTACATATTCAGACGGTTGAACTACTCAGTTCTGTAATTAAAACTTGCATGTAATAAAATGAAGAATGGTTTACTTGAGGCCCTCTAACTCTAGCTAGCAGCAATCAATCTTTTATTCAACTTGGAGAATCACAAGCTTAATTCAGAATTTCACTGCAGCAAATACCCTGCTATCCAGCATGTGCCTAGTTCTGTAATTACTTTAACCCTTGTGCTATCCCAGGAGTCACTGAGACTCAGACACTGCAATTTAGAAAGAAAGCAAAACAAAATGGGTGTTAATTAAAATGATAACTTTTCTCCCACAATTTTGCCAAGTGGTAAAACAAGATTTTTTAAATATATATATATAATTTGGAAGGGATGAAAATGTAGAAAGGTTCTCTTCCTTCTTGGTAGTTCTTAAAATAAGAAAAATGGATAAATGCAAATACCAAATGCTGCAACTAGTGGTGTTACAGCTGGTCTATAATAGGCATGAAGATGCAAGTACATGGATCTGAGCCAAAACCCACAAGGCCGTATGTGCACATGGGTATACTTAAGGACAGCTCATTTGAGATCATTTATCACACATGTAATTTGCTGTTTCTCACCAAGGGAAAGTATCTACTTGGACCATCAAGCTGACATCTCTCTAAATCCTTACCTTACATCATTGCGAGAGTAATACATTTTCCTTTCTGTGACTAATATATAGGCAGAAAAAACCCACAGCCATTGATTATTGTGCATAGTGTTTAATACTTTAATGATCTGGCTTACATTTAGCTTCATATGATAAACCAGTGTCCTCAGGTTATATGTATCCATAATATTGCAGAGCTGACAGAACCAGCCCCTGCTTTGCATGTAGTATTTTGTCTTGTACCCTCAAGTGGCATCAGCATTACTACAATACAGAGGCTAATAAACTATTTATAAAACATTGAAATATATCAGGATGTGGAAAAAGTTGCCATTCCCCATCCGCAAAAGCACAAAATGGTGACACTTGCAATAGCAAGAATGTTTTGTAACAAAGCCTGGGTGCATGAATTCAGATAACTTGGGAAATGATAAAAACCTTCCTTTAGCAGTTACACTAAATATTTTGAGTGGTTTTAAATAATAATCAGTTCACATTTTTTTTTCTTTTGTATTTTGCCAGCCAGATCTAGAAGAAGTACCATGCAAATACCATAGTCATTCCAAATGACTGGAGCCAGGAAATGCCGGAAAATTGGAAAGATAATTTGTTTTGGTAAGATTTCCAGATCAAAACATTTCAGATGTCTGAAGCATACAAATTCCTGACTCACTTGATGCTCTGTTTATCTGTCTATTTCTTGTGCCCCTGTATATTGGCAACATATACATAATGAACATTCCTAAAATGCAAATTTGAAGAGTTTTGCACTTTAATTTGTTTGAAAAATTGGCTCCATTTTCACACTAACCCAAGACCTCTTTCAGAGTGGTATGCAGTCGTAGATGGGTGACAGTCTAAAAGAAATCCAGTCTTTTTTTTCTCACTGTTCTCTCAGTCCCAAATAACAATTTGTATCAATAAGTGACTCAGCAATATGTATTCCACATCCTGCTAAATCTGTTTGTCCCTTCACTTCCTACGTGCTTTCAGGGTCACCTCTACAAAGGTGCAGTGCTGAGCACTGTGTGTTTGTTGCCAGGTAAGATTAAAGGTATCCCTGGGAGATGCCTTTGAAATGGCAAAGAGTAAGTGGTTCTAATCGGGCATAAGTTCCCCCTGTATCATAGGCTTTCATGGCTTTGGCATGTCATTTGTAAGGATCACTTACTTCTACGTGCCATTTTTGTTTATCAGAGAGTCATTTGTCAGATTTTTGACAGAATAGCAAATCATGGTCACTGGAAGTCTTTGGTGGATTATGGTGTCCGATTATTAGGGAATTAGGTAGCATGCAATTTCCTGGAGAATCTATCAAAGTCAAAATTCCCCTGAGCCAATGACTCACTGGACTGTTGCAACCAATGCACATCAGTTCCATAGTCAACAGTATACACAGGAATGGTGTGGCCAGCATCACGTCTGACCACCTTCAATTGCTGTAACCTGATCGATCAGGTACCCATTTTGCAGCTGCGTGAACTGGAGGTGACCTTTCAGTATGAGAAACCATGCACCTATTTAAATAGGGTGGGGTTTTATTCTATTGTATTGTTGATTATATTTTACTAGTGTAAAAGCCCGTGTACACGGACCAACCGTAAGGGCTCGCGGCCCCCCCCCCGCCCAGCTCCCTCCCCCCCTCGCCCAGCCCCCAACTGCCCCCCTCCCCCCTCCAAGGCCCCCCCTCGCCCAGCCCCCCTCCCCCTCCAAGGCCCCCCTCACCCAGCCCCCCTCCCCCTCCAAGGCCCCCCCTCACCCAGCCCCCCTCCCCCTCCAAGACCCCCCTCGCCCAGTCCCCCCCTCCAAGGCCCCCCTCGCCCAGCCCCCTCCCCCTCCAAGGCCCCCCCTCGCCCAGCCCCCTACCCCCTCCAAGGCCCCCCCCTCACCCAGCGCCCTCCCCCCCGCTCAGCTCCCTCCCCCCTCAACTCCTCGTCATGCGCCCGACAGCCCAGCTAACTTTATATGTATAACTGCTCCTTGGTGCTCTAGCTCCGTGTGAGTGAGGATCGCTCAGGCGGGCATGTGCGGTGGCCATTTTGTGCCTCTGAACTACAACCCCCAGCATGCTGTTCATCAGGGCCGTCTCTACTGCGCATGACGTTCATCAGGGCCATCTCTACTGCGCATGCCGTTCGTCCGGGCCATCTCTACTGTGCATGATGGCTTCACACACACTTCTCTAGTCGATTATTATATAGGATTGTTACCTATATACTCTATCATGTTCTTGCTGTTTTCCCTGACCTGTCACAGTTTGATTTAATGTAAGAAGGGTTGCCCTCCATCTGTGTCATTTCTGGGAACAGCATTACCACACTAGTAAATCATGGTTTCAGACTCTGTAATATCTTACAGGGAGACTCTTTTCTAAAGATTGTTTTCAACTGGGAATTTTGTCATAAATGTAAACGTTTCCCCCATTAGTCAGTATCCATTTGGCTTTCAAAATATATGCCAATGTACTGCCCTTTTCTTGTTGGGCCCATGTTCCGTATACATGTATTCCTAGGTTAAAAGGTTACAAATTAAGGTGAGTAATTTTGAAGTGTGAATTAAAGTTTCATAATTCATATTATCTTGGTTAGTTACATGAGTCTCATGATATTATTTAATTTTCCTCTTTAGAATTACTTACGTAACTGAACAACCAGCACAGCATGAGTTTCAGTTTGTATATTCCAGTAAAATATTCGTAGTGCACATTTAGCACTGTTAATGATCAGCTATGGAACGTCAACACCCATTTTTAGTGAATATTTGAATGTTCCTGCTAAAATATAATTTTGCAAGAGTGATGTTATTAAGGTCTGTACACTAGCCAGGTAGATATTTTAAGCAATGTGGAAAAATAAGACCTAGTCTTTCGAACTTTCACCATCATCCATCTAAAAGTCCAACCTTCATATAACTTTGGATTCCTCTCCACTAGTGGCAGTTCTGGATGACCTATGTTTTACAGTCTCAACTTTTCTAACTGGGCTGATGTAATTTTTCAACGGTGACAAACTTGTTATGCATCAGAATATATATATATATAGTTTTAAAAATTTAGTGCCAACAAACCACTAAAATCTCTTGAGAGAAAAGCTTGGTGAACATCAGCAGTAACACATCAATCTAAAGGTAAATGGCAAGATTATCCTGTCTTTGCAAATACTCAGTTATGGAACTCCTAGCTATTACCATTATAAAGATGAGGCTGAAATGAAGACGGTATGGAGAGTGGGAATGAAATTCACAGATTGTACTGATATTTGATAATTATTAGTGTCTTTACAGTAGTGCTTAAGAACTCCCTTCAAGAATCAGGATCCAATTGTTCTAGGTGTTTCTCAGACACATAACAGACACATAACAAAGAAGGCAATCTCTGTTTCAGATAGCCCACAGTATGCAGGACAGACAGGAAACAACAGGTGGATGAAACAGATAAAAGCTATACCTTTCTGGCTTTAAAATTGATGACACAGGAGTCATAGTTTAGGGAAACTGCACCTGTACACCGCCTACATGGTAAACCAAGGGCACCTACTCTGGGTTCCTGGCTTGTCAGCCATCACCTTTCTTGAATACCTCTCTCCTGCCTGGTTTTTCCAGGCTGCACAGTTCGCACTGTAATAGTCCCACTGAGTCAGACTGACTAAACAGGCCACTGTCTTCACATTGCTTTCTTTTTGAAGGCTATGAAGAGTGTAATGGCTGGCAGTTATAAATTACATAGGCAAGCACATTAATTATTAAGGTGAAACATTATAGAAAGCAAATATATTGAAAACAACAAAAGAACCTATGCACATACCAAGAAGCTTATCAAAGGACACCTGAACTCCAACCCCAGGGCGTTGGTGGGTGTTAGTCCTTCAAATCCTACAGCTGGGTTTTCCCTGTGGTTACAAATTCATAACTGTCTCAAATTCAGAACCAGAACTCTTTTCTTCAGTCTTTCTGTTATACAGTTTGGGCCTTTGGTCATGGCCTTATGTAACAAGTGATCAGGAGACAAAGGCCCACTCTTGAGGGCATAGTTTTCAAAAGGCTGGGCACTGCATAACAGTTGGTGGGGAATTTGGATTCACTTCCCCCTCTATATTTTATAGGAAAACAATTTTACACATAGAACTTTACACAAGAAGGACGATCCAGGGAACTACAGGCCAGTCAGCCTCCCCTCAGTCCCTGTAAAAATCATGGAGCAGGTCCTCAAGGAATCAATTCTGAAGCACTTAAAGGAGAGGAAAGTGATCAGGAACAGTCAACATGGATGCACCAAGGGTAAGTGATGCCTGACTATCCTAATTGCCTTCTATGATGAGATAACTATCTCTGTGGATGAGGGGAAAGCAGTGGATGGGTTATTCCTTGACTTTAGCAAAGCTTTTGATACGGTCTCCCCAGTATTCTTGCCAGCAAGTTATTTCCAACTGATGTGTCCCCATCTTATAACAAAAATTCTTGTTATTAACCCCTAAATGCATGACCTTGTACTTTTCACTATTAAATTTCATCCTATTACTATTATTCCAGTTTACAAGGTCATCCAGATCTTCCTGTATCATATCCTGGTCCTTCTCTGTATTGGCAATACCTCCCAGGTTTGTGTCATCCACAAACTTTATTAGCACACCCCTACTTTTTGGACCAACATCAGTAATAAAAAGATTAAATAAGATTGGTCACAAAACCGATCCCTGAGGAACTCCACTAGTAACCTTCCTCCAGGCTAACAGTTCACCTTTCAGTATGACCCACTGTAGTCTCCCCTTTAACCAGTTCCTTATCCACCTTTCAATTTTCATATTGATCCCCATCTTTTCCAATTTAACTAATAATTCCTCATGTGGAACCATATCAAATGGCTTACTGAAATCGAGGTAAATTAGATCCACTGTAAAAAAACAACAACAACAACAAAAATGAGGAGTACTTGTGGCACCTTAGAGACTAACCAATTTATTTGAGCACTGTGTTTCCTTTGTCTAAAAAGTCTGTTACCTTCTCAAAGAAGGGGATCATGTTGGTTTGGCATGATCTACATTTGGAAAACCATGTTATATTTTGTCCCAGTTACCACTGAGCTCAATGTCCTTAACTACTTTCTCCTTCAAAATTTTTTCCAAGACCTTTCATACTACAGATGTCAAACTAACAGGCCTGGAGCTACCGGCATCACTTTCTCCCCCTTTCTTAAAATTAGGAAGTTTGCAAAGGTATAAATTACAGTGCATGGAGTGAGGCAGTGGAGAATTAGACCTAATGTCCCCTAAATTGCAAGTCATGGTTCCTTGAACTAGATCCTATGAGAAGAATATGTTACTCCTACCACAGGTTTTAAGGGATAGAGTAAAACAAATAATTATGCTTTGTATCTCTATACTAGATTGAACCAAAGTCCCAGAACTGAATACTTTCAAAATTCAAAGTGCTTCAAATATGGATCAAGATCTACAGTGGAAAGCTTGGTCCCACCTCAGCATGTAATGTGTATGCTGGGGGGTCTAATCACCAGCTGGCTCAAATAGTCAGCCACACCACACTTAGTTTCTGTCCCTTTCTTCAGGGGTCTGTTTTATTATGTTCACAAAGAGAGAAAGAATATTGTGCCAAAGTAACATGAACAAGCGTTTGATAAAAGGGTTCAGACAGGAGCCTTCTGGCCTCTAATATCTACCAGGCAAGACCTTCCCCTACCCTCGCAGGAGATCCACAGGGTCCACCTGCCTGCAGCCTCCTGCTCTGGTTTCAGGAAAGTATATTCCCTATTTTCTCCAAGTTTTTTCCCCACCCTCCCATGGAGCTGAGTCCTCCTTTATATTGTCCAGTGGAGAGTATGGGCCAATCATGAGGTACAGTTCAGCTGTGTCAGCTAATTCCCAACACATTCCACTGGGCTTCTCTCTGGAGAAGGATCATCTGTTCTCTGCCCCGCACCTTGAGGCCATTAAAGGGGCCGATCACCCTTTTACACTGTGCAAAGCCTCCACATGCCTTTTAAACCATGGTTCATATGTATCTTAAATTCTTGCTCAGATATATTTTTATTTCCTGAGGCATTTGTCTAATCTAGACTTCCATCTATCATAACTGTCTCCTAGTATCACTGGAGTTTATATGACCAGATTTTATATGACCAGATAAATCATAACTAAATACATACACATACACAAGAAAAAAAATATAGGTTGTACTTGTTAGGGGCAAATTTATACATATACAGAAAGAGAAGGTATCGCTTCAAGCCTTTCCTTAAGTATATATTTGCTATTCATTTTAACAGACACATTTTTACTAAACAGTAAAAGAGCATTGTGTTTTTAGCATTCTATCCACAGGTACATTGTGATAAGTATTGTATAAATACCTAGGCTGATAGTTTGATGATATCTACCACTTTCTCTTGAAAATATATCAAGACTTTTCTCCTATTTGACAGCCCGTAAGTCATGACCAGTGTTAAAAACCTCTCCTGAAATATTAATTTACTTGAATTTTACATACCAAGCAAGGAAAATCATTAGCACTAACCATTTTAATCTGTCAATATAGTTTTATAGGCATACTTATATCCTAACGTCTTCCTTTTGTGTTGATTGTGTTTAGAGACCAATAAGTGAAAACGAAACTTTTTAGTAAAAGATGCCAATATCACACTGAGACAACCCAAATTACATTTATTTCCAACATTTATTTTCAATATACTCCTGAAATCCAACAAGCACTGCATCTGTGCTATTGTAATAATAATAGTAGTAAAAAAAAAAAAAATTCTATCCCAAGCTGTGTCCCTGTCCAAAGTAATGTTAAGCTAATAGAAAATTAAAACCAACCAAACAATAACTTAAATACAATTGTGGCATTAGCAAAATGCATACTACTCAGTCATTTACTTGATTTGCATCCTATCCCCACCCATTTGTTGATTAGGGGCCTGATCCAATGTCCATTGAAGTCAATGGGAGTCTTTCCATTCCCATCATGGAAACTGTATTTCCCTCCTTAGAATGAAAGTTTTGGGGGGTGCAATCTTTGTTGACATATTTGCCTTTAAAATATCTAGCATGCCTACGGTGCTGAATGAATCATTAATAAATAATAATACTATTCAACACAAATAATATTTGTATACAGTAGTGCCTGTCATCTCAAAGGACCTCAAACAGCTTCAGAACTTGACAGTGGAATCTCTTCACACATTACTAACACAAGTGAAATGAGATGGTTGTTTGACAGCACTTAGCAACAGTTCACATCTGTTAGGGCAGGAAGGAGCACTGTACACAATGGACACTACAGGCAAAATGTCATTACTTAAATTGGAAATTTGATAAGATATTAGGTTAAGGCCCCTTTTTCTTGCAAAAAATGCAGTGGCATCTCTCTGATCACAAATTATTATATCCTCAGGCCAACAGCATGGTATCCCTGAAAATGGGGCATTGATAGCTTACTGACTCAGAAGAAAGATTTCCCTGTGGTGCTATCACTGCAGAACGTAGTTTCAATGAAAGGTCCCTACCCCTGTAAGCAACCAAATAGTTGATTCGATTTTGATCACTCTTATGACTCAGCAAACACTCTGCTCACCGTCGAATTCTCTTAGCAATTATTTATAGATATACTGTACCAAAAAGAATGGCTGTTTATATGCCACTAAATATTTGGAGCTGTGGATTTGACCGTTAGATAAAATATACAATACTACATCATTATTTTATATTTTACTTTTTGATAAATTAAATTTACCGTCTTGATTCTAGCTCCCTTCCCCCCCCCACACACACTAATACTTAGGACTAGTCTCCTGTCCAGTCCCTTGTTGTTTTCTTGGTATTATTCAGACGAGAGGTGCCACAAGGACTCCTTCTTGTTTTTGCTGATTTAGGGCCTGTCTTCACTATGACTTAACGTCGACTTTAACAACGTTAAGTCGAATTAAACGTGTACCTGTCTTCACATACATGCCCTTAACGTCAATTTAAAGGGCCCTCAAAATCGAATTTGTAACTCCTGCCTGACGAGAGAAGTAAGGCTAAAATCGACATTACAAGCTCGATTGTGGGCTAGTGAAGACGCAACTGACATTAATAGCCTCCAGAGGCTGTCCCACAATGCTCCATTCTGACCGCTCTGGACTGCCTCACTGCTCCACTGTGACCGCTCTGGACTGCACTCTGAACTCGCTGCTCTGGCCAGGTAGATAAGACCCGGGACCATTTGCATACCATTTCCTGTTTGGTCAGCGTGGCCAGCTCACCTGAACAGCTCAGTCGCCATTCAGAGCAATCAGCAGCACTAGCCACCATGCAGAGCTCAGCATCACAAGACTCCATGCAGAGCTCATCTGCCCTGGAGACCAGCCAGAGGAAAAGAGCTCCAGCATGGTCCACTTGTGAGGTGTTGGATCTCATCGCTATCTGGGGAGAGGAATCCGTGATGTTGGAACTACGCAACAACAAACGGAATGCCAACACGTATGGAAGAGTCTCCAAGGCCATGCTAGAAAGGGGCCACAACAGGGACACCCAACAATGCCGCGTGAAAATTAAGGAGCTGAGGCAAGCGTTCCAGAAAGCCAAGGAGGCAAACGGACGATCAGGGGGCGCACCGCGGACATGCAGGTTCTACAATGAACTAAATCAGATAATGGGGGGCGCCCCCACCACCATCGCACCGGTCTGCGTGGACTCCACCGATGGGATAATCGTCAGGGAGGAGACTGATTCCGATGAGGACGACCCTGAAGAGGAGGGAAATTTCACGGAGCAGCAGGAGCCCAGCGAGAACCCGTGTTAGCAGACAGCCAGGAGCTGTTTATCACCCTGCAGCCAGCACCCTCCCAAGCCTCCCAGGGGGGATAAGTGTTTCTTTTTAAGGGATTACATAACGTGTGATTTTTTAAAGGAAGCATTTATTAATGAGTAACTTGCGCTAAGGACTTAGCGTGCTTTCATTGCTGGTCAATTTCTAGTCAAAGAGTTTGTCAATATACTCCGGGATTGACCAGAAGTCCTCCGCGGACATCTCAGTGAAGCTATCCAGGAGGTAGCGATGAATCTTCCGCAGCAGATTTCTGGGGAGAGCCGCCTTATGTGGTCCCCCGTGATAGGAGACCATCCCACCCCTCGAAAGTAGTAAGTAGTCTGGTATCATTGAGCAGGCTAGCATTGCAGCGTATGGACCAGGACTTTGCATGGAGGCAGGGAGCATGCGCTCTCTATCTCTCCGAGAAATTCTCAGCAAAGTGATGTCATTCATGGTTGCTTGTTTGAAATACGGACTGCAATTAGTAGGGAGATGAAGTTTCCCAGCTGCAAAGTACTCTTTTCCGCTGAGGACAGACCAACCGCCTCCCCCCCCCCAAACGCTCACCCCCCACAAGCCCGTAACGGTAGCTAGCAGGGAATATGAACAGTCTGCAAGCGGTTGCTTCCGCTTCAGATCCAACGCGCACCCAACCCCCCCCCCACCTCCAGCCCGTAGCGGTAGGTAGCAGGGAATCTGAACAGTCTGCAAGTGGTCTGAAGAGCCCCAACCAGCCCTTAGCCCTTAGCGAGAGATTTTTTGGCCTTTGTTTTGCAGTTTGTGGTTCAGTGGGAGCCACGCGGTGGGGGAAGGGGGTGGGGTTACTCTACAATATGCAAGTGCTGCTTTTAATTTACCATGGCCGGCTGCACGGTGCTTTCAGAAGCCGTGTTGGGCTGAGGCACGCAAATGTGTCTGAGATGCTGTGACTTTTCTGTGAGCTATTCAGTCACTTTTAGGTGTAGAACATGACCTTGTACAGAAATCATATCAGGCCTCTGAATACTGAGGTTTTTAATGGCATAGTACTCCCATTGTGTACCGTCCGAGACTGCATCTGCCTCCTAACCTTGAATGTATCTGTCTCATAACTTTCAAACTTTCTTTGCCCACATTTGCCCACAGATGAAAAATTATCTCAGAATCCCCCGTCCTGCTCCTCCCGCCGTGCATCGCAGATACGAAAGCGTAAAAAGAAAACGCGAACGTGCGATGATATGTTCAGTGAACTCCTGGGGAACTCGCGCGCTGAGGCAGCCCGCCAGATGGAATGGAGGGAAAGATTGATACAGGCAAGGCAGGAATCAAGAGCCGCAGCAGAAAAGAGGGAAGAAATGTGGCTGCAGCGACAGGACCGCGAAGAGAGACGCATGGATGGTTTGATCCGTATAATGGAGGAGCAAAGCAACATGCTGCAGTCTCTGGTGGAGCTGCGGGAGGGCCAAAGATCACCTCTGCAGCCCCTGTCTAACCACTTCCCCCCCTCCCCAAGTTCCATAGCTTCCCCACCCAAACGCGGGGTGAGAACACGGGGGGGGGGCAAGCTCCATGGACCGATCCACTCCACCCCACAAGCCAGCAGAAGCAGCAGCAGCAGCAGCAGCAGCAGCAGCAGGCTGACATTCTCTGAAAACTTTTAAAATCTGTTATGTCTTGACCACCCCTCCTCTCCCCCCTATCCCCCCTCCTCTGTCCGCTCCTCCACCAGTGCGACTGCTGGCTTCCCTCCAGGCTACCATGACAGTGATCCCCTGTATGTGTATTTCTGATGAACCAATAAAGGAACCATGATTTTTCAAACAGTGAATTTATTTCCTCTGCAAGCATGGGGAGGGGGGAGGGAAAGAGGGTTCAAGGACAGCAGGCTTACAGCACAGCAAGGGAGCAGGTTCTCAAACGCCATCTCAGGCACTCATAAAACTGGTTTTCAAGGCGTCCCTGAGGCGCAGGGCCTCATGGTGTGCTCTTCTACTTTCCCTGCTGTTTGGCTACTCGTAAGTAGCAGACAGTAAATTTGCCTCTGCCTCCCAGCCCGCCATAAACGTTTCCCCCTTGCTCTCACAGATATTGTGGAGCACAGAGCAAGCAGCAATAACAATGGGGATATTTCTCTCGCTGATGTCTGAGCGAATCAGTAACAAACGCCATCTCCCCTTCAGACGGCCAAATGCACACTCTACGGCCATTCTGCACTTGCTCAGCCTGTAATTGAACAGCTCCTGACCCCTGTCCAGGGCTCCTGTGTAGGGCTTCATAAGCCAGGGCATTAGGGGGTAGGCTGGGTCCCCAATGATAATGATCGGCATTTCGACCCCCCCCACGGAAATTTTCTGGTCGGGAAAGAAAGTGCCTTGCTGCAGCTGTCTAAAAACCCTAGAGTTCCTGAACACACGAGCGTCATGAACCTTTCCCAGCCACCCGACGTAGAGATCGGTGAAACGTCCCTTGTGGTCAACCACTGCTTGCATGAGCATTGAATAATATCCCTTCCAGTTTCTGTACTTGGCGGCCTCGTGGTCCGGTGCCAGGATAGGGATATGAGTCCCATCTATAGCCCCACCACAATTAGGGAATCCCATGGCAGCAAAGCCATCTGTTAGGACCGGAAGATATTGTGACGGGCAATCTCTAGGAAGTGTAGTTACGCTTCTGAGTCAACTCCAGGAGAGTGTATAGTGATGCTATGAGACTGACCTTGCTGTTATCTGTGTGTTTGGGAACAGTTCCCAGACTGTTCCCAGCTGTGTGAGTGTTTACCCCGTCTGTGTGAGAATGAATGCGTGGGAAACCAAATGGGGAAACTGAGGCAGGACAGCGTGTAACCAATCAGCTTGTTGCTTGCAAATGAGACATGAGTATGTATGAGATGCAAATGTGTGAGTGTACTTAAGCCCACTCCTGTGGGCTATCTTTGGGGCTTTCCTTACTCTTTTCCCGGCTACTGCTCCGAAGAGACCGGGTACTCCTTCTGCGGTCGCGCTGATCTGATAAGCCCCCTCAGCGCCAGGACCGGGACCTTCCAATAAACTCACCTACTTTATTTACTTAACCACGTGTGTGTGCCTTGTCTCGCAATCTCCAAAGTACCTCACAACACCATCTATTGTAGCTTGCAGGTTTCCGAGGTTTATAACCCGGTGTAGCAGCCGCTCGACGATTGCCCTGCTTACTTGCATCACAGCAAAGCCCACTGTAGACCTACCCACCCCAAACTGGTTCGCGACTGACCGGTAGCTGTCTGGTGTTGCAAGCTTCCAAAGGGCTATTGCCACTCGCTTCTCAACTGTAAGGGCCGCTCTCATTTTGGTATTCCTGCGCCGGAGGGCCGGGGACAGCAAGTCACAAAGTTCCATGAACGTGCCCTTTCGCATGCGGAAATTTCTGAGCCACTGGGAGTCATCCCAGACCCGTAGCACTATGCGATCCCACCAGTCCGTGCTTGTTTCCCTGGCCCAGAATCAGCGTTCGATGTCATGAGCCTTCCCCATTGCCACCAAATTTGAGAGATTGTCAGTCGCCCTACTTCCAAAAACCGCAGTGTTCCTGTCGCCCCTGCTGTGCACGTCCTGGTCCATCTCCTCCTCACTGTCGTCGGGTTCCAGAAAGCACAGTTGTCCCCGGAGCGCATTCCTCTGTAGACGGCGCAGCATGAAATCCGCTACCGTGATCGAGGTCTTCACAATGGCCATTACTGTGTCCGTGGTCTCAGCGGGCTCCATGCTTGCAGTGCTATGGTGTTAGCGTGGCGCGGAGAAAGGGCGCGAATTATGGGATGGCTACCCACAGTGCACCGCTCGTAATGGGGGTTGGTGGCGCGGAAAAAGGGCGCGAAATTTGGAAATGCCTACCCATGGTGCAGCACTCGAAATGGTGCCTGCTGGGGGATCAGGGAACTGTGGGATAGGTACCCACAGTGCAACGCTCGCTATGTCAATGCTTGCAAAAGTGGTGCGGACAGACACTGTCGACTTGCTGTGCTTTGCTGTGCCTAGTGAAGACACACAAAATCGACTGCATACAGTCTGCTTTACAAAATCGAAATAAAGGAAATCGAACTACTGCTGTAATGAAGACATACCCTTAGACTAACACAGCTAGCTCTGAACTCTGCTCCACTGTTACAGACTGAGTAGTGGTGAAATTTTAGCCCCACTAAAGTCAATGGAAAAAATTCCATTGACTTCAGTGGCAGTCACTGAGCTTTTCTACCTAATATTTATGTTCTATCTCCTCAGAGATCTTTTTTTTTTAACTCTGTAACTGTACTACTTAGTTCTGTAAAGCATAATAGGCTAGATGGAAAGCTCACTGAAGTTAATAGGCATCTTTCAAATGCTTTCCGTGTGGTTTGGATCCAGCCCTGTGTAAGTACAGTTAATATGAAATTTACAAACTTAAGTTTTTATTGCTATGTTTTTACTATCAATACTGAAAATTGAAGAATATTTTTTGTTTGCATGGGTAACTATGCTAAAGAAGCCGCTGCAAGATATGTAAAGAATTCTGTATGCAAATATGTTTTCTACTGAGTTTTGCACATAGGACTGAGTTATACATCAAGGCAGTACTACAATCAACTGTTTGAAAGTGAAAAATTAACTCTTGAAATTTGACTAACAAAATCTGCTGCACTTACATCATTGGTTTCTCATTTCACACAAGCAAAGCAAGTGTTTACCAATGTGACACAGAAGGATACAAATATTTGCTCTGTAAACAATAGGTGGGCTTTTAAAGATACCCGGTTGTTAAAGCTCTTGACGTAGCTGATTAGGACTTGTGTGCCCATAAAAGTGGAGAGATTAAAAGAAAGGCTTGCAAATGTATTCATAATGAGAGAGGGGACCAGGGTTGTGTTTGGGACATGATTAGCTGGTAATCAGTAAAGAACAAACTGATTATTAGCTGTTCAATTCTTGTGATTCTTAGGGGATTCCACTCAGTGGCCTAATTAAACTGAGCTTGAAGTCCTCACATCTCCATTCAGTGGCAATTTCATTAAAATATTCAGTTCTTTGCATGAGATTTGCCTCCCCCCTCTTTAATCATATGTTTTGCATTTGTGTAACACCTTCCTTGATTAGTTTCTCTACAGGATTAGCTTCTGATAACTGCATGGCTTATGAAAGCAAATGTCACATATAAGACAATCCAGATATTTGAATTTATTATCAACTTTGGAACGGAAAATAGTCAACATAGGCATTTTTAATTAAAAGGACTTTGCTCAGATTCATAACTATTAACTTTTTAAAAGATATCATACTGTGTGATGTAAATTTTTAAAATACAACAATTGGTAACAGGATGGTGAAAAATACAAGAATCCATGACTACGAAAATAAGCTCCTTTGTTAACTATACATTGAGCGACAGGATTAGAACTCAGGACTGCAACATTAAAATCCAGCTGATGAAGCATTTCCAGCATATCGCATAGGAGATAAGTCTATATATATGAGTAAGACTGTTACATTTCCAGCAGAGGGCCTGTGGCACACATACACAGAATAGGTTACAAAGAAATTAATTTACTAGATCAAATAGAGAGTGATCCAAATGTTTCCCCCACGAATCAAGTTGCTTGAACTTTATTAATATTTAGGCTGTTTTTTTAAAAAAAATCTTTTTTGTTTCTGCATCCCTCTGAATTTCTTAGATGTGTCCTGAAACGAGGTGACAAAATAGCCTATGAAATAATGTTTTTATGGTACATTCAAGTCATACCAGAGGCAAGAAATCCTGGGTATCTTGCAAGAAAGCCTCTATTCTAGTTTTTCCAGACTCTAAACCTTTTTAGATCCACCTATTTTTATTTTACAAGAGACCTGACTTTTACTTCACAAACACTGGTGACATTTCACTGATTCCAGTGTAGTTACTCCTGATTTACATGGGTATATATGAAAGCAGAATAAGACCCACTCAAACATCTAGGGGAACAGAAAAATTAACCTTATTGAGCTCTAGAAACTGCTGTGTATCGGCTAGATCCAATGCTTATTGCAGTCATAGCCTTAGTGAGCCATGGATTAGGCTCAATAATTTACACTCGTCGAAGATCTCACTCCTGATTTTTAGAAGTGCTGAGCTCTCAGAACTGCAGTTGTGATCAGTGAGAACTATAGATGCTCAACAGATCTTCAAAATCAGGCCTAAATAGCAGAACGGCGTGGTTTTCGGATATTTAGTTTTAGCAATATTTTATAGAAAAATAGTAAATGCATCACCCAGCTTGAGTTATCAAAGAGTTCGAAGGTTTTTCACTGTGTGAATTCTACTGATGTTAATAATAGCTATATCAGGGGTGGCCAACCTGAGCCTGAGAAGGAGCCAGAATTTACTAACTTACATTGCCAAAGAGCCATATTGATACGTCAGCAGCCCCCCATCGACTCCCCCACCCCACTCCAAGCACCTCCCCCTCCCACCCTTCACCTCCTGATCAGCTGTTTCGTGGCATGCAGGAAGTTCTTGGAGGGAAGGGGGAGGAGAGAGGGCACTGCAGGCTTGGGGGAGAGGGTGGGAAGGGATGGAGTGAGGGTAGAGCCTGTGGCAGATCCAGGGGTTAAGCTGTGAATGCTCCCCCCCCATCACATTGGAAAGTTGGCACCTGTAGCTCCTGTCCCAGAGTTGGTGCTATACAAGGAGTCACATATTAACTTCGGAAGAGCCAAATATGGCTCCAGACTTTCAGTGCAAACTAGACTGGCTGCAATAAGAGTGCTCCAGGGGAGAGACTCATTCTGTCAGTATAAAATTGTATGTAAGCATGAAGGGATCTTTTCCATTGTCACTAAGGTTGAGGACTTTCACAGTGTTACTTTAGCACCACTGCAGATCCACTAGTTTCACCAATAGTAGGCTCACAAGTGTAGACTGGCCACTTATTTTTAGCGCTGTGCTGTATAGCTCTGTTCGGATACATTTTCTGCTGAATACTGTTGCTAGTGTTGATGAAGTTGTATTGGTGCTAAAGCAACAGTGGGAGATGTTCAGAAAAACCTTACTGTGGATAAGATGTTATTACTTATTACATCTTACTGTGGATAAGATGTTAGGCCTTGGTTACACTGCCACTTTATAGTGCTATATAGCCTCCAGGAGCGCTATAACTGTACCCGAACACACTGGCAAGGCACATATTGCGCTATAAGTCCGAGTTTATAGCGCTCGTGGTAAACCACCTCCGCACAGGGAATAAGGGCTGTTGCGCTACCGCTGTAGCGCTACGGCACGAATGTGAACACCCATTGCACGTTAATTAGCCTCCAGCCTGGCTCATAATTCCCGTTCGAGCCACTCTGGTCATCAGTTTCAAACTCTTCTGTCGCGTCCTCAGGTGACCACACGTCAGACCCGCCCTTTAAATTCCCAGGGAAATTTGAAAATCCCCTTCCTGTTTGCTCCAGCCAGGTGTGGAGTGCTCCTCAGGTAACCATTTTGCTTGGCCATGACCCCCACGTGCTATGCCTCCTCGCAATAAGCAATCTCCACCGTGGTTCAATACCGAGTTGCTGGACCTCATCAGTTGTTGGGGGGAAGAGGCTGTCCAGTCTCAGCTGCGGTCTAGCCGCAGGAATTACGATACGTATGGCCTGATATCACGGGCCATGAGGGACAGAGGACATGACCGGGACACTCTGCAGTGCTGGGCAAAAGTAAAGGAGCTTAGGATTGCTTATCGCAAAGCCCGCGACGCAAACAGCCACTCTGGGGCAGCCCCTATGTTTTGCAAGTACTACAAGGAGCTGGATGCGATACTTGGTGGTGATCCAACGTGCACTCCATCGACCACCCAGGACACTTCTTCCCAGCCCACCACTGAAGGGGGGGGGGAAAGGAGGATGAAGAGGAGCAGGACGGAGAGGAGCACGATGGAGAGGAGCAGGAGGAGGAGGAGGCAGCAGCCGTGGCAGCAACCCAGGGCATGGAGGAGTCACAGGACACATGCAGCCAGGAACTCTTCTCAAGCCCGGAGGGCAGCCAGAGCCAGCCACAGCATCCGGCAGTTGCAGGGGGCAGGGCAGCAGCAGCGGATTGCGTAGGTACAGCTACTTTTCTACTGGGAAGGCAGGCAGGTTGGCCAGGGTGGAAAGGGATGCTTGCCGCATGCTTCTCTACATGTGAAATAGTGCATTGATGAAGTCTATGACCTCACAGAAATCTTGAAAGGTCTCAATAAGAGCTCTTGCAATGTGCCTGCGCAGGTTTCTCGGGAGAGCCAGCGTGGTCGCTGTCCCGGCCACGGTCACCAGTCCCCGCCACTGTTCTAAGAGGGGTGGGGGGAGCATCGCTGCACATAGGAAAGCTGCGTATGGCCCTGGGCGGAAGCCGCATCTCATTAGAATGCCCTCCCTTTCTTGCTCCGTCACCCGCAGCAGCGAGATATCTTCCAGCACGAATACCTACACAGAGAATGTTGGGACAGTGCTCAGAGTGCAGTTCCCACAAATGCCCTCTGCTCCCCCCAAGCCATAGGACAGCAAGGCAGGGAAACAATCATTGTCCCTGCAACTCACCATGGCAGGGGCTCCATTGCTTTCTCTGTGTGTGCGCTGTGTGTGCTACAACTGTGTGGGACAGGGAAATGGCACAGAGAAACATGGAATGGGTGGGACTCCCTAATACTGTCTGTTGTGAACAAGGGAATCTTCTGTTTTAACTGTGCACTTATAACTTTCCCTAGGTTCAGCCTTGACATCAACGTCACCAGTCTTATCTGCAGCTCAGAAGCTGAGGAGGATTCGAAAGAGACCACGGAAGAGCAAGGAAGATCTTTTGAAACAAGTTATGGAACAGGCAGCAACGGACAATCGTGTTGCACAGCAGTGGCGGGAGAATGAGAGCAAGCGGAGGGAGGATGAAAGGAAGCGGAGGGAGGAACAGATGCAGTTGAGGGAGATGGCTTGCGAGCAGCACGCTGACAAGCGCGCTGACAAGCTGTTTAGAATATTACAACTGCAAGTAGAGACTCTGCAGCAGATCACTGCCGTTCAGGAGGAGCAGCCCCGTGCTTGCCACCCCCATTGTCAGTTGTCCCCTAACCCTTCCACTTCTGGCCCTCTGTCCCCCACAGGCCACTATCAACAGCTGCCTGGTTATTACCACCCACGGCTGCCTCCAACCCCCCTCTCTTCACCAACCAACCCACAGACCCAGCACCCTTATTCATTGCACTCAACCCCTAATAACAATCATTACCGCCCTCCGCAAATGGGGTTCGGGGAACACAGCAATTCAGAGAGCATTGGAGGTTATGAGTCCAGGACCTACGCCAATCTCTGAGTGACCCCTTTGCACCCCAACTGCCCCCCTCTCCTCCCTCACACATTTTAAATTTTTTCAACTTTTATTTCAAATTCTGAGAAAGCTGTTCAATAAATGAATTCTTTTTAATAAATGAGTTTCTGTATTCGGTGCACATATGTATCTAATAGGTACAGAAAAGCAAATGCCTTATCCTTAACAGAATGCACCCTCCCTCTCTCTGCAATTCCCATTAGAACTCGCTTTCAGCCTCAAAATTCTCCCTCAAGGCTTCCCTGATCCTTGTTGCCTCGCACTGGCCCCTCTAAGAGCCCCACTCTCTGGCTGTGCATACCTGGCCTCCAGCTGTTGAACCTCCGAGGACCATGCCATAGTGAGCCTTTGCCCTTCCACTCACAGAGATTATGTAGGGCACAGCACGCGGAAATAACCGCAGGGATACTTCCCTCTGCCAAGTCTAGCTTCCCATAAAGACATCACCAGTGGGCCTTGAGACGCCCAAAAGCACACTCCACAGTCATTCGACAGCGGCTCAGCCTGTAGTTGAACTTTTCTTGGCTGCTGTCCAGGCTCCCCGTGTAGGGTTTCATGAGCCAGGGCATTAGAGGGTAAGCAGAGTTGCCAAGAATCACAATGGGCATTTCCACTTCCCCCACGGGAATCCTCCGGTCTGGAAAAAAAGTGCCTTCTTGCAGCTTCCTGAACAGGCTGGTGTTGCGGAAGATGCGTGCATCATGCACCTTTCCCGACCAGCCTGCATTAATGTCAGTAAAATGCCCACGGTGATCCCTAAGCGCCTGAAGAACCATGGAGAAGCACCCCTTTCGGTTAATGTACTCTTCTGCTAGGTGGCTGGGTGCCAGAATAGGTATATGGGTCCCATCGATCGCCCCTCCACAGTTAGGGAAACCCATCTGCTTAAAGCCAGCCATGATGTCATGCACATCACCAAGAGTCACGATTTTGCACAGCAGGAGGTGATTAATGGCCTTGCACACTTGCATCAACATGACTCCAACAGTCGACTTTCCCACCCCAAAGTGGTTGGCCACCGATCAGTAGTTGTCTGGGGTGGCCAGCTTCCAGAGTGCTATAGCAACCCGCTTCTACACCGGTATGGCAGCTCTCAATCTGGTGTCTGGCGCTGCAGGACGGGGGCGAGTTCAGCACACAGACCCATGAAAGTGGCTTTTCTCATGCGAACGTTTTGCAGCCACTCCTCATCGTCCCACACTTGCATGACGATGCGATCCCACCAGTCAGTGCTTGTTTCCCGTGCCCAGAAGCGGCGTTCCATGGTCGTGAGCATGTCCATTAAAGTGATGATCAGTTGAGTGTCCAATGCGTTCCTCGGCTCGATTTCGTCTTCTTCACCAGACTCATCACTATTGTCACGTTCCCTTTCAAGAATGAACTCCGCTGCGCAGAGAGTTGTGCTGGCGACACTCGCCAGCATGCTCCTCAGCAGTTCGCGATCCATTACGGCACAGGAAAACGGACGACAGAGCATGCATGCCTTGCTGAAACCATTGAAAGATGGCGCCCGAGGTGGACGGAAACACAGGGATTGCTGGGATATGACACAAAGCATCACGGAGAGTTGGAACTGGATGCAGAATGGCTGCAAGTGACGCCCCCCTTCCCACAAGGCATTGCGCCAGATTGGGAAGAGGCGCTATGTGGGATACCTGCCCTAGTGCGCTGTTCCTAATGCCACCTGAAGCGCCGCAAATGTGGCCATGCTTTAGCGCTGGCGGGTCTAAGTGTGCACACGCTCTAGCGCAATACCTATTGCTGTATATGGGATGCGCTATAACCAAACGCGCTATAATCCTGTAGTGTAACCAAGGCCTTAGTAGTACCAGCTCTGGCAACCAGAAACTATGTGTTGTATTCCTAACTAGCGAAAATACCCGGCGTTGCTCGGGTCAGTCAGAGGTGGGGAGGGGGCAGAGAGCTGAGCGAGTGCGGGGTCCGTTGGAGGGGAGAGGAGGCAGAGAGCAAACCTGACACCCCCACCTCACCCCCCCCCGACCAAACCTGACACCCCCACCGCACTTACCCCTCGACCAACCCCGACTCACATTTTCACCCCCCCAAACCCAACACCCCCATTTCCCCCCCACCAACCCCAACACCCCCTGACCAACACCCACACCTCACCTCCCGTAGACCAAATCTGACACACCCACCTCACTTCCCCCCCCCCAACCAAACCCAACACCCCTACCTACCACCACAAACAAACCCGACACCCACACTTCACTTACCCCTCGACCAACCCCGACCCCCCACCTCACCCCCCCAACCAAACCCAACACCCCCACCTTACCGCCCCACCAAACCCAACACCCCCTGACCAACCCCAACACCCACCCCTCACCCCTCACCCACCCTGACACCTTCCCACCCCCCCAGACCAAACCCAACACCCCCGGCTCACTTACCCCCCGACCAAACCTGACACCCCCACCTCACCCCCCGACCAAACCCGACACCCCGACCTCACTTACCCTCCGACCAAACCCAACTCGGGTCCATCAGAGGTGGGGAGGGGGCAGAGAGCTGAGCGAGTGTGGGGTCCGTTGGAGGGGGGAGGGGGCAGAGAGCTGAGCAAGTGCGGGGTCCGTTGGAGGGGGGAGGGGGCAGAGAGCTGAGCGAGTGCAGGGTCCATTGGAGGGGGGTATTATGACATCATAACTATGTCACAGAGAACAGCAGTTGCCCAGCTGATGTGACTGGCCTTTAAATAATTTCACCCCTGGGGGGCGTCAGAGGTGAGATTTGAAAAATTGTCTACTCTTACCCTGATTAGGACCCTAAGACCTATAACTGTACCAAATTTCAAGTCTCTAGCTCAAACGGTGTGGAAGGAGTAAGTGAACGTACATACACGCATACATACATGCATACATACACGCATACACCATTTGACTTTTATATATATAGATATTTAATGGGATGAAAAGGGATTCTATATACAGACACACTGCAGATTGCCACACATTCATTACTTTCTTCAAGCCAGTAGTTAAAATATTAATAATTTAAATTCCTGGCATATCCTATACAAAGCACTGTTTAAGATGGCATTAAACTCCTTAGCTTGATAATTATTATTAAAAAATGTAAATAATCTTAATTTAATAAACCTCTAAATTATTCCATACATGGAGAACCACTATTACGTAGTGCTCTTTACATCATTCTAAAGGCACTAGAAGATCATCCAACCCATTCAAATAAAAAAAAAAAGGGTCAGATCCTTAGCTTATATAAACCAGTGTACTTTTTGCCCTTCATTTTTTGCAGGTTTGGCTGAAAAGGGGAACAAATTGTAAACTTAATATTTCTGGTATGGAAGGTTTATTGATTTAGTCTACATAAGTAAAAAAACAACAACTCCCAGAAGTGAAAACTATTTATCAATAAAAGAAGCCAGTAAGCAGAGAAGACCCTCAGCCGTCATTTGAACTCTCAGCCTAAATAACTGTAGTTACTGGTGAGGAAGCTATTGGTCTTGTACGAAGAGTAATATTCAATCATCACAAAGGCCCCTGTGAAACCATTTAAACAACTTTATTGATTTTTTCCTGGTTGGCAGTGTTTAATTCAAAAAACTCCCAAGGAGGACAAGCATCACTGCAGGCAAATTATCAAGTATTCTGGCCTCTCTTATTCTTTGACCACTACTGATACAATTTCTTGTGACAAAAGTGAGCATTTTTCCCCCTTCTGCTCTTGGAATTGTCTTGTGTTAAGCG
Source organism: Sternotherus odoratus (assembly GCA_032164245.1). Classification (NCBI taxonomy): domain Eukaryota; kingdom Metazoa; phylum Chordata; order Testudines; family Kinosternidae; genus Sternotherus; species Sternotherus odoratus. The sequence continues at coordinate 182,451,514 of JAVMKO010000002.1, read as the reverse complement.
AACAAAAGACAGATAATGCAAGTGAAGGCTGAACCTCCATTCTTAACTCCTGCTGTTGTGGAAAGAAAACAAGAAACTCAGGCATCTTCTCATCTGTAGTTGGAATGGTGCCAAATAATTTTGTATAAGGTTTTGAGATTTTTCTTTTTCCATTCATTGTAAATCCCCATTAAAAGCTTGAAAAGGCACCTTTATTTCCCTCCACCTGCAAATATGTCACATTAAGACTCAGTGCTGAGAAAACAGTAGATTTGCTCCCAAAGCACTTGTCTCTACCCAATAATGTGAAGGGTCCAGTCAAGTAAATAGAAAGCCCTAGGAAACAAGAAAATCTAATCTAAGCTTCTTTGGAAGAATTATGTATCTGCTATCAGGGCTGGATTTAAGGGCAGGCGACTCAGGTGCTGTTTTTTTTATTAGTGACAAAAGGGAAAATAGAATGTTTGAAGTAACATGTTTCAGGTATTCCGTAAATGGATTCATTTTTCACTAACCTTCTAGAATGTTCTGGACATTTGTAGAATCTCCTGGAACCTTCCAGATTTTCTGAAAACTATATTTTCCTTAAACCTCCTACAATGTTGTCAGCCATGCTATCGCAGGTATATAAGGGGTGGGGCATGGCCAGTCAATCAGAACAAAGTGGGAGTCCTGTTGCGATATTGTGAATCTTGTTATATTGTGTAATTGTGAAAATGTACAGTCTTAAGATTTGAAGAGTGTAAGTAGCAACTAATAAAGGACATATTTAATGAAACACCAGATATATCTATCAAACCCCTATCTACGCAACAATATAAAAGAACTACTGTTACTTCTTTTGCCATGCTTAAAATGTAATGTTTGATGACTTTCTAAAACCATGGAGCATAGACTTTTGCTCTCCCTAATATTGCCTATTTCCCCCTGTAGAAAATAAAAGGTGCCGCCAAAGAAGCCTTCAGGAGCTCAAGTTTAGGAAGTGAAAAGCTTATTTGAAATCTAGGTTGCAGCAAGGGGAAAATTTGATGGGAAAATAGGTGAAACAGAACAACATGGACCAGGCTTTATGCAGTAGCAATTGTCCCAGTACAGAAGAAACTGAGAGTGAAGCGTAAATTATGAAAGTCCTATTACTAAGGAATTAGCAGATTTACCTGAAGATAAAGAAAGTAAATGTGAGGAAAATGATGGAGAATTATCCAGTTTTCTTGGTGGCATCAAGGAGAGTGATGATAAAGAAGACTGTGGCTCACGTGGAAAGGACAGTAATGATAAAAAAATCTGTTGTATATGAAAAGAGGAGAATGACAAAGAATCAGTCTCGCATGGTGAGAGAAACAGCAATGAGAAAAATTGCACACCACAAATCGATACATCAGATCCTGCTTTATGGCCAGTGAACCTAAACTCTGCCGATATTGACTGTACAATTTTGAATGGGCTGGGCAAAATAAGGCTATTATGTTTCCAGTAAATGAGCAGAAACGACACGTCTCAAAATCATACTGTGAACGAGCATTCAAGAATGGTGAGAAACTGAATCAACGTTGGCTAGTTTGCTTGAAATCAAAGTGTGCTGTTTTTCTTGCAAAATATTTTACAAGAATGCCAAATCATTGCTTGTGCTTTCTGGGTACAATTACTGGCATAACTTAGCTGATGTTCTGAAGCAACATGAAAAGTCACCTGGCGGTCTTACGGCCTACACCAAATGGATGGAGGTTGAGTCCAGACTCAAGCTGAATAAATGTGCAGATACAGAAAAACAGTACAGAAACTCAGCATTGGAGGAATGTGCTCAAGCATCTGATCTCATTTACCCTTTTCCTTGCAAAAGAATAAACTGGCTTTCTGGGCTCATTGGATAAGTTCTTCACTGAAGTTAATGGTAATTTCGTCCATTTAGTAGAGCTTTTTGGGAAATAAGATGATGTCATCCATGAGCACCTATATTGAATAGTTTGTAAAGAAACTACGGACCATTACTCCAGTAAAACAATTCATAATGTGTTGATTGACCTTATGGCAAGGAAGGTCCTTGATAACATAGTGATGTGGCTTGGCAAAGTGAAGTATAACACCATAATAATGGACTGCACTCCTGGCATTAGTTACCATGAAAAGATGTCATTTATAGTAAGATTTGTTGACGGTTAGGATGGCTGTATCCAAGTATAGGAACACTTTTATCTGTTTCTGGTCTGTGAATGACTCTACTGGAAAAAGCCTAACAGAACTGTTTATGAAACATTTCGAACACGAATAAAATAAAGCTTCAGGACTGCTGTGGCCAAGGTTACAACAATGGTGTGAACATGAAGGGAAGAAACAGTGGCATCCAGGCAAGGATCCTTGTGCTGAATCCAAGAGCTTTCTTCATGCCTTGTGGCTGCCATTCCCTCAACCTGGTTGTGTGACATGCAGCCGCATCTTTAGATTCAGTATCTCCCTTCAGAGAACTGCAAAGGATAAATGTCCTGTTTTCAGCATCAACTATGTGGTGGAAGATCCTCATGAAGAATGTTACAAATCCGATCAAGAGAGCTGGAGCCTTCTCAAAAGGGGTGGAGGTAGAGGTTCAGCTGGATAACATCCAATTGCCACACAAGAAGCATTCTACACTCCCAAGTTCTCCAGTTCATTAATAATGCAGAGCTGAAAGACACTTTTCCTAATGTGTGGATAACTTTGAGGATTCTGCTTATCCTCCTGATCACAGTTGCGAGTGGCGAATGCAGCTTTTTGAAACTCTGACTCATCAAAACATATTCTCGTTTGATGATGGTCGATGAGAAACCGACATTGCTTGCCATTTTATCACTTGAAAATACCATTGTCCGGTGTTTGTTTCTGTCTGACACTGTGCTTCAGTTTACAAGAGCAACAATGAAAAAAGCGACCTTTTGAACAAAAGGATTAGGTTTAACATTCTAAGTCTGTCACCTACTGCAACACTATTTAATACTGGTCCACCCAATGTTGGTGCACAGTTCAATTTCTTGATGTTAGTACATTTCAGTTATTCCTAAAATTTAAAAGTTTTTATAAGCTTGGAGGAAACTATTTTTTTATATTGCTTACATGTGGCATGAATAAATGCAGATTTACAGATCCTAGCATGCAAAAAGGGGAAAAAAAAGATTTTCGTGATATTTACCATCCAGTATATCTATTACTAAGAACATTATAAGTTGTAAGAGGAAAAAAACCTCACTAAACATCTGGAAGATAATGGAGCACAAGCAGTAGCACAATATAAAGAAAAAAATCTTAAATCTGATTATTGTAATTGATAGATTAGTAGATTAAGGGGATTTGGAATTTAATAAAATATTTGATTCTGTCGCATGAAAACCTACCTGCAAAAGAATTTCAACCTATCTTGGATATTAACATCGTCAAAGGGTCTCAAAATTGCCCAAAGTAATGTAAACAAAAGGTCATGTTAAACAATAGTGCCTTGAATTGGGGAAGATGTCTAGTAGGGTACTACAGGGATGGAATTTGTTCCTGTTTTCATATAATTTGAAGTTTCATGAATGTTTCTATCATCACCTTTGTTTGTATGTTGTGGTACATAAAACGGATGTGGAATCTTATCTAGTTTATACTTTTTCTCCTTCTGTACTAATTTGTATTTTTTAATAAAGAGATCACAGTAGAGCCTCACTAATTCTCACTAATGATTGGGAAACCCATGGCTAATTATTGAATTTTCTGAATGAGCAAGCATGTGAAGAAAAACAATAAAAAGCAAGGACAATGCAATACAAATATTCTCCATTTATTACAATTAGTTTAGGTTTAATTATTTATGTCAAAACTTCAAAATTTACTAGTAAATGTACTGTAATACTGTATATTATGCAAAACTAATGAAGCCTTATGAGACCTCTCAAATGCTCTTTTTCTGATATTAAATCTTGGCTGAGTGGTAGGAAGAGCTCATCAGAGTTTCTGAAGTCTGTAAAGTGTGAAAACAAGTGGAACATTACAGTAATACGTAAGAAAATCCTGGAGGGCCTTAGAGACAGGTTTTTGGGGTGTCCCAATGGCCTGGGCACATTATATCTCACCTTTTATAGTCCCATTGAGGTGGAAGAAATTATTAATGCTTCATTTATATTTCAATAAAATTATCAGGGCCCAGTGTAAACATGTGCTGGTGCTAAGCATTATGCACGTGTAAGTGTTTTCAATTATAGTCATTAAGGCTGGTCAGCACACAACCATTCCATTTAATGAACAATTTCAAAATCCTGGCATTTGGCCTCTTTCTGCATCAGGACAAAACTGAGACCTTCTGAAAAAATTAGAGACAGACTCAACCCAAAAATGCCAATAGCTGAGTGGTTAGAGCACTTTGCCTCCTTCAGATCAGGGACTTGAATTTAGGTCTCCCTCCATCAGTGCCGTAGCCCTTCGGCTATTGGCAATTCTGATTGTGATCAGGAATTCCATCCTGGACCTGAGAAAGCTTTCTGATAAAAGTCTTGTAAAAAGGGATACATGTTTATGAAATGTTTTGGTTTTTGACAAATCAACATTTTCCAACAAAATAAAGTGTAATTGAAAAATTCCTTAGTTATGCTCTAAAAACAAGCCAAAACTTTCAAAGCTGTGGGACCTAATGAAACTTCCATTCTTTGATGCAGGTGATCCCAAAATGGCATCTGCAAACATATGCCTGGGGTAGTTCCAAAAATGTACCCCCACCTCCCCATATTTACTGGCAATTCTCCAGAAAGCCATTAAACAAAGGGGGGGGGGAAGGGGAATGAATAAAACTTGTAAAGTTTCAAATATAGCTGAAATAACCTCTGCTTCAACAGATTGAGTCCTACAAAACAGGCAAAGGGATTGTGTGAAGGACTTCAAGAGTCCCAGGAAGCAAGTGCTAATGGGAAACATGAATCCATTACCCATTGAAAGTTGGTGGCATTTTAGTATTTGTGGCATATATTCATGATGTATTAGTATTTGTGGCCTTATTCATGATGTATGCTGTATACAAGATTTTCAAAAGGATTTTCACTAAACAGACTGTGACGGGGCGGACCAGCCCCGCATGGGCCTGGGCTGCCCCTGGCCGGACGTTCTAGCAGCGGAAGTCCCGCCCCCGCTGCACTGGGCATGCTCCAAGTGCTCAGGCTGTATAAAGGGAGGGAGCACAGCTCAGTCTGGGCCGACGGCTGAAGGAGGAGGACGTGCCTGGGGAGCGCTCCCGAGGGACCAGCCCCAGCCCCAGCCCCAGCCATTTCCGGAGCCAGAGCCGCGGCAGGATCCTGCCTCAGAGTTCGTTGCCGACCACCTTCGACTGGGGGCCGTAGACCACAACCAGACTGAGGCCGCGGACCCAGCTACGTGCAGAGGATCAGCAACACACCGGAGGACCCCGCCTCTGGAACCGGTAGGAACTGGCCCCGGGATATTGAGGGAGTGGTACGACCCACCGGAAGACACTCAGCGTGTTGCGGTGGGACCTCCCCGCTGAGTGGGTGGCTAGGCGCCCGGCCATTGGGCCACACTGCCCCAGTGGAGGGGCTGTTATTGACTCTGGCCCTTAGGCCACACTGCCCCAGCAGAGGGGCTGGTATTGACTCCGGCCCTTAGGCCGCGCTGCCCCAGCGGAGGGGCAGTTATTGACTCCGGCCCTTAGGCCGTACTGCCCCAGCAAGGGGGCTGCCATTGATTACGGCTACTAGGCTGCATTGCCCCAGCAGGGGGGCCATCAGGGACTCTGGCCACTAGGCCTCACTGCCCCCGCATGGGGGCACGAACCCTGACACAGACATTTACACGTATGTGTCCTGATCTGAGCATTCAAATTCAAGATTGGGTTATCCTTTGAAGAAACAAATGTTTGAAAATTGCATTCTTCATGTTCCTCTGTGAATACAGCTGCATGGGAAGCAAGGGATTCCATCAAATAACTTGCTTTGCCACTAACAGATGCCAATTAATAATTGCATTTCCATATTTTATTACAGGTATCTTTGACGAACAAAGGTAAACACAGAAAACCATATTTCAGTCAACATGCAAAGAGGCCTGAGCTACAAGATTATGAATACTGTGATGCATAATATATACACAGTTTAGTTTCCCTCTCTTGGGATCTGTCATGTGATCGAAAGAATGGGTCTGCCTGAGGAGGAACAGTAAAATATACTTTATTTTAAAAATATTTTATTTTAGTTGCCCAGTAGACTGAATCTATGTATTATTGACCTCAACCTTGATCTCAGCTAGAGAAAGCCACTAATTCTTCCATAACTTGGTGTACGAGCAATAGAATTTATGTTTTTTTTCCATATAATGCACTTTCACTCTAACTGATTTGATTTTGAAATTAAGAAAGACAAGAAGGAATAAATAAAGGATGAATGTGAGAACACAGTGTGTGTCCTCTGAACCCGACTTGAAAATGGTTATGAATTCTCCAGGCAGGTCAAGTACTCAGAAATCTAAAGGTACATACATAGAAAAGAAGGACATCAACCTTTCATAGTTATATACTCCACAGCATTAGCTGTACTTGTGTGTTGCTACCTAGACTGGATGAGACTGGTTCAAGAAATATGGTCTGAATACTTTAGGTTAAAAAATAAGTAGTCATAGTTACTAAAGCTAAGGGCCATTCTTCAGGGAGCTTGACAGGCCAACACAAGAGTGTGGATGCATTGTGGCCAGCACTCAGGACTGGGATAATGTTAAAGAGGTTTTGCTGTTTTCATTAATGTGATTGCACTATTTTCTATTACCTCATTATGGAAAGTAGTTAGGCAGACAGCTCAAGAAGCAGCTGGTCATTTGTTAGGGAAGAGTATTTATATGTTCCCATCTCTCCGCTTTGATCTTTGCCTCTAGGCTGAATTACCGTAATGCACTTTCTTTGGCGTTACCCTTGAAAACCACTTACAGATTGCAGCTAATGTAGAATGCAGCAACATGACTGCTCAAGGGCCTTTTCCCACAAGAGTCATGCAGACTGCACTCGCTGCCTATTATTCAGTGTGTTCACTTCAAGGTCTTATTAGTATTTAAAGTCTTGAGGCATCTCTTTATCTCTGACCTCCACTTTTGAACAAGTGAGGGTCAGAATTTGCAACTGCCCACTACAAGCATTGTTTAAAATCAATAAGGAAGGGGTGGGTGTGTAGGGTGGTTTGTGGAGGAGAGGAGAAGCTTTAGAGGACCCCAAAAGTTCCTAGCCCCTCGGCTGTGCACATGAAGAACCTTCAGAGGGGCTGTGGAAGGAATTTTCCCATTTTGAGAGGTATTCAGACCCTGCCTATAAAGAAAAAGCCAAGCACATTTCTGGAATTATATAATTGATATATAGTAATAACCAGGAAAAGTAGAGGGCCAGCAGGGAGCAAGGAATTTTCTCAACTGAGAAGTTTTCATGTTATACTATTGATGAAAGAGAGCAGGGAAATCATCACAGGCTCTTCTGTAGCCCCAACTTCTCTGTCTGCCTTCCCCACCAACACTTAAAATGGTACCCAGAACATCATGTGGCAGCTATGAACACGAGGGAACCACCCACTGATCGTTTGGAGTAGCAGACAGAGATATCAAACTCTGTTGGCATCCAAATTGGATGTAATAAGCAGAGGAAGATCAATCTATCTTTATATCTATTGTCCAGACTCACCACCTTAAGTAGCAATTTGGGAAGCCATCAGAGATTTTAAAATGGGTGCAGAATCCCCACAATAAAACAAAAATAGGTACAGTGTTCAAATCACACTTCTTAAAGAACTGAAAAACTGTCTCCACCCAGCCACTTCTACAGCTCCTAGTCATCTTCCGTCTAATCTTCAAAGCTATCCTCCCCAGTTTCCCTGTTCACTCTCCCACTACCGAATTGGGACAATGCTTTTCTGCTGTGCAGTCTAAGTTAACAGCACAGCTGTGGCTTCTCATTATATGTCCAGCTGTTCCTCATGTTCCCCCAACTATCACCACCTCCTGGCTATCTCTCCAAAGCAAGATCCCCAAAACTGATGGGCTTTACCCCAAGTGTCATGTGCACATGGGTTAATATGGCCTCCTGATAAGTGAGGCAGAGGAGTGGAGTCACTTAGAGGGTAGATGAACTGAAGGGCAGATGAATTGAAGGGGGTAAGAAGAGAGACAAAAGAGATCAGGGAACAGGTGATCTGATTTACAATATATATTTTTGGTGGGAGGACCATTAAACATTTTAAAGGAGGAGGCTCTACTTTGAACTTGTGTATAGGGGGCCATTTAAATATTATTACAGTTCAGCATACAGTAAGGAAATTCCCCAAGCCCTGTACTGCTTAGCCTAATGCTGGTTATGTAGGAATTGCAGATTGGACTAGTATAACACAAGATTTGGTTGCAGGAAGCTGCGAGGAGGAACTGTGTTGTTTTTTGGTGCCTGTGGCACTTTCCAGTCCATTGCAAAAATGAGATATTGGTAGAGTTTCACTTTAAAAGTTAAATACCCGTGCCACCATAATGATGATGATTTGACGGCTAGTTAAGGAGCCATTGCTAGTAGGCATCCTGACAATTTCAGTTATGAGTGAGAGCCAATAGTTTCTGAAATCCCTTGGTAATGAGCTCTGCAAGTGTTTCTGAGCATGAGCGACCCAGTGCTGTGCTGCTTTCTCCTACCAGGAGATTTTGAATGTTTGAAAGAATAAAGACAGGGAGAAAGAATATTCTTTGGCTTTTCATTTGGGGCACAGTCTTCTCTCAATTACACATACAAATCTCAATGAAGTCAGTTAGACAAAGCCTTGGAGCACTGAGGGTCACAGAAGTGACCTGATTTTCAGAGATACTGTTGAACAGCAACTCCCATTGAAATTCGCCCTTGTGCACAGGACCTGCACAACATCAACATCTATGCACTACATAAAATTTATCATTACCTAATCCCTTACTGGCCCTCTATGTAGGAGTAAAGTTCACCCTCAGTGAGACTGTAAGCTGTTTGGGAGCATGGACTGTCTTTTTCTTCTGTGTTTATACAGCAGCTAGCATAAAAGGAGTCTTTTGGCCCATGGCTGGGGCTTCTAGACACCACTGCAATAGAAATAAATCATCACTATCATCATCAGGACAACAAACAGACTCAACATCCAAACCCTTCCTGGTCATCCTTATAGTTCATACAATTTTAGCCAGAAGGGACCATTAGATCATCTAGTGTGAACCCCTGCATGTCATAGGCCATTACACTTCCCCCAGATACCCCTATATTTTAGCCAAAGGCTATAGTTAGACCAAAATATTTCAAATTAACTAGACCCACAAATAAGAAAAACCCACATTAGTTTATGTATTTCTGCTTGTTTTCTCCTCCTTTTTACCAGAGAACCCATATACCATCAAAAAGTATTTTTTATTTAAAATACTTTAACCACTTTCTGACTATAACCATCATTTTGCAAATACAAAAATAATTTGGACCAGATGCACTGTTGAGCTGTTTCAGGCAAATTACAGGTAACATAAAAATAGTTGTCCTTTAAAAATGTAAGTGATGTAGCTTTCTTGATAGAACTGTATGACTGACAACTTGTATTAAAGGATATTCTTGATGATGGGTGGGTGTTGCATTAAGTTTAAGGAGATTGCTCGTTTTCATGAAAATGACCCAGAGCCTGCACTCCTTATTGAGGGAAAACTACAGTATGTGAGCAAAATGGGAGCTTTGCCTCTGTAAAGATAGCTGGTTTTAGCCCACATTGAAGAATTTGGTATTATTTTGCTCTGCAAGAATGAAAGTTGATTGCAAATTCTATAACCCATGAAATTGGGTATTCAATATTTTCATTACTGACATGGAGTGGAGATTATGCTTACAAAATTTGTAGATGACACCAAACTGGGACAGATTACTAGTACTCTGGAGGAGAGGATTAGAATTCAAAAGGACCTCGACAAACTGGAGAATTGGTCTGAAATCACCAAGATGAAAAATCAAATGCATAGCAACAAATAATGGAATAACTGCATAGGTGGTAGTACTGCTGAAAAGTATCTGGAGCTTATAATGGATCACAAACTGAATATGCGTGATGCAGCTGGGTTGTATTAACAAGAGTGTTTTGGTAGTTTATGTGTAACATGGTACTGCACTGTATTTGCTTTTCTTTATTTTTTGTCTCTGCTGCTGCCTGATTTCAGGTTCTTCTGGTTCCAAATGAGATGTGGCGTTGACTGCTCAGTTCGTAACTCTGTGGTTCAACTGTAATTACTTTTCAGGTACTGTAGTTGATCACAGTGATATCACATGATCATATATAGGAGGGGAGTAACATATTCTGTAAACATAAATAGACACACGATTCTCTCTGTATTAGGATGTTGTCCACACTATAAAAATATTTGAAGACCACTGCTCTATTTTGGTTAAAAGAAGAAAATGATCCCCTTGTTCATATTTTTGCTTACTGATATCCGCTCTACAGGTGCCTGACCATCATTTTGTTGCATAATTACTCCCATAGCAAAGAAGTTGCTCTTATGTTCCACTCCCCAGAGGCTGTTAAAGAATCCCTTCAAGAAGGAAGGTGATGCATGATCGAGCTGTAGAGCATTGTTGATAGCCATTTTGGTACCAATGGCTTTGTGGATTTTGCTCCAGCTGCTGACTAGTAGATCACAGCTTTCCTGTGGGGCTCCTTACAGCAGAGACATGCAGTAGGGTCAGCTTTTTTTGAGCTGTGGGAGTTAAAGTCAGAAGGAGAATTTGAGATCAATAATGCCTGCTCACTCAAAACCTCCTTCTTCTACATTTCCTGTGGAGCAGTATTAGTTTTTCTTTGTGTGTGTGTGTGTGTGTTTTGTTGGTTTTTCATAAGCAGAAACCACTTTGTTGTCTCTTTACTCAGAAGTTTCCAGCCACCAGTTTTAAACGCTGACAGTTAAATCACTGCCTCATAAGCACAGCAGGTTGTTAGAGGTTATAGGTCATAGGATACACACAGAGATGCATATAATGAGAATTCCTCCTCGTGCACAGTAGATGAACCACCAAGGTACAAAGGAGCAGATTTCTGTTTTCTAAATACTCTGTGCTATAATGTGTGCAGGGCTGGGTAGAGTAATGAAGGGTCAAGCAGGATCACAGCAACCTGACAAGTTCTTACTAAATTCAAGCTGCCGTCAGTACAATCTCAGATTAAATCTTATTAGTAGAAATATGGATGTATCAGAAATGACATTTTAGCACTAGAAATACAGCCAGAAACAATCACATAAGGCAAGCTGTGGAGGACAGCCTGATGTCCACCATGGCAGCAGTCAGGCTGTCTACAGCGGCATTTTGCTGGGAGGTCAGTGGCTGCCATGGTACCCGTGGATCTCCCGCAGAACCACCGAATCCAAGGCAGCCGCTGACTTCCTGCCGGAATGCTGCCGAAGACAGCCTGACTGCGGAACTTCCGCACTTGGGGCGGCAAAACCCTTAGAGCCGCCCCTGTTTATCACTACAGTGGGCCTGCCAAGTAGCTCCCCCAATCTGATTAGCTACCAAGCAGCCAACCTAAGCAGTCACGTTACAAATATTTTCTGTGTGTTTTTATTTGTTTTTTTTGTTTTGAGTGCTGAAGCATTTCACTTAGCATCAGAGGTGGGGACTAAATCTAAAATGTCACATGAAAAGCACTATCTCATTAGCAGAAGTTCCTTGTCAAGACAAAAACCTTTCTCAAAGATCATTCCAATATTGATCTGGAGTCTGAATGAGTATGGGCTGATCTGTCCTTGACCCTAGGTGTGTCCAAGTAGTGTTATTAATCTTTTATTACAGCTGAAGATGTGCATTTTATTATGTCATCAATATGTGTTTCAGAGCTCATCGATCTTATCAGCATGTTATTATGTGCCTGGTAACATGATGTGGAAATAAATGTCAGGCAACAGACGGGTTTAAAACATATGCACTATATTTTCCTAGGAGACACAGCGAATTTTCATTAAGCTATATATTTTCTTCTTTTGTCTTTGTCAGAGAAAAAGAAGTATTTAGGTTGGAATGCTGCCTGCTTGGCAGTCAGAAATGTCAGCAAATCTTTTGTTAAATCATACTAGATCAGGTGTTACAATTAAACAACAACTAGTAGTGTTAATTCAACATCTTTCTTCGTTATAAAGCACCCTGTGGATCAATTGCATTTTGTGTTAATGTTTACATTCAATCAGAATAAATATACAGAAGGTGCAGATTAATTCATGGACATATTATAGAGAGAGCTTGTGAAGGCACAGGCAGAGAGAACATATTACGTAATGGATACATTATTTCTGGAAGTATGCCAGAATGATAAGTTACACACACACACAAAAATCATCATTATTTTGATAAATTCTTGAAAGAACAAGGAGAAGCTTTAGTTAACAATATACAGCAATACACTGTATATGAAATGTCTTTAATACTAATTGGAATGAATTCATACCTTCCCCATCATAAGTCAAAACTGCACAAGCTCTCTCTCTCTCTGATAATGTGGCAAAAGTAGCTTCACTTCCATCTATTAATGTCAGCTCTTGTGTGCCTGTGAAATTTGCCAGAACTGATTAGAGCAGATATTAAATGATAATTGGACATTTAGTGCTCATCAAACAGAAAGTGACAGATGGGCTACTAATTAAATTATAGTTCTGACATTATTCACAATGGTTTATGAATCTTCACTGATGACCTTCATGCATCTCTTCTCCCTTTTTTGGGATGAGAAGTTGACAAGAAAAAAGGAGCTATTTAAAAAAATATTAATAAATAAGTGAAAAAAATAAAAGGTAATTAAAAAAATAGATTTTTTTAAAAACAGCTCATAAAATTAGAAAATGTATCATAAAATGGTGCAACAAATAATTACATTTAAAAATTGTAACAAGGTTAAACGGTTTAAGTAGGGAAGAGAAATCAAGTGTACACTGAATTATCAACAAAGACAATAAGAGATTTTTTCCATAGCCCTTTATCACAGTAAAAGGAAAAGGCCAGAAGTATATTCTGATTCTAGGAATGGAAATCTAGTGCTTTTTGTTGTACACTTTTCTTCTTATTAAATCAAGCTTGCATTATCCACTATCTCCTCCAGCTAAATGAGGAGGCTTTACCGGGAAAAAATAAAAGAACCTGGAATACTGAGTCACGGTTGCTGAACCAGAACTACATTTTCTTTTTCAATTAAAAAGGAAAACACAATGTTAATTACTTTCTAACTTTGGTTTCAACAGTTTTGTCTCTAGGTTTGAGTCACTGTCCCTAAGAACAACAATCTGAAAGGGTCTTAGACACATCTCCAGAAATATGTAACAATCTCAATTTTTGGAGGCTCTACTGTCTTTAATCTTCAGACTTTTTCAGACATCCCTGAATCTCAGTTGACATACGAACAGAGATTACGGTAGAAAATAAGTAAGGAACTCAACATCGGATTGAATATAAATGACATAAGTGATCCAATTCAGATGATAGAGAAGAGAAATAAATTTCTATTGAAAAACAAACTGTAAAATGTAGAGTTGTCCTGGAATTCAATTTATCACGAATAAGGAAATCTCACCATCAATCACTGGTAATGTAAATAACTCAAGAAATCCGGGGTGAATTGTAAAACATCTCACTCAAATGGTAAAGCTTAAATGCTGAAAAAAAAAGCTAATTTGTTATTTTTTTGAAAGCACTGCTGTCCTTAGTGTTCTCAGGAGTTTCCTGCTGTGAAAGTCATTTGAACGTAATAGAAAACTCCTTGATTCAATTATACTCAATGGGCCTTTTTCTACTCTCAGTTAAACTGACATAAACCTGGAGTAACTCCGCAGTCTTCAGTAGTTACATCCGGGTTATATCTCATCTCTCTTCTATATGATCTATGTTTTCTGTTCTGTAATAGGCCTTTGTGGGGAGTGAGGCAGGGTGCGGGTAGTGGCCTTTTCTCTGCCTTTACATTCAGGTGGCTTCTCCAAAGAGAGGCCCAGGAATGTTGTATCAAAACAGTGAAACTGCTTCACTCCTCATTGTGCGGGTTCACTTCACTGCATTATAATTTGGGGTGCCTTCAATTTCACCACAAATTCTGCCCAAATTATCCCCTTCTATATTTATTTCCCACATGAAGAAACACTTTGCATTTCTGTGTCTTCCACCTGAGGATCTTAAAGTGTTTAATCAAAATTAGGATGACCCTCTGCTTCCTCCCAAATAGAGGGCCTCAAAATAGGGCTTAAGTGTCACTTATGCATAGACCTTGTGCTGGTTGACTACATGGGGTGCATTTCACCCTTAATGAATATGCTAGCTTGAATGTGTATGAATAAGGGTTACAGGATCAGTCCCTAAATTTGTAAAGAAAAAAAATTAGATTTCCTCCCTCTCAACATCTTTTGTATTTCCACTGGAAATATTTTCCAGCCCTGTCTCGATCAATCTGTGAGCTTTCAAGTCTCTCATGGAACCTTTACTTCAAACAAACTTTGGTTGCTGTGTATGCGCTGAAAAAAGAGGACTGCATACAGAGCATTCGGCATCTGTACTAAATTAAATGACACTACTTGAAGTCAGGGGGGAAAGGTTGGAGAGAAGAGAACTGGGATGAGTTAAAGGGCAGAGACAGATCCAACCCTTAGTGGAGGTGGAGTGGGGGGCCCTTTGAGAAGCATTGATCTACTGGGATTCCCATATAGAAGATACACCTGGTAAGGTAGACATACATATAGTCTGTTGTGTTGTTTTAAGACCTTTTCCCTCAATGAGTCTTTTGTTCTATGTAAATAATACCTTGCTTTAAAAAGGCTATTTTGGTTATTGCCCACTGTCATTGTTCCCAGAGAGAACAGAATTGCAGATATCAAAGACCATTGGAGTTGATCATAGGAGACTGCAGCCCAGGACTCAACCTGAGAATGGGAGAATCGCATGATTCCATGTCCAAGACAGAGGTGAAGCCAGAGACTAAAGGGGTTCACTGAAGAGACCAGGAGGGGCCAGAGGTGCAGTTAGCTTGGTAAATATGACAAAATATTCATAACATAGTTGTGCAATCTTATTATTGTACCACTGTTCTCCTATTGCCCTTCAAGATACTTTTTGCTCTCACTTGTTTGGTCATATAGACTTGTAAGCTATTTGGGGAGCTAACACTTTTGAAAATCACATAGCACACGTTTGGCACTGTGAATCAAATAATAATAAAAATAATATAAACATTTAATCACAGAAAATAAATTTCCTATTTTTTCATTCCACATGAAAAGCTTACTATTTCCACCCCAATACCTCTACTGTGTTCAACTCTTGTTAAGCAGGAGACAGTCCTGGTTTTTAGATCTTTAATAATTTCTGATGTCTAGATCAGGCCACTTGTTAAATGCTATGCATGATTTTTTGAGAGTGCCTTCAATCCAAAGAGTGGTGGTAATTATGCAAAATAATTACTCAGAATTAAGAAAGATTCATTTTTAATCTTTGTTCCTATATTCGCTGCATTTCTTAATTAATTTTTGTAGTCACGACTGATAATATTTTTAATTTGTTCAGCAAGAGGGATTCATTTGATCAGTTTCTTGGAAAATTAGAAGGAATTCAGGAGTGAAGTGGTCCTGCATGTCTGAATGAACAATGGCAATTCATTATTTTTCACAGGACCGCAGACATAAAAAAGTATTTAACAATTGATCTAATGAAATTAGTTTCAAGGATAAGAAGTTCATCTTTTCCTTTTTTTTTTTTTTTTTTTGTAAGTGGCACTTCTGCAGTGAAAATATAATTTTAAAAAAGAATAAATGTCATTATTTAAACTGAGATGTTTTAAAAAATGTTATAAAATCAAATTATCTTTGTTGATGAGGATACAGTTGCAAACTGTACTCATGTTAGAGCATTTTGAGTTCTACCTTCACTACTTACAACCCAGTGGGCTTGCACAGTGTATAAATTGCTATAGAGGCCCACAACTGCTTTTCTAAAACCAAAGGGGATCTCTCCCTCTTCTCTTTTGGTTTTGGTAAGCAGTGCTCTCCAGCAGCTCTCCCTTCTGCTTGCTTTGGGTGTTGTAAGAGTCCCTTCCTGGGTAGCCTATTGCAAACACTAGTTCCCTTATGTTTTATGATATATTATTTTTCCCTTTAGGACTAAGCCACAGTCCACTGAAACTGACGGGAGTTGACTTTAATGGGTTTTGGTTCAGGATATTTGTCTGCCAAACCTCTTACTGTCAAATAAACTGGCTCCATTCATTCCTACTTTATCTAAACCAGTTTGCCTATGCCTAATTATTAATTAATAAGGATGACAGTGATCATAGTAATAAACATTTTCATTTCAAAACTAAGCCATTTGTGAGGGTCCTTTAACAACATACATTCTTTAAAATCTCTATAGAATATGACAAACACTGATATACCCAGAACAATACTTCCATAAACATGGTGATAGCAGACAGTTTCTATAATTAATTATTAATTAGTATTGCTATATATACACATTTCTAAGTTGGGTACCATTGTTAGGTTCATTTTCATAGATGAATGCCATGGACTGATTCCTTCAGACACCAAAACAATTCTCTACAATCCTTTCTGCTATATATTTAATCCACTTTTAATTAAGAATAATGTTTCCAAGATACTTTTCACTTGCAACAGTCACAGGTGAAGCAGAGGCAAGAGTCTTTCTATCATATGTGAAGAGTTCCAACAGTCTCGCTGGTGCCTGTAATGGTTTGGAATCCACATAACACTACAGCTGAAACATGAAATAACTGCTGTATTTTAACTGCTCAGTAGATGGTAATATTTATTTAATGAAGATTATGAATACTGTGTCAGACAGCAGGTCACACAAATTTTTGTCATGTCATAGATATAAGTGATTTGTAGATTATATATTAGAGGAGCGTGGAAATATACTGTACACGTTTATGTGCTAGCAGGGTAATAATAGGCATTCTGGTAACTCTAAAATATAGATAGAGTGAATAGAGCATAAGAAGATTTCAACAGCAGTTTGATCTCACACTAGTTCAGTGGCTATCATACTTTCCAGACTACTGTACTCCTTTCAGGAGTCTGATTTGTCTTGCTTACTCCCAAGTTTCACCTCACTTAAAAACTACGGTAACTCTCCACTTAACTCTTGCTTAACGTAGTTTTGATCTTACGTCCCTGCTCAATTACAGAACATGCTCCATTTAAAGATGTGTAACACTTCGCTATAACATCATTTGGCTGCCTGCTTTCTCCACAGCTGGCAACCTCCCTATGCCCCACCCCACAGCGCCTCCTGCCCTCCAGCAGACCCCATGGATCAGCACCTTCACTTTCCTCCCCCCCGCTTCCTGCTTGCAGCAATCAGCTGGCTTGTGTGTTCAGGAGGTAGGAGGGAGAGGGAAGAGCAAATGTAAATATATGTAAATATACAGGCACAAATAAGCTGTTATTTAAAAAATTGGCTTCTCTTTTGCAACAATAAAAGTGCCAATTCAATTTTTATGTTGTGTTTTCAAGGTTTTCAAACAAACTGATGCTCAAGCTTCTAGAATGAATCAAGCTGTTCAGAGTTCTCAGTACAGTTTAACATCCTTTTTTCTTTCTTTCTTTTTTTTAACACTTAGTACTTTGGGGAAAAAAATACAAGAGTCTGTTGAATATTAGATAGCACCTGGATAAGAATCCAACACTCTACTGTCAGCAGATAAAAAAACCTCTAAACACAGACACCTCTCTCTCTCAGAGGTCAGCAAGAGAGACCTTACTGCGGTGCTGGTCATTATAATACCTCAATATCTCACATACATCAATAGATCTAGCATTAACATGAGCCTCTAGGTGTGCTGGGAGTGAGATTCTGGGTAGACAGACTCGCACTAGCAACCTAAAAATTGCAGATTGGATGTTGTGGCTTGGGTGGCAACCCAGACTCTGAAGCCCAACTGACCTGATTAGGGGCTGACGCTGGATGGCTACCCTGAGCTTCCATCCACATGCAACATCTACACTGGTATTTTTAGAGAACTAGCTTTAGCAGGGCTAGTGTGAGTCTACCTTTTCCATTTGAGAGGCTCATTCCCAGCTGCAATGTAGACATACCCTACATGGTAGGCAAGAATAATTATCTCCATTCTATGGTGAAAAAGACACAGTAAAATTAAGTGACTTGTCAAAGTTGCTATAATGAGTCATCTCTGAGTCTTTTGAGTCATCCCTGAGCTTGATTATCTGAGGGTTCCATGTGAATCAACTAGGGCTCAGCCAATCCACAGACAAAGATCTAACCAGGTGATCCAAAGGCCAGGGATGGGCTCCCAATGAGAGCAGCCACTCTGATGTGCTGAGCATTGCTACCTCACCAGAGTATAGGGTGACTAGATAGAAAATGTGAAAAATCGGGATGGGGTGGAGGGCAATAGGTGCTCATATAAGAAAAAGCCCCAAATATCAGAACTGTCCCTATAAAATCGGGAGATCTGGTCACCCTACCAGAATATTCCCCATTGCTTGATGATTCTCACAGACTGCTCCTGCTCCTGCTCCAGCCTTGTTCCTACTCTGGTCTTGGATCCTGATTCCTGCTTTGATCCGTGGCTTCAGTTCTCAAACCGACCATTAGGCCTGACCACTTCTATTTCAACCACTAGGCCTGACCATCGACTTCTCAGTTTCAGCCAGTTGCATAGGTTGTGTGCAGTAGCACTGGAGATAGACCCCAAGTCTATTGGTTTCTTGTCCAGTTTTTTAGGCTATGTCTACACTAGCAGTTTTGTGGGTAAAACTTTTGTTGTCAGGGGTGTGAAAAAAACACACAGTCTCCCATCAACGTAGTTACCGACGCTCATTGTGGGTGGTTTAATTATGCCAGTGGGAGACCTCTCTCCCCTCAGCATAGAGTGGCTACATGAGATACCTTACAGTGGCAAAGCTGCAGCAGCACATCTGTACTGCTGTAAGGTCTCTAGTGTAGATACAGTCTTCTATGTCTCAATATCATCCTTCTATCTTCTTCTATCCCCAATTTAGGTAATCTATAGCCAGTTACATCTTAATTTGTCAGCATCCTTATTGCATTGTTGAGTTCTGTTTGCTTTGCAGGGAGATGTTGAGACAAAAACTCCTTCTCTGAAAATCAAATTCATCATGTTCATTACAGATCATTAGTAAAGATTTTTTTGAGAGGAATATGCATTATAAATTGCAGTTTCATAACAATATATAATTTTGTTTCCAGGGATCACCTTTGGCATAGACATATGGATTCATCTGAACAGTTATCTTGGGCATAATGACTTACTATCATTGTAACAAATAAAAAAATAATCCCACAAAATTCTAATTACTTATGCCTTTTTTGGATAGGTTTGTAATGATAATGATTGTAAATTGTATTGTTCCAAAGCCAGTGTACAGGTTTGAGATTACTTCCTCTAACAGCAAATGAACAAAAAAATTGAAAGAGAATAGGAGAGATATATGGAAAATCTAAGTAAACGAAGCATTTTAATGAAAACTATTAAACTGATGCACAGGGCTAAAATGTCACTGTCATTAAGCTGTTTGTAGTAAATGTCAAATAAATAGTTTACAGTGCTCTGGAGCCTCCTTGACAGCCACCTCATCTCAGCTAGGAGTGGTACAGGAGATTATGTTCTATTACTCTATTACGTACATTGTACTACTATCTCCTCCTAGGATTAATATAACACATTTATGTAAACCATTAATATTCAGGGTACCATTGCTGATATTTTCCCTCCTCTCTTGGGTAGTGAGATATCTGCAATATTCACAATTATGGTCATAAAGTCAGTGTGAATACTGATCTTGCAGGAAATATATTTTCAGTAGTGATCTGAAATACTTGTAGATTATGTAGTCTGGCTATACAAGGAGAGGAGACATTTGACATGGGTTTAATCAGGCCACAACTTTATTATTAGATGTCTGGTACTACCTGGCGGATAAAAGTGTACAGTGCAGGTAACCCCATGTTTTTTCTGTAATTACCTCAGGCTTTTACCAGCTCCCCCTCTTTTTGCATCCAAGTCCCTCCAGCAAATTTATTTCCGGGACTTTACTGTACCTGGGGGTCTTCCACCCGCTCTCCCTCTTTTTCATCCAGGTCCCTCCAGCAGGACGACCTTACCATCCATCTACCTCATAGGAGGGTTAAGGTGGGCTATCAGAATGGGGGTTGGCTCCCTGCTGTACCAACCATAGGAGTCCCCAACCAGCCCCCGTTTGTTCCTTTAACAAACATCTCTTTTTAAGTCCTTTTCCAAGCCAATTGTCTGGTCACTGTATACCTTTCCGATGGAGTACCTGTACTGGACATCCACCCTATCCTTAAATAATGAGTTGCAATATTGGCCTACTGTCCATCATGCTATGCATGAACAGAGCCCTTCCTGAACCTGCTGTGGGGAAGGCGAAAAAAACCCAACTGCACCCAAGCCAATATGGTGGTAAGGGAAAATTCCTTCCCAACCCCTCTAAAAAGGGGTGATGCATAATGTCCACAGCAAGTCTTGACGAAACCTGGCATTGTATCACATAAAGGGGAGGGGGGGTGGGTCCTGATTCAGACTACACCATGTAAAAGGGAGGCTTCAGGGCCAGGGCTGCCCCTTTTAAGCCCTGCATTCCTAGGGGATGAGTCAGCAAACACCCTGACCTTGTGGTAGCAGTTTTCATCTTCCCCCTCCCCCAGCCATAAAGCATTGTTCTCTTCATTCGGCCAGTCAGCCAAACATCTCCTCTTCCCTACCCCACTTAAAGGGGCAGGGCGGTCAATGATATGGTGAAACCAGTTATAATCTGCTTTTTAGTGCTACTGCTTACTAAAAGTGTATTTCAGAATTCACTTTCCAGGAGGATTGGAGCATGATAACTAATTTTACTTTATTCACAATAGTTTGAGGTGTGGCATAGATAGAAATACTTTTTCAAACCTGATAAAGCAGCGCAGAACCTGGTTTTAAAAGTATTTGCACCTATCTCACACCTCTGATACTGTTTCTCTTCCTCTAAACACAAGAATAAAGGAAAACAAAGTTAGATAAATAGTAAACACTCTCTCTGATCCCTATCACTAAGGGATTGGTTTAAAGCCCTTTGAAGCCGATAGAAAGACTCCCATTGACTTCAGTGGGCTTTGTACCAGGGCCTAATTGATGAGCTTCAGGAGACACTAAGCTCCTTTCAGATTCATCAATCAAATTAGAATCAAAAGTTGTTTTTCTCATCAACCTGGACCTGGACCATCTCAAAAATTGCTTGATTCTCTTCCCTCTGATTCAGCCTTCTCCAAGGAATAATCCACCAACCAAGACAGCACTGTATTAAAAAAATGTAATATTTCCAATTCTTCCAAGCTCTCATCACGAACCTAAGATAGAAGTTAGTCTACTCTATACACAGATGAACTCTAACACTATAACCCAGCACTAGGCTGTTTTCCATTTTCATGGATAAAGGAAGCCTGTTCAATTCTTGTGCATCTTCTCTGTCCTGTAGTGATAATTAGATAGGTAAATTGAACTGCTAATGTTTATGCAAATGTCATTCTTTTGGCATTTTACAGAATCATCTCATCTGCCATGTCATAACAAATAGAGTCTTAATTTTACAATGCTTGGTGAACATGAAAGTTGATCTTTGTTTTTCCTGTAGCTCTGAAGTGGTGGTGTGATGGTACTTGGAATGGCTATTGGATAAGTATGGTATCTAAACTTTGCCTGACTTAATTTTGCTAATACTGTAGTTCAAAGCTATCTTTTTGTCATGTTTATCTTCTCCATCCTACACTTGTAATGGTCTTCAACTACACAGTTTTAGTACTATTCTTGTTATGTGTTATACAAACTCAGATGAAACCAAAAACAATACTGGGTTGTACTACTATAGAGGATTAATATAGTCTTTTCACTTGTCTATGCCTTTGTTGCGTCCAGCCTCTTGTATGCTCCTATCAGATAAAGTGCAATAGCATGTGCTTATCATCAATACAATTACTCACATGCTTAAAATTACACATATAGTTCAATGATTTGCTGGATATGTGCAATAGTATCTGCAAGGACAATTTATACAAGGGCAGTCTTCACCACATTAGATGGTACCTTCCCCAGTTATACACAACAGATTTGCTATTGCCCTTTTTATTCTATTACTTTCTCCTGGAATTGAAAATGAATACCTAACAATTTTGTCTGAGAACAGTCCTGGCACACTCCAAATAATAATTAGAACCTGCTCATGTTTGATTAAAATAAAGTGTTATTGATTTAAAGGTACAGTAGAAAGAAGATAGAAAATGAAATATGTTTCAGTGGGACTCATGAGAATATGAAATATTTCTGTGGGCACAGCTTTGCAGGTCAGATGACTGTAAGTGAATCATTGATCAATTGCTATTTTATTTCTCATATTAACTGTTTTTAAAAAATATTTGTTAGCTTTTGTATTGGTGCATAATATAAGAACAGGTTTTAAAGTTTTACTGATAGAATAAACCTATCAAAGAATGTTAGACTCATGTACATTTCAGCTGTATAGTTAATGAAAATGCCACCATTAAGGCTCTCAGCTTATATAACTGCTAATCATTTAATCATGACTCAATGTTTAAAAATAAATATGCTATAATATTATTTTCACTTAGGTCCGATCCTTCCACCCTTACAGTGAATAGTACCTTACTCAAGGCCAAATTAAGAGTAAGGTGAATAACACCTTATTAAGAACATCAGAAATAATAAATACTATCCTGGGTGAGATCAATAGTCCATCTAGCCCAGTATCCTCTCTCTGACAGGGCAGTCAGAGTGATCCAGCTCTGTCTTCCCCTCCTGGCTTCTGGCTGTCAGAGGTTTAGGATCGCCTGAAGAATGGAAATGCATCCCTGACCACCTTGACTAGTAGTCCCTGTGGGACATATCCTGCATGAACTTACCTAGTTCTTTCTTGAACCCAGTTATACTTTTGGCCATCATAACGTCCCATGGTAATGAATTTCACAATTGTACTTCCTCTTGTTTGTATTAAATCTGCTGCCTGTTAATTTCATCGCATGACCCCTGATTTTTGTATCATGGGAAAGGGTACATAACACTTTTCTATTCACTTTTCCACACAATTCATGATCTGATAAATCTCTATCATGCTCCCCTTTAGTCATCTATTTTTTAAGCTAAACATCTCTAATTTTTTTAATCTTTCCTCATATGCAAGCTGCTTCATACCTTGATTATCTTTGTTGCCCTTTTCTGAACCTTTTCCAGTTCCACAATATCCTTTTTTGAGATGGAGCAACCAAAACTGGGCGCAGTATTCAAAGTGCAAATGCACCATATATTTATACGGCATTAGGATCATTTTCTTTTTTTACCTTGTTTGCTATCCCTTTCCTAACAGCACCTAACATTCTGTTAGCCTTTGTGACTGGTAAGAGCTATTTTAGAAGCATTACTTTATACTTATCAATATTGGTCACCACCTTCTGAAAACTAGGTATCTTTCAGAAGTCTCC
The DNA here is from genome assembly GCA_032164245.1 of Sternotherus odoratus. Lineage (NCBI taxonomy): Eukaryota > Metazoa > Chordata > Testudines > Kinosternidae > Sternotherus > Sternotherus odoratus. Next base: position 182,428,011 of record JAVMKO010000002.1, on the reverse strand, counting down.
AGTTGGGCATCTGAAAAATGAGGCACTCAAAATTGCTAGTCACTTTGAAAAACTTGGCAAACTTGTCCTTCTTTCATAGCACACAACTTTGTATCCCTCAGATCATTTGACACCAAATGAATATACACATTGCTATTTGATACAGCATATTTCTTTGTGGTTAGATGTTGTGGAGTTTTACCACTGTTACAAATCTACTGATTATGTGAATTACTTTCACAAGGTTGCCACAAATTATTCACAAAACATAAACCACATGTTCACCCATCTGTAAGATCGGCAGCAATGTAAACTGCTTTTGAGTGCCATTGCTAAAAACATAAATCGTTTAGTGCTTTGCTGAAAAACACAAAGGTTGCATTTCAGGCTTGAAATACAGAGAACATTAGAAGGTTAAAGTGAATCCAAAATGAATATCAACCTTTTGAGATTCGCCAACTTCCAGATTCAATACCTTTTCATGGCCTTCCTTTAGTTTTTTTTGTGTCACATGTTCTCAGCACCTTAGATAGCCTTCTTGTTTTATCTATATCAGTGAAAAATGGAGTCTCTTTCCCTGAGGGATATTCCTTAAAACTTATATGAATAAATTCCAAGCAACACACTGCTTCCTTGAAAGACATTCCAATTTGACATTTGTGTTTGAATTTTAAGAGAGCTTAAAAAGAGCCATTACCACCTTAGGCAGATATTGCCGTCTATTTCTGTGATAATGAGATACCCTGTGTTTTCCACACTTGCAGCACAGAGCTTGCTGAGAGGTGTCTTATTTGTATTCATTTCCATTGAGTCTTCCCAAGTTCATGGCATAAATAACATTTTCAAATCTTAATTTCTTTTATCATTTATGCACAGAAAAACAGCACAGCAGAAACTGAGGAATTTTCTCTGTCGGAATGTGAAATGAGCAACAGAACCAGCGGTAGACTACAGGATTTCAATCAATGTTCTTGATCTATTGGAAATCCTGGGTAAGATGAAATGCACAACTGCTAGGTCAAAGGAGGCAAGAAGCTTTGTGATGCTTTGAATTTACAAGGAAAGGCAAAATGGTTCAGTGCTCCTTAAAATCAGTATCCATTAGAACTCCTTAAAAGCTTTTCACAGCATAATTCATGACCAACTTTGGTTCTTTAGATTGTCAGTTGTTCTTTATAGTTCCAGTTGTCTTTGAAAAAGAAATAAAAGATCACTCTGCTTAATACCTCCTTGACTGAGAGAGAGAGAAAGAGATATCTTGACAATAAGGACTATCCAGAGGTTTGTAAAGTAGTAAGATTGAATGTAATTTCTGGTACAGTCAGTTAGGAAGTGTTTGATTTATGGTATGGGTTTGGCAGAGCTGGAAAGGGTCATAAGAAAGAATTGATGTTAGAAGATACGGGAAAGGATCACTGTTGCCACTATAGAAGAAATACAGTTTATTTCCTTTATTTTCCTTTCACACAGGTACTTCACAGTATCATTAATAGCAGTTACCTACATATGTCCAAAGGAAAATATACCCATCTAACCGGAGAACATATAAATTTGCATTAATAATTTCTCTATAGTCTATATAATATGGAATGAAACGGCATAACTATTCAACTAAATTATAACACAGGCAAAAGAAAAGACCCATTTTATTTAAACAGTTAAAAATATATGAAAATTTACCCTAAGGGACTCATCATGAAAGGTATTAAATGTCTCTTCCAAAAGGCCAAGTTCCTATAACTCCCCATTGATATAGGCCCCAATTCATGAAGCTACTTAAGTGAGTGCCTAACAGAAAGCCCGTGTGTAGATCCATTTAAATTAATGGCACATAGTTCAGTGCCTTCCTGTATTAGGGTCTTAAATAGCAGCTGTGGGTGGTCATACCATTGAAGGGTTGGACCCTAAAGTTTTAGGCTGAGAAGGTAAATTCAGTCACCCATTGGCTGGAATGTTTTTTGAGACATGGAAAACTTCTAACTTCTCATCAGTTTTGGGGGCACAAACATCCAACTATACTGCAACCACATATTTCCTTATGGATAGTCAGAAATATTTAGTTTTTGAATTTGACTCTTACTTGTATTATACCATAAACGTAATATGTCATTTATCATTCATCACCCTAGCTCAGAACCCATTCTTGTATTCCCTGCATGACAAGACATCGCTTTACAAATAGACCACTGGGCTATGCCAGCTGTACTTCAATTTTTAAATTCCCTTTTTAACAAAAGATTTAAAAATACATAACAATATTAAGATAATCCCATGAAATTAACTGACTCCTTCCATTATGTCACAATAGGTTTGGTGCTTTGGTCTAATAATCATTTCAGGGTTATGATTTCAACAGAGTTGCCTTTCCTGAAAAGGCTCTATTAAAAATTGTTACTTTGCAATCAGTGATGGTTCTAGAGTTTTTGGTGCCTTCAGTAATCTGGGCAATTTTCTTTTTTTCCCAGCCCCGCAGTCATTCATACAGTAGACTTTTTGCTGACCTTAATGTTTTGCTACTTCAGGCAGCCACCTGCTGTGCCTTTAGAACTGGCTTTGAATATAGCAATCTCTTTTTAATCATTCATATTGCATTTCAGATGTCTGGACTTTTGTTTTGTTTTGTTTTGCAAAAATATTTCACCAGATCCTGTTAAAGACATAGGGCTCAATTAGTCCTTTTATTATTTCTCCTTTACACCTATTGAGCCTGGTATGTAAGGGATGTGTAAGTGGAATGGTGTCACGGAGCGCCCGGGCGATGGTCTGGAACCGCTCCCTAGGAAGCCAGACCGGACTCTGGGTGGAGGGCCCCTTCTCCGTACACAGCCTGTTTCCCAGGCCAGGAGCTTCAGGGGTCCCCACTTCCACCTTCCTGGGTCTGACCTCGGAGCATTCAGCACCTTCTGCCCCTCCGTGTGCTTCCCCCAGCAAGCCCGCCTGGGCGGGGTCCTGGGGGAGCCCATGGGTTCTGCACCCCAAATCCACAGTCAAACGTGACTCTCAGCCAGCCAGCAGAATAGACGGTTTATTTGAGATGTCAGGAACACCATCCAACTCACAGCTTCTCAGTCCAAACAGGGTCCATCAGTCAGGCCTTTCTGGGGTGTGCCAGGAGGTGAGACCCAGATTCTGGGCTCCTGCTTCCTCCCCAGGTTTATTCGATGACTTCTAATCACAGACCATACAGTGAGCGTGAGCCTTCAGCTGGATCCATCTTGGGGCCAGAGAGCGAGTTCGCTTCGCTGCCTCTCCCAGCTCGACCCAGACCCAGACTGTCTCAAACCCCCTCTACCCACTTCCTGCTTCTTTGTCTCTTTGTCTGTTTTCCCGGGCTTCCCTTCAACAGGTTCAGCTGACCTCCCTCCCCCACCTGGGGTCAGGTTACAGCTTCCAGGGATGCACAGAGGGGAGGGCGTTGCCTCCTTGCTTCCAGCGTTAGCCCCATCCCTTCACATAGACACTTAAGAAATGCATAGGAGAAACTGAGGCGCACACACACAGTACTCCCACTTCGTCACAAATGGTTAGAAAGAAGAAGGTGTGGCTTGAGAAAGGCAGCACTAGCTATTCTCAGCTGCCAGAACAATCCCTTGGGGCTGTAGGCAGTCAACCGTAAATTAGAGCAGCCCATAGATCTCTTATTCATAGCCTCATCTTCTACTAAAACCAATGAGCACGTGTGTGGCGGGGTGACCACCCGCCCCCTACCAGAAGGGGCTTGGAAAAGCCCCAAAAGGCGTTTGAAGCTGGGAGCCAGCAGGCTTTTCAGGCCTGATTGGGCATGAGGCCCAGCTGGGCGGCCACGCCCCAAACACTCCCAGCCAGGATATAAGGGCTGGGAGGCAGAGAGGGAGGAGGCAGTCTCCTCTGTAAGCAGAGGGAGACAGGCCTGCTGCAGGAAGCCTTGAGGAAGGTACTAGGCTGGGTGCAGGGCTGGGGCTAGGCGGTAGGAGCTGGGGAAAGCTCTAGCCTGAGAGCCCCAGGCCGCAAGTGCAGGCAAGGGCCTAAAGTCAGTCTTCTCTGTTAGTAGAGGGAGACAGGGCCTGGCTGCACGGAGCCTGTACCGGGGTACCCAGACTGGGACAGGGCGAGGGCAAGGCAGCTGGGAGCCAGGGAGCCTAAGCTCTAGCGAGAAGGCCCCAGCTTGCTGAGCCTAGGGGAGGCCCGACTCACGGGGTACTGGGGGTTGCCAGGGGGCAGCCCAGGGCTGGTGAGAGCAGCAGCAGGCCAACCCTCCTTGCCTGTGATGAGAAGCCATGATACTGCAGTCCGCCCCAGTGAGCGGGGGCAAGTGGTGACTGACAGTGGCACACTCTGAGGCCAGGTGGGAATAGGGGGTAGAGGGTTCCCCTGGGGAGGGGAGACCCTCACACCAAAGGGGGTACTGCAGGGGTGCAGCCCCCACAGTTGGAGGGCTCCGGGGTCCGGGAGGGACACGGGGCCAGCAAAGGAGCGGGGCATCCTCCTGCGGAGGGCGCTCTGGACGCTGAAGGAGCTGATTCCCCAGACGACCAGCGGGAGGCGCCGCGGGGGTGAGTGGTGACCCCGTTACAACATGTTAAAAAATCAGAGGGTAGAAATGTGTCCTAGTAAGTGCGTACACTATTTTGTTTTTAAAAAGCCCAGATGCTTTCCCCTAAGAAAGAGTTAGAAAAGCTTCTCAAAGCAGGAACATATTTTGCTTTGTCTTAGGTCCAAATCTCTGTAGAAACTTAAATAAATCCTCACAAAATGCCTGAGAATTAAACATGAAAGGTAAGCACCATCTTAATTACTTTACAAAAGGGGAAATAGTAAATTCATATTTTTTCAATTTTCCCAGTATCAGTGTTGAATTTTATCATCTTTTATAATCGCCTAACAAAATTCGTAGGTCTGATCAACCCCGGGTTATGCCAAAGTACTTCCACAGATTATATAGCTATCCACTTGGAATTGTATGCATATTAATTTCAGTGGAGATACACTGGCATAAATCTGAAATGATACAGAGGTACATTAGACTCAGTGACATAAATCGGGATGAATAATATTTTTTTTAGTTCAGTAGGTGTGACAGTGCTGTTCCTGGTGGGATCCAACTGTGAGTGTCAGATCAGTACAGATTGCTTCCAAAGGGGCAACTACAGCCCAAAGCTGGGGTTTCTTCACACTAAGGCAAACCAAACCAGCTAAACAGAAAAGACTTTGGTTTCGCCCCACTGGCTAACCACAAGTCACACAAGCAATTCCCTTAGACACTCCAGCTTCCCAGCATCACCACCACCAGCCACCTGTCCTGGGGATCAATGGTTATGAAAACCAATCCCCCAAATAAAGAAAATGGTTCTCCCCAATTCCAAAGAATCAGGCCCCAGACACAGGCCAATATACAAATCAGATCTTCCCACAAATCACGCTGTTGCCAATCCTTTAGAATCTAAAATCTAAAGGTTTATTATACAAGGAAAAAGGTATAGGTGAGGGTTAAGAATGGTTAAAAGAAATCAATTACATGCAGTAATGGCACATCTCTTGGTTCAGGCTTGCAGCAAAGGTAGAATAAACTGCAGATTCAAATCAAAGTCTTTGGAAAGCATCCCATTTAGAGATGGGTCAGAACCTTAGTTCAGAGTTCACCTGTGTAGCAAAGTCCATTCAGAGCTGGAAGCAAGACAGGCTGCAGGCTGAAGGTAAAGACAAAATGGAGGACGCTTCTTCCAGCTTTTATAGACTCTCACTTCTGGGCCAAGACCCTCCTCCTTCTTTTGCAGAGTCCGGTTGCAAAATGGAGGTTTACAGTCACAAGGTCCAATCACCAGACTCTCCAGGATTTAGTTTCTGACCAGGCAGTTGACATACCTAGAGCAGCTCGGGTGTGGACAGGCATATACAAAGTTAATTGTGTGGTTGATGTCCCTTAATGGCCCATCAGCCAGGCCAGCCAAGTTAACAACAGCTTATCTGAGATTTCACAGGCACTTATATCCAGTATTCATAACTTTAATTTCAAAAAAGATACACACATTAATGGCATATTCATAATTAGCCCTCCATAATCTGGTCACAGACACCTGTTATGACCCCCTGTACATAAGATTTGGTGCCACTATAGGATCCTGGTTGCACCAATGATCTATATGGTCCCAAATTATTTCAGTAACGTGACAGTAGGCAAACCAAAATATAGAGATAAAAAATAGTTTGGGGTTGACTTGAAATGACAATCTTTCAGTTTTGTCTGAAATGAATTCTTCCCCCGCCTCTGCAAAAAAAAATCGGGTCAAACAAAATGTTTTTTTTCTACTTGATATGAAATGTTTCTTTTCATTTTCATGTGTTTTTACAATCTTTTTAGTTAAATCTAGACATTTCAAAATGAAAATTCAAAATATTTAATTCAGAAACATTTGAAATGAAATGTTCTGACTTTTTCTGAATTTTTCCCCCATTTTTTCAGCCAAAATTATTTGCCATATTTGATCCAAATACTTTGACCACTATTGACTGTGGTCAGTAGGCCTTTCTGGCGTACACAGAAAAACAGTCCTGCTGGCTCTGAATGCTAGGTCACGTGGCCCAGCACTGAAGGGCATTCCTATTGATTCCAGCCACTAGGTCACCATGACTGTCATAGAAAGGCAGCCCCGTTGACTCTTGCACAGAAGGGCAGCCCCATTGATTCTGGCCACAAGGCCATATCACCCTGCGCTAAGGAGAAGTACTAGTGATTCCGGCCAGTAGGCCATACTGTACTAAATCCAAGGACAGTTCCCCCAGACTCTGGACATTAGGCAATACTGTCCTGGGCCAGTACTTACAGAGCCACCTCATTGACATGGGCCACTAGGCTGTGCTGCCGGAATTGAAGGAGAGCCATACTGTCTCTGACCATTGGGATTCCCTGCCCTGAGAAGAAGAGCAGTTATTTGGACTTGAGCATAGCACCCAAAGGGATGACAGGGTAAACCTGCCCTGCAACAGGCCCACTGAGTTGCTTTTTTTACTATAGTTGGGTTGGTGATGGTGAGGTCTCCAGAGCAGTGGGGGTCTTACCAGTAGCCCCCCAAAACTGCATGGAGCAATTCCCATCTCCCTCCCTGACCTAGGAGCTATAGTTTCAGGATCTTTTCAGATTCAGGGAGACAGGTTTCTAAGGCCATGTCTACATTACAGGCCTACATTGGTATACCTATGTCACTCAGATGTGTGAACAATTCAAAAGCAACATAGTTATGCCAACCTACTCTCCTACACCCACCCCTGTGTAGACATAGCTACCATGACTCAGGGAGGTAGATTAACTATGCTGATGGGAGATGCTCTACTGTCGCGCTGTCTTCACTTAAGCACTAAAGCAGCACAGTTACACTAGTGCAACTGTGCTAATGCAGCATTTTAAGTGTCAACTTGCCCTAAGTCTTTCTCTCCAACCACGATGGCTAAAAACATACTTAATTAAAAATGAAAGATGAAATTCTGATGGAATCACATGATTGCTGGAGCTGGGGCCCCTAACACACAAGTATAGTATTTATAGAGCTACCTTTTATTTTACAGTAATATATATATATATATATATATATATATATATATATATATATATATATATATATATATATATATATATATATATATATATATATATATATATATATATATATATTATATATACATATAGATAGATAGATATAGATATATATTGATAGATATAGATTTAAATCCTAGTCACTCTTTTTCTTATATATTTTTACTCTGTTTTCCAAAGGTAGGCTGGACCAGTGTTTCTATCTTCATATTCATGTGAGTGGTATGCTGGTAGACACAAAGTATGAGTTTGTTTTGTTTCTTTGGTCTGGATCCATGATTGTAAAGTTCACCATTCCTATAATAAGCTTCTCTTGTTTGGCTTAATCAGGGCCAGCCCAAGTCTAAATGGTGCTCCATCTGAGGAGCATCTTCAGTGCCCCTCCTCCTTGTTAAACTTTTTAATACCTTATTTTTTTTATTGCGTTTGTAGCCCATTTCATGACTTTGATGCACAATTTGCATGCATGATTTATCCCCTGCTAGGATCTGTAAATCTGTATTTATTCATTCCATACATAAGCAAATAAAAATAAATTTCCTTTATGCTTATAGAAACATTTTAATTTTAAGAATAACTGAAATGTACTAACATCAAGAAAGTGAACTGTGTACCAACATGGGTGGACCAGTATTAAATAGTGTTACAGTAGGTGACACCCTTAGAATGTTAGAATGTTATTTCTAGTCCCTTAATTCAAAAGGTCACATTTCTTGCTTTTACCCTTGCAAACTGAAACAGCATCAGAGAGATCCAAAGACTGGCCAATGGCATTTTCAAGCAATAAAATAGCAAGCAATATTAATCTTTCATTGGCCATCATCAAGAAAAGATATATTTTAATGAGCCTGAGCTTGAAAAGCTGCAGTCACCACTCGTAATTGTGACTGGTAGTGTGAGCAGAATCTTCAAAGCTATCCGCACATTAGGAAAAGCGTCCTTCAGCCCTGAATCATGAATGAATTGGAGAACTTGGAGTGAAGAGTGCTTCCCATGTGGCAAAATGTGACAGATGTCCAATTTGACACAGAGCTCTTTATCATTGACGTCTGAACATTCCCCATATGTCAAAGCTTAGTAAAGGCCCGTACAATTGTTCAAGAGTGTTTTCCTGTCTGTTGGCAGCTTACTAAAGTTATACAAAAAAACCCTGGTCTTTTTGTGGTGCTTCATTTGACCAAATCTTTCTTTGACGGACACACAAGCTGTGTCAATGAGCAAGCAAAAAACTCTCTTGAATTTTTCTTCCAAGCTTCCATTCACCTCATCTCTGCCCTAGCAACTAAAGAATCTTGTTTTCTGATGAATACACGTTTCCTTGAAGAAAGGCTCATCTCCTAAGTTTTTCACCATTTCTTTGGCAGCAGTGATGGCATGTTTAAATTTGCTGTCTCTGGAGACCACAACAAAATCAAGGCAGCTTCTCATCAAACTAGTAGCAGTCATGATGTTCATCAACTGAGTCTGTAATAGCTTATTTACAACAGTTACTTGGAAAAAGATATCACGCCAACCACAACTGAGTCCAGAAATTTGAAGTCAGTGATCTGGTTTGCCAGGCTCTTGTGTGTCAGATTCCAGCTTCAACTATACACCAATTCCATCAGGGTATTGTAAATTGCAGTCATGTTACCAGATTTGCCTGTTACTTTGGGGGTATGCTCATTAATCAGGGTTACTCTTTTGGGCAAGGGCGGAGGGGGCGGTTGGTAATTCTATCCGTGTACTACTTATGTCATTTGTGTTCTCATACGGAGTTCTACTTCTCCCCTCGGCAAGTTCCCTCCCAATGGGAGTTTCCTGCAGGACCTAAGTTCCCTGGGGCTGGGTTGTTATAGCCCTAGAATCAGATGAACACGCACGTACGAATTAACAAAGCACATCTGAGAGGACCGGGTTAATCAGCACTCCCAGGCTGACCCCTTATATGTCCCTGGATTCAGTAGGCTGGGTTGAGCAGCACTTCCAAGCTGCCACCCTTATATGTCCCAGGTTCAGCAGGTCCCTATCCCCACTTTTACAATTGTTCTGGTAGTAATACACTTGATGAGCGAAGTTATTTATTGTTAGATAATAACCATACAAGGGGAGCCAAACAACAAAACAGTTATAATATTAAATCTAACTTAAATTTGATTACAAAAGTCAAGTTTAGAAAACTATAACTGATCATACAAGTCAGAGTCAGAAGGTTATGCCTAGAGAGAGAGAGTTAGGTTTTCACCACACCGTGAAGCTTGAATTGATTGGGATTCTCAAATGGTGTTGGTAGCTGAGGCTCCAGGGTGCTGGAGACAGGCAGAGCCCCCAACACGATCAGTCAGGAGAAGATGAACTCCCAATGGAACTGATGTAGATTTTGGATCCAGGCATCAGAACATAAAGAACAATGATTCAAGGGAGAACCCTGTGTGAGGTGTGTGACAGGAGGGAGCGGGCTGGGGCCTCGGAGCCACGACCCATTCACGTTTCCTGTGACGTGCACAAGTGCTGGAGAGTTTATGAGTAAACTGATGACTTAAGGGAGTATACCAAAGTTGTTTTGTTCAGGCTAGACAATAGGAACTGATCATTCCTGGCTATGGGTGGTGTTCCTTTGATTGAACTCACAATGCAGTTAGGCAGCTTCAGTATTTTGGGTACCAATAAAGGATTTATTACTAGAATTGGTCTGATAACTACTGAGCTGGGGGTGTTCATGCGTGGATTCATTAACATCTGGACCAGAGATTCCCCATTATGCAGTGCTTCCCTGCTTTTCTGGTCCCAGAGTTCAGTGCGGTTCTTGCCTTGGAATCTCTGTTCTCCATTCTGTATGCTAATGGATATGCCTCCCTTCTATGCAGAGGCTAGGGGAGTTTCTTTAATCCTGTTACCCTTCTTCGGAAGGGTTTAGGTGTGTCTTCCACTTCCTTTTCATTGATTTTTGTAAGTCTTCTGATCTGCTTTGGTTCAAGCAGAGGTTATAGGTGAGGGACAGTCTTTCATAAGTCAGACAGGCAGGATATTATTCCTGGTTCCCCAAGTACACAGAGCTGATAGGTAACAGTCACTTGGGACCTCACTGGCTTTATTCTGTCAATTTGGCTCTCCCAGCGAGTGTCACTTAATGGTTTGTAAAATTGTCTGTGAAGATCTTCCACCTGATAGTTGATGCTGAAAATAAGACGTGGGTTCTTTGCAGTTCTCTGAAGAGAGATACTGAATCTAAAGAAGATGACACTGCATCTGACACAACCAGGTTGAGGGAATGGCAGCCACAAGGCACGAAGAAAGCTCTTGGGTTCAGCTCAAGGATCCTTACCTGGATGCCACTGTTTCTTCCCTTCATGTTTGCACCATCCTAGCTTTAGACATGGAAGCCCTAAAGCTTTATTTTATTCTCATTTAAAACTTTCATGAACAGTTCTGTTAGGCCTTTTCCAGTAGAGTCATTCACAGACCAGAAATAGATATAAATCTTCCTTGACTTGGATACAGTCATCCTTGTCATCAACAAATCCTACTGTAAATGACATCTTTTCATGATATCGGGAGTGCAGTCCATTATTATGGTGTAGTACTTTGTAGTACAAGCACAGCATTTTGCTGTGCCGCATTACTCTGTTATCACACACCTTCCTTGCATAAGGTCAATCTCTTTGTTTGAATTTTTTTGCTGCAGTAATGGTCCATAGTTTCTTTACAAACTACTCAACATAGCTGCTCACACATGACATCATCATAATTCTCAAGGAGCTCAACCAAACTGAGGAAATTACCGCTATGTTCAGTGAACAACTTACCTGATGAGACCCAGAAAGCCAAATTAGTCTTTGCAAGGAAAAACATAAGAACGGCCATACTGGGTCAGAGCAAAGGTCCATCTAGCCCAGGATCCTGTCTTCCGACAGTGGCCAATACTAGGTGCCCCAGAGGGAATGAACACAACAGGTAATCATCAAGTGATCCATCCCCTGTTGTCCATTCTCAGCTTCTGGCAGACAGAAGCTAGGCACACCATCCCTGCCCATCCTGGCTAAGAAAGTAATTGAGATCAGATGCTTAAGCACATTACCCAAATGCTGGGTTTCTACATTATTAATGCACTGGTTTTCTGTGACTATTCCTCTATTCAGCTTGAGCCTGGACTCAACCTTCATCCATTTGGTGTAGGCCAGAAAATGGTCAGTCAACTTTTCATGTTTCTTCAGAGCATCAGCTAAGTTATGCCAGTTATTATACCTGGAAAGCACGAGCAATGACTGGACATTCTTGTGAAATATTTTGCAACAAAAACAGAACATTTTTATTTCAAGTAAACTAGACAACACTGATTCAGTTTCTCACCATTCTTGAGCATTCTTTTGCAATATAACTTTGAGACGTGTCACTTCTGCTTATTCACTAGAAATGTCATATTCTCTGTTTTGTTTGGCCTGTTCAAAATTGTACAATCAACATCAGCAGCGTTTAGGCTCAAAGGTCGTAAAGCAGAATCTGATGTATCAATTTGTGGTGTTCAATTTTTCTCACCACTGTTTCTTTCATCATGTGAGACTGATGCTTCTTTATCATTTCTCTCCTTTTCATGTAAACCAGATTTTTCTTTGTCATTACTCTCCTTTTCATATAAGCCACATTCTTCTTTATCATCACCCTCCTTTATGCTGCAGGAAAACTGGACAATTTTCTGTCACGTTCCCATTCCTTATCTTCAGATAAATCTTCTAATTCCTTATTAATAGAACTACCATAATTTACGCTTTCTCCTAAATTTATTCAGCACTGGGATGATCGCTACTCCGTAAAGCCCAGTATATGTTGTTCTGTTTCAAATATTTTCCCTTGGAGTCTCTTCTGCTCATTGTATGAGCAGAACAGATCAGTTTTTGAATCCTTGAGCCAAATTCTGCCCAGTGTTTCCTTACCACAGAGGTGGGAGTAAGAGATGCTACATGGGTGGTTCCTCAGGGAAAAATGTGTACCCTTATTTGCCCATTAAGAAAGATGCATTTCACAGTCAATTTGTGACTCATTCTTGACATAATGACCATAATTGACAAGCACAGGCCCTATTCTCCCCCTTCATAATATGAATAACTCCATTTGACTTAATGGGATTTACTTGAATCCTGAAGAGTGAGGTGGCCCTAGTGTTTTCCTGAAAAGGCAGGCTCTGGAAATGGTTGAACAAAGGGGATGGAGGGGAAGAGACAGCATATTTTACATCCCAGTGTTATTTGTGAGTGCAAGAAATAATTGACTTTCTCTGATTAAGAATGGGAGGGAGAGTACTTATGCAGTAAGTATGCTAATTATTTTCTAGGTATATTATGTATAGTGTAAGATATTGCTAGAGGCTGGTACGAAAATAGAAAAAATACTGTAATTTACATAGCTATTGAAGAACAAAAATCCTATTGTATGGGATATTCATGGTCATTACTGCTGATTTGGTATTAACCCTGAAGTAAAGAAACCAATCTCTGTATATTCATTCATTTTTGGTTGCCATAATATTTTTCTGATAGGAACCCCAAAAATACAATGAGGAGAAGAAGAAATAAAATATCCTTTAAAAAAATTGAAATGCCTCTTTTTAAAGGCATAAATCGAATTAATCATTTTGTTAAAATTCTATATGATCATCTGTGTTGCAAGATTTCTGTGTTCATCTTCAACAATTTAAATTTAAAATCATACGTTGCCAAAGAAAACTCTGAAAAGTTTTAGAAGAAATCGATCTTTGCACCTACTTATGTTTTCCTGATGGGAAACATGAAGCAGGTAGAATAGATCCTGTTATATTACTTAAAAATGACTATTGATTCATTTTCAGACTCAAGAGATTTTTACTCCTGGGTGAATTCTGTGCCATTGCACGATGTAGAATTTTGCAGAAATTAATGTTGTGCATACCCTCACAAAAATGGTCTGCAGTGCTGCTAGCCACCACTAAGGGCCATTGGACTTTGCAGAGCGTAGCTTGCACATACAGAACACACTGCTGGGGGGAAGGGATAGGGAACTAGAGCAGTGATTCTCAAACTTGTGGGAGCAGCCCTTTTTCCCATCGCGACCCCTGTGTCCGCCAAAATGCCGCCGAATGGAACACTTCCAGTTTCGGCGGCATTTTGACAGACATGAAAACTTTCACTACAGTAGCTTTTCGGGCGGACACTTTGAAGCACACGGCACGTCCGCCGAAATGCCGTCGAATGCAAAAGCATTTGGCTCGGCGGCACTTCAGAGGCACAGGGAGCTCATGACCCCTCGGGAATTGCCCCGTGACCCCCCAGGGGATCACGACTCCCAGTTTGAGAACCACTGATTACTAGAGGGTTCCTGGCAGCTATACTTCCCAGCATGCCCTGAGGGAAGGAGAGGGAGGGCAGTGCGCAGGAAACTCTGTGTTAGCCTAGTACTGAGCATCAGGATCCCTCTGGATCTCTGGACTCTGGGGGGTATGGGCCCAGGTGTCTGTTCAAGGGGGTCCCCCCACAGCTGGGCTCCGATGGGAAGGGACTGCGGTTATCTGGGCTGGGGGGCCATGGTTAGGATCTTGGGAGAGGGGATTCAGACATATTGGCTGGAGGGGCCCTGCAGGTGGTCTCTGGGGGGAAGGGATTGTGGGTGTTTGGCCCCATGGCTCGGCTATTGGAGGGGACGGGGGCAGAGAATCAGGAATTGGGCTGTCATAGGGGTTTCTTTAAATCTCTTCTCCTGGGGGAATTTTTGTGTGTTTCTGTATTGTTACAGACATACTTGCTGACAGGTATTTTGAAATAAATTACCAGAATAATTGAAACTGGCGTGGTTACATAGTGTTATTTTGACAAATAAAATGTGCAGAATTCTAATATTGTGTACATAATTTTTAACTTTTTTGCACAGAATGCACCCCAGAGTAAATTTTGGAGGGAATCTTCTATTGTAATTCATGATTTTTTCTCTAACCCCTCTAAAGCAATGTGCTGTGTACTATTCACAAATAGCTAACTATATGAAGAAGACACACAGTCATTTGTTTCACTAAATATTTGGGGAAAATTATTAATAACTGCTTCAAAGTTTTATGATCCGCAGGAAAACAGTTGATAACAGATGAGTGAAGTTAAATCCTATGTATCAATTTACTAGATCTTGTTTGCTGCAAGGAAATGACATGAGTAAGAAACGATGTGTAATTTTGGTTGCAACTTCTTGGGTGGAGCATTCTAAATAAAACCTTTCATCATTTTTCAAATACAGGAAGACTACTGATGAAGAATAACATGGCACATGATTATTTACTGTATGGAGGGCAAGGAGAAATTGGAATATATATATATATAATATGTATAAACAACAGTCTACTCAGTACTAGGGCCCTGATTCAGGACAGCATTTAAACTCATGTGCAAAAGCTTTTCTGAATTGAGGCTGAGAAATGCAAACCTTTATGAAGCAGAAAACCATATGAAACTCTGTTTGTTTAAGTTCATACTTAGGCCTACTCTGCATTAAGATACACAACCTCGTTGAGAATAATGTAGCTGAAGTCGATGTACTTAGATCTACTCACCGTGGTGTCTTCATGGCGGTGAGTCGATTGCTGCCGCTCCCCCATTGTCTCTGCCTGTGCCTCTCATGGTAGTGGAGTACAGGAGTTGACGGGAGAATGCTCGGGGTCGATTTATCATGTCTATCGACCCCCAATGGATCAATCGCTACCTGCTGATCCACCAGGTAGTGTAGACATACCCTAATTAGAAGCACAGAGGCTATATTTTGTGCAAAACTCTGCTGGACCTAACAGTTGAAATTGGAGTTGTCATTGACATTTTTTGATCCACCTATATAGACAGAGATATTAAAAAACACCCTCATTATTACAATACATTCTTGTATTATTTCCAATCTTAGGCACATTTGCTTGGTAAGGAAGGAGGCAAGATAGGAATTTGCCTGACTTAAAATGAAATAAAAGGTGATTAAAGATTTGGCGCATAGAAAACATAATCAACCTAAACAAGCACCACTTAGCTTATCCAGTCTGAACAACTAAATTTTGTATTTACTCACTCACTACATCATTTTTACTAAACTCTTCTTGTTCATCTGTGGTGGTGCCTTGACTACCATCCTCAAAAGTCCACAGGAAAGACAAAGAATGGAGAAAGGAAGCATTAATATATTTCATATTATTAATATTAATTATTAGTCATGGGAGCTGTATATACACATTTAAGAGCAACAATTTCCCTATATTATTAGTAGAACATTCTGGATAAAATCCTAGCCCCACTGAAGTCCTTGGGCATTTTGCCATGGACTTCAGTGGGGTCAGGATTTCACCCAGTATTTCAAATGTGCTCAACAAACTGGTTTTCCTGACTTGTTCTCTTTTGTAATTCTTTCTGAGCACTCATTTTTTCTGGATTAAAATTTAGATACAGTAAACCCTCGATTTAATGGACCCCGATTTAACGGACTTTGGATGCAACGGACAAAATTTCCGATGCATCCGAAATCTGTTATTCGGGGGCTGCCGGCTCCCGCCCCGGGGAGCTGGGCAGCCGGGTTGACAGCTCCCGCCCGGCTCCCCACAGCGGGGAGCCAGGCGGGAGCTGTCAGCCCACTCGCCCGGCTCCCCGTTGCGGGGAGCCGGGCAGGTGGGGGGGGGGTTGACAGCTCCTAAAACCTCTATATAAGGGACTAATTCGGGTGAGGGGGTGTCCGTTAAAGCCAAAAGTCCTGTTATTTAATGATTTTAAAAAATTATTAAATAACGGACTTTTGGCTTTAACGGACACCCCCTCGCCCCAATTAGTCCATTAAATCGAGGTTTCACTGTACTAGCATTTTATTGTGGTAAGTTAGTGTGGCTACATTCTCTTACATACCAATATTAGCGTATGCCAATTAATATGTAATTTCTTTTTCTCTTACTCATTAAGTCCCATATTACAGTAGGATTCAAAGAATACTTCCATTTTTTATGTCCGCTATATCCAGGTTATTTGCAACAACAGCCATGACCATAACATAAATCTTGGTGTGCTCAATATGAAATTTTTAAATCTTGGGTTACTAATTGAAGGCTGAAATCTCTTGAAGAAGAGATTTGTGGATTAATTTTTAAATCAGTTTTTAATCTGCTTATTCTGTTTTCATTACTGTGCAGTGAAAATTTATAATGAAAAATACAGTACTTAACCTTTAATAATTTTCCTGTTTGCAATATATTTAATTCCAAAGAGCCAAAAGGTGCGGTGTATCAGAAATATATGCCTGGGGAAAAGAAATATATTCCACATCAATATCTATCTATCTATCTATCTATCTATATCAATATATATATTGATGTGGAATATATTTCTTATATATTATAAAATATATATAATTTTTATAGTACAATACATTCATTATTTGGACTTTCTTTTAAAAAATCATAAAAACTACACTCAGATAATATAATATATTTGATTTTGCAAATATGAACTCAGTATGTTATAGATTCAAATCACACCTCCAAGACTCATTCATTGTGAGAGTAGAAAAAAAGATCCTTTTTAAAGATTGCCCAAAAATTAAGTTATACTATTCAAAGTGGGTTCTTAGCTAGCATAAATCAGCATAGAGCTATGCTGAATTACACCCAGGAAGCCTGAATCCCTTCATATTCAGATATACAGGGATAAACCCTCACCTGGGATAGATATGGGTAATTGCACGAGTTTGGTGGAATTACTCCAATTTACAGTAACTGAAGCTCTGGCCTATAGATAGTAGGGATGAATTTGGCCCTGTTGAAGCCAATGGCAGTTTTGCCATAGACTTTAATGGGACCAGGGTCTCATTAGGTCAAGGCCAGATCAATTTGATGGATGAATTGCTTAGACTGTCTTTTCTTGTATTCGGGAAAGCATCTAGCACATCATGGGTACTCCCACTGCTATTATCACCACCACTACTAATAATAATACTAATAACTGCATTAATGTACCTCTGGAGTAAATCTAAAGTGAAATTCCTCTAGAGCCTACAACATTATCTTGCTTGACAGAAGTCAGAATATATTGGTTTCTAAATATGACTTTAAATGTCATCTTCTGCCATTTTGTATGTACATGGCTCTCTCTCACTGACTTCCTGCACAAATCAGGGAGCAAAATTTAGTTAAGACAAAATTCTCTTTTCTTTTCCCTATATGAAAGGGGTTTTTATCCTGATTGTTATCAACATGAAGAAAATGAAAGAAATCAATACATGGCATCATTTTTCGTTCCTTCTTTCTTGTCAAACTGAACTTCCATCATTTGTGCCGTGCTGCCTTTGAACTAGGATTTTCCAGTCAAGTGAGATGGACAAAATCAATATTATCCCACATAAAGTACAATGATATTATTCTTAATTTACAAGAATTTTAAACAAGCGATTCTTTCTTGCAGAACTTTTTTCTTCGCTGGTATAGATTTAGCTTTGTTTGTTTTTTCAAGGTGATCCAAGCCAACACATTAAATAGGACATCACATCTGAAGTAATTATTAGACAATGACCAATATAGAAATCAAATCTAGTATCTTTGAAATAAAAGGGAAAATCAGTAAATATCACCAGGGGTCTGAAAACATATGATGTTGTTATTAATTATTATTACTAATAATATCATTATTATCTATTTTATTTTCACTTCTCTGTATTTTCTGTTTCAACTAGGACTTTCTCCCATTTGATTGGCAGAGACCCTGGGTTTTTTTCACCTTCTCTTCAGCATGGGGCACGCATCTCTTGAAGGTTTTACTGACTAAGTGGTAGATTCTTTGTACCATGATGTCTTTAATTCATGATTTGAAGACTTTAGAACTTAGCTAGAGGTTATGGGTGTATTACAGGAATGGGTGGGCAAGTTTCTGTGTCCTGCTTTGTGCAGGAGGTCAGATTAGATGGTTACGATGGTCTATTCTGGCTTTAAATCATGTAAGTCTATGAGACTGGAAGAAGTTTTGCACAATGTGAGAAATGCAGATTGTACTATATTTCAAATCCAACCAGAACCTGGCAGGACTCCCAATATTGGAGGAGGACGAGGACGAGGAGGGTTGTTGTTGTTGTTGTTTGGTTGGTGGTTGTTGTTGTTCTGTCTCCCACAATGTGGCAGACTTTCTGTGTATTTATTTGCAAATAATTTAGAATGACCAAAAAAAAAAAGTATTTTAAGGTCCAAGCGTAAAGAGGAAGAATGGCATATCCACATTTGAGAGTGCTCGATTTCTCAGAAGTAGTGTTGCATGCATGCTAGATATTGGGGGCCTGGGTGGGGTTTTTTGAATGGGGGCGATTTCATGGAATGTATTAAAAAGACAAAAAGAATACAGCAAACCAAGACCTTGATACTGCAAAGAAATGTACATAGGCAGAACCATTATACATGTATGGGGTCATGCTGAGGTCAATGGAGTCTGCCTGTGAAGGTCCCTCTGCAGGACTGAGACTTAAATTTGTATTGGTATTAATGAATGGAAGTAGGAGGGGAATTTGGGATGAATAGTTCTCTAAAGTTTATATTCAAGATACCTACACACGCCTTTCTAAATTCTTCCTGTGATTATGTGGGAGAGATTGAGCATAGGACTCACTGTGCATAGGACTCTGAAAAAAAGAAGTTTCTTTTTTTACTTTCGCTTCACCTCACCACTTTGATCTACACCTTTAAATTGAAAGTAGAAAAGCTTTGCTAGCTGGAGTGATTTTGGGGAGCATTTTTGAGGAACTGGCAAAAAGCCCAAATTCACCTAACTCACCTATTACACCCATTTCTTTCATTTCACATTTTCCCTTATCTTTGAACTGAAAAGTGTGGCAGTATTATTCTGATTACAAAGTTTTGCAATTCATGGATACCATAAAGTATCATTCAAATTACACACAAGAGGAGCACAATTATCTTGCTTGGTAAAACAAGAGAGAAATCTATTTCACCCTCAGTCTGTGTGCATAATCACATTTAACCCTTTAATTCGGGGTTTCTCAAACTGGGGGTCGCCGAGCGCTCCCCGGGGGGTCGCGAGCTCCTGCCGCCACAACTCGCCGCGGCAGCAGGGGCGGGGCAGGGCGGGGGGGGTGTGGCGGTGCACTCCCGGCAGCCCGCCCGCAGCGACGGGGACTGGGGCCGCGGGCGGCGGAGCCGGCAGGCCGCGGGGGGTGGGGGAGGTGGGGGGAGGCGGGAAGGGGAAAGGTCCACCCGTTTTTTTTTTGTTTTTTTTTAAAGTTCTGCGGCTTTTCGGAGGAGGGTTCGCCGCCCCCCACCCCCCCCCCGCCGGAGCACAAAAAGGGGTCGCGGTCTCAACAAGTTTGAGAACCACTGCTTTAATTGCTAGCATCCATTCCAGCCAGTGTATTTTAATGGAACATGAAACATATTTTGAAGTCTCAATATTTCAACAGAGCTTTGGCACGTCAGAGGTGAAATGCCAGATCCAACAAGCAGTACTAGAGGTGTATTTAATCCCACATAGCTGGCCTGGATATGGTAACTTTAATGGGAACTGTGGCCAAATTTTCAAACCTGGATTCCACCAATCAGTCATGGAGGGTGGAATCTTCAAAAAAGCCCAAAATAAAATATAATACATCATAATAATAAATTAATTATAAATAGCTCTTATATGGTGTTTACATCTTTAGATTTCAAAACACTTTACAAGGAGGGCATTAACCCTATTCCCATTTTACAGCTACAGAAACTGAGGCACACAGCAGGCTAGTGGCAGAATTAAGAACTAAACCTAGTTTCCAGA
The DNA here is from genome assembly GCA_032164245.1 of Sternotherus odoratus. Lineage (NCBI taxonomy): Eukaryota > Metazoa > Chordata > Testudines > Kinosternidae > Sternotherus > Sternotherus odoratus. The sequence goes on along the minus strand of JAVMKO010000002.1, from coordinate 182,407,701 downwards.
GACGCAGTTCAGTGACCCACTCACTTAAAGCCAAGGGTGTCATGCTTCTCAAAAAGAAGACCAGGGATAGGGGTGGGCCCATTATTTAGTGAAGAGGGAAAGACAATAAGAGAAAACCCAGCAATGGCTAAAGCATTAAATGCCTTTTTTTGTTGCAGTTTTCACAACAAAGGTTAGAAATTATCAGACAACTAATGCAGGGGAAACTGGTAAAGAACAAGTTAATAACTACTTAGGGCTGGTCTATGCTTAAAATGCTGCATCAACACTGATGATGACGCTCAAATGAAGATGTTCTATGGTGATGGAAGAGAGCTTTACCATCGGTGTAGTTAATCCATCTCTGCAAGAAGCAGTAGCTATGTCAGCAGGAGAAGCTCTCCCACTGATATAGCAATATCTAGACCACAGTTTAGATTGGTATGTTGATCCGGGGTGTGGATTATTCACATCCCTGAATGATGTAATTATACCAAAATAATTCCGCAACGTAGAACAGGATTTAGGCAAGATAGATGTCTTCAAAGCAGCAGGGCTTCCTAGAATAGACTCATAGGCATATAGTCTGGAAGGGAACATTATGATCATCTAGTCTGATGTTATTGTCTGGAACTTGAGAATGGCGTGTATGATGTTTCCGCAGCAACATTATTCCCAAAATGGATGGCTTAAGGAATGTCAGTAAGTGGCTACCTTCTTAGAGGAAGTGTAGCTGTTTTCTCTCCCGGAATGTTCCACTGGAATTGTAGGCAAAATATTCCCTCAGGGACTTCAAACTGAACAGAGCTGCCTGCAACCCTTTACTACCTCCCTCGGAAGCTACATCATGGGGAGAGGAAGCAGAGGTTGTTAGGTCAGATTAGAATCACTCCATTCCAACTCTCACTTGGCTCCAAATGCAAATGAAGGAAAAATTTTATTTCTACAGCAACACAGGCAACTGTTGATTCTATCTTTGGCATTAAACACTGTGTGACATATTGTTGAATGCAGTATGTATGCCTTCCTCACATGCCAGGTAAGCAGCAGAGATATGCAACTATTGGACGTATTAATGAAAGCAGTGTCACTCACACAGTTTCTGCTACCTCTGTCCCATTTTCTGTGCTACACATGACCAGGCAGTCAGATGTTCAAGGCATGTGACAGTCTCATATGGTACACAACCATCAGAGCTGCCTGCCACCAGTGCTGTGTTCCATATTCTCTGTCACCTAACCCTTTTTTAAAAAAAAAAAACCTTCAAGCAAACTGGAAGATGTCTTGGTACTGGAGGAAGCATATGTTGCATCTTCTGTGTACAAATCAGCCTGGCTTTCGGACCATGTAACTATGTAGAAGAATAAAGGTTAGTGACATCATGCATATATGGAGTTGTAACATTACCTAAAAAGGTGAAAAATTGTTTCACTGTGTCCATATCTGTAATTGGCATTAAAATGTGCCAACAGATAACAATCTTTGTATGCATGAGTACACACAGCCATTAAATCAATTAAAAAATACCTTGACAGGGCAAATAACTTGGCATGACATGCACACCAGGGACCATACAAAAGATCAGATCCTGCGACATATGCATGTAACTACAGTACATTTTAAACTATAGTATTTAGATTTTGTGACTATCTATGCAGTGTTCTGTTTCCAAGGAAACAAAACAAATACATTGAAATCTTTGGGGGAACGGGGGCAAGAAGGGAGTTGTAGAGAAACCAGGGGACAATGATAAGCAGCAGATATAATGAGCATTAAAAAAAAATTAACAGTTCTATGTAAAAAAATGGGTTAATGATCACAGTTTTCAGAATAAGTGTTAAGAGATTCTTTTACCTTTATTTTTCAATATGGCATTTCAACAGGAGAATGCCCTACAAGACCCAGAACAGCAAGTTTGCCCAGAAGTGCTCTAATTAACTGTACCAAATGGTCTGCTATGCTGTCAAGTTAATGCCTTCTATCTGGCTCTTCACTGGCCATCATGTATCATTGTTCAGCGAATGACAGCAGTCAGGTTATTAAAGGTGTAGATATTAAATTAACAACAGTAGTAAACATTGTAGCTGTACTTCACATCTCAGCAGAACCAATGAAGTGGATGACACTGAATCCATGCTGATATGCGGCAATGACAGATGGGCATCATTTAACACAGTACATCAGTGGGCAACCCACGTACCACAGCTGTCCTCCACTAAATGAATTAGATCAGGGTAATTAATCTAAGGCAGAAAGTGCTACTAAAGTAGATCCTAAGCAGAATTAGAAATGAACAAAATATCCTCTTTCTAAAGAAAAGGCTCCGCGTAGCACTGGTCTAGAACTGATTGCAAAGTATGTTAAGTCCACAAAAAGCGGAGACCCTCTGTAGAGAAACTATAAAGAACTTGATTTTGTTAACTAATATTTTATCACATTCTTTCATCACTGTCTACAAGTGAAAAAGCAGCAATCACAACAACAAGGGATTAGGGTCAGGATGACAGTTTTGGCTCAGTCCTCAAAACTGAAAAGGATACGATCACCTTTTATTTCCTACAAATACTGCTGATACAATTATTCTCTGTTCAGTTTGCTCCACTGATACTGATCCAGAGATTAAATTCCTATTTCATATTTTGTGGTGGTTCGTTACAATCCTACAACTCCCTTTCCTTCAAACTACAGATTGCTGTATGTTTGCCAAGTATCACCGAATGGGACGAGAATACTGTACCTCTTAGCAGCAATTTAGCTATCTTAAATATTTCATCTGGTTTATGAGCATGGTTATGGTACATCTTATATATACTGTTTTTTAGTATTATTATTCATGTTTCTCCCCACATTAGGCTAAAGTGTAATATTAGGAAAGATTAAAGTAAATGTTTTTGTCATGTTATGGCATTGGTTAGTTGCTAGATTCTTCCAATGAGTTTTATTATATGTTGATATTGATATTCTGTATGAATACCCTTCAACACACTCTTTGATAAATAACAAATAATCCTGTGATGTGTGTATGAGATTATAAACAGTTTAAACATTAAAGGCTTAAACCCATATTATACTGATTTATCCCTAAATGTGTTCATTTTAAAGAATTAAAAATAAAGAGTAACAGAGACTTCATTGTTTGTCTCGCACATTCTGTATCAATTCGGTTTCCAATGTGTTTAGATAGTATGTGACAATGTGCGATTGCAAATATCCATAAAAATGTGTCTGACAATGGCAGGTATTGATCAAGCAGCATACACCTACTCCACCACACCAGATCATTTCTAGCTTCCTCTTTCTTGTTTTCGCTCTCCAGTACAGAAAGTCACAGTTCTTTGAAGCACTTTCTTCTTTCTATGATATAAATATTGAAGCATAATGCTTCTCCTGGCCAGTAGGGACATTGGGGGTGAGGTGGGGGGGGGGGGGAGGGAGCGGAGTAGTGTTTGGAAGGGGATGTTGGTGGTGATTTTGTTAATGGCCTACGGCATTTATTAAATGTGTGATTATCTATGTTGTTGCCAGGGTAGTGTGAACCGTGAGTGATTGCTGGACTCTGCTGATTTTATCACATAGGAATATAGGACATAGAACTGGCAGGGAGATTCATTGAGTACAGTCTCCTGCTATCACCGGTAACCTGTCATATAATCCAATTTGGAAATGTATCAAGCTCCATCTTGAAACTAGCTAGGCTGTTTGCTCCAATTACTTCTATTGGAAGGCTATAGTTTTAAAGGTTTGGCAAGGGAATTGAGAACATGGGACAAACACGCTATATGTATTTTAACAAGTATTATTTTTGTAGTTTTGATTTTCAAAAAAACTGGGGACATCATGAAACAAAGCGGACTCTGTATAAAATTTGAAAGCCACCTTCATATTATTCTCACCCAACTGGTGAACAACACTGGTGAATTCCTGTACGAGAACTGCATGTTTACTAAAAACATCGTAGCACACTTTAGGAAACACGTTACCACATGCACCGTATCAGATTTTCTAACTTCATAATCTCAGACATTTGTGATTATACCAAATTATGCACTAAATGACTGCTAAATTTCACATTGTCAATCAAAGATGCTTTTACAGGGAGAGAAGCACAGACATGCAGCTTTACATAGTAAATGTCCCAATTTTTTCTTTCGTGTTATGTTTTTTTCTACTTCTTCCTCCACAACATCACTAAAATCTGACCCTTTTATCCATACCCACCCCAGAAAATATCTTGTTAATTATCTCTTCCCTTGATTACTGCAACTTCCTCTTCTCCGTATCCCTGACACCACATCACTGTGTTACCACCTGCACAAAATACAGCTGCCAAGGTTATCTTCCAACCTCTTGCTCTGAGTTTATAACTCCATTCCAGATTCCATCCACTGCATCAAGTTTAAGCTTCAAGTTCTCATCTTTCCACTTCCCAGTGTTGCCCACTCATCCACTTCTCCCACACATTTCTGAACTTTCTTCCATGCAGCAATTTATACATGGAATGCATTCCCTGAGCAACCACAATATCCTCCTCTTCAAAACCCTGTCTGCTGTGATACCTACAGAAGATCAACCAACTAATAATGGCTGAATCAAGCAGCAGTTGGAGATAACCAGTTTTTAAATTTATTCTTTACAAGATAAAAATACATGTGTAACCTCTGCATGTGCATGGTACTATTGTTATCCTCATCTACCCTCCATCATCTGCTGCCTCCTATTTTTTTCTTACCACTACTTGTGTCTTGTCTTAAATTACAGATTACAAGCTCTTTGGGGCAAGAATCAGGTCTTCTGAGGAGTTCATAGAAAAAGGAGCAAAACATGGTCCCTGATTGGGCACTACTGAAATATAAATAAAAATAAGTATAGTACGAGCATTAATGACAGAAATTTCCCTTCATTGTTTCATCATGTATCTGCCTTGACCTGGAAGAACCATTGCTTGCAATGAGATGGTAATTCATTCTCCTTACCCGTTCAGTGTTTGGACTCCCTGCAGTGACTGTCAATGTACATTGGTTTTTTTTTTTTTTTTTTTTTTGTGATATCAGCACCTGCCCTCTTGGAACTGCAATGAGACAATTAATTCCCTTAATGTAAGCTTCTAAAACGTCCTTGGATGTCAATAACTTTTAGTCACTGCTAACTTGATCTCAAGTTAGACTGGCGACCTAAGGCAAAGGCATTACTAATGCCCTGAGCCATCCCACTACATCATGCAAACCCTTGAAAATTAGAGTTCATAACAAAATGCTGTTGTAATCAACTGCATTGCAGAAAATGCAGGAAAAAACTAAGTTAGAACTAAATGATGATTTATCAAGATGTCAGGTGTCATACAGTGATGGATAAACTGCAACAGATTTAGAGGTTCAGCTCCCGTAATCATCCTAAAGTCTGCATCGTTATCAAAAGCTTATCCTAACACTTTTGGTTCTGAAAATGGGCCGAAAATCTCATAAGAGCAGACTGGCACTTCAGCCCCAAGCTTCCAATTATTCTATTCCTCAGCCAATTGATGCAACCACCGATGGCAATCCTGTCCCCTTATTCCTCCCTCAAATCTCTGGGATGGGTGGCTCTGTCTTCTACTGCACCTGCCCCTCAAGCTGCTTAGAGTCAGAAGGAGGGAGAAGGAGATGTTAGTTCTTTATTATATAGTCGTATGGTGAGCTGTACAATGGGGTCCAATCTGGCTGTGCCCGTTAGGTGCTACCACAACATAAATGATAAATACTACAACTAATTATTATAATAAAATAAACATAGTTGCTCCTGCTGCCATTGTGGCTTCCTGGAGTCTCTCTACAAAATTAAGCTTCACTTCCCTTACTCTGCAGTGCTAGAGGAAGCTAGCAGTAGAACATGGAAAGGAAGCCACTACTGCTGCTCCAAGGGTACCTGGTGGCTGGGGACTGCAATGCATGCAGTAACAGCTTGACAGCTAGAACTATAATGTATAGAAGTTTATCTGCAGGAAAATGACATTTTGGCCACAGAGGGCTTGTTTGAAGATAAAACAAGTAGGTCCAAAAGGATTGTTCCCCTTTGGGGCGCATACTAGCATATTAATATACTTTGTTTGGGGTTGGTTTTTGGTAGTTCCTCCTGGGCTCCTTGAATGAGTTTTTGGTAGGTTAAAGTGCAATGGGAAATTTAAAATTGCCCCAACTACATCTGCAAGACCCTCATCTACCCCACAGCAAGCTGAAGCAGCACACTGCTACAAGATTGCTGGATTCACTGGCACTTCGTTATGCCAACTGAAAATTCTACAGCGGCTTCAATTAAATAAAAGAAAGCTTTATATGAATTAATTATTAAATGGAATGGTACAGTCACTGCAAGAGCCCTTTCATTGTTTATTTTGAGCTTCAATTCAATTTTGTCAGAAACAAACCTGGAGGTTTTGGCAATTAGGCAGGAGTAGTAGTAGCTCCCAAGCAGTCATTGCAGTTGGAGAAACAACTTTAAATATATCTAATCCTGTTCTAAGGGACGTGGGGGATGGCTGATTTTTGGTGCCTGTTCCCTTTCCTTACTCACCAGTGCAGAGATAGTCTCCGTCCAACACTATAGGTTCTGCAATATATTTTTTTATCAGCCGTCATTCAAGAACTGGGGTAATGGGAGGTTCCCTGGAAGAGAATGTTCAGTTCCCATCAGAAATAAATATGTTTTGATTCTGGAAGGTCTGCTCCACACATTTTAGTTTCGGGGGGAGAGGGGGATAATCTATTTTTTTATAGGGGGTGTGAATAAAGCTCACGTAATTTTCTGCTGCACTGCATCCTTCCTGTTTCTGTGGCTGTTCAAACTAAAAGGCTTCCTGCTGGGTTAGTTCATCTGTTGGTATACTGGAACTAGGGGAAAGAAGTGTAGTGACAAACAAGACATATAGCTAAAAAAATCAGAAGGGATGAATTAACTAATCAGAATCAAGTACTAGTCACCAAAGGGACAACCCTGTGTTTATTTTACTCAGAAAAGAGCTCAGTAACTCACTGTTTTTGTCTGTCAACAATTACCAGGTGCTGTTTTCTTAGAATTATAAATACAACATATCCTGGATACATCTTCAATATTTACCTAAGCAGAATTATGCTGGAAGAGTTCTGTGTTGTGTTAACCCCACAAATGTAGGGAAATTCATACATAAGGCTATAATTGGTGGGTTTAAGATAAAACCTTAAACCCAGCTTAGAGCGGGTCCTTATTTCTTAAGAGAAGATTTTCTCAGCCTCTCTTTCCCTTTGGGTTCTCAGAGAGAAACTTTTCATTATTTTTAGTTTGCATACTTAAGGCTCCACTAAAATAAAACTAAAATGGAATGTAAGATCAATAGAATCTTTTATTGATTTGAATGGAAGTGATCCATAGATTGGGGGTTGGGGGGAGTTTGGTTTTTGTTTTCAGTTGGAACAAGTGATACTGTATGATACATTAGAAATGATCCTGTCAGGAAATTCAACTGAAACCAAACTACCCTTAAGACTTGTTCAAGTTCTTTTCACCAAAAGCAGGGAAATTCATTACAAAGGATCAAAACGTTCAGTATTTAATCTAGATAAAATTAAATGCTATTCTTTTATTTCACAATTGCTTTCTATTGTTCTTCCGAAATTCAGGGCCGGCTTCTTGGTTGGTATAACTCAACATACCTCAAAAAAAATTGGCCCGCACCCTCCTCTGTCTTTTATCTTGTAGAAACAAGATGGAAGAGGTAATCTATTTTATTGGATCAGTTTCTGTTGGTGGGAGAGTCAAGCTTTCAAGCTACAGAAATCTCTTCTTCGGGTCTGAAATCTTGCAGTCATATGAGCCAGTGAAAAGAAGTTACTATTAACCAGTGTTAATAGAATGGCAGCATTTTACACTCAGTTTTATATTGCGGTAAATACCTAGATGAAGTAGAGTTTCTAGGCACAAAGCCAATTGACCTTTCTGGAGTTACTTTTGATTTACATTGTTGTGAGAGGAAAATCAAGCCTATGAACTTTAATTCTTTATTCGTGATCATTTTAATATTTTGTAAATTTAAGGCAATATATGACAGTTTAAAGAAAAAATCAAGCAAAATATTTATACAAAAATGAATGAATAAATAAATATAACAATTTCTCCATTGAGACAAAGTACTTAAATGCCCTTTGGGTATCTCAAGCCTCAGATGGCAATGTATAGGTCCCTGCAACGGTTAGACATGTGAGTGTGTTTAGAAGACCTGCTATCATAGGATGGATTGGATGAATGGGAAGCAGCCCCTTGGAATACAGCAGAAGAAAGAAAGATAAATGAATTGGTATGGAGAGTGGGATGGGATATACCATAAAGCAGTGAGGGTGATTACAAATGTATAAATTACAAGTATCTTTTCCCCAATCATTCATCCCTCTTGTTCTTATCCCACACCACTTTCAACCTTTAATTTCAGTGGGTACAATCCTGCCTCATTGATGTCAATGGCATAACTCCCATTGACCTATGGGGGTCATCCTAAGATCTCATCCGGTTCTCTCTGCTCTTCCCAGCATTCAACAGCCTTTCTCAACACAGATGAGCAGTTCCTTTATTAGATAAATAAATGATATCAGTAAGTAGGCGATTTTTCTATTCTATTCTGTGTAGGTTTTTAAAACATCCCATCACTGTATTATGTGAGTGCCTTGCAACTAGGCATTAAGCAGCAAGATTAACATCTGACACATGTGGTTTGTGTCATCATCTCCCCAAGACAGAACTGTGGATGCATTGTAGCATTTTGTTTTGTTAGGGTTTGGGTATTCTGTTTTTCGTTTGTTTGTTTGTTTGTTAACGTTCAAGCTGCCATGTGTTTACGTTAGAGTAGGCCAGGCCAAAGAAGTGATGATTGTCTTAGTCAGTTTCTTGTAGGTGTCACAAAAGACATGAGGTTTCAGGAGATATTTGCATGAGGAGGGGTCACTGGCTTTTCAGAACAGCTCAGGCAGGGCATTTCATGCAAACAAGTAGTGAGGAAGAAAGCTCTGTGGTGTTTGTGTCACAAAGAGGCTAGAATCACCGGTGGCGCCTGTGCTGAGAGAATGAAACAGATTCAAAGGAAAAATCAAAATATATGTTTCAGACATAGTTCTTAACGGAGTGTTATTTCTGTATTTTCTTTTATAATTAACATCCAGTTTTCATTTGACTTCTTTTTGAAGTCTGAATAAATGTCCCTGTTGTGCAGCTTCTGGCTTATATCTTAAAAGAGATGCAGGTTCTAGTTCATCATTAAAAACAAATCCTAGTTTTATGAGCCATATAAAGAATAAGGCTGCCCATGGCTATAATTGAGTTACTGGGTTTTATCTCACTACAGTCTGTTGGATGTCTCTCTGGCTATAAAACAAGCAATTTTACAAAGACCCTGTGGTGAATAGAGCAGGACTTTTGGCTTTCCAGTTATTTAGTTCTCTGTTTCTCTTTTTTTTTTCCAGAGGTATCAGATGCAAATTAGGTTTCTAGTTTCTCTTATCTCTTTGTTCCTTCCAAAGCTGAGATTGGCAGCTTTAAGGAGATCAAAGTCAACTTTCAAATGTATCCCAAATTGATAATCTCCAGACTATCATACACCTCGTACTCAGAACAAAAAAATAAAATCCATAATGACATGAGCATGGTAAATATGGTTCTTCTGTTCCACTAAGTAAAAGTAGATTATACATGTTTTTTAGACTTCAAAGGCCTGTCCTTCAGGTCAGGTTTCTTTAAGGTCTGGAAAGCTGCATGCACTCCCTTTTGTGTAAGCCTCATAAAAGACACTGCAGCAATAACTGGAGAGGATTTTTTTTCCGGGGCTAACACTGCAATTTCAAAAATACATGAACAAAACATTTTAAGGGAAGAAAAGCAGGGATCTAGCCAGTTAATTTAATGTAAATACAGCAATATGATGTGCATTAGATCTTGCTTCTGCTGTAAAGCTGACCCCATAAATGGGACTTTGTTTTCCTAATATGCTGGTGAGAATGTTACTCTTCAAAGAAAGAAAAATGTGAGGCTATTATGTTCCCTTCCGATGTCAAAAGGTGTAAAAACACACACTTCCAACAGAAGGCAGGATTACAGACCTGATCCAAAGTCTCTGGAAGTTAATGGAAGGTTTTCCATTGACTTCAAAGGGCTTTTCATCCAGCCCAGGAGGGGGTGAATTTCTGATGCTACATACCCTTCTTTGTGTGGAGCTGAGTAGAGCAGGAGGAACAAGAGGCAGGACCACATTCCGCTTTATGAACCAAAGACATATCAAGATCTCTGGTTCCAACTATGTGTACACACAATCAGTCCAGCAGTAGCAGCACTGCTCTCTTGAAGCCATGTGTGACAGATCGCCTTCTCACCCCTCTTCAGAAACAGGCAGGAAACTCTTCTTTGGCTCCAACAGTGCTCTTTATTTCACAGTGCAAGGCCCCACCACCAATGTACACAGCTTTATGCACAGCTCTACAGCTTACAGCTCTACTCACAGCTCTATATAGCTCAGCTCTACACAGCTCTTTCTCTCACTCCATACTACCACCACCACGCTGGGCTTCCTTCCTGGCAGGCTTATATCCTCCTGAGGAGGCTGCCAGGTGCAGCTCATCCAGGCTGATTACCCTGCAGCCCAGGTGGCTGATTAGGCTTTCTGCAAGGGGAGGTTTGCAGGCTTCTGCTCCCTCTTAAAGGGCCCGCAGGGCTGGCTCAGACACTCCTGGCCAGCACCCTGCCACACATGTTACCACTGGCTGGCAGCCAATGACTTTACTCTGACCCCTCCAATAGGACTAACAGTCTGTGCAGGGAAAGTAAATGGGATTCTGAGCAGCATTGACTAATCCTAGATTTTTAGGCAGATTTTAGTTTGCATTGGGGGAGAACAGTATCAGGCAGAGGTACATCTGCTTACCTTGGCCTTTCCCACTTTTTTCTCTTGTCCCACCGGTTATTTTGTGGCAATAGAGGCTGCCATGCGGAGGGAAGAGGAAGATCCCAGATTTCCTTTTGGCTTTAAATTGGCTTTATGCGTCATTTGGCTCCCTTCTATAATGCAGCAAGGACATATGTGTGCTTGTGAAATTAACAGCAGGTGCCAGTAATCCAGCATATAGTCCCCAGGCCTACACAGACCAGTACTTTATATTACTGTCTGTATAGTGCAGTCTATATACCTCAAGATGTATGTTTTTTAGAGACTATGTTTTCCTGATATAGTACAGGTTGACAAATTCATATTATATATGCTTAGGAGATATACAGTATATTAGTCATTGTGCAGTGCTGGGAGCATCAGTGCTTGTGGATTAGTGTTTCATTTAGGGAAACTTTACTGTGATGAAACAGCTCTTTGCAATCAATGCTTGTGGGACTCTCAAGGACCTTCTGGAAAGAAGTACTGTTGCTAGAAGAAAGGAAGAACACAAGGGTGACTTTTGTCACTTTTAAAAATATGAGTGAATCCCGTGGTCAGAAGAACGTTAAACTGGCTGAAGCCTGCAACTCACAAGATGGTTTTAAAAAAAGCAATGACAGTGCAACCATCCCCACACCACTCATTAATGTGATTTTGCTGGAAGTATGGCATAGCCTCTGTGCTCTTGGTCACCCTACTGTGACAGCCAGCAAAGGTGTCAGTTAGTGTCAATAGTCATTACTTAGGGCTGTGTTATAACTGTGGGCCTGTATGAACAATACCTGAGATTCTGTCATTTTCCCCATCTGTACTGACTCTGCTTCACTTTCATAATGAAACCTGAACACAAGCTGTATCAGTGCCAGACACAAGGGAAGGATTTCATCCAAAACATTTAGTAAAATCTGATTAGCCTTGGAACAAGATCAGGGTCTGAAGAAAAGTTTGAAAACTAAGGGCTGTCCCTGTACGAGTGCCAGAAGGGGAGGGCAGTAGGATGCATCTGGGGAGAAAAGGGTAGAAGAAGCCGCTTTCCCCCACTCTCCAGCATCTTGACAGGAGTCAGACAGAGTACAGGCCTCTAGTGACTGCGGGAGCCTGAGGCCCACCTATCATATCCCAGAGTTCCACAGCACCTAAGGGGCCACGTGGGGGCTATGGGAGAGAAGGCTTTGCCGCTATCTTCACTCCCCCACCCATGCCTGCTGACAGCTCTCAGTGGCTGTGGAGACGGGAAGGAGGAAAGATGCTCTACGTTTCCAAAGCACCTATAAAGATCACTGCCAAGCTTGCTCTGCTGGTTCCATCTGTTCTATTGTCCCCCCCTCCCCCCCGGCTCCCTCCCTCCCTGGTGCCACTCCGATGCACAAGGTCATATTATTGCCCTAATAATTTAGATCCATTTCCCAATTTTTTTGCAACATTTTCCATGATGTTTTTCCAAAATGTTGATACACATTTTTATCATTTTTTTCTGAAAACATTTTGAAAATTTTCCTTTAGCAAAATCATGGTCTTCTGTGAGAAAATGCAATTCTTGGTAAATGTACACTTTCAGAACAAAAGATCATGGAAATTTTGAAAGAAAGAAAGAAAGAAAGGTCCATGTACATTTTTCATTAAAAATTTTGTTTGAAAAAAGCCACTTTTTGATGGAAAAATGTGCATGTTAAACAGCAAGCAATCCTTATACCAGCATTTCTCAAATGCAGCCACCAGGGACTTTTTTTGTGGCCACGACATCCTGGGCAGTGATTGGGAGTGGCCCCTCCCCCAGGACCGCCAGCAGTGGTTGGACCCTGCCCACCTCTGAAGAAACAGATAGCCAGTGAGTTCCTCATTTCCCAGGGCTGGTGGAATCAGGGCCCAGCCCTGGGGTAGAGGGTGGCAGGCTCCAGCCACAGGGCTTCAAGGTCCATTCCCTAGACGTACGGTGGTGGACTCTGGCCTCAAGGTCATCCTCCCATACCTCTGGCCCTTGTTGCCTACTCTAGTGCTCCTGGCCCCTGCTGCCTCCACCTCCACCTCCTTCTCCAGGGCTTAATTTGTTCCCAGGCTTGCCAGAGCTGAGCAAGTCTGCTGCAAAAATTAATACTTGTTAATATCACTTTTCACAACAGACTTAGTAATTAGGAAATCTAAAAAAAAAAAAAAAGCAACCACAAAAGCAAAAGATATAACAAGAAAAAAAGATAAGAATGTGCAAAGCACCTTATTTGTGTTTCTATTCTGTTTAGGTTCAGTAAAGATTAGAGACAACTGTAAGTTATTTTTATTATTGAGTCTGCAAAAAAATAATAATCCTACATAAACAAATTGCAATGATTTGGACAGATGTATGTGCATATTTATTTATTTATTGTAAGGTTTATTAGTGTTTAAGGAAAACATGTAAGAGCAGCCACTGGCAAGAGTTGGTGGCCGCACTCTGAGGCCACACAAAAAGTTATTGTGAGAACCTCTGCTTTAGACCATTCAACTTTCCACCACCCACATTCACCACAGTAATAATATTTCTACCAGATGGACGCTTCTAGCTGGTTGACAATTATTTCCTGACCATACAGAGAAAGACTTTCATAGGTGCTAAGCATTTTGAGTTCTCCTTGACTTCAGACAGAAGTGTAGCTGCTCAGCAGTTTTGAAAATAACAGGGACACGGGCACAACTGTTAAAAAGTTAGGAATTTTTTTTCCCCACCCACAATCTGTATTTATGATACCACTGACATCCTACACTGCCCAAAAGAGCGTGGCATGTAATCTGTTAATAAGTTAAATGACAGTGTGTGTCCTGTGAAGTTACTGGGAGATTTTAGGCTCTCATTACCTCACAGGTTCAGACTCCTACTTCGCTAGCCTTTCCTGACTTAAAGTCAACCATTGTACTCTTCCTGGTCATAATAGATTATTTATGTTTATTGTATCTTTCTTAGCATTGAGTTTGTGCTTGAAAATTAAATAGTTACATAACATATAGTAGAGGCTCAAGAGAAAATAAGTGGGCCCTGTGTTCAGCAGTATAGTACAGGCATTGCTAATTATTTATTTCCTGCTGTTAAGCAGAAAACAGGCATGACTGCCCTCACAACAGCTGCAGCATCACCACATGTGAAACACCATGAACTTTATGCACTAGCTCTAGCTTTGGGGGGCAATGGGTATTACAAGCAGGTAGACTGGTTGTCAGAAGAGGCTTCTGAAGAGTCCTAGTGCATCAGCAGCAATTAATGCAGGTGGTATTTTAGACAAGGGAGCTAATGAGCTTTAATATGCATGCAGGTGAGGGAGTGCTGAATCAGTAGAGCCATTAATGAACCTATGACAGCCTAATTAGCTACAATTTAAAATCTATGGAATCTAATCAGAGAAGCTGAACACTGCTGCAAATCTGTGTATGAATGAGTCTTTCTAAATACTCCAATCTGTTGCTTAGTCACTGATTGATAGTAATTGCTTTTTTTCCCTCTATTGTGTGTAGGAAAATGCCCAATTTTGTTCTGATAGAGGAGGACACAACATTGAAGTTAAATGCCTAAGATGTTTTGCTGCTTAAGTTTTAATCAGGGGATCTTAAAAAAAATCATCAGGGAATCTTAAAAAAAAACCACAGGAAAATTAATTTTCAGCTCTGAATATAGATGATTAAAAATACACCAACAACTTTTCATGTACTTGGCTGGCAGAAATTATATGCTTGTTAATCAACTCCAAATAGTTTATATGAAATTAAAGATAGAATGACAGCTGAAGTGGCACAAAAGGCACATATTAATATTAAAAACCCCTTTCTTTACATAGGACATTTTATTATGGTCTTCTTAGATAACTGATTTTTTTTCTTTTTTTTTTCTCTCAGAGACAGAAACATCTTTGAAAAGAGATGCAAAAGGACTTTTTGGAGTTACTGTTAATTAGCTAATAAAAGAGAATTCTTTTTATTAAAGATCACACTTTTACTCCATTTTATTCTAGAATTCTTGTGCACAATTTGAAAGTGTAATATTATAGAAAATATTGTAGAAAAATATTAAAGGGTAGCAACATTTTTCAGCATAATAAAAATGTTACAAATAAAAGTTCAAACACTGGAATCATTAGTAAATGTATCCTGTATTCAGGGTCTGGGATCCTGCCATTCTTTCACAGGCTAACTCCTATGAGAGTTTTGCCTCCCAGGGAAATGCTGGGTAGGGTTCTTTGTCTGAGGCTAGCGTAGATATTTAGCAATAGCACAACACACAGATTTATATCAGCTGATGGGTGAGATTGCTGAAGAGGCAGGAGAACATTTTGGGTTGAATTCACTTCATTCTGTATGCTCAGTAAATGTTATTATCATCAGTATAGCTATAAACATAAATATCAGCACTAAATACAGAAATGACTGCAGAGTCACAGCCTTCAGCATCAGTGTGAAGTAATTTCAGGTAGCCACAAAGTAGCTGGAGACTGAATGCATGAGCTTCTGAAGATTTGGCTTTCTGATGTGCCCACAAGCCTGGATTTACAGCAGAAGCCATGTAGATGTTAGGTAAAAAGCAAGTCCCTACTCACCTCTCCAGCACCGGAGATTCCTGAGGAGTTGGTATGGGCCCACAAACTGTCAGAGACCACTTACACAGACATTAATTCATTGATCAATGAGCTCACACTATCCCTAGCTTAAAGCTTCTCAGTGAGTGTGGCAAGTTTATTAGGGGTGAGCATCAATATTTATACACAGAAGTAAACAAAGTGATTAACAGATCATAATGGTCATGCATAATCAATCAAGATTCTACAGGATAAAACAGGTTAAAATATAAATTCCAAGACAGAGGGGAGATGGCTACTTAAGGGGAGGGTGTGTGTGTGTTATGAGTAGTTCGCAGGTCAGAGCTTTGATTGAAAGTTCAGACAGAGACATCAAGTCTGGGTGCAGTTTAAACTTATCAATAGTTCAGACTCAACATTGATAGCCGTTTGATGGAGATGAGAGATCACCTGTCCTTAAGCATTTAAGAACTCAGACCCCCTTGTCCAATCACCTGAAGCAGACAATGTTATGATCTTTCCAGTGAGGAAGAATAATCAATTCTGGAATTTGTTTCCTCCATTGATTCAAAGTGGTTGACCTCCAAATGGAGCTGGCTGGCAAACATCGATTCCATTTGAAGTGTGAGATACCGCCAAATACCTAAGACAGCATCCTGCTCCAAATCAGACAGGGCAGAAACTTGAAATGGGTCTCCCGCTTCCTGTCATAAATGCTCAGCTATTAGCTCTTCTAGGGTCACCAGTGCATCTCCCCACCCACCTTCCCTAAGCATCAGGCTATTTGGAGATCGCTCACTCTCTCTCCCTATCCCCCCCATCCCCCTCACATTCTGAACCTAAGAAACTGTCCCAACAATTTATTTCTTGCAATTGATCAGTTTCAATGAAACAATTAGTTTCTGAAAAAATGGCATTTTTTATAGGAAAAAGTTTTGGTAGAATGTTTTCTACTAGCTTTATCTCCAAGCCACATTCCCAAGGCCATTGAGAAACCAGTAGAAAGAAAATCTCTCCACTGACATTGGTTAGTTGCCAGTATCCTGGATTTCTCTCCGACAGATTTCAGAACAGGCTATGGGGACTTGCATAGTGCTGTTTGTGAACCTTCTGCCGTCCAAGAAGCATTTACTGAAGAAATCCTTAAATAGCTCTGCACGGTGAATAAGTCTGAGAAAATCAGTCTGATCACAGACCATCCAGGGACAGAGGAAAAGATGAAATTCACTAAATAAATAATTTGCTATGAATTATTGTCCAAGCTCTAATCGCCAGTGCCATTCACTGTCATAATTTGCTGAATCAGCTACACAAGCTTTGATGCAAGTGAGGGCTGCCTCTGATGATGGTCTCTTGAGATTGTAGCAGACACTGGACTTTGATTTCACACATTCCATCCACCCCATTTTCATTTTTTGGATGAAGCTAGTGAACAGCTATAACAGGTTCCATTTTATATGTAGTTGTCTGCCTCTCCCCCCCACCCCGATCTAGTTATTGCATTATACAGCAGGAGTGAAAATAAACACAAACCAATGCCCTGATCCTGAAACCCTAACTCCCTTTAAATTAAGTGGGAGTTTCACCTGAGTAAGAAATGCAGAATAAGGCGCCAAGTTGGTGACATTAGTTAATTTATCCTCCTATAATTTAAAAGTAGGAAAACTAATCTTAATTCTTGAAAAAAATAATTTTACAATACTACTGCTCTACACATATCAAGCACCTTTCATCTGAGAATCTCAATAAAGGCACAATTTTCATTAGAGCCTCTACCCAGCCTCCAGTTGTATGTATGTGTATTTGCACACACCTGCACATACACAAGTGCACACAAGTAACATTTGCCAGTACAAAACCTGTTTGAACAAACCTGGATATAATGGGCCATAATGTGATCTTACTCACATTGGTTTTATTCTGCTGTAACCTTATGGGCTGGATCCCCATATATACTTGTGCACCTTGAAGCAGAGATGGCATTATGCCACCTTTCCACAATCCTTTCATCCTGGGAGAACCTAGGGGCTGGTTTAGGCCCCCTTCCTCCTGACTCCCCCTCCCCCATACAACTAGTTGGAGTACCAAAGAGCTTCCCTAATTTATGTTAGAGGGAATGGTCCCTGGGGCAATTCCACTGGCTCAGGATTGCTGGACCACAGCACCTCCTGGTCACATTAACTGCTGCCCCCTCGCCTGCCCTTTCAAGGTGAAGGGTGGCTTAAGGGTAACAATGACAACAGAGGAATTCTAAGCAGCCCCTTTAGGGAACTTTTAAGTCACCTTTGTACTGGTGGAGCAGAAAACCTGATTCAGTAGCTTTAAAAGAGTCTGAACACTGGTGTGAGCGAGAATATACTTAGGCTAATTTTATGTGAATACCTGTAAGCCAGGAAGCTAAATACTGAAGTCTCACACCACCTCTGAGGTGGATAAATAATTGTTATACCCATTTGTAAAGATGCATACACTGAGGCACCGTGAGGTGGATAAATGTATTCAAATCTATACAAACAGTCCGAGCAGAGCTGTGATTATACTCAGGGGTCTGATTCTACAACAATTTACACCCGTGAAAATTAGGAATAATGCCACAAGGGTCAGTGTGAATGAGTGTCATAACAGTCAAAGCAGGCCCAAAGAGTCTTCTTATCTAGCAACTAGACAACACAGTAATAAAATGTGTTTGCTAATAAAATTTGTTTGCCATGTGTGATCTAAGAATGTGTGTTTGCAACTAAAATAGAGCAGCTGTCTCTTTGCAGACTGACAGCTGCAAGATGCAGATCACACAGTTTATCACAGAGCCCCCTAGCCTGCAGGCTAGGTCAAGAAACCCTTAAGAATTTGAAGCAATAGTTTATATAATCCCTACTTGGACTGCCAGCTCCTGGAGCTCTGGACTGATCAATTAGGAGTCTGACTCAAGAGACTACAACTGTAATGGCTACCTGAACCTTCTGACACCATTTCTTAGCATGCAGGGAGTCAGGACTGGGGACAGAATAGTCTAGAAAATCCTGCTGAGGCAAAGAGGAAGGGTTCTTCATGGGGTGGATCTGGACAAGCAGTTTACTAGACCAATGATAAGTTAGGGCTGCTCAGACCCCAGTTACGGGTCAACTTGACTCAGAAAGCAAGAGACAAGATTAGTTTTCAGCTTTTGAGCCTAGGAGCTGCTAGAGAGAGAAGCAGAGTAACGCAGTGAGTCTCTGATTAATTCCCACTCCCCACAAAGGGACTATTTGATTCAAAGACTTCAAACTGCTGTGGGAAAGTTGCATGGATCAGTCAGTTCCAGTTGTGCAGAGACCAGAGAGGCTGAGATCCATCCCAGCACAAGAAACCAAGAGCCAGCAGTGACCTCCACACCATTCCAGACCAGGCAATCAGTGAACCTGATAGCAACCAGGAAAAGACCCTATCCCACCCAGGGATGAAGCCACAAGTAGTAGATTTTTGTGACTGTATAAATATACAGCACTGCAACACTCATCTCAGGATCTAGTCTCACCATACAATCTGCCTGGGAAGATGCCAGTGATATGGTAACCAAATGCCCCAATATTATCAGTACCAGATCAATATAAGGGCCTTTGTCTTATATATGCAACTATACCTCCCCACCTAGCCCAGGAAAAACAAAACAAAACAAAGTGTCCCAGTTTTCCTCACTTGCTACCTGATCCCCCCTTAGGGAGGGAGCAGTTTTAAGTGTTGGGAGGTGGGAAATTGGTTGATTGATTAATGTTTATTACTTAGTAATTATCCTTAACCCTTTCCTTTCCCAAGGTGTATTTTCCTGCTCCCAGTAAACTCTCTCTTTGTTAGACTGTGATTTTGGGTGTGTTATTCCTTTGCTGGGGTTTGTGTGGATGTACTTTATAGCTTCTTGTATATTAGGTATTATAGTCCTTATGAATTAGTAGCATTATTTATTTTCTCAAGGGAGAACACCCCTTGTGTATTGAGCACAGTGAGGAGTCATCTGTAGTGGAGGCACCAGGAATCAGAAAACGAACCCAGGACCCAAACCAGGTGAGAAGAATAGAGAAGCCACTCCAAGTTACAAGAATCAGCAAGACGGCTTGAGTCACACCAGACGGGAGAGGCTATGCTTACAGTTTTTATACACCACTACAGCAGCTGCAGTAGTAGCACCACCACCACAGCAACTTTGGGGACTATTTTATCCTCTCCATGAAAAGTGAGCTTGCAAAGGGTGGTTTCAAAGCAGAATGTGGTGGATAGGGATTAATTCTGCAAGCTGTTGAACACTATGATCCTGATCCAAAAAAGTGCAGAAGCATAGACACCAAAAGGACTATTCACATGCTTAAATATAAGCACATGATTAAGTACTTTGCTGGATCAGGGCCAGAGTGCCCAGCGCCATGTAAAATCAAGCTTTTAGTCAGTAGAGCTATTACAATTCTTGAATACAATACAAACTGTGACCAGTAATTTATTTAAAGAAAAAGAAAGGCTTCCTCATTTTCCCTTGTTTGGAAACACTTTTCTTTATTTTTCGCACAGTGGCAGCTTTATTTTTTCTATAGCATTTCCTGCTGGGGTGTAGCTGAATAAATTCATTTTAAGGCAGTTGGTAAAGTGTTTTCTTTCTGTACATCTCTGGTGATGCATTTTTTAATAAATCATTTTTAAGGTGGCTGCTTCTGTATTTTTCCTTTTATTTCCTGCTGTGGAGACAAGGGCTTTAATAAACAATTTTTTGGGAGTGACTATTTTTACATTTTTTTCTCCTCTATCCTGCTGTTACAGTGCTGTAAGCCTGTTATATGTTCATTTGTTTAAAATGGCTGCTATTTCTTATAGTTTTATAAATGACTCTTCAACATTTAGTCTTTCCTCTAAATAAAAGTACTGAATAGGAAAATGTTAAGTAATAGAGTTTAGACAAAGTGTGGGCATTATATCCTTTGACCATGATTGTAAAAATATGATCCCAATATATCTTTTAAGACATTAATACATTCTTTGTTTAATAACTAATTAATTAGTTATTAAAAGTTAACAATTTTTTTCCAGTGACTGTGAAATACACCAAGAAATGCATTTTTTGAGGAAGGGGCACATTTTAGGCTGAATTTGCAAATAATTTCTGCCAAAACTCCTCCACCCTGGGAAACAAGTAGAAAATGTTGAAATGTTGAAATGTTTCATTTTTCATATTTTGTTTTGTAAAAACTAAAAATGAAACTAAACTAAAAAAATGTTTCATTTTTCATATTTTGTTTTGTAAAAATATTTCAAAAATGTCAATTTGAAAAACTTTGTTTTTGAAAAATCCTAATGTCATCCTGAAACAATGTTTGAAGCGTGTTCTTTGAAATGAATTTCAATTTTCTTTTTCTTTTCAGCACACAAAAAAAATATTTGGAATGAACAGATTTCTTTTTCCTGGATTTTTCATTTTGTCCATTGAACTGAAAAATCAATTATTTGCTGAGCTGTAGTAGTGGGATTCAAAGAGAGAGGGGATGAAATAATGAATGAGAGGCAAGGAAGATGTTAGTGTCTACATGTTGTAGACGTTGTTAGAAATATATTAGTTTTAATATTTAGGGAGAAACCCATTCAAATAAAATACTTTTTATTGTAGGGCAGATGGATGAAAATTACCTGTTTTGCTGTTGACTTGAGTGAGGACAAGATGTTACCCTATTTCAGTAGTATTGCTTGGCTATTCTTGCTGCCAGCATAGACTTGGTGTCTAGGTTTATGTACCTTATATATTATTGATATATGAGTAATAGCAGATATTGAGGCCTGGCAAATCATCTTAACAGTGATACAATCTGGATTTATTCCTTGTTTATTGTACGTTATTTAAACCACACCTTGAGCAGAGGAGGTCAGAAACACTGGGAAGACCTTCCCTTTTTTCAAATCGTTCAGCCCAAACACCTAATGGCCAATTCTCAGAGAGCAGCTCTACTCAAGAATTAACACTCGTTAGACAGGATTAGGGCAGAGACCAAAATCCCTTGCTGCTTGCCTCAGTTTCCCTAAAGATGCCTGTGCATCAGAAAACCAACAGCACTACATCTTATTATAAGGCTAAAACTTGCTTCCATGCAAAGAAAAGGAACTTGACAAACTATGTATCATAGCTCCATCATGGGGCTCCTGTCAGATATTCTAAAGTGCATTGTTCCTCTAAAAATATTTGTGCTTTATTTTTACATCACGAACCAAATCAGGCAGTCCTTGCTCAAGCACAACACCCACTGCAACATACATTAATTCCACTGGTGATCCGTTGTCACCTCACTTTACTATTGTTTTATGTTCTTGTACAGTGCAGGAGTACAAATAGCTTTAGTGAAACACAGAAGAGAGCAGTTTGGGCCAAATCCTGCTAACTGGACTTCAACAACTCTTCTCATATGGGTAAGATGATTGTGTCCTTCATGTAGAAAACTATCATCACAACTGGTGGTGTTAGGGGCTTATTTAGTAAGCACTAGTTTGTACCTTTATTGGTAGCATTAGCCAATGTGACTGACATGTTCTTGCAATCCTGGATTTAGTTTCCCTTTCCTATCCTCCCCTCACAAAGAAAGTCCCCGATCAAATGATGTGTTGCCTGATCTGTAAATGATCTGTGGATAAATGAAAGATTTCAGACTCCAGGCTGTCAGTCTGGCACCTTTCATGAGCACTAAATATACTTTAAAAATATAGATTAATGTGTTGATTTTAGCATGAAATTCATGTAGATTGGACAGAGGTTCTACCAGTTGGCCAGACCTTAAAGCAGGAGTCTCAAACTCAAATGACCACGAGGGATGTATGAGAACGAATGCACTGGCTCGAGGGCTGCATCGTTGACATACCCCCCTCACTGCCCCCAGCCCCGCCCCCCCACTCCACCTCTTCCATGAGGTCCCACCCCTGCCCTACCTCCCCCTCTGAGCACATAGCTCCCCGCTCTTCCCCCTCTCTCCTAGAAAGCGCTAAGCACCACCAATAGCCGTTTGGCAGTCGGAAACGTCTGGAGGTAGGCAGCGAGGGGGCGGTGGGAGCTTGGTAGCTGCAGGAAATAAAGTAGGGGGAGAGAAGGGACACAGGGAGCTTGGTGGGCCGCAGAAAATAACTCCGTGGGTTGTGTGTTTGAGACCCCTGCCTTAGGTGAGCTACTCCACTGCCTAACAAATCTGAGCCTCATACTCAGCCTCAGTGTTACGCGGCGGGGGGCACCATGGGGAGATTGGCAGGCTGCGCAGCGGGGGAGGCCGTGGGGAGCTTGGCGGGCCACAGGGAAGGGCCGCATGTTTGAGACCCCTGCCTTAAAAGCGATTGTAGTAAAATCAGATTTGAAGTTCTGAAAAAGTGCATTTTCAGACAAAGATCACTACAACAAAAATGGAGTAGGGGATGATGGAAGTTTCAAAAGTGTACTGTAGGCAGCCAGGAAATAACTTTAGATGGGAGTCCCCAGAAAAGCAAACTAAACTTTTCTTCCTAAGACTTTTCCCTGAGAAGGGTTTGAGAGTAGAAGGCATTCAGCACCCTTCAGGATCTGTTCCATCTGACTGTCTGATAAACCCAATTTAAGTCAAAAAACATGTCTAAGGTTTATTGTATCTGTGTCAGAACCCATTCACGTGGTCTTGAGGACCCTGAAGTTAAAAACATTTGGTTCCATATGAATCCAGCTCTCCCCCGGCTGAACCTCGTTTTGAACCTATTAGTAAAATTCTGCACTGTTCTGTCCCATTGTCATATATTTGATAGGAAAGGAAGTGGGAAGTATTATTATTATTTTTATTATTACTATTATTTATTTGTATTACCATTTGTCATGGACTAGAGCCTCATTGTTCTAGGTGCTGTACAAATAGAACAAAAGGAAGTAATAATGAGTAGCCCTTAGATCTGATTTAACAAATCTGATATTTTTTAAAATAAATTATTTGATCTCTCTCTCTCTCAAGTTTGTAACCAACCTATATAATTGGGAGAATAAAATACACATACTCCTCCACTGCCAGTTGGGAAATACAGGAGGAATCCCGTGTGACACCAACCACAACTTGCCCCATCCATCTGAATAAAACAGGTTTGAACATTGACTGTACACAGCAGCCCAATGAAGGTCTTTGGTATTCAGCTTTATAACAGAATTGACAGATAAAATATATTGCTCTGTGGGGGTGAGACCTTTAGAAAACATATGGAGTGATATACTGGGGGAGAGGAGACATGAGCTGTTACAGCTGTACTCAAGACTTTGGTTGCAGGCAATAACAACTCATCCTCTGTGTATTGGCACAGCAGAGGACTTGCCATGCACACTCACCAGTGGGTTACACACAGGTACCATAATGCTAGAAGAGCCTAAATAGTGTAGATGAGAATTTGTGTCAATCTTACCAGCCTTTTCCTTGCTTTGTAGGCAATGTACATTCTCTGCACAAGCAGGCTCAGATATTTTCATCGAGCTTTAGCCTTTTAAAAAAGATTTATTCTAGTCTATAAGTGGAAATTAGCAAGATCTGAAGGAAACATTTTACTGAACTTACTGAAATATGAGAGCTGGGGCTACTGCTAGAAATGTGATTAAAAAATTCACATTTTCAAAGAACCAGGCCATCACTGTGAGGCAAATGAAACTGAGTTGCTAATAACACCAGACATTACCTCTATGTTGCTTCTATCTTTCTTTTTTTATATCTTGCTTCACTTGAATATGAAGATATCCTATGTGATTGAACTATCCAATACTGAAGAGTCAGCACTGCTGCAGCAGTTGAAAGAACTACATTGCGAACTTTATTATGTTCATCTGAAAAGCAAAATCAGTAATTATGAACAACTTACAGGACAGCTGACTGTAGTTAAATCATTTGCGTGTGATACACCCACAATCTTAAAATGTTCTAATATATAAAAACACACTCAGCAGCTGCAGCACTTCTATTTTGAATGTCACTCTCCTAAGTTTATAGGAGCTCTTTGGTTAGGAGCTTGTACATGTTCTTTGGTAAGGAAAAAGGTGAACTTTTCCTCTTCCTTTTTTCTACCAACCAGGACCCTGAGCCTCAAATGGAGCTGAGAATTGCACAGTACAACTCAGGAAGAGTGATCTCCGGACCCTGGACTGGTTGTACTCTAGTCCATTTGCCTGGTGTGAACCAGAGCATCAGGAGGGCTGGTCCAATTGGTCAAAGGTGCCACGAGGCTGATTCCTGATAGCTAGGGATCATGAGGCTGAAAGGAATCCCCAGCCATGTCTCTCATACCATCTGCATGGAAGGGGGTTTCATTAGTTATTACACCAGTTCAGTGCCACTGGAGGATCTCCATACATTGTGCCAGTGTCCTATTGACAGTAAAGCAGCCACAAAGCTTCTGAAGCTTGGAGTGTTGAACTGTATCTAGACTGGGATTAGGTCAAAAACTAATGGAACAGGGATTGGAAAGAATTAGCCTCAACATGAAAAAATAATAATAATGGCAACACGGATAGAAATGAGATCAGACATGATGTGTATTGTCAGTTTAATATCTGCTTTGTCCTCTGCCAGTGACTTATATCATAGGAAGGACTTGGTGGTCAAACCAAGTTTCTTTCTTAAACTGCCAGGATCTTCTGGGTCAAATTCTGAGCTGAGTCTGACTGGGGATAGACTTTAAGTACTGTAAGACTAGAAAGAGTCTAAATGGATGTAGATTACATCTTTTCCTTGTCCCCTCGTGATATGTTGCACTAACTTATGCTTTTTTTAGACTCCCTCAGACTTAACTTTGACTTCACTGTGGAGGCCCACATCCACTTGCCAATATGTAACTCAGAGGGCTTGGCTACACTGCAGATGTAAAGCGCCTCAGTCTGTACACACAGACAGCTGCAAGTGCACTGGCGTGGCCACCTTTGTGGCACATGCAGCTGCATTGGGAGCGGTGCAATACGGGCAGTTACCCCAGAATTCAAGTGGCTGCAAAGTGCTTTGCAAGTGTGGGGGGTGGGATGGAGTGTGACAGTGAGCATGTTATGTGTATGTGGGGGGAGAGAGAGTGGATTTTTGGGGTGCTGAGAATGTGTCAGCACGCTATCTTGTAAGTTCAGACTTCCATCACTCACTCACTCAAAGCAAACATTTACTGTTTGCTTTGCCCTGGAAGAGATAAGCAGCCGCTATCTGAAACGGAGCTTTAAAAGGGCACTTCCACTTTCCTGCAGTGATTTCACAACAATGAGAAGAGAGGCCACTTGTCTTAAGGGGATTATGGGACATTTCCAGAGGTCAGTGAGAGCACAGTGACGTAACTCCTCGTTCACACTGACTCTGAAGCATCTCACTCAATGTATATCAGATGTTATTCCTCTCGCAGAGGTGGAGTACCAGGAGCGCTCCAGCCAGGGAGTCATGGCGCTCTACATGCCTTGCCAGTGTAGACGGGGAGTAAGGTAGAACACTCTGGGTGGCTATATTGTGGTATAATGTGCAAGTATAGTCAAGGCCTTACTCTCACTCCCGCTTATTAAACACTGTCTGAATTTGTTCTTCTCTAACAGGGCATAAAGTTATCAAAGGTGATGAAACTCACTTGCTGAGGGGCCAGAAATGGATGTGTGTAACAAGAATAACAGACCACTACTACATTAAAGTTTGCCTCCTTCTAGATCCTGAGTGTCCTAAATTACACCAGCCTACAACCCATTACACTCACCTTCACATCAATATCTGGGTTTCAGCAGGTATGAGGGAGTCTGAGAATTGGGAGGTTCTTACTGAGTGACACTGCCCTAAAAATCACCTCTGCATTTCTTTCTGTGATCCTAATTGAAGATAACACAGGATGTCATCCCATGATGGTTTGTTGCAGTGATGTTATTAAAGTGTTTGGGATTATACATAGTGTTATTGATACATACAAAATGAATACCTACATAAACAGGCAAGCAGAAACTTATAGACAGCACAAATTTGCAGGCAATAGGAAACTGGCTATAGGCTGTTTATGATAAAGGGTGCGGGCATGAAGAGAGGGAGCTGGTAACTTTGTCCTGAACATAAATGTTAATTCGTTTCATATTTTTTTAAAAATCATTAAAATATATGCTTATTTTAATCATAAAGTGAAGTCCCTAAACTGTTTCAAAATCCTCTTTCGATTGGAAAGGTGGTTATGCATGCAGTAGTCTTTGGAGAGCTTTGAGACTTAAATCACATGACCTTAGGGGACCCCAAACCTGCCTTTCCATCAATAACGCACGCCAAAGTAGGGCAGACTGGAAGGGCATTATCAGTTGTAAATTCAATCTCACTGTAGTTTAGCCATCCTATTCTTCTTCACTGGTAATTACACCATGGGAAATAACTACTTAAGTGGAATCCTGGGACTACTGTTACATTTTTTCAAAAAACTGATTAGAACATACAAGACAGTTTTCAATTTAAACTTTCAGGTTTTAATTCACAACAACTTCATAGTAGCAATTTGACCCGAGAATGTATAAATGTTAACAGGAGGTGACTTACATTTTGAATGATTATTTGTGCTATTCATTTTCAGAACTATTTAGTATTTCTCAAGATGGAATTCTGGAAATCTTTGATGATAATTAGTGCTGGGTGAATAATTCATAAAGGACAATTTGTTTGATGAATTTTGCCTTTTTTTCTGTTCAAAATCTGTCCAGAAGAAGATAACTTTAAAAAAAACCCATGTACTTGGTTAAACAATTATTATCCAACCTGGAATCCACCTGGATTTCAACAATTTCCACCCCACCATCAACCTCAGCCTGGACCAGTCCACACAAGAGATTCACTTCCTGGACACTGCGGTGCACACTTCAAAGAGAAACTGCAGAGCTACAATTCATTTGCAAATTTAACACCATTAATTTGGGCTTGAATAGGAACTGGGAGTGGCTGGCTTACACAAAAGCAATTTTGCCTGTCTTGGTTTTGATACCGCCTCATCAGTTATTGGGAGTGAACCACATCCACCCTGAGTAAATTGGCCTTGTCAACACTGGTTCTACACTTGTAAGGTAATTCCCTTCCCTTCATGTGTCAGCCCTGGTCCCAACTACGGCTTAAAGTCGACTTTAGCAAGCTAAAGTCGATTTAAGCCTGTACCCGTCCTCACCTGCATGCCCTTAAAGTCGATTTTAAGGGACCTTAAAATCGACTTTATAACTCCTCCATTACCAGAGGCGTAGCTGAAGTCGACCTCTCTCTAGGTCGATTTTCAGCTAGTGAGGCTGAAGGTGACATTAAGCCTCCAACCTTCCCAGCAGCTCCGCGAACCCCCCGCCCGCCTGAACAGCCCTGCGCCGAACCCCCCCGCCTGCCCCAGCAGCCCCGCGAATCCCCCCGCCTGCCCCAGCAGCCCCGCAACCCTCCCCGCCTGCCCCAGCAGCCCCGTGAACCCCCCGCCCACCCGAGCAGCCCCACGAACCCCCCAGCCCGCCCCAGCAGCCACGCGCCGGACCCACCCCGCCCGCCCGAGCAGGGGGGGGAGCCGGCACGGGGCTCCTCCAGCGGGCGGGGGGGTCCAGCGCGGGGCTGCTCGGGCAGGTGGGGGGGGGGTTCGCGGGACTGCTGGGGCAGGCGGGGGGTCCGGGACGGGGCTGTTCAGCCGGGCGGGGGGTTCGCGGGGCTGCTGGGGCAGGCAGGGGGGTTCGCGGGGCTTCTCGGGCGGGCGGGGGGTCCGGCACGGGGCTGTTCAGGCAGGCGGGGGGGTTCGCGGGGCTGCTCGGGCGGGTGGGGGGGGTTCGCAGGGCTGCTGGGGAAGGCGGGGGGTCCGGCGCGGGGCTGCTGGGGCAGGTGGGGGGGGGTTCACGGGGCTGCTCGGGCGGGTACGGGGGTCCGCGGAGCTGCTCGGACTGGGGCTTGTCCCCTGGGGAGCGTGCCTGGCTGCCCCGAAAGGCGGTGACAGCTGGGGACTCCCTGCACTGTGGGATACTTACCCACAGTGCAACACTCCCTATGTTGACCCCTGTAAAAGTTTTAAGGACAGACACGGAGTTGCTGTCCTATGTGGGGATGCACTAAGTCCATTTTCTAAAATCGACTTAAGGAAAATCGACTTAGTGCTGTAGTGAAGACGTACCCTTAGTATATTTAGGCCTGAATCTGTAATTTTCACTCCATGCATCTGAATAAGTGGGTTATTTACCCATGAAAACATGTACCCAAATACATTTGTTAGTCTGTAAGGTGCCACCAGACTCCTCATTAAATATTATGTTGCTCCACAAGCAAAATCAATGAACATACTTAGAATAAAGCCTGATAAAATAATATAGGGTGAATATTTAGCATTACTTCCATTCAGAAGAGATATTAATTTTTTAACTTATTTTTGGTTGCTGTCTAGCTGCATGCTAAATAAATCACTATGGTGAACCACCAAGTTCTGGACCACATTTGTGCTCAGTAAAACGCCTTCACTTGTTCAAAACTGCTGGGGAGCAGTTCCTGGTGTCAACAAATGTAAAGTACTTGGAGAAACTTTGAGTAGGAAACAAAAATGCTATATACAACCACATATTATTCTAGTACATGATTAAAGATTTTTTGGTACCAGGAAATAGACACCCATATATCTTTGCTTACAACATATGCCAAATATTTTTTTCATAGCTAATAAGAATTAAAAACAGATGAATCTTACTGATTGAAATGCTATAGAAACATACTGAAAAATAATGTTATGAATGATATATATAATTGTTTAGTCACCTAAACATAGTTTTACTCACTCAGAATTCCATCATTTTTGTAGATTCATCACCAGGGAAAGTGCCATGGGAATTTAACTACCATGACTCTGTCTGGGGTTAAATTGGGAAACTAAGACACAAGTCTATGCTTAATCACATTTATTTATACAATTTTAGACAGAATTATTGTCACATATAATATTGAACATACATTTATACCAGACAATAATAACAGACATGATAGAATGGGAGAGGCCCAAACTACCACATTCTGTGTCACCAGGAATTTGCAACATTCTAACTTCCATCAGAGGCTGGTCATTGCCTCCTCTGATCTCCTGGTCTGGTCCTTCAGTACCATTCTTCAAATCATTAAAAAATCACTATCAAAGCCTTTAATCTTATCATTTTATATTTCACGATTATGTTACCCTATTCTACCCTCTTAATCTATTTTGCAGGGAAGAGGTAGCTAAGGAAAACAACGATCCTTTAATGTTAACATTTCTTATCTTCTTTAAACCTGGGTTTTTAAAATCATTTTTAATGCAAAATCCAGTTTTGTTAGTGAATTAAAAAAAAATGAAATTGCTCTATATTGCATTTTGAGGGGTGTCTGAATTGTCAGGCCTTGATATTTAGTTGATTTTAATGGTATCCCAAAAAGTCTTATGGCTTGCTTATGTGAATAATTAGACCATGGCAAGCTGGGATATGAATCTGCCTTGCTCTAGCCTGCCACGGCTAACTCTCTGTGTGCATCTTGCTGACGTGTGCTAATAGTTTATTAGAGAGGTTTGACCTAATCCCACTTCAAAGGTTATGTCTACATTTATGGTGGCATGTAGAATACAGACATGGTGTGCCCCAATCGTGCAGCTATAAACTAGGTATGATTGTATCTCAGTTAGACATACCTGAGCTGTCTTCAGTCTAGCTAGCCTGGGTCCCAGAACTATCTGAGCAGAAATTTGCATGCAGGCTTTTCAAACCTACTCAGAATCCATGGTAATTACTTGCACTGCCACATCTTCAAATTTATGTTAGATTACAGTGAATGTCAGTTTGATCTGCAGTCGCGCCAGTGATTGAAGTCTAGATATGCCCTTATTCTCCTCTCACTTGAACCAGTTTTACCATTGACTCTAATGGAGTTGCTCCTGTTTACAGGCGTGTGAGAGGAGAATCAGTCCCAGTATATCAGGTTTTACTATATTATTACAGGACAATATTATCAGTTGTAATTGTGCAACTAGTGTGGTTGCACATACTAATGTGGTAGCAATAGCTATTCATTTTTGATCCAATGTGTTACTTGTAACACCATGTAAACTTATTTTTAAAAGATGGATCTAATCACCTCAATAGTTACTCAAAAGGGTAAGCAAATCTTATTTATTTGTAAAATCCTATTTTGTAAATTTCCTGCCACCAAGAAGTGGTATAATCCACCATCTTGGGGCCGTGTAACAGATCATTCATTTCCTAATTATTTCTGATGTGTAGGTGTCTCACAGGTAAAAACAAAGAAAAATGAAGCATAAATACATTCTGTGTATACTCAAGCAGGGAGCAGCTGTTGTGTGGGGAGTAAAATCTGCTGTAACACTATCAGTAAAAAAAGGTCATGGGTTTGCTTCCTAGCCTTAACACCCATCTCACTAAACCCATCTGTGTCAAATCCTCCAGGCAAGGCTTTTCTATTGCTGAATGGCATTTGGCCAGTCAGCAGTGAAATGGGTACCAGCAAGAGCCAAATAAAGCAACAGGAGATCATTGGCCCAGAACTCAGTTGATATCCTGGAGGCCTCCTGGCTTTGGGGCATTCATGAGCAGGAGATTTTCACCGCATGTTTCTGTCATAACACAGCATGCCTGGGTCCATTTGTAAAATAAACACATTGGTTGCAAAAACGATTTGCAAGAAAGCAGCTCGTTATACACTGTAGTAGAGAATCATCAATATAAACTCTGGCTCTTCACTCTATTTAAGATAAAGCATTTCAGGCTGGCTTTTAAATGTGAACCATTAAAGAGACGTTATTAAAGTGATGCATTTAAATAAAGAAAACATTCAATAAGGGACTGCTATTATGTTGCCAGTGCTACAGTTGCCAGAACTTTAGTCTTTGTAATCTCAATGTATTGTGTATGTTCATCGCCACCCAAGAGATAATGGCAGATACAAGATGTTTTTATAATTTGCTCATGGGATGAAGGGTGGGAGATCTGGTAATTTAGGCTTTGTCTACACTTTGTCGGCAAAATTTTTTGTTGGTCAGGATGTAAAAAACACCGCCTTCCCAACAGGTGTGTTTCACTGACAAAAGCACAGATATGGACAGTACTATGTCAGTGGGATTTGGGGGTGGTTTAATTCTGCGGGCAGGAGAACTCTCTCCCATCAGCATACAGTGGCTACATGGGAGACCTTACAGTGGGGGTACAGCTGTGCCTTTGTAAGGTCTGTAGTGTAGACAGAGTTTAAATTTGTTGCATGATAGTCAACTGGATTGGGAAATTGTCACTGTACAACTCAGATATTAGTTGTAAAAGAGATGGTAAACAATGAAGGGTTAGGCCCTGCCAGCAACTTATTTAAACACATGCTTAACTTTTAGTGCATGAATACAACACATGCTTAGCTTTTAGCACATGAGTATGCTCATTGATGCCCTTTGCTGGAGTGGAGTCTTAAATTGGGAAAGGCCACACCAGTATATTTATCTTAATTAAGTCAGCTGTTTTTAAACGGTATTTTTGTTTTTTAAAGTATTCAATTAAAATTTCTATAATTGAAGATACTCTTAGAAAAATGGAGACTCTGAATCCCTAACAGTAGATTAGGGCAGAAAAAAACAGAGCAGGAAAAAATCTACAAACTAGACAGAGAGCATGAGCTGTTGTAAATTAGTGTAGCTCCATTAAGTCTGAGTATGTAGCCCATAGGATTTGCCATTAAAATAGTTCCTCAGCTGAATGGAAAAAAAGGAGAGAGAAATATACATAAGGGATCTTAGTGTACTGAGAATCTCATCTATAATATCTGGGACTCTATTAACTCTTGACTGAATAAACAATATGATAAAAGATATATATTCAGATTTAAATTAGGTCAATGAGAATAATATTTTTCACATTATTCTTATCCATTTTATAACATTTTCATTGTTTAAGGGTAACAGTTCATGAAATGGTGGAAAAACTGAGCATGAATGCACAGTAAACATTCTGAGTTCTGCTGCAGTCTCAAATGTTATGGGCACTGTTTCTTTAAATCTCTAACTGGAAGTCACATTGATGTGTGTATGGAGGGGGAGAATAGGCAGTGTTCTATGCAGAGGCTTTTAAGTGAAGCAGAGAGAGAAGCTTTGGGCATACTACTGTTTCCTTATTCTCATGAAGTTCCTTGATCAATGTTAACAGAAAATGATGTTATGTGATGCCTTATCAATGCCACATGGCATGGTGCAGTATACTGAGATGCATATGTTTACCGAGAGGTGTAGGCAGTATGAAGGCAAAGCTAGAGTTACCATATTTTGCCAATCAAAAAAGAGGACGGGGTGTGTGGCCTAGCCCCGCCCACTCCCTTCCACTTCCTGCCCCTCTCCGAACCTCCAACTCCCCCCCTCTTTGTCCCCTGACTGCCCCTTCCTGGGACCCCTGCTCTCCCAGAACCCCATTCCCTACCTAAGCCTCCCTGCTCCTTGCCCTCTGACTGCCCCCTCCTGAGACCCCCATCCTAACTTCCCCCCAAAACCCCACCCCTACCTAATCCTCCCTGCTCCTTGCCCCCTGACTGCTCTCTCCTGAGATCCCCCACCCCTCCACCCCCCACCTAAGCTTCCCTGCTCCTTGCCAGGGCCAGCGACAGGAGTTTTGGGGCCCCGTACGGCAGATTGTATGCCCCCCGCCAGTCTCCCGCGGCCCCCCCACCAGTCTCCCGCCGCCCACGCCCCCCCCCCGCCAATCTCCCGCCAGTCTCCCGCCGCCCGCGGGGTTCCCCCCTCCCGGGCCGGTCTCCCACCGCCCGCGGGGTTCCCCCCCCCATCTCCCGCCGCCCGCGGGGTTCCTCCCCCAACCCCCGCATGCGCTGCGGCCGCGTGGCCCGGCCGGGAGAAGCAAAGGGGGGCGGGGGGAGGCTGCTGGGTGCCGGGGGAGGGGGCTGGTGAATGCTGCAGCGGCTGCCCGGAGCCGCGCCTTGCTCACAGGCCCCGCGACAAGGGGGTACAGCTGCGTACCCGCCCTGGACTTCAGGGGGCCCCCCTGAAGTCCGGGGCCCGGTACAGCTGTACCCGTTGTACCCCCCTGTCGCCGGCCCTGCTCCTTGCCCCCTGACTTTGACCCCAGAACCCTCGATCCATCTAACCCCCCCACTACCTATCCCTTGACTTCCCCCTCCAGAAATTTTCTGCCCCTTCTCTAACCCTGCCCCCCCCATTACCGTGCAGCTCAAAACAGTGTATGGGGGGCCCGCTCCACACTCAACCCAACACGCTGCCACTCTCCCCAGCTCAGCTCACAGCTGGTCCCACGTGCTCGGCAGCGGGGAGCGAGCGGCTAAGCCCAGCAGCTCTGAGAATGCGGGGGGAAGGGAGAGGGAGGAGGATGGGGAGCTACAGCTGCGGGAGAGACAGGGAGAGTCGAGAGGCTTTGACTGCCAGAGCCCAATGCCGTGCTCTTCACCTGGGGAGAAATCCCGGACATTTTTAGACTTTTATAAATTCCCACCGGATGCTATTTTTAGCCAAAAAAGATAGCCATGTACGGGAGCATCCGGTCGAATGGTAACCCGAAGCAAAGCTGTCTTCGGAATCAAACTAATCTACTTAGCACAGGGGTTCCCAAACTTTATTGTACCCCTTTCTGACAACAAAAATTACTACAAGACCCAAGGAGGGGGAACAGAAACCTGAGCCCGCCAAAGCCCCACCATTCTGGGGGGGCCAGGTGGGGAGAGAAAAGACAAAGCCTCACTGCCTCAGGCCTGGAGGCCAAAGCTGAAGTCCAAGGACTTCAGCCCCAGGCAAGGGGCCTGTAACCTTAGCCCTTCCACCCAGAGCTGAAGCCCTTGGATTTGGGCTTTGGCTATGAGCCCCAGCAAATCTAAGCCAGCCCTGGTAACTCCATTAAAATGGGGTCATGGCCCACTTTGGGGTCCTTACCCAAAATTTGAGAACCACTGATCTAGCATAATATGAAGAAAAGTTTCTCCCTCGAAACTTCAAATTCCATTAAAAATATCACAAAGACCAACATATAGAATTTAGAGGGAAAGGTATACTCTTAAAAAAAATTATAAACGTGCAAATCAATGAGTCTGAGATAAATGGAACAATTTAAAGAATGGTACTATATTACAAGCTTCTTCTGTGAAAACAGTGGTTAATTACTAGCCCACATGATTAAAAACCCTTCTGAAAAGAAATAATTTATGCAGTAAAAAAGCCTGACATTGTTATTTGGGAGACTAGCGAGGAGGTTAAGTAAGAATTTGTTTCTATAACAAATCATTATATAAATCCCAGCTTATTAATAATAGCCCAATTGCAGAGCTGCTCAAAAATCTAAAATTACTTAAATTATCCTCAGTACAATATGAACCTTTAAATAGGAGCATCAAAGTAAAAGAACTACCGGTAATTAATACATTAAAAAAGTATTCTATCAGGTAAAGATGCCAGCCCAAATGGATTCACAACAAAATTTTATAACCCATTAGCCTCCAAAAACGACCCCCTTTGGGTGTTTAATAATATTTTCCCCATGGGAAAATTCTTTCCTCTATATATAATGTTCATATCACAATATACTTTAAAGGAGGTCACCATATAGATTAATACTCCAGCTACAGACATTTCTTCTTATTAAATATTGACATATTATGACCCTCAGATGGGAAGAGGTAATTTCCATCCTTACTGACAATGATTGGGTAGGTTTCATGTGGAGGTGGTATACAATAAACAGTGTGTGAGTGGTGATACATTTGGTTGATTCTTCTACTAAGGTCATGTCTTCACTACGGGTATGTCTTCACTACAGCAGTAGTTCGATTTCCTTTATTTCGATGTTGTGAACGCGACGGTATACAGTCGATGTTGTGTGTCTTCACTACGCACAGCTAAGCACAGCAAGTCGAAAGTGTCTGTCCGCAAAACTTTTGCAGGCGTCGACATGACGAGCGTTGCACTCTGGGTACCTATCCCACAGTTCCCTGATCCCCCAGCAGGCACCATTTCGAGTGCTGCACTGTGGGTAGGCATTTCCAAATTTCGCGCCCTTTTTCCGCGCCGCCCACCCCCATTACAAGCGGTGCCCTGTGGGTAGGCATCCCATAATTCGCGCCCTTTCTCCGCCGTACTAACGCCATAGCATTGCAAGCATGGAGCCCGCTGACACCACGGCTGCAGTAATGGCTGTTGTGAGGACCTCGATCACGGTTGCTGAGTTCCTGCTGCACCGTCTGCAGAGGAGGAATGCGATCCAGGGAGAACCGCGCTTTCTGGAACCCGACGACAGTGAGGAGGAGATGGACGAGGACAGCGGGGACGACAGGGACACTGACGTGCACAGCGGGGACGACAGGGACACTGACGTGCACAGCGGGGACGACAGGGACACTGCCGTTTTTGCAAGTAGGGCGACTGACAATCTGTCAAAAATGGTGGCAATGGGGCAGGCTCATGCCATCGAACGCCAATTCTGGGCCAGGGAAACAAGCACAGACTGGTGGGACCGCATAGTGCTGCGGGTCTGGGATGACTCCCAGTGGCTCAGAAACTTCCGCATGCGAAAGGGCACCTTCATGGAACTTTGTGACTGGCTGTCCCCTGCCCTCCGGCGCAGGAATACCAAAATGAGAGCGGCCCTTACAGTGGAGAAGCGAGTGACGATAGCCCTCTGGAAGCTTGCAACGCCAGACAGCTACCGGTCAGTGGCGAATCAGTTTGGGGTGGGTAGGTCTACAGTGGGCTTTGCTGTGATGCAAGTAAGCAGGGCAATCGTCGAGCGGCTGCTACACCGGGTTATAAACCTCGGAAACCTGCAAGCCACAATAGATGGCTTTGCCGCCATGGGATTCCCTAACTGTGGTGGGGCTATAGATGGGACTCATATCCCTATCCTGGCACCGGACCACGAGGCCGCCGAGTACAGAAACCGGAAGGGATATTACTCAATGGTCATGCAAGCAGTGGTTGATCACAAGGGACGTTTCACCGACCTGTACGTGGGGTGGCCGGGAAAGCTTCATGACGCTCGAGTGTTCAGGAACTCTAGGGTTTTTAGACAGCTGCAGCAAGGCACTTTCTTCCCCGACCAGAAAATTTCCGTGGGGGGGGTCGAAATGCCGATCGTGATCATTGGGGACCCAGCCTACCCCCTAATGCCCTGGCTTATGAAGCCCTACACAGGAGCCCTGGACAGGGGTCAGGAGCTGTTCAACTACAGGCTGAGCAAGTGCAGAATGGCCGTAGAGTGTGCATTTGGCCGCTTGAAGGGGAGATGGCGTTCCTTACTGATTCGCTCAGACATCCGCGAGAGAAATATCCCCATTGTTATTGCTGCTTGCTCTGTGCTCCACAATATCTGTGAGAGCAAGGGGGAAACGTTTATGGCGGGCTGGGAGGCAGAGGCAAATTTACTTTCTGCTACTTATGAGCAGCCACACAGCAGGGAAAGTAAAAGAGCCCACCGTGAGGCCCTGCGCCTCAGGGACGCCTTGAAAGACAGTTTTATGAGTGCCCGAGATGGCGTTTGAGAATCTGCTCCCTTGCTGTGCTCTAAGCCTGCTGCCCTTGAACCCTCTTTCCCTCCCCCCTCCCCATGCTTTCCCTCCTCCCTCCCCATGCTTGCAGAGAAAATAAAATCACTGTTTGAAAAATCATGGTTCCTTTATTGGTTACTCGGAAATACAAATACAGGGGATCACTGTCCTGGTATCCTGGAGGGAAACCAGCAGTCGCAGTGGGGAGGAGCGGGCAAAGGAGGGGGGGTGGGAAGGGTGGAGAGGAGGGGTTGGCAAGACTCAGCAGCTTTCAAAAGTGTTCAGAGAATGTAAGCCTGCTGCTGCTGCTGCTTCTGCTGGCTTGTGGGGTAGAGTGGAGCGGCCCACGGAGCTTGCCCCCCCGTGTTCTCAACCCGCGTCTGGGTGGGGAAGCTATGGGAGTTGGGGAGGGGGGGAGGTGGTTACACAGGGGCTGCAGAGGTGGTCTTTGGTCATGCTGCAGCTCCACCAGAGATCGCAGCATGTCGCTCTGGTCCTCCATTATGCGGAGGAAAGCATCCATGCGTCTTTCCTCACGTTCTACCCTCTTTTGTTCAGCGGCTCTCCATTCCTGCCTCTCTCGATTCCTTGCCTCTCTCTCTCGATCCCTTGCCTCTCTCTCTCGCTTCCTTTCCTCTCTCTCTTGATCCCTTGCCTGAATCTCTCGATCCCTTGCCTGAATCTCTCGATCCCTGGACTCTATCATTCTTTCCCTCCAGTCCGTCTGGCGGGCTGCCTCAGCACGCGAGTTCTCCACGAGTTCAGTAAACATCTCATCGCGCGTTCACGTTTTCTTTTTACGCTTTCTTATCTGCGGTGCACGGCGTGTTGAGGAGGCATGGGGGTTGTGACATACTTGTTGTTCATCTGTGCGCAAGTGTGTGGGAAAAGAAAGTTTGAAAGTTATGAGACAGATACATTCAAGGTTAGGAGGCAGATGCAGTCTCGGACTGTACACAATGGGAGTACTATGCCATTTGCAACCTCAGTATTCAGAGGCCTGCCTGATATGATTTCTGTACAAGATCATGTTGTACACCTAAAACTGACTGACAAGCTCTCAGAAAATTCAGAGCATCTCAGACACATATGCGTGCCTCAGCCCAAGACGGCTTCTGAAATCACCGTGCAGCCGGCCATGGTAAGTTAAAAGTGGCGCTTGCATACTGTAGAGTAACCCCGCCCCCTTCCCCCCACCGCGTGGCTGGCTCCCACTGAAACCGCAAACTGCAAAGCAAATGCCAAAAAATCTCTCGCTAAGGGCTAAGGTCTTTTTGGGGCTCTTCAGACCGCGTGCAGACTGCTCAGATTCCCTGCTAGCTACCGCTACGGGCGGGCGTGGGGGTGGGGGTTGGGTGCGCGTTGGCTGTGAAGCGGAAGCAACGGCGTGCAGACGGCTTGGATTCCCTGCCAGCTAACGCTACGGGCTGGGGGGGGGGGCGGCGGTCAGCGTTCGTGGGGGGGGGTAGGGGTTCGGTTTGTCGGTTTTCAGCAGAAAAGAGTACTTTGCAGCTGGGACTCTTTATCTCCCGACTAATTGCAGTCCGTATCTCAAACAGGCAACCCTGAATGACATCACTTTGCTGAGAATTTCTCGGAGAGATAGGGAGCGCATGCTCCTTGAGTCCATGCAAAGTCCTGGTCCATACGCTGCAATGCTAGCCTGCTCAATGATACCAGACAACCTACTACTTTCGTGGCGTGGGTTGGTGTCCTATCACGGGGGACCAGATAAGGCAGCTCTCCCCAGAAATCTGCTGCGCTGGATTCATCGCTACCTCCTGGATAGCTTCATTGAAATGTCCGCGGAGGACTTATGGTCAATCCCGGAGTATATTGACGAACTCTTTGTGTAGAAATTGACCAGCAATGAAAGCACGCTAAGTCCTTAGGGCAAGTTACTCATTAATAAATGCTTCCTTTACAAAATCACGCGTCATGTAATCCCTTAAAAAAGAAACACTTACCCCCCTGGGAGGCTTGGGAGGGTACTGGGTCCAGGGTGACAAACAGCTCCTGGCTCTCTGGGTACAGGGGTTCTCCGCTGGGCTCCTGCTGCTCCGTGATATTTTCCTCTTCATGGTCGTCCTCCTTGGAATCAGTCTCCTCCCTGACGATGATCCCATCGGTGGAGTCCACGCAGACCGGCGCGATGGTGGTGGGGGCGCCCCCCATTATCGCATTTAGTTCATTGTAGAACCTGCATGTCCGTGGCGCGCCCCCTGATCGTCCGTTTGCCTCCTTGGCTTTCTGGAACGATTGCCGCAGCTCCTTAATTTTCACGCGGCACTGTGTGGTGTCCCTGTTGTGGCCCCTTTCTAGCATGGCCTTGGAGACTCTTCCATACGTGTTGGCATTCCGTTTGTTGTTGCGGAGTTCCAACATCATGGATTCCTCTCCCCAGATAGCGATGAGATCCAGCACCTCACGAGTGGACCATGCTGGAGCTCTTCTCCTCTGGCTGGTCTCCAGGGTAGATGAGCTCATCATGGATTCCTGTGATGCTGAGCTCTGCATGGCGGCTAGTGCTGCTGATAGCTCTGAATGGCGACTGAGCAGTTCAGGTGAGCTGGCCACGCTGACCAAACAGGAAATGGCATTCAAATATTCCCGGGTCTTATCTACCTGGCCAGAGCAGCGAGTTCAGAGTGCAGTGCAGAGCGGTCACAGTGGAGCAGTAGGGAGGCAGTACAGAGCGGTCAGAATGGAGCATTGTGGGACAGCCTCTGGAGGCTATTAATGTCGGGTTCCGTCTTCACTAGCCCACGGTCGAGCTTGGAACGTCGAGATTAGCCTTATGCCACTGGTTAGGCTGGAGTTCCAATGTCGATCTTGAGGGCCCTTTACATCGACGTTAAGAGCATGTATGTGAAGACAGGTACACGTTTAATTCGACCTAACGTCGTTAAGGTCGAATTAAAGTGGTAGTGAAGACATGCCCTAAGACTTAACGTCGACTTTAACGACGTTAAGTCGAATTAAATGTGTACCTGTCTTCACATACATGCCATTAAAGTCGATTTAAAGGGCCCTCAAAATCGACTTTGTAACTCCTGCCTGACGAGAGAAGTAGCGCTAAAATCGACATGTCAAGGTCGATTGTGGACTAGTGAAGACGCAACTGACATTAATAGCCTCCAGAGGCTGTCCCACAATGCTCCATTCTGACCGCTCTGGACTGCCTCACTGCTCCACTGTGACTGCTCTGGACAGCACTCTCAACTTGCTGCTCTGGCCAGGTAGACAGGAAAAGACCCAGGAACATTTGAATAGCATTTCCTGTTTGGTCAGCGTGGCCAGCTCACCTGCACAGCTCAGTTGCCAGCTCAGTCGCCATTCTGAGCAATCAGCAGCACAAGCCGCCATGCAGAGCTTAGCATCACAAGACTCCATGCAGAGCTCAGCTGCCCTGGAGACCAGCCAGAGGAGAAGAGCTCCAGCATGGTCCACTCATGAGAAGTTGGATCTCATCGCTATCTGGGGAGAGGAATCCGTGATGTTGGAACTCCGCAACAACAAACGGAATGCCAACACGTTTGCCAGGGTCTCCAAGGCCATGCTGGAAAGGGGCCACAGCAGGGACGCCCATCAGTGCCGCGTGAAAATTAAGGAGCTGAGGCAAGCGTTCCAGAAAGCCAAGGAGGCAAACGGACGATCAGGGGGCACGCCGCGGACATGCAGGTTCTACAATGAACTAAATCAGATAATGGAGGGCGCCCCCACCACCATCGCACCGGTCTGCGTGGACTCCACCGAAGGGATAATCGTCAGGGATGAGACTGATTCTGATGAGGACGACCATGAGGAGGAAGGAAATTTCACGGAGCAGCAGGAGGCCAGCGGAGAAACCGTGTTAGCAGACAGCCAGGAGCTGTTTATCACCCAGCAGCCAGCACCCTCCCAAGCCTCCCAGGGGGGTAAGTGTTTCTTTTTAAGAGATTACATGACGCATGATTTTTTAAAGGAAGCATTTATTAATGGTTAACTTGCCCTAAGGACTTGTCAATATAATCCGGGATTGACCGGAAGTCCTCCGCGGACATTTCAATGAAGCTATCCAGGAGGTAGCGATGAATCTTCCACAGCAGATTTCTGGGGAGAGCAGCCTTATGTGGTCCCCCGTGATAGGAGACCATCCCACGCCACGAAAGTAGTAAGTAGTCTGGTATCATTGAGCAGGCTAGCATTGCGGCAAATGGACCAGGGCTTTGCATGGAGGCAAGGAGCATGCGCTCTCTATCTCTCTGAGAAATTCTCAGCAAAGTGATGTCATTCATGGTTGCCTGTTTGAAATACGGACTGCAATTAGTAGGGAGATAAAGATTCCCAGCTGCAAAGTACTCTTTTCTGCTGAAGACCGACCAACCGCCCCCCCCCCCCAAACGCTCACCCGCCCCCCCCTCCCCGCTAGCCTGTAGCGGTAGCTAGCAGGGAATCTGAACATTCTGCAAGCGGTTTGCTTCCGCTTCAGATCCAACGCGCCCCCCAACCACCCCCCCTCCAGCCCGAAGCGGTAGCTAGCAGGGAATTTGAACAGTCTGCAAGTGGTTTGCCTCCGCTGAAGAGCCCCAACCAGCCCTTAGCCGTTAGCGAGAGATTTTTGGGCTTTGTTTTGCAGTTTGCGGTTCAGTGGGAGCCACGCGGTGGGGGTAAGGAGGTGGGGTTACTCTACAATATGCAAGTGCTGCTTTTAACTTACCATGGCTGGCTGCACGGTGATTTCAGAAGCCGTGTTGGGCTGAGGCACGCATATGTGTCTGAGATGCTGTGACTTTTCTGTGAGCTATTCAGTCACTTTTAGGTGTAGAACATGACCTTGTACAGAAATCATATCAGGCCTCTGAATACTGAGGTTGCAAACGGCATAGTACTCCCATTGTGTACCGTCCGAGACTGCATCTGTCTCATAACCTTGAATGTATCTGTCTCATAACTTTCAAAATTTCTTTGCCCACATTCGCCCACAGATGAACAATTATCTCAGAATCCCCCGTCCTGCTCCTCCCGCCATGCATCGCAGATACGAAAGCGTAAAAAGAAAACGCAAACGCGCGATGATATGTTCAGTGAACTACTGGAGAACTCGCGCTCTGAGGCAGCCCACCAGATGGAATGGAGGGAAAGATTGATACAGACAAGGCAGGAATCGAGAGCCGCAGCAGAAAAGAGGGAAGAAATGTGCCTGCAGCGACAGGACAGCGAAGAAAGACGCATGGATGCTTTGCGCTGTATAATGGAGGACCAAAGCAACATGCTGCACTCTCTGGTGGAGCAGGGCCAAAGATCACCTCTGCAGCCCCTGTGTAACCACCCCCCCCCCCAACTCCCATAGCTTCCCCACCCAAATGCAGGGTGAGAACCCGGGGGGGGGGGGAAGCTCCGTGGACCGACCCACTCCACCCCACAGGCCAGCACAAGCAGCAGCAGGCTGACGTTCTCTGAAAACTTTTAAAAGCTGCTGTGTCTTGGCTCCCCCCTCCTCTCCCTCATTCCCCCCCCCCCTCCTCTGTCCGCTCCTCCCCCAGTGCGACTGCTGGTTTCCCTCCAGGCTACCATGACAGTGATCCCCTGTATTTGTATTTCTGATGAATCAATAAAGGAACCATGATTTTTAAAACAGTGAATTTATTTCCTCTGCAAGCATGGGGAGGGGGGAGGGAAAGAGGGTGCAAGGACAGCAGGCTTAGGGCAGAGCAGAGCAAGGGAGCAGGTTCTCAAACGCCATCTTGGGCACTCATAAAACTGTCTTTCAAGGCGTCCCTGAGGCGCAGGGCCTCATGGTGCGCTCTTCTACTTTCCCTGCTGTCTGGCTGCTGGTAAGTAGCAGAAAGTAAATTTGCCTCTGCCTCCCAGCCCGCCATAAACATTTCCCCCTTGCTCTCACAGAGATTGTGGAGCACAGAGCAAGCAGCAATAACAATGGGGATATTTCTCTCGCTGATGTCTGAGCGAATCAGTAACGAACGCCATCTCCCCTTCAGACGGCCAAATGCACACTCTATAGCCATTGTGCACTTGCTCAGCCTGTAGTTGAACAGCTCCTGACCCCTGTCCAGGGCTCCTGTGTAGGGCTTCATAAGCCAGGGCATTAGGGGGTAGGCTGGGTCCCCAATGATAACGATCGGCATTTCCACCCCCTGGAAATGTAGACTCTCTACTCAGACCCTATGCCACCAGCACTCCCAGCTATCTCCGTGATACCACTGACTTCCTGAGGAAACTACAATGCATTGGTGACCTTCCAGAAAACACCATCCTAGCCACCATGGATGTAGAGGCTCTCTACACAAACATCCCACACAAAGATGGAATACAAGCTGTCCGGAATAGTATCCCTGACGATGCCACAGCACAGGTGGTTGCTGAGCTCTGTGACTTTATCCTCACACACAACTATTTCAAATTTGGTGACAATATATACCTCCAGACAAGTGGCACTGCTATGGGCACCCGGATGGCCCCACAGTATGCCCACATCTTTATGGCTGACCTGGAACAACGCTTCCTCAACTCTCGTCCACTCACACCCCTTCTCTATCTATGCTACATTGATGACATCTTCATCATCTGGACCCATGGGAAAGAAACTCTGGAAGAATTCCACCATGACTTCAACAGCTTCCACCCCCACATCCACCTCAGTCTGGAACAGTCCACACAGGAAGTCCACTTCCTAGACACCACAGTGCAAATTAATGACGGCCACATCGACACCACCCTATACCGAAAACCTACCGACAGCTATGCCTACCTTCATGCCACCAGCTTCCATCCCGGACATACCACACGATCCATTGTCTATAGCCAAGCACTGAGGTACAATCGGATTTGCTCCAACCCCTCAGACAGAGACCAACACCTACGAGATCTTCACCAAGCTTTCTCAAAGCTACAATACCCACACAAGGAAATAAGGACACAGATCAACAGAGCCAGACGTGTACCCAGAAGCCTGCTGCTGCAAGACAAGCCCAAGAAAGAAAACAACACAACACCACTGGCCATCACCTACAGTCCTCAGTTAAAACCTCTGCAACACATCATCAGTGACCTAGAACCCATCCTGGACAATAATCCCTCACTTTCACAGGCCTTGGGAGGAAGGCCAGTCCTGGCACACAGACAACCTGCCAACCTTAAACAAATTCTCACCAGCAACAGCACACTGCACCACAATAACTCCAACTCAGGAACCAATCCATGCAACAAACCTCGATGCCAACTCTGCCCACATATCTACACCAGCAACACCATCACAGGACCTAACCAGATCAACCATACCATCACTGGTTCATTCACCTGCACATCAACCAATGTCATATATGCCATTATATGCCACCAGTGTCCCTCTGCTATGTACATCGGCCAAACTGGACAGTCTC
Source organism: Sternotherus odoratus (assembly GCA_032164245.1). Lineage (NCBI taxonomy): Eukaryota > Metazoa > Chordata > Testudines > Kinosternidae > Sternotherus > Sternotherus odoratus. Next base: position 182,363,414 of record JAVMKO010000002.1, on the reverse strand, counting down.
TACGAAAAAGGATAAATGCACACAAATCAGATATTAGGAATGGCAATATACAAAACCCTGTAGGAGAACACTTCAACCTGCCTGGACACACAATTACAGATTTAAAAGTCACCATACTGCAGCAAAAAAACTTCAAGTCCAGACTGCAAAGGGAAACTGCAGAGCTACAATTCATTTGCAAATTTAACATAAACAATCTAGGACTGAACAAAGACCTTCAATGGCTTGCTAATTACAAAAATAGCTTCTCCTCTCTCCATGTTCACACCCCCCATTCAACTGCTAGAAGAATAACCCACCCTCCCTGATTGGAGATAACAAGCTGGTTCAGCCTAATTGGACTAACCTTGTTACCTCCCACCTGGTTCTTGCCTACTTTTCTATACCTGCCTCTGGACACTTCCACTGCTTGCATCCGACGAAGTGGGTATTAGCCCACGAAAGCTTATGCTTCAAAACTTTATAGTTAGTCTTTAAGGTGCCACAGGACCGTATTATAATTATTACTGACAAGGGATATGGAAAGTCTTCTAGGTATAACAGAAATATCAAGAAATTCAATATCATGATTCTGAGCCTGGGACATAGGGAGAATAGGTACATTCTTGTTTGACTGTATCTCCCAAGATGCACTCAGGGTCATATGACTTACTCGGTGCACCATGGAACTTAGTCAGCTTGGTCTTCATTGCATTGTGGTGATATAATTCTCCAAGAAGCCCAGGCAATAAGATACAACAGGGGCAAGAAATTACAAGTGTTATAACACAAGGCACTAGGGAAATGCAGTTTAATGGTTTTTTCAACTGCTTCAAAATGAAATGGTTTGGGTCACTTCAGTAAAATGAAATATTCTGATTTGGGTTGATCTGACCTGAAACAAAATAATAATTTCAGTTATTCCAACAGAAAAATCAAAACATTTCAGCAAAATTGAAATTTTCTGAAGGAAAAAATTGCAGATGTGCTGAAACTGCATTTTTATTGGAAAGTCATCCCAATGGAAAATTCTCAGCCAGTGCTAGGGAATATCACACACTAGCTGTTCTTTCCTTGGCAATCTTTAATATGTACAATGAACTAAATTGTATAATTTCCTCGATTTCCTTGACTCCATTACTTTTGCTTCTGACCCCAACACACTTCTAACATTTTCACCACACATATTTATTTGTATTACAGTAATGCCTAGTAATGTCAAACTGAGATCAGTGACCCATTGTGCAGTACGCTATACATCACACAGTAAAAGACAATACCTGTCCTGGAGAGCATACAATCTAAACAGACAGAGAAAGAGTGAGAAGGCAAACAGAAACACAAGAGGTGTTCACACAGATCACACAGCAGGTCAGTAGCAGTACTGCGAGCAGAATCACAGTCCAGTAAATTACACTGTCGGTCCTATTTAATCCTTTGCTATTTATTATGTTCACTTCCTCATAAATATTTGAAAAATCTACATGTGCACTATTACTAGTCACAGATGCCAATGTTTTTAATCTTTATTAATGTTATGCATGGAAGCACTAAAATGTAACTAAATACTAAACTGTCTAGAAGTAGGAAACAGATTCCCCCACTGAAGCTTTTAGTCTTGAGAAAGGGATTTCAATTGCAATCCGAAGCCTTCTCACACTGTTAGACATCACATAGGGCATGAACAATGCTCCACCTTTCCTGTCTATTCTGGGCTGCTTTTTGCATGTTCTCCATGTTGTTAGGTCCCATAGGTTTTTCCTCTTTGAATAGTGTTTGACAAAGGGATTCTAAGTTATCTTTCATGTTAATTGTTAAAACTGGGAGCCAAATGGCATGGTTTTAAAAATTACGCTAAGTGAGCAAGACCTTTTCCTTGGATATAAACATAATTAAAGCCTTTAAGACTTCATAGGTGGAATCTTCAAAGGAACTCACTGCTGGCCTTATAATGTTTTTCCTGAAGTCACTGCCAAAGCTCACACTCACATCCACAGGGCCAGATGCAGACCAACATTCAGGGCTTATGAAAATCCCATCCTGCAAATGGTATATGTCGAGAGGAGATTTTTGTGTCCACACTAAAGATATTGAGCTGGGAGGTAAACAGAACAGAAAGGCAATAAAAAGAACAGACAATAGGAGTTTCAGGCTAGTCAGAAACAAAATGGTATTTTTAGGAAAGCAATTGTGGAAGAAAGCAAGAGATCTACTACTTTAACAAAAATAATCTAACTTCATTAAATGTATTACACTCCATTTTTTACTTCTACCAGTACAATACTTCTATTGGTATGATATTTCAGTTGTGTGTTACTGTGCGGAGAGGACCATGAGGAAATATTCACTGTAAGCTACTTCAATCTTTTGTTATCACTCCTTTTTGTAATACAGCAAGCCACGCTTAAAAGGAAAAGCTCTGAAATTTTCAGATGTGCCAGCTAAAGTAGAAATGGGATCACACGCTCTCAAGAAATCCTTGACTTAATCAATGCAGATTGTGCCATTTAGAAAAAAAGACAAAACAAACATGTTATTTTGTCAGTCAGGAGTGCAATGCATAAAACGTGTTGTACACTGTTCCTAGAGGGTAAAATACTTTAGAGTGAGAGGATAGCATCTGGGCATATTTCTAAACTATAATTGATTATAAGATGCACCTTTTCATTTTAGAACCAAGTTAACTTCTGTCCCATTTTAAAAGTGAATTAAAAATATTATTGACAATTCAGAAATACTAAAATAATACTTTGTTGAAAAATTGAATACGCTGGAAGAATTAATTCCACTTCATTTCAAAGCATCTTCCTCTGTTTCTATATTACACACTTCATGAAGAGTCTTTGTCATTTTTTTCAAAGGCTGAAAGTTATCTCAGGGGAAAGAGTTAATTGCTCTCTATCTTCACTGATTAATTTTACATCTACTGAAGGTAGAATGTTTAGGACCATCTCTAATTTTATGATTTCAGTTATGTACCCACAATTCACTGTGATAGCATTTAGATGTGTAATTACCTGGTTTTATATATAAAGTTATATAAAAATTTCTGCTTTATATTATTTGATATATACAGTATTAATTAATATACATATTGTAACAATATAAACAAAAGCTATATCTTAAGACCTAAGCATAAAGGGTTGGAGTCAAGATTGACATTTCAACCATAATTCTGCCTTTCCTTTATATGCTCAGCTTCTGATTTTGAATGATTGGGTCTACATTTTTGAGTAACTAGTGATTTTGGGTGCCTTAGCTTTTGGGTGGCCAACGTGACACTCTTTAAAGGGGTCTGAGTCTCAGAGTGAGTGTTCCCTACTTCCCATCAGAGAGCGAGTGTTCCCTACTTCTGAAGAGCTGAATCATTTAAGATATTTCAAGCTGGGTTCCCAAAAGCTGAGACGGCCAAAAATCACTGTTGACTTTTGAGGATTTAGTCTTTGATTTCTTAAATCTACCATTGCTTGTTTTTTGCTAGAAATATCATACTGCTAGAATGCTAGAACCTTGACTTTTTGACAAATTCAAGATTTTCATGCAATACAGGAGAGAGTTTTAACATGTGTATTTGTCTCAAATGCTGTGGCTTAGTATATTAATTTAGATACGTGCAAGTCCATGGAAACTGCAGGTCTTGACCAACCTTGACTGTGAATTTGCAAGGAGTTGTGAACATGGATAAAATGGGTTCCCTCAAAACTAAGAGTTTCTGAATCCATCAGAATAATTTCTGATCTAAGAATTTGCACACCCATTTCAACTGAACTTAGAAATGTCTGCATAGCTCTGTTCTAGTATATATCTATCCATACCTTTATATATCTATTTAAAATGTGCTGAATTACCCTATTACTGCAATAGTCCAGAGATCAGACACTGCTCTCTCTACTGTGAAATCTGGCACAATAAGATTAAATTGTGTTCCGAATAAATTCATGAATTCTCCAGAAACATCTTTGATCAGATCCTGACCCCCAGTGTGACTGCTATGCGCCCATCTATGGACACAAAATATCCATAAGCCAGGTTAGCTGGCTTCCTGACTATTTTTTTTTCCTGGCAAATGGCAATTTCTAGGTCGCATAAACCCAACATAGATAGCTCTACCTTATCTTCTCCCTTCCCTTCTCCTGGGAGAATAGGGAAAGGCCAGAATGTTGTTTTGCTCCCTGTTGCCAGAACATCCCCTTGTTGGCTGTTAAAACTTGATGCAAGTTATAACAGTCACAGGGCTACTCTAGTACTCAGACTTGTACTTGGAGGCAACCTGGCCCCAGGATAAGTCAGGGAGAAAGAAAAGGGGAAAGGAAATGACATACCTGTTAAGGTCCTGCTAGATACAAGGAACTAGTCTCCAGATAATATTATTTTTGCATACAAAGACTTACAAAGGGAAGTGAAGTGACAACAATATGCTCATATAGGAACTTAGACATCCAGCTATCCAACTTATGTGCACAGGTGTAATTTTGTGCACCAATGTGAGTTCTGTGACATTTAAAATTTGGTTATCCCTAAGTGCATGTCTAAATATTTTGGCATGAGCTCTTAGCACCTGACCTTACCGACTTCATCTGGACCATCTGAATGAGTAAAGATTAATATTTTGGTTTACAGGATCAAGCCCTTAGAGTCTCCTGTCAATAATAAATACACAAATAGCTTATAAAACATTACAAATGTGATCAAGAAATTGATGTCTGTTGATCAAGAAATTGATGTCTGTCCACAACAGATTCAAGTTACTTTAAATTGTACTTTACAACATTTTTAATAAAAACTTCAGAAAACAAGTCCACATTAAGTCCAATTGGCATGCAATTTTATGTATTTTTTTTTGTTAAAAATTGAGTGGCAAAATTGGTTTGAAAATATCAAAATGATTCTTAATCTAAAGTGACTGAATGAATATGTTAAAAATGTAATGAAAAAATACACAAAGTTGAGATCACTCATGGCTGGTGGTCAGCGTGGATGTATATTTGTTTCTTTAAATACTATGGATTTCTAAGCTTCCAAAACCAAATTTCTGCTAAAAATATAAGCCCATGTTCTTTTCCAGGGACACACACACTCTCTGTCTCTCTGACTGGTGTGGATTGGAAATAGTTTTTACAAACACCGAAAAACAACACTTTTTACAAACAGAGTTTGAAGAACACAATAGGGCCCAACCGAGTTGTGACTGTTAGGCATTACCATAATGTCCATGTAAAGTGATAATAAATAGCAGTAAAAATTTAGGTTGCTAACAAGGAGTGGCGTGGAGAGAAATATATGGCATCATATTTTCGCTAGAAGAAATTGTCAAAGGACTGTATTAATTTATTAGTTTTCTAATACAACTTATCCTTATTTTGTTTTATCTACATTTAGTGAACACTTGTAAAAACATTAAATATATGAGCTTCCCTAGCCTCCAATTGATATACTGTAATCCTCTTTTGAAAGCTGACAGATTGTGTTGCTAATTGTGCCAGCTCCAGTTGTCTGAGTTTTATGGTTTAAAAACTATGGGTGTTTACTTATGCAGGATTTTATGTTTCTGTCTAGAACACTAAGCTACATGAAACAAAATGACCATACAAAGCAAGTCCAGTGGCAGCAATTGAAACAGAGACAACAAAGTAGAATTTATAACTATTTTTCACCACAGTTTTTGGTGGGAGGAACTGATCTTTTAAAAGGAGCATTTTCTGTTTGTAATTGAAGCCAGGAACATTTGTTTATGACATCAAACTGCTCCTTTAATTTTTGTTCTCTTTATATCATCCTTTGAAAGTGAGATATATTTAATGCATTTTGTGTATTCAAATGAAGAGCTAATCAAAAAGTTAAGGCCATTTTGTTTTTATTTTTTTAATCCCAGAGAGCTGATAACTGTGTATTTTGTGCATAGTACGTAATTTTTTCTTTTGAAAATGAAGTCAAGCCGTCTATAGCATGGAAGAGGGGACGTGTTTTGAGTCTAATAGATTTAAGTGAACTTAACAAATACATAGGCCTTTTGCTGCACAAAGATGAAATTCATCCCCATTGAGCAATGTCTGGGAGGTCTTCAGGTCCATTGGATTAATAAACCCAACATATGAGTGAAGGGAAGATAAAAAAATGTGTATATTTAACAGCTTAAACAAGCACCATTTGTATAGGAGAAGGATGTCTTTTCACGGAACTACATCAATAGATTCTTTTAAAGATGTAGGGTTTGTTCACAAATTCTTTGGCTACAGCCCTGCTGATGACCCCTGTGAGATATCATTATGATTGGCATGATGGATTTTTTCCATATTGCTTTTTAAAAAAACCTAGGGAATCACATTCTAAAAATGATTTTAAAAGGATGTTACAGTTTCAAAGTCAAGCACTAAAAAGTTAGGAAATGCCACTATTGAAATTTCTTAATTACTCAATACAACCTTGATTCATCCCCTTTGTGTATATGTATCGTGACAGAATAATGGAATATTTGACATACAGGGCTGGATGGGAACTAAAGAGGTTATCTAGTCCAGCCCAGAACATTGAGGCAAAATCAAGTATACTTAGACCATCCATAACAAAATGTTTGTCTAAACTATTCTTAAAAATACCCAATCATGTTGTGAGAGGATTAACTCACAGCTCAAGCCCCTCCTTGTGGTCAGGTGTAGAATAGTGTCTCTCTCCCCATCTGACACCTCCTATCTGACAGTCAATACGGTGCTGCAATGGTCTCTCTTCCCATAACGGAGACCTCCAGACAGGTCATAATTTAATCCACCCCTTTTGAGGCAAGAGAGTCCAACAAATAAACAATCCAAATGTCCTCACCAAACCATCTTTGATCCTAAATCCAGGCTCTGTGGATCCTTGTTTCAGGGCTCACCATTCGTTCTCATCTCCTTCTCAAGTGAATCATACCACATTCTGTGATTGCTGGTATGGAACTTAGGCCCTCCCTCTATATTGGGTTCCAGCCCAGGGATCTAATAAACAACAGCCAAGGTCTGCTGAGTCCCACTCTTTGCTGATGTTCCCCTCAGCTTCTTCCTAGATGAGCTGAGCCTTTCTCTTCCCCTGGCTCCCACCCCAACCAATGTCTCTAAATTCACCCTTGTTTCAGGGCCAAAATTATCAAGGCCTTCCCCTAAAATGTTCTAACAAAAATCCGAGCACATATATATATATAAATATAACTCTGCCCTCCTCCGGCTTGACCTTACATCCCTCTCACTTAAATGCCTCTCAAGGCTCTATCTCTAGGGGTCAGGTTCCTGCCCTCCAGTCATGGCTTCCCACTAGATTTTGCTCGGCTCCAATGGCTGTTCTACGTCATGCCTGGCCACTTGAGAGCCTCTTGTACTCACGTGAGGATCATGGACCTTGACTGCCCCCTGGGCTTCTTTCTCTCTAATCCCAGAGAGTGACTACATATTCTCTCCCTGCAGCCCCTTTTCTACTACCTACTTCCTTTTTTCATGCTAACCTTAGTTCCTCCCCCAGCTAGGATTTATCAGCAATTAGGGTTAGCCCACACATCAAGTGCAGCCAGGAACCTTAAATGAGCTCTCTAAATTTAGTCAACAGAAACACATAGTGTAGTGTAGACACCAATATAAGTAGATCTAAGCTATGTTGACTTGAGTTATGCTTCTAACATCACTCAAGTTGTATAACTTAGATCGACTGGCAGCGGTATTGTAAACCTGGCCTAAGACACTAAACTAGGACATGAGTGATCTAAACTATATTGCTAGCTCAGTCCTCAACTTCCTAGGTGTTGTTGACCAAGAATTTATAATAATTTATACACACAAGGGGGCTGGTTGTTTGGATAACTTTAATTCTGCCATTTCCTAACTTTTCAGTGCTTCAATCTGAAACCTTAATATTCTTTTTACATAATATTTTTCTATGCAGTTTAACAGATAGATTAGATAGAAATAAACATGGAAAGTGAGGTATCACTGAATGCTATCGTAGTCTAGATGTGTTAGAAGGCTATATGTACTAAGGCTTATATAATTTTAATATGTTCTATGGTTTTATTTGGTCAGAGATCCTTTCTTTAAGAGAGATTTTAGTCTCAGTCTATTTTCCAAGATGGATGAAGTAAAAAAGTACACTTTATCATCACCTTAAAATTGTTTCCACTTCAGTTTCTAAAGAACTTTATCTACTATTTTATGTTTTATGGGACGATAAATAATTTTACTAAAATCTGTTCTGCTTACAAAACAATTATTTTGCATTTTTCACATAATGCGTTTGATTGACTAAGGGGATGACAACCTTAACAACTTTAATGGTTATTGCCTGCTGTTGTGAACCACTAGAGAAAGAAAGAAATAGCAGCACATTTCAAGGTACCATTGAAAGAGGATATTAAGAAGGATATAGAGAGATGTTCAGAGGTTTGGCCGCAAAGGGATGCAAAGGCTATAAATTCATTTTGTCTATGCAGTAGGAAAGACAATGAATCCAGGATAACTTTTGATTCCAAACCTTTAAAGTTTTACAGAGCGATTTCCATAGCATATTTCACTTGCTACTTCTTCTGTTTTAGAGGAAGTAGTACTAGGTTATGTCATAGAAGACAAGGAAATGTGAAACATACACAAAATAAAGGAAACATATACTCTTAAAAATTCATGAAAAGGATATAAGTGGGCCAGTCCAAAAAGAAAGTGCAAAGGGTTAAACTTTTTTCCTAACTAAAAATGCAAACTCTTTCCAGACTGAAACCTTGAAGAGTTCCAATAAGAGTTGTAAAAACCAGGTGTTTGTTCTAAAACTACCCTACCATAACAATGAATACTTCCTAGATAAAAATTAATGATGAGAAAACTCATAAATGTGTCAGAAGAAGATAATTATTATTTCAGATACAAGCCAGATGCTCTCCTTTGGAATGCAAATTAATACTCCTGAGTAGAAGGCTGAGTTTACAAAAGTCTTCTCCTGTCATGACAAGGGAGAGTCCCCACTGGCAGATCATTTTTAGCCTACAAAAACATGAAAGAGAAACAGGCATTCAATATGAGAAAGTTGATAGCTGTACAATGAAGAAATCATTTTGTGGGATAATCAAGAGTGTGATTTCAAGGTACCACTGAGAAAGTAGCCTGGACTTTGAGACTCCAGAAGGGGGACTGATCTGTGATGGTCCATCTGGCCAGAAAGACCTTGAGACATTGAAGACATTGCCTCCAGGAAAGGAGACTTGATGCACTGCTCTATTCCAGAGCAGGAACAAATGGAGAGAGACATTATAGAGGGCACTTGGACAGGCTCCTGTTCGACTTAATCCCTGAAAGGGATTTTCTCACACAAAGACTTTGTCTGAGTCAGCAAAAGATAGACAGAGAGGGCAGGCACATGCATTCGTCAGGGACTTTCATGAGAGGTGAGTGCAACCCCGTTCCAGGGATACATGTGAATTTTCAAGCATATGACTGTGGCTAATTTATGTTTTGGTCTTTCATGTAGGTAACAAATGATCCCAATCAGCTTGGTGCACACACAGCATTACCTTACATCCACTTCATTTTCATATACTCTCTCTGTCACAGAGCTAACTAGCAGTTGTGCCAAACTGTTGTATTTTCTGAAATATGAATGCATGAGTTCAACCCGGCATTCTCCCTTCTCCTTTTTCCCCTATCCCCCAAAAAAGAAAATGGAAGATGTCCAAGTTATTTTATGAGAACAGCTGAAATTATTTTTCCAAATCTCTGGACTGAGGACTGTTAAGTTTAAAATGTGTGGGTTTTTTATGATACAAAACATTTTTGTTTATGTTTTTTGCATCTCAACTGTTTCTAGTTTTCTGCTTTTGAAAGGGAATTACACCAAATTAAGAAAAGATAGGATTGGAAATGAACTTCTGACAGCAACAAATTTCCACAGTACCTTTTAACAAGATGTGGAGCCTTGAAAATCTAGGTTGCTAGTTCAAACAAGGTAAATTTCTGAAGTACTTACTTGATCAGAACTCCCACTGATGTCAAGGACCACTTTGTTTAAGTAAGAACTGCAGAATTTGGTCCACTTGGAATAGGTTACAAGCCAATGGCTCTTCTGTACCTTATTATGATGAGTTGGTGGTCTCAGTCCAGTTCTGAGTGGGATCCACATCACAGATATTACCTTCTTACTTTTAATAGTGGTCCTTTTAGGTTAGATTTGAAGTCAACTAGTGAGGAAACTTGACCTTGCACAGACAATGTTGATATTGTATGTGACCTGTGGGTGGTGACTTCAGTCTCCAAGGTTGTTAGCTTGTCACCTTTCACTATGAACACTGAAGCCAGTTAAGCATAATAAAAAGGAGCAACAAGTGACTGAAACGAGCTGAAATGTTATAACTGCAGTTTCCAGGCTTTTGAAAAACTGACAGGAAGATTTTCCCATTCCAAAGTATATTGACTTAAAATAATGTTTTTAAATTGGTCATAATGGGACTTATTTTCCTCTCATTATACACACACAATTGTCCAACTGACACTAATGGGAGTTTGCATGGGGGGGGGGGAACCCTCTTCTCTGTGCCACATGGTGGATCTTGACTCCATTATTCCACTCTCCCTTCTTGCTCCAATACAACATCTGTACTGAGAAAAAAATATCAGAGTCCAAATCTGTCAGGATGTTCTCAAAATAAAATTTTGTTCAAAGAGGGAATAAAAAGCAGAATATTTTAAAAACTGTAGACACAATTCTCCTTCTACATTTGTTTGGCAATGCTCTTTGCCTTTCAGATATTTAGAACAGGAAAGTGGCTGGCTCAGTGCAGAAGATGCAGATCCAGATTAGGGTAATCCAGAGTTCTAGGCACACCATAACAAGAGGCCCCTGCGATCCCACCTCAGCACTCCTACCACCACTCCCACTCAGCATAGTTGTGGCAAAGAGGCACCTCCCTTGCAGAGAGAAAGAATGAGTGACATGACGTCACCTTCTCCTACCCTTATGAATGTCAAAAGTCATTGCTCTCCAGAAACTGGGGAAGACTCACCATAATGGTGCAATCTATTGACTGATATCTTTGTTGTCTGTGCCATTCCACATGCTGCAGCATCTCATCCTTCAAGAAGTGGAGCCAATATTCAGCATCGAGCAATCAGGATTTTGGAAATGTCAGAGCACCTGCAATCAAGTGCTGCCTTTGACAGCATTAATTGAAAATAGTTTGCAGAAAAACCTGAAGATCAGTGCCATATTTCTGGACCTGACAGCAATATATGATATGGTCTGGTACACAGGGCTCTTAGTCAACTTGTCAAGATGTGTCTCAGCATGGATAGTCAACATCATTGACCTTCTCCTCCACAACAGACATTTCCAAATGTTTGTGGGAGACAGAGTTAGTGAGAGGAAAAGACAAACCAATGGTCTACACCTAGGCTCTGTGCTGGCACCTGCCCTTTTCAGCCTAAACACAAACAACTTTCTGCTCACCCAATCCACAAGTTCACATATGTAGATGACATTTGCTTAAGTGTTGAAGCAGGATCATTCACAGAACTCAAAGATGCCCTGAACACTGACTTAATTAAAATGGCCAAATACTGTAGTCAATGGCATTTTTCAACCAAGTGGGACCAAAACCGTTTCAATTGTGTAACACCTTTACAGTTCCAGAGCAGACCAACTGAATGCCTTGTGAATGCCTTGCCTGAAACACAAATCTCAGCCAGTCTTACCTCACAGTAACCCTAAATAGATCTATTAACTACCTGAGGAAAACCGTGGCTGAGTTGAGGATGCATAACAACCTTGTGAGCAAATTGGCCAGAACTTCCCGGGAAGCAAATACTCAAATGCTTTGATCAACCAATTTAGCCCTCTGTTATTCTGCATAAGAATACCATGATCTGGTTTGGCTCCATTTGTTTCATATCAATGTAGTTGACACACAACAACACTCAACCATGAGCATCAAATGTGGGACAATTTGACCCACACCAGTAGTGTGGCTCCCTGTGATAATCAACATCGCTCCTCTACACATCCAGCATGAGATGCTACAGCCAGAATGGTTGAAAAGATCATGGTAAACCTGTGTCTACTGGTCCCTCCCATTTCCTTCACTAGGAAGAAAGGTCCCTGCTGCTCTTGAGGTGACTTTGTGACCACTTTTTGGTGAGATAAGGGAATCACATGCTGCTGTTTCTGGCTCTCTGGGAAAGGAAGGTGGAGGTCCCATGTCTCAGCCAGTCTAAGTGGTGGGGGACAGGGCAACAGCGCTGGTCCATGTGTTGTGGACAGGACCACTCGCTACTTTAATATGGCCTTGTCTCCTCCTCACAGAGAAGCAGAGAACCCTCTAGTACTTATCCCACCAGCCAGGGTGTATCTGTTTGTCTGTGTCACCTGAGCCTTCTGCACTCGTCATCTCCTGCCATACAGAATTCTCTATTGGGATGATATTGTCAGGGCCCAGAGAGGAGGGGGTTGGAGTTAACAGCCCTTTGGGATGTATAGAGAAGTGTACTCTAATAGGTGTTATTCCACATCAGCTGCAAACTCTGGCCCTTCATCGGTTATGCTTAGTTCACATTTTCAAGCTTTTCCTTACAGCCAGGAGTGGTAGAAACTTATGTTTTTCTTTTATGGAAGCTGAGATTCTAATATAATTGCAGAGCTCTGGGAAATGGAGTCCTCAACAAGAGTGTATAGTGCCCATGCCCTAATCCGGCCATGTGCAAGGTACACAAGCAAAAATAATCTTCCTCTGATCCCAACACTTTCTTTGTATCAAAGTATGGTGGCTAACCCCAATGCCCTCATAGACCATCAGTGCAAAGAGCATGAGATTTTTGTCAAATGGTAGCACTAGACTCCCCATAGAATGCAGGGAGTGGTGTGACTGTGCACCTAGTCCCCCTACAACCAGATCAGTGGAATAGAGTCAGTGGAGGGGAAAACATTCTGCAACTTCTTAAAGAATGTCACAGCTCATACTCCAGCAGTCCCAGGATACTTTTTAGAAGCCACAGTGTTGAACTTAATACTGGAATTTTCTTACAAGAAAACAACAATTATTATTTATTCAGTGCTATTTTCCCATGGTCTTCCTTGGTTTTGATCACCTTAATTACTTCCTTTTGGTTCTGTCTTGACCTCGTTTTGTTGAGAATTTGTATAATAGCAGCACATTTGTACTTTGCCATTTTATGTAACATTAAGTACAGTAGACTCTTGATTATCCAGGATGATAGGGAAAAAATTAATCCTGGTTAATAAAATCCCGGATAATCACCATCCATAGGAAATATGGGGAGGGAGGGTTGGTTCACCAGCCACCCTGAGCCGGGGAGAGGGGATGTTGGTTCACTGGCTGCCCTGCATCCTGGTGAGGTTTTTTTTTGTGTGGTGTTCTTGGGGCGCAACAAAGCCAGAGCCGGCCCTGCGAGTTATGTATATATTTTGTATATTTTTACATCCTGATTAATCCACATCCTGTTTAACCCAATCCTGGATAATCGAGAGTCTACTGTACTTCTAGACATCTGTCAATAGCCATTAAACTCTGGCTATCAGAGTAATTAATCAACAGCTATTTCTGAGCAGTTCCACCCTCACTGTATCATAGCATGGGATGCTTATATTTATGTCTCTAGGAAATTAAAAAAAAACAATTAAAAATGGCAGCTAGTTTTTATTAGGACTCCATATTATGTTGTTTGAATAACTGTTTATAATACAGCAAAGTCTTTATTATGGACAACTGGAAGCTGTTCCACAATTAGGATTTAATCAAGCTTCCCATAATAAGTCTGATTTCCAGCCTCTCTTGCAGAATCAGGTCTTCTGGGATTTGCCCTGTAACACTCATGTAGTCTATAGTAGAGATGGTAGGGAATCTAGCTCTCCTGACAACCAGTACTTGATTCGACTATTTATTTATGTCATTTTAATAACCTACACCACAAACTGAAATGTACAAAATCCCTAGCCCTGTAAACAGTCTCATTAGTCTGGAATTAAGCTTTACTCAGGCTAGACAATGCACCAACCTTTAACATTCACCAGACTGGTAATGAGCTTGAAAAATGTTTCACTAGGTTCCTATAGTTTGCAGAGAGAAAACTGGGTTCCTTTAAACTCCCAGAAGCTGTGGGAGAGCTACATTAACTAATTTTGAATAATGTCATGGCTTGGATAATTTATAGTGAGACAATATTACCAACTTGGCTCTTTCAGTCTTTTTCTTCATCTGTTCTCAAATGGACTGACACAAAGTATTGCTGCGTTCCCTTCCCCCCAAACATCAGTTAGTAGCTCTTTTTTCCTTTTCTCGACTGAAAAAAAGAGCCTTTCCTTGTACTAGTCAATAGATAGGTGTAGAAAATGAGATTAGAGAAAGGACCGTTTTGAAAAATGTTACAAATAATTCTCCATGAGGATACTTTTAAAAGTTCAGAGTCTGCTGCCAGATGCTGATATAAGACATTCATAACATTGGTTTCTTTTATAACCTCTTTATACGTGTTTAAGAACAAATACAGGACCGTAACCCTCAGAAATTCCTTTAGAATTTGAAATATTTTTGCACATTGTCAGTTTCTGAGCATATAAGAAAATGATCTTGTAACCTGCACTATTGTTCACTTTGCTTTGGTGACACTATTGATTGGTAAGTTAATTAAAAGCATGTTCAGTGAAAGTCTACTATGGTGCCACATGTAAGAAAGGATCAGAAATAATTATCAAAGGGACAACCATAAAGGTATACTGTAAATGGCTATTGTTTATTTTCCACGGGAGAGATGTATGGCATTGTAAAATATCATATATTTTTCATGTGTGAAGATAAGCCAACAGAGTCTGACTTTAAAAAAAAGTACAAATTTCTGATATGAAATAACAATGTTGCAGAAATATTATTAAATGTAAGTCTAGCTGGGGGCTTTTTTCAGTATGCCAGACCTACTCAGTGTACCATTAGCGCCCAGGAAACTGAAGGATCTATGAGCATCATAATCTATCTCAGCATCACACTCAATACATGGGTGCAGGAAGTCTGGCCTATTCAGGATAAAGTGGTAAATGTTAGGGATGAAGTGGGCAAGATGAGAAGGGTGGTAAGGCAACATTAAAGACCTTCAATGTTTGCCTGTAACAGTTGGGTTTTCTATCCGAGATTATATTAGGAACATAAGAACATAAGAATGGGCGTACTGGGTCAGACCAAAGGTCCATCCATCCCAGTATCCTGTCTGCCGACAGTGGCCAATGCCAGGTGACCCGGAGTAAGTGACCCTAACAGGGTTAAGTGATCTCTCTCCTGCCATCCATTACACCTCTCTGACAAACAGAGGCTAGGGACACCATTCCTTACTCATCCTGGCTAATGGCCATTAATGGACTTAACCTCCATGAATTTATCTAGTTTTCTTTTAAACCCTGTTATAGTCCTAGCCTTCACAACCTCCTCAGGCAGGGAGTTCCATGGGTTGACTATGCACTGTGTGAACAAGAACTTCCTATTATTTGTTTTAAACCTGCTGCCCATTAATTTCCTTTGGTGACCCCTAGTTCTTATATTATGGGAACAAGTAAATCACTTTTCTGTATTCACTTTCTCCACACCATTAATAATTTTATATACCTCTATCATATACTCCCCTTAGCCTCCTCTTTTCCAAGCTGAAAAGTCCTAGGAAGGAAAAGAGCATCAGGGATTATTTTGACCATTTTAAAATGTTTTCTCCCAATAAAATCAAAGGAACATTTGAATAAAAAAGTCATTTCAAACTGAAAAAAATCAAAAAGTTTCATTTAAAAAATGTCAAAATGAAACATGTTGACAGTTTTGGGATTTGTTGGTTTTCTTTTTTTCCAAAACCAACAATTCAGTGACATTTTCATGAATTTGCAAAATATTTCAGTGCCACCAAAGCTGAATTTTTCACATCTGAGCTGGGCTGAGCAGAGGAATAATGAGAGAATTCTTCCCCCTCCATAGTCAAGAACCAGGCTGGGACAATGAAGCCCTATAGGTTTCTGTGGCTGATTTCTTTGTTGGGGAAAGTAGAAGAAAACATTTTTGATACAAGATTACCATAAATAACTTGTATGGGAAAAGATTATCTGGGCATAAACACATGTTTTAACCACCTGCTCTTCATCATAATATTTTTCTTTTCAGCACTAAAATCACCTTATCTTTGCCCTAAAATTATTTTGGGAGCAATTTTTTTCTTTCCTGAAAACCAGCTGTGCAGAGCCTCACATACAGCAAATAAGAAATAGGTGTTATATCACATTTACTAACAAGGACAAAGCCAAAAGCAAAACCCCTTACTGTACTAATTAATTGTGAACCAAAGCTTCATCAGAGTTTATTGTCTCATTCTATATGGAAATCTAAGAGGTAGAAGGCATCATACAGCAACGAGCAATTACATGCAGAGAGACAAGCTGAGAGGTAAATGCAGTTTTCACAAACTGCACAACATTAACAATTGGTGATTTTTTAGCATTTGAAGCTATTTTAAATTAATAGCTTCATCACTCAGGCAGGCCTGCAATACACTTATAAAAATAGGTTTTACATCCTTATTATTGTTCATTGCTTAGTGTGACAAGGAGAAAGAGAGTACAGAAAACTGCATAATAAAATGGTGGCGGAAAATATGTAAAAATATTATGAGAAGTCTTTAACTACAGAAAATCATTTTCAGCTATAAACTGCTAGTTTGTGGAACATGTTAAAGGCCAAAGGAAGGAACAGAAAGACCTGGATAAGGTAACATTAACAAGAAGCCAAGAGACTTCATGGAGGGCTAAAATTTCACCCAAGGGAAAAGATTTCACTCTAAGGGTCACTCTATCAGGTGAATGGTGTCACTGAATTCAGTGAGTATGTGTACAGTAAATGTGATCTGGCCATAAGTATGGAGTTTCCTGAAGAGGAAAGGACTCAACAGACCAAACTCAATGAAGGATTATCATTTTTTATGTGATATGGAAAAACATTTTTTTGTATCATAATGTCACATCATGGTATTTACATTAATGGCATCACAGCATCATTACTGACCTGATGTAATGTTACAAAAAATGTTGTGACCCGTGAAAAATTAAGACTCTTTATAATATTTGTATATTTAAAATTTTCCACAAAATACATTTTAAACAGTTTATTAATATTGAATGAGTGTCATAACACCACTTTGAGATAATGTAGGTAAATATTATATCCTGGATATTATTATTTCCATTTTGCAGATGAGTAAACTGAGGCCAAGTTGTCAAATTTGATTGCTTGAAGTCAGTTATCTAAAATTAAAATTAGTCACTTAAATAAGTGGCTTGATTTTCAGAGGTTCTCAGTCAATCTGAGCTTTGGGTCCTCAGTATCACAAAAATAACTCAGGCTTTAAAAAAATATTTTTATTAATGATGACTATTTTTACCAAATAGAAATTATGAGTATATAGGAATCCTTTCAAAATGTAGGCCTGAGTAACATCCAAAGGCACCTCACAGACCAATTAATTGGCAGAGCTGGAAATAAAAACTAGCAGTCCTGACTCCCGGTCCCCTATTCTAACCATACGCTACATCCCAACTCCTACTCTTGCAGGGCATGGAACAGATCTATGAAAACAGCTTTGTTCCATGAATTTCACAATGGGTGGGAGACCCAAGGCAGCTATAAGAGAATCCTGACATATCCTATTCTTTGGCACAGGCCATAAACTACTGCTATGAAAAACAAAACAAAACAAAATGAAGAGAATAAAAGGAGCAACGTCTCCTTTTAACCTAAAATAGTTCACCGAAAGTCAGTGGCACTGAAAAGATGGCAGTAGCAACCCTCTCTATTCTGACTGAACAGCAGGAGCAACAGCAATTTCACCTATTAGTGGACATTGTTCAGGTCCAGCCCTGGGCTAGGGTCACGGTCACCACTGGAAATGGATTTTTGTTCCAGCGTGTCTAGTTATTAAGGCCTGCTCTAACTTGTCAAACAATGAAGCTTGTACTCTTTGGAGGCAAACACCCAGAGCAGTTCAGCAGGGTTAGTGACCCTGACAACACTAAGAGTATAATATTGTAAAGATTAGATTGTGATTAAAATGATTCTCTGCAGAGATTCTAGATCAGAGAGAGGATAATTCAGATTATGATCATCACAGCTACATCACAATACTGTGGATTGTAAACTAGAATACATTGCTTGTTGACAACTCATTATTGCCCAGTTGCTGGATTTCTTTTGTAATTGTGTTAACTACAATTTTGTTATGCCAACTGTGTATGGATTGTTTTAGTTCCAGGGCTGATACATGCCTTTTGTTTCCCACCAGCTAAGCAAAATAACCAAAACAAAAAGATGAAATTAAAGATAAGTCATGTTTTGTGTCTTATCCGGCACCTGATTACCACCTGAAATGGCCAGCTGGCAGCTGCCATGTTGCAATTTATTTGATTTGTCAAGTAACACATAACAGAGGAGGAGATGTCCAGACACTGAAAACTATTACTGTCATAATGGAGCTGCAACAGAGCACAACATTTTCCTTTTCTCGCCACACAGAACAAGAGAGGATAAATACATTACAAAGACTGTGAAGAGTTTTCAATTCTACTGATTAAAAGTATGTATATAAGAGTAAGACTTATTATAACTGACGGGAGAGACTTAGATTCCCCACTTCCAAGATTTGGGTGCTGGCCCATTGCCTTTTCCGTGAGAGTTGCAAACCTTTCCCTCCAGTGGGATAAAGGGAGGGAGAGACGTGGGTCCACAGTGATATGCTACAACACTGAGGTGGCTGATCTCACTGTGGGACACTTGAATGGATGGTGTTCTACTTCTAAAGAACTGGTACTCATATAGAGCAGTACAAATGAAAGAAGCAGCGTGCAACCTTTAAAAGAGACATGATTAGATCATTGATACTTATGTCAAAATGATTTCATGCATTGATTGACACCCCACTTGCTCATACAGTTAGTGGAAATACATGTGTATTTGCATACAGAATATTAAATTTTACATATATATCTATAAAAATGTAAATGCAATAAATATACACACCCCAATATGTGCATCTAACAATATATGTTTCTTTAGATGGATGGAAGAGCTTTTCCTTTTTATTGATTCTTGATTTCTATTTGAAGACACTATGGGATTTCCACATGCTGTCTTTAATTCAGGAGGAGAGGTATGTGTATTAACAACAGAACAGTTTGAACTTTTTCCAGAATCTTTCCAAAACTTTTCACAAACATTTTCATTTCTTTGGAAACAAATTCAGAAATGAAAAACATTGCCAATATGTTTGTTTATTTTTGATGTGTTTTTTACATTTTATTTTTGTTTGGGTTTTTCAGTTTATAAATTTTCTTCTCTCACCTTTTTTTTCCACATGATGGGGAAAAATGAAAAAAGAAGGTGGAAGTTAGGAGAAAAAATAAGAAACTCGCAACCCCCTGACATTTTTTCCCAAAAATTATAAGAAATCTGTCAATAAAAATAGTGAATAAATGAAAATCTGTTCCTTATCAAAACCTGTGAACTGAAAATTACTTTCATTTTTTTGAAATTGTACACTATTTTCTCACCCACTTGTTTTGTCCAGTTCTACTTAACAATATATCCACTGGCTCTGTTTAGTTTTTAATGTCAAAGAAATGTAGGCTGAATATTTCAAGAATGATTGAAAGAAAAAAATAATATCTTTCTTGCACTTACCAAAAAACAAAACAACCCCTACATGGGTTCAAACTAGATGGGATGTTAAATGTATTGTTATGTGAAAAAATAGGGACAATGTAATCATTTTGCAATTCCAATTGTATATGTCATGAGGAAAAGTTTAAATTATTTTTAATTATTTCATTACAGTTCTGTGTTATATGTAAGTGCACAATTATTTTGGGGCATCTTGTGCCATGCCACATAATGGATGCACAAGCAGCTTCCTTCCCCAGGCACTCCAGAGATAACTGCAAATTTGAAGTCCTTTTGTTTGAAGCAGAACTGAGAAAGCTTCCTCCTAAATCCTCCTGGGTTGCAATTCACTCCAAATGGAATGGGGAGCTGGACTGTGGCTTCTTTCCCCTCACCACAGAGGTCTGCAGGTCTGGCTGGATACATTCAAAGGAATAGTATTGTATTCACCCTTCCCCTGTGTGCTGGGGAGCTAATGGGATAGCGTCTTACAGCTTCCTCTAGGAGCAGTGTGGCCATTTACTGTTCCAAAGCAACCTTGTGCTTTAATGACATAATCTGGACTTTAGTGTTAATTATAACAAATTATCAATATAATGAATGTATTTATACATTCACTAATTATACTGAATGAGTTCCATTAGAAAGTGGTTTTATTCATCATTTCCAGGGGAAAAATAACTTTTTAAAGTGCTCCTTTTAATTTTGCTCTCCTTCATCTCCCTTTATTCTCCTTTGCTATATACTTCTTTCTTTCACCTGCTTTTCAACTTTTCTTTCTCCCTCATTTTATCCCTCATCCCTTTACTCTCATTCGTCATTTGTCTCTGTTGCTTTACACACTTTAACTATTCCTCTCCACACTCACTGAAATTCCTGATCAGAATTATTTGAAATCTATTTTATTCTTTATCTTAAATGCAGATTAGCAGAAATGTTCCATTTTGTAGATGGTGGGGTCTGTTCTCTCTCCATGATTTTCTGTTAAGGCAAAGAGAACCTGGGTATGCAGACTGAACAGAGGTTTATAGTCTAATATGTACTGTAATAAGTAATGTTCACATATTCAAATTCCTTTGGTATTTGTCCTGCGTGCAATGTTCTTCTAGTGAATCCTTCCCAGCGAGCTCAACGAAAAATGAAGCAGTGTGTGGTGCGATATCTTTTACACTAATATTTCACACACACCAGTTCTCAGATTCATCAGGCTATCAAGTGTTGTTTTTTCCATCTCTAAACTATTTGGATCAAATCCTGAGGTCCTATCCCCAACCCTACTCAGGTGAAACTCTCATAGTAAAAATACTGAGAAGGTCTTGAAGATTTGGTCCTGATTGTATGAAAGTAGATGCTTTTAAAAATGTTTTTCCCAGTAGAGTGAATCTGAAACCCATTACAGGCACTGCTGACATGACTGTTACATACTAATTTATCTTACTGCTTTTGCTTGGCTTTTTTTTTTAATAATACCATTATGTCAAGAACATAGAAATATCCTGGTTATGATTCAGAGATTTATTGATGGCATGAAAAATAAAGTGTGGTTTCATATTTAACATGATTAAAACTGTCTACAGCCAGAACATTTGTTCAGAAGAATATTACTTTAAACTGTAAGTGTTTTTAATAGTCTTTTATTCTGGAGACTGATATGATATCTGTTTTCTCAGAACAGAACTGCTAGCATAGGCACAAGATAAGTTCAAAACATCACTGGCTCTTAAAAGAATTTGGATACAAACGTTTTTGTTCCAGTCAGTTTTGTTAGCTTAGATTCTGAAGAAATAGTTCCAAATTATATCCATGCCATTTTTTCATTACATTGTTAAGTCTAAAGAGCTTGCTCTTGTACATTTCCTGCTCATTAAAAGAGTGTAAGGATTAGGAATGTAGGTGTTTAGGAACATTGTCAATCTTTCCTCTGAAAACACATCAATGACCTTTTATTTTGGTATAAATGAGAGCCATAGTTTTCTTCATGAAGATTAAGAGTCTCACAGTGTTAGAGATGTAAGTCCCATATCGATTCGCAGGTCAGAGCTTCATTGCTTTGCTCTGTTTAACCCTTAGAAATATATCATGCTGCATGACACATGAGTCCTGGATATTAGAGGAGACTGTTAGTTTTGCTGGGTAACGATCAGCTATGTACTGGGATATTGTGCAATACACTGTTGTCTAATGCAGTGGTCCCCAACTTTTGAATGACCGCGGACCGGTCAACGCTTCTACAATTGTACTGCGGCCCGGGGCGCAGCGAGACCCCTTTTCCTCGGCGCGGCGCGAACCTATTTTTTTTCCTCGGCGCGGCGGAACCTTGTATGTCCGCCGAAATGCCACCGAATACATTAACTCAGATACTGAAGCTATCACGGCGGCGGCGTTTCGGCGGACATATAACGGCGGGAAGTACCCCGTGGCGCTGAGAGACCGGCGGCGCCACTGAACTGAAGGCAGTCGCGGCCCGGTGCCAAATGATCCATGGACCGGTACCGGTCCGCGGCCCGGGGGTTGGGGACCACTGGTCTAATGGGTGGGGGAATTAAGGTGAACTCTTATGTTGCACTAAATGTAGTGAGTTTGAAATGAATGACCTGAAAGGGCAAGACATATAAAGGCAGGGGTTCTCAAACTAGGGGTCAAACTAGGGATTGTGACTAAAACCTGTGCAAGGGGCCCAGAGATTACTTGTGGGTGGAGGGCACATGGGATCACATCCCCTGTCCCTGAGTTGCTGCTTGGCTTGTACTGAGCATGTTCACATGGACCAAGAATGCTCAGTAAGATCTAGAAAAATGGCTGCCCTCATTCTGCCCTCCTCCCCCACTATTGGGAGGTATGGGTCATCTCTGGCAGGGGCATAGGAGAGTGTGCGGGTAGGGAGATTTCTTGTGACTTCCCCCTATCCTATTGTTACCTCTGGTGCAACTGGTGCTGGAGTACTTGTTCGGCTCTGGTGTCCATATTTCAAGAAGGCTGTTAATACATTGGAGAGGTTTCAGAGAAGAGCCATGATGGTAATTAAAGGATTAGGAAATGTGCCTTATAGTGATAGAGTCAAGGAACTCTTTCTATTTAGTTTAACAAAGACAAGTTTAAGGGATGAGCTGATTACAATCTATACATACCTAGATAGGGAACAATTATTTAATAGTGAGCTCTTCAGTCTAGCCCAGAAAGGTACAACATAATCCAAAGGCTGGACGATGAAGGTAGACAAATTCAGACTGGAAATAAGGAGCAGACTTTTACCAGTGAGAGTAATTAAACATTGGACCATCTTACCAAGGGTCATGGTGGATTCTTCATCACCGACAATTTTAAAATCAAAATTTTGATTTGGTTAAAAAAAGTTCTGTTCTAGGAATTATTTTGGAGAAGTTCTGTGGCCTGTGTTATACAGGATATTAGACTAGATGATCACAGTGGTCCCTTCTGGTCTTGGAATCTTGGAATCTATTAATCATCTGCCCATTATAAAAAATAGAAACATAGCTAAAGCAAGATATAGGACTTAGAACCTCTGCATGTGTATCCCCAAAACGTTCCCCATTGTATGCACAACTGAGCCTCTCTCACTTTTACTTAGAATGGAGTCACTCAGGTGTGTGGATGCCCCTCTGGTTGCCAGGCCAAATTACAGAGAGAGGTGTTGCAACCTGGCATGCGAGGTTGCAGCTCCACTGTGGTTTGGTCACTCAGTCCCTCCATCACAATGGCTGCTGGGCCAAATTTCAGTGAATGGCATGGTGAACTGGAGCACCAGGTCACAATGGCACTTGACTTGGGTGCCCGCTCAAATTGGGGGTTGGAGGCAAATGGCCCTTTTCACCGCCACACTTTTAAGCAGCCCTGCCCCTGCCAATGGTATGCACTGCATGCAACATGCATATGGCAGCAGGCACCACTGAGACCGAGTGCAGTGGCATGAAGCAGCACGGGTTGTGTTTAGTTTTTCTGTGAATCAAAGAAAACTCCCGGGTCCTATCGATGTCCACGAGTTTCAATAAAGAATCTCCTTTATATTCATTATAACTAAATCTTTTTTCTCTCCAAGATGAAACACTACAGGGAGCAGTTTATGGCTTCCCAAGGGAAATTAATACAGTTCTGTGTGGTAATCTGAAGCTTCCTATGGAGTGACTAATCTGATTATCACTAATACAATAATTTATAATAATCAATATTCTGCAGTACTGGTAGGTATGCACAGTGCTGTAAAACTGATCACGGTGTCACCCAAATGCCGTAATCCCAGAACTAACAGGTTCATGATATAAGTAATATGAAGACATTGCAATACAGATAAGAGGCATATAGGCAATTACAGAGCAATACTTACAGTGGTTAAAGTAGTCTGAAGCAAGAAAGGGAAGCCCTCATTGCACTAGACATGGAGGAAGGGGAGTTCTCACTAATATCTTTGGCAGCACCAGTTTAGATTGAAGGGGAGCTTTTCCCCTGCTGTACTCCCTATTACTTTCAGCCCTGGATATGTGATCTCTGTGGATTGAGTTCTCCCCAGAACCAGGAGGGGTTTTATGGGGTTATTGGACGAGGGGGTGATGGAGCCTTCTCATACACTCACTAGCAAATTCTTCCTGCTATAAGTAGCAGTATGAAAAATACATGGAGATATGAAGGCAGAAGAGATGAAGGGAGCACCTATGAGGGAAAATTTGGGAAGCATAAGTGTCCAGGAAGGGGTATGGGAGGAGAAAAGAGAAGGAAAGGAGGGTGCTGATGATTTGTTTGGTTTCTTGATGTTGAAGAGGAGATGCCTGAGCTTTGTATGTTAGATGAGCCAGTTCATACAGTCAAGTACTGAACAAATAACATTGGAATGATGAGAAAGGAAAATTTTATGGGTAGCAGCTTTTGGGATGGTCTTTAGTGGCAAGAGGTGAGAAGAAGACAACTGGAGTATAGGAGGCTGCAGTATTTACTGGTAGATGCGCGATGGCTAAAGCATGGGCTATGGTCTTAGTAGTAGGAATTATGTGAAGGGGGCAAACTGTGGACATATTTTAGAGTAGCAATATTTGATGAAAGGAGAGAAAGTGAGCATTTGAAGTTTCCCCAATACAGCAATTTATTGAAAGGTTCCAGATGTGTTGTCAACACTGACAAAGAAAGGAGGAAGAGTGTGTGTCTTTTAAAGAGATATAATCAGTTGAGTCTTGAATGTATCAAGCTTGAGTTCACAGCAGGACAGTCAAGAAGAGATATCAGAGAGACAAGCAGAAGTCTGTGACTAGAAAAATATTCAGAGATAAGTGTTGAAAGATAGATTTAGGAATCATCAGCAAAGAGCTGTGAATCTGCAAAAATATTCCTCACCCATAATTTTCCACTCAGAGATAAATATAGAAATTAACAGTTTAGAGTGAACTTCAGTAGAGGGTTACAGAATCATATTTTTCTGTTATGGATGGTGTGTTCGCTTCAGCCGCCCAAAATCTTATTAAAATCGTTTCCATAGAATAAAATATTTTTCATAGTGCACCTAAGCTCAAAATAAACTTTGAACTGATGAAATGGAAAAGAATCATACTAAGTTGTCTGTTCCATCTTTTAAAAAAAAGTGTGTGAACAGATGGAATTGAGCTGTGAGCTTTCAGCTACCAGGAAATAAAAAATGTCAACTGCTCTTTTTTTACTGTATTTAAACCTCCTATAAATTGTATTGAGTTAATATTTGAGCAAAGAAAAACAGTATAGAAATATATCTTTGTGACAGTCTCTCAGGCCTTCTCTGCCCCTTGCTGGGGATAGCAGCATCCTGACATCGCCCACCCAAGAAAAATCCACTCACATCAAGACACCTAACAAGACAGTCATTCAGAGGCCTAAAAGGAAATACTGACCAATGTAGAATCAGCAAGCCAGTTAAGAAGGGGCAGAGCTGGGTGAGCCTGGGATAAAGGAGGAGAGCCTCTGGGCTAACCTGGAACCCAGGCCCAAGTGGGGGTCTTGCCCTAAGCACTGCAAATAATTATTGCATTTGAAAGTTTATTTTGTTGTTGTTTAAAGGCATAGACAGCCGAATCATCAGTTGCTATTTTGTTACTTAATTGGTTTGAGACTGATGCCAAGCTCATGGCATATGACTCAAGGGAGGCAGCCAAACCTTGCAGAATAAGGCAGGGAGCAACTGCAGTACACTGAGCTGAAGTTGCTTTGGGTCTGGTGGTGCCTCTGCACTATGAGCTGAAATCACTTAAGAGCTGAAAAATCACTGAGCTTTATCTTAAGTGGGGGGCTCTAAGCAGAGCAGTTCCTGAGACAGCTGGCAGAGCAGCCCCTGTGTTGGCTAGCGAAGCAGTTCCTGAGACAGCTGGCAGAGCAGAGTCAAGCCACTGACAGAGCAGTTCCTGTGTCGGCTAGCAGGGCGGCTAGCGGAGTGACCAGCACGACTGGAGAGGCGGGGCAGTTGGCCTCTGACCAACGGCCCATGGTGAGGACTGCAGCATGACTGGAGAGGCGGGGCAGTCAGCCTCTGACCAACGGCCCATGGTGAGGACTGCAGCATGACTGGAGAGGCGGGGCAGTCGGCCTCTGACCACGTAAGGTGCCCCATAACCTGCCCCCCCCACCTCGGTGGGGAGGTACAACTCTGCTATGAACTTTTGAACTCTGCTAGGGCTGTTGGACTTTTGGGACTTTGGGGGACTTTGGGGCTTGTGGGACTCAAGAACCCAAGGGAAAGGACACTGCCCATTGGCGTGTGTGTGTGTGTGTGTGTGGGGGGGGGGGGGGGGGTTCTGGTTCATGGTTTGGTTTGTGACTTTTGTTTGTGGTATTTACCCAATAATATGCCACAGTGTTTATCTCTGTCATTAAAAGGGTTTTGGTACACTCAGACTCTGTGCTTGCGAGAGAGGAAGTATTGCCTCTTAGAGGCACCCAGAAGGGTGGTATATTGTTGTCCCAGGTCACTGGGTGGGGGCTTGAGCCGGTTTTGTATTGTGTCCTTAGAATGGAACCCCTGGATACTGAACCCGGCCCTTGTTGCTGCCAACTCTGATGGGCAGAAGGGTTACACCTAAACACCATTTTTATTTTAAAAAATAACACTCACAGCTTTACCTCCTGGCTGCGCTTGCAGAACTAGATAAGGATTTGGCCCTATAGCTGCAACAGCAGAAATACATTACCGTTAAAGTTTTTAAATGGAGGCTTGATTACAGCACTTAATTGCCTGTGCATGGGAGTAGGGGGACTAAGCTTCCCCTCTTATTACCCTGCTTATTAGCCGAAAAACTGCTGCATGACAAAGTATGAAGTAACTTACTTCTTACCACATGAGAGTAAGAAGGGAATGGGAGGAATTGTGATTCTCTGAGCCACAGTGTTCATTACTGTACTGTAAAGTTACAATCGAGCCCTGTGAGAACCGGGCCGCTTGCCCAAGAAGCCCCAATGGGTGGAGGACAGGAGGCAGACGAGCAGGTGGGAGAGAAGGAGAATGAGAGAGCAGGAGCATTTGGGAAGGTTTGCTTTGAAAGCAGTCTTTGCGTTTAATTGATAGGGTCTGTCGTGAAGTGGCATCAACTCTTCTCCCCTTCCCTGGAATGTCAGCAGCAACACTGGAGAGAAAACCAGCTGAATCAGAGAGTTGAAATGATTAAAAGGGATTTTGAGAAAAATCACTAAACCAGCAGTTCACGTTTTTTATTTTTCATATTGTTTGATAAAATGGCCCTTTACAAATGACATATTTTGCAGCGTGGCACGGTGATTGAGCTGGCAAAGAGCCTTTATAGCCCTGACTTGTGCATTCACTGGGGCAGTCAATTACACCTGAACCCTCCTCCGTCAGATGGCAACTTTCATCCAAACCATTTACACAGCCCAACCCTACATTCATTTCAGTGGGGTTTCCTTACAGTTCTATTGTACTGTCGCCATGCTCAGAGCAATAAATATTTCTAAGTAGATTACAGATTTGCAGCTTTCTAAAAAGAGTCAGTTGAAGAAACTGAATTCTGAAGACAATTAACATGTTATGAAGTTGACAAGGAGAGCACAGAGTAAGGGATTTGACACGATTTTGCTTTAGAACTGCAGGCCCTAGGTGGTCTAACTCAAGCAGAACATAGCCACCAGGCAAAGAACCCCAGCATTGCCGGTAACCACTCAAGTCATCTGCCATTTTGTCAGAAGCAGGAGCTTCCCTGCCATGTAGAGGAAGCTCATCACCGCCTTGACAACTTTAGGTTCCACATCATTAGTTTCCATTTGATTCTATAGCAACACAATAAGAGAAAATTAATTATAGTAGATGCTGGAAACCAAATAGTGGAATTAAAATCCCAGCATTCTCATTTAATGGCCAACAAACAAATTACTCTATTACAGCAGAAATGCTTTTTAACCTCCCTGTGCTAGCTATTACATTCTGTACAAATGTGGAGCTTACACTTGGAAATAAACAACTATGTTAACAATGGAATATTACCCAGCAGAACTGCAGCCAGTCTTTTCCCAGATGTCTGCACTTCAGTGAGGAAATGATGTGGGTTCGTGTTTTTTAAATTGGGTTTGTGCCTTCCTTTCCTTTTTGCTTCTAGGCTTGTGTTCTGAAAAACCTTTCTCCTTCACACGCCTTGGATGGATTACTCCAAGGATAGAAAGACTGCTGACAGCATCGCTGGCTACTTTGCTCTGGTTTCCTCCTAAAGTGGGCTTTCAAAATAAGATTAGCTGAATTAGTTTAGATAAAACAATAACCTTGGAGGGGGTGGGGGGGAAGGAAGTAGGAAGAGTCCCATGTTGTATATGAGGCCAGAACTCTAGGGTCTGTCCCAATAATAGTGATTATTAAGGGATTAGCTGGGTTACACCAGATATTATGAACCAGAGCCATCCTCCATACCTTCCTTATTTCCAGCATTGTTAGGGAGAGTTTTTCCTCCCACACAGTTGTGATATAGATAAATAAAGCAGCAGCTTCCCAGCCTGCAGACTTGTGAGTGGATTGACTTTGTTGTCATAGTCAGCAGCATCCAATTTAGGTTCATTTTTCATCCTACAGCATCCTACTGTGCTCCGATCTGGCTCCATTCATCTCAGATAACATTGGTTGATACACAACTACACTCAGCCATGAGCATTGTAACTGGAATGATGTGACCCACACCAGTACCCATCAGGCATGAGGTTGTTACAGTCAGAATGGTTGAGACGATCAGGGCAAACATGAGATTAAAGCTCTTCAACCACTCAAAAGTCTACTTGTCGTTGCAGGCCCACTTGCCCTGCTCAGATTTCTCTGCAATGTTGATGTGACACAAAGAGTCATCAGCAGCTAATGTACCAAACCAATGCCTTATAACTGACCTGACTGTGCGTGTACTCAGCTTTGATTTGCCACACTAGTCATGGGCCTTTCTGGGATGTATTAGCAGGAGAAATAATTCACGTACTCTACTTCACATTAATTATGCCTCAATGGAAGTATTGTGTCCAGTTCAGTGTACCACATTTCAGGGAAGATGCAGACAAATTGGAGAAAGTCCAGAGAAGAGTAACAAAAATGATGAAAGGTCTAGAAAACATGACCTATGAGGAAAGATTTTAAAAAACTGGGTTTGTTTAGTCTGGAGAAGAGAAGACTGAGAGGGGACATAATAACAGTTTTCAAGTACATAAATTGTTGTTACAAGGAGGAGGGAGAAAAAATATTCTCCCTCCACTTCTGAGGACTGGACAACAAACAATGGGTTTATATTGCAGCTAGGGTGGTTTAGGTTGGATATTAGGAAAGCTTCCTAACTGTCAGGGTGGTTAAGCACTGGAATAAATTGCCCAATCTCACTGGAGATTTTTAAGAGCAAGTTACACAGACACCTCTCAGGGATGGTCTAGACAATATTTAGTTCTACCATAAGTGCAGGGAATTGGACTGGATGACCGCTTGAGGTTTCCTTCCAGTCCTCCTTATGATTCTATGACTCTGAGTATAATTGACAACTTATAATACAAACAAGACTTTTTACTTGCAACTCTGTGGTCACAGTATTCATTCTTCATGTGTTCATATGAATTTCCCAACCAAAGAAAATGAAAGAAGTATGACTTTCACCCTGTTGATCTGAAACTGTAGCACCACAGGAGCTGAGCTCAGTCCCTAGGGACACTATAGTTTAATAAAGAACTATCAATTCAAATTTAAATAAAGGCTACATACTACACCCTATCGCTATACCTTCTTGTTAAAATTGAAAAATTGGGTGTTTGCTGAATGCCCTCTTAGAAATGAGAGATGTAATAGCAAGAGGGAAAAGATTTTGTGTCAAATATATTTAAAATGAGACCTGTGGGGAGTATCTTGGGGATGAGAAAATAGGAGCGAATGGAGAATAGCATTTGTGAGACCTGTCAATTTACACACTGAAGGTGAATACTTTAAACTCAATGAAGCTTGTCCACTGTTTTTAAGAGAAGTTTTACTTGTGTTTTTGACTACACAGACAAATTAAATTTGTATCTCGTTAACTAGTGAATGTTTCCAAAAGTAAACAAATTACTGCTATGATAGGAATTGTGCACTTAGGGACTGAAATGTTTCTAAAAACAAGGTGATGTTTTCAGTTGGGTTCAGTTTAACAAAACATGGACCTTTTCATTTCAGAGATAGATGGGGTGGCCTTCGGCAGTGTTTCTGTGGGAGGTCCGCTGGTCCCTTCGCTTCAACATACCCATCACCAAAATGCCGCTGAATCCGTGGGATCAGCGGACCTCCTGCAGACATGCCACCAAAGGAAGTCTGACTGCCACCCTGACATTGAATGGCAAGCCGCTCCCTGTGCTAGTGCCTGGAACCACCCTGGAGATAGAAATACAATGGTGATAAGCTCCGGTTTAGGAAAGGTAAAAATAAACATATATGACACAGACATTAGCTTTCTTAGTAATATATGTACTGCACTATAATTTTTAAATCCTAAAATTAACCCAGTCTCTGACATTGACTCAAATAACATGACTTTGGTTAATGTCAGGAACCAACAAAAGTATCTGTAAAAGTTCAGCTGATCCTCACCTAGTGGTTATGTTAACTTCAGATCTGTACCAGTTTACACCAACTGAAAATTTGATGTATTGTATTTTTAAACATCCATCCACAGATCCTGTTTCAGCTGACAAGTCAGTAAAGTGTCTGCATTTATGAACACAACTGTATTTTTCAAGTACAGCCTGAACCTGGAGATAGCCGTCTCCCATGTTTATGGTCTAATATAGAGAATCACTGTCCTCAAAAAAGAAAGTGTACGTACACACACACACACACGTGCGTGCACGCACACACCCACCCAAAAGGCCTACAAACTACTTGTCGCTAGTAAAGTAATTTGCTCATTAAACTTGTTTACTAGGGACCATAACCTATTCTATGTAGAGACACTTGGTGGCTTCATCTCAGTTGTGGAGCTGGGGGTTAATGCTTAAAAGACCAAAGACTTCCAGGTTTTCCACACCAACTTCTCTTCGAACTGTACTGCTTCATTCACACTGGCATTGCTGCTGTGCCACCATTGTGCTTCTCTGCAAGCAGCATGGTGACACCTGTCATTTGGATTAAGTCTGAGCTCATGTTTTATAGTCCAAGGCAAAAAAGAAGCCACGGTGGTTTTAAATCTAGGATTGACATAGGTAAACAGGAAAGATGCCCGCTTACATCCCTCTCTCTCTGATGAGGCAGTTACTCCACAGAGAACCTTGTACTGCTTGTGCCAGTGATAGATATGTATCATCTCCTTCTGTAACAGTAATGAACCATTTCTGAAAGAAATAAAGCTTTTTTGAAAATATTTTCCACATGTTTTCATCTGCTCTGAACAGTATCTATTGCATCCAGCTAATGATCATTCCTGTCATGTGACAGGGATGTTATTAACCCATAGCCATGCTATGCAGCCAGGGATATGACTCTTTGTGTTTCCTATAATTCATTATAAAGGAAAGAAATACTGTGTGAATCACATACTAAGGATGAAAAAAACAATGGTTGAAACAGCATCATTTTTCAGCCTTGGGGAAAAAAGACTTTAATATTAAGATCGCTTTTACAATAAGGTGTCATTAGGACATCTTCACACTAATTTGATTGGCCATTGTAATTTATTTTGGATGTTTCACTTAGTTAAGATATATTATTTCCATATCATATATCATCTTTGCCCTTGGGAATTAACTATATCTGCTTAATCTATGACATATAAGTAGTTAACGTGCTAAAATATTCTTTCAGTTGAGACAATGAATTACTGCACTGAAAATGTATAGCACAGAAAGTACTAAATGCCATTCTAATGGCAAGGGGATGAATATGGTAAAAGATTCTGAATAGAATTAGAATAAGGGGGAAAAAAAGCCCTGAGAACATCTTTTGAAATATTTTGGAAAATAGGTAGTTTTACTTTAAAAAAGAAAAATAGACAGCAAACAATAGTAAATTCATGTCTTATTTCGGGGAATTATTATAAAATTAAGTCACTAGGTTTCTTATGATGAGCATGTGTATAGCTAGACAAATGATAGAGAATATAAAGCCACAATGGTGGTATAATGTTGTCCTTTCCCATAACTGTGATAGGCATATGTTGCTCAGATCCAAAGTTGTGTGTGTGTGTTTTAACCTCAAACCTCAAATGGAAATTACTACAGTTATGAAGTTACAAAGAGCTCTCAGAAGTAGCAGGCATATCAGCAGGCTGTGCCCCCAAAGGAGGGAAGTTTAAAAATAATGAAGCAGAACTATTGGTAAAATTGTATTTAAGTTGTGCCAAGAACAGTCTATGAACTGAAGTTAGATTCAGAAGACAACTGGTATTCCTTTCAGTATGATTGTACACATACAAAATGACTACCTAGTGGGGAGTACTGCAGAAAGAGATCTGGGGGTCATAGTGAATCACAAGCTAAATATGAGTCAACAGTGTAGCACTGTTGCAAAAAAAACAAACATCATTCTGGAATGTATTAGCAGGAGTGTTGTAAGGAAAACTTGAAAAGTAATTTTTTCCACTGTTCTCTACTCTGATTAGGCCTCAACTGGAGTATTATCTCCAGTTCTGATGCATTTCAGAAAGTATGTGGAAAAATTGGAGAGAGTCCAGAGAGGAGGAACAAAATGATTAAAGGTCTAGAAAACATGACCAGTGAGGGAAGATTGAAAAAAATGGGTTTGTTTGGTCTGGAAAAGGGAAGACTAAAAGGGGACATGTTAACAGTTTTCAAGTATGTAAAAGATTGTTACAAAGAGGAGGAAGAAAAAATGTTTTTCTTAACCTCTGAGGATAGGACAAGAAACAATGGGCTTAAATTGCAGCAGGGGAGGTTTAGGTTAGACATTATGAAAAACTTCCTATCAGGGTGGTTAAGCACTGGAATAAATTGACTAGGGAAGTTATGAAATCTCCATATTAGAAACTTTGAAGAGCAGGTTAGACAACATCTGTAAGGAATGGTCTAGATAATTAGTCCTGCCACGAGTGCAGGGGACTCTCGAGATCCCTTCCAGTTCTATGATTCTATGATTCTATTATTAGTGAAAAGGCTCCAGAGGTGATCTTGTCAACTACTGGCTGATAAGCATAACTTCAGTGTCATGCATATTGCTTGAAACTATAGTATGGAAGAGAATTAGCAGACACATGGATGAACACAATGTTTTTGGAGAAGAATGAACATGCCTTTTGTAAAGGGAAATCATGCCTCACTGAGCTATTAGAATTCTTTGAGGGTGTCAATAAACATGTGGACAAGGGTGATCCAGTGGATATAGTGTACTTGGACTTTCAGAAAGCCTTTGACAAGGTCCGCCACCAAAGGCTCTTAAGCAAAGTAACCAGTTATGGGATAAAAGGGAAGGTCCTGTCATGGATCAATAACTCATTAAAAGATAGGAAACGAAGGCTAGGAATAAGTCCAAAGCTGACTGCAAAAAGTTACAAAGGGTTGTCACAAAATGGAGTGACTGGGAAATAAAAATGGCAGATGAAATTCAGTGTTGATAAATGCAAAATAATGCACATTGAAAAAATAATTATAAATAAAAATAATACAAAATGATGGGGTCTATATTAGTTACTGCCACTTGAGAAAGAAATCTTGGAGTCACAGTAGCTTGTTCTCTCAAAATATCCACTCGGCCAAAGTCAAACAAGCTACAGAATGTTAGGAACCATTAGAAAAGAGATAGTAAGATAGAACATATCATAATGACACTGTATAAATCCATAATAAGCCCATATCTTGAGTACTGCATGCAAGTCTGGTCATCTCATCTCAAAAAGATATATTAGAATTGGAAAAGGTACAGGGAAGGGCACAAACATGATTGGGGTAGGGAACAGCTTCCATATGAGGAGAGATTAAAAAGAATGGAATTGTTCATCTTAGAAAGAAATGATTAAGGGTGGGGAAGGGGATATGATAGAAATCTATAAAACTATGAATGCTGTGGAGAAAATGAATAAGGATATGCCATGTACCCCTCCACCCAACACACTCAAAACTGACAAGTAGAAAGTTTAAAAGAAACATAAGGAAGCACTTCTTCACACAATGGACAGTGATTCTGTGGAACTCATTGCCAGGGGATGTTGTGAAGGCCAAAAGTATAAGTGGGTTAATAAGAGAATTAGAAAAGTTCATGGAGGTTAGTTCTATCAGTGGCTATGAGCCAAGATATTCAGAGATGCAACCTCATGCCCATGCCTCTGACAGCCAGAAGCTAAGAGTGGATGACAGGGGATGGATCACTCAATGGTTGCCCTGTTCTGTTCATTTCCGCAGACGCACCCAGTACCAGCCACCATTGAAGGACAGGAGGTTAGGACGGAAGGACCATTGGTCTCACCCACTATGGACATTCTAATGGTGTTGTACCCACAATAGAATCTCAATCTGTTCTATAAATATATCTTCTTTTGGAGGAGGGGGAGTGTTGCCTTGTGTGATCTAACTGTCATTTTTGAGAACTCTTGGCTTCACAACTGTTGTTATTTGAATATGTTTTGAAGACTTTGTGTTAGTCTGCCATCTGTTATGAGCTAGAAGAGAGGTTCACGTGCTACTTTTTTTGCCCTTTATATTGTCACCTAAGCACTTCTACAGCTAAGAAATCTGAAATAGATCTGAGACATCAGAAAAGACACAACTGGGCCAGAAGAAAGAGAGATCAGAAATAGGCTGAGAAATGGGTTCAGAGACAAGTTAACCTTTGAATGTAGGAAATATTATTTATTTTTATAAATTAATATTACACCATTCATGCTAAAAGTACCTCTTTATTATGATTGATTAGGCATTGCCTCTATAGGTCTACTTTTCCTCTCACATATCCGGGCATAAATCAGGAGAAAGGCCATTGATGTTAACTGAGTTAGATTGGTGTAAAAAGAGTCTAAATACAGAATCAGGCTGCAGATGCTGTAAAATTCCTTCTGTTCACAAATAGTATGTAAAAGAGTGGGGGAATGAGTGGGTCACTTGATCTCAGACTGTATAATTTTTGAACTCATGTACTTCTTTCCAGCATTTAATTTGGATACTAAAGAACAAGTTCCTCGTAATATTGTTTAAAAGTCAGTGGCAATACTCACCAGTCAGCCAATTAATTTCCACCTCTGTTTTATTAGGATTCGGAGATAAACTGCTTCTTTGTTTCTTCTTTCTGGAGGTTGAGGCATCCTAGTTTTTGGGAGTGGTGCTGTCTGGGTGCAGATTTGTGGGACCTCTGGGTTTGTGTTTTCTTTCTTCTTCACTTTATTTGATCTTTGCATCTGTTTTGTCTTTTCCCAGAAAACTTACCACCTGCTGTAGTATCACAAACAAGGAGATACAGGTTTGAGGGTTATTTTATTAGCAGTATTCCAGCATTCTGCTCCTCCCTTTGTAGAGGCCAAATGGTGACTTTTTCTGTGTGTCAAGCAGGAGAGTAATGTGGCATAAGAAACTGACAGACTCTCCTGAGTTTGTTACCCACACTGTGGGGAACAATGTGTACTGGAAAGCCACCACTGCCCATGGGACACTTCTCCCCCTTCTGTGCATGTGACAGGGGAATGGATAGACAGGAGAGGGGAATAGATAGAGCCTTGAGTCTTTCCCCATCAAACTGGCCAGTACATCTAAACCAGTAAAGCAAGGAAATTAAGATGTACCAGGAAAGGGCCTGGTGCAGTGTTCTTCTCTACAGAGCAAGGGGGAAGCAAGGACCTATCTCTGTTCCTGAGGCCCTGCTCACATCTATGCCCTGCTCATATCTATACCCAGATTATGGTTTTCACTCAGTGCTCTGTTACAAACATGCCAGGCTAATTTATAATACTTCTGGGGTTCTTAAATTACAACAATGGTGGCCTAAGGGGAAGATATCGTTATACAAGAAACCCCATTTTGGGCAGTGTTGCAGAGGTGTCAGAGTACGAGGTCAATGTTGTACATTGGTCCTCAAAGAATGCCTGTGTAGTGGGCATTCAGGAGGCTTTGCCAGAATGGTGCACTGACATATCCCATCTATTAGCTACATCTCAACAGTCACAATGGAGACCTTCAGGTGTACACAGCAAATTTTGATGGTAAATTTGTTTACAAACCCTTTCATCAGGCTGCCGCAATGTCACAAGCTCTCACTTTCAGCAAGATACTTGATACTATTTCTCCACTTGCTGGTGCTGTCAGCAAGGAAAGACTTATTTAATAGACAAGTTTCCAAATAATGTTTCACAGTTTATACACATTGAAAACAGAATGAAATCACAGCACTTTGTCTTGTACTGGTTGTATTACTCTGTCTCTTCTTGGATTGTGATACTCTATAGTCAAATCCTGGAGTTGTGGCAGATTTAGCAGCATCTTGATATAAAATGGCAAAGCTTTACTCTTCAATTAAGTAATAGTTCTAGCACTGGTGGGATCAAAAATAGATCAAAAGATACATTTCCCTTTGGTCCTTTGAATACAACTAACAATTAACTTTGCAAAGCTGTCAGTTACAAATTTTCTGTTCAAACACTCTGGAGCCATTACCAATATGAATATAAATCTAATTAATGACCTTTGGTAATCAAATTATTTCATTTATGTTATTCATTTTCAAAATTAATTGTGAATTATAATGAAAAAATATAGCCACTAAGAATGGAGAAACTAAGTGGAACTGTGAACCTCTTAAAAAGTATTTCAGTCGGAATTTCTGGGTGTTCAGAAATTTTGAAAATCTGTTTGCTTAGTTAAGGGCTAGGGAGTTTAATATTAGGCATCCATTTTGTAAAATCTTCATCTTGATATTTAATGTCTGACTCAGCTCTCATTGAAGTCATTAGGGGTTTTGCCATTGACTTCAATGGGAGCAAAATCAAAGTCTTAGACTTCTGGGGCGGGATTTTTCAAAAGTATGCAGTATTGGCCTATCACTGCTCCCACTGCATTCAATGCTCCAACTTCAGTGGGACATGGAGCACTTTTAAAAATGATACTTAGGATTTTTATTGTATTTTGGACCATTTACAGCTATGGGGTATATGTGTTCTGCCAGCACAGATGAATTCCTTCAAATAATGAACAACAATCACAACAAAAATAATCCAACAATGTTTTTTTTCCCCCTAAACAATGTTATAATTCTAGGAATACAGCAAAAATAAATTATTTGGCATTTTATGGTATTTCACAGCAAGAATATTTTGGTACTGTCAAGTAAAAGAGAAATTTAATATAAATACATACATACATGCATTCTAGTATTGCAGTTTAGCAGTGCTCAGTGGTTTCCAGAAACTACTCTACCCACTATAATAAATCTTAAAATGGACAAACGTACTCTTTCCTTTATATTTCACAATGTATATTAACACAGCCTCTTTTTCATATATATATGTATTAGTACTGGTTGAATGGCTCAGCTGGAGATCTGTTTGTATTGTGCTTCAATACAAACAATATCCTAATGTCCTAAGTTCAATTTAGCAGTTATAGAGGGGTTGCCATTGAAAGCTTGATCCAGTCTCATTGAAGTCATTGGAAGGACTCTCATTGACTTCAGTGGCCACTGTATCAGATCCCAGATCCTCAACAATTACCTTTCCAATGTATTTTACTTTACTGAAGCATTTGCTGTATTTCCTGTTCTTGATAAAGTAAATTATCCTAACATAGTAAAAACTGAATTTTCAATAGCAACCATTGTTGTAAGGACAAGAAGCATTTTACTCTCTAGGTCAATTTTCCCATTACAACATTATGATGACATGATACAATCCCTATCACATTGACCTAAAAAACTTAAAATGTTGATTGTGAAGAAATTGCTGTTCAGGAGATCACACCTTATAAATAACAATACTCAGCATTTGAATGGGAAGGAAACAGTCAAAAACAAGACCTAACTTGGGAAATCCATCTTGAGACAATTGAGAGAGGAGGTTGGATTCCTAGTAGCTGGCAAAGAAGAACCCACTGTTGCTGGACCACATCCCCAGAGCATGGGGAGACCTCACAGAATTATCAGAATACAAGGAATTGATCTTAAAAACATTTTTAAATGAAAAAATCTAAGGTTTTTGAAGCTCTCACTTAGGTTTAACATGTAAGATACTCCATATATTTTACAGCATATTTCATAAATGCAAGTTTACACAGACAAATTTCCCTCGCATCAGAAATGTTTTCCCTTAAACCACCTACAACCATAAATCTTTTATTAAATAAATAAAACACGTCTCCCATTTGTTTCCCCAACACTAAATCTCCCCACCCATGAAAATAATGAGAAAACAGCCTTGATATGTACTCAGAAAGTCCACAAGTTCAGATTTTCCATTCAAGAAGAAAGCAAATTTCACAGTCAAGACACCATCACAGAAAAAAAAGTCTTCTACCAATCACTCCCTGTTTAAACAGACAAGATATTCATTCATAACTTAGAATTAATTGCAACTGCCAAAGAAACAAACAAGAAAAAAGCTTTAAGACCATATGGAAGAGTATGGGTTTATCCTTACTAGACTTACATGAAATTCAGATTCTTTCC
Organism: Sternotherus odoratus; assembly: GCA_032164245.1. Classification (NCBI taxonomy): domain Eukaryota; kingdom Metazoa; phylum Chordata; order Testudines; family Kinosternidae; genus Sternotherus; species Sternotherus odoratus. The sequence continues at coordinate 182,324,709 of JAVMKO010000002.1, read as the reverse complement.
ACAGAAAATGTCAAGTTTTCTGAGACTGGTATCAACTCTGTTTTCCTCTATCTTTAACTTTTTTTTTATCCTAAACATAAACACTATAACATATTCTAATAGAACCCAAAGAGCCAGATGGGATGAGAGACTAAATTGAACTATTAGTTCATTCTATTGTTAATATGAAAAAAAGCAAATACTGAGAGGGTACAAACAATATATTACAAAAAAAGAAATAAATCACTAAAATCATTTAACTCCATCATTTAAAGGGATTGGAAATAGATTATAATTAGAGCTGGTCAAAAGTCGGACTTTCCATTCTTCAGGAAATTCTTACAGTTTTTATTATTTTTTGTTCCAAATTGAAATGTTCATTTTGTTTCAAATGAAAACCAATATTTTTGAAATTTCTTGAGTAATTAAATTTTTGAAATGTTTTTGGGTTAGTCAAAATGTTTTTGTTTTTTTTGTTTCCCAATAAATTCAGAATGTTTGATTCTGATTTTGACTTTTTAACTTTTATATTATATTATATTATTATATAAGATCAAATCAAAATAAATATTGTAAAAAGTAATTTTGAAATGAAAAATGAAAACATTCCATTGTGATTAAATCAAATGGAACATTTTCATCTTATTAAAATGCTTGATTTCATGATTTTTCAATGAAATGTCATTAAAATTGACATATTCTACAGGAACTTTAGATTTTGATTGAACGGAATTTTCCAGCTGAAGACTATTCTGTTGCAAAGTTTTCAACCAGCTCTAATTATAACATTTGTTAACTCCTGTTTTAAGTAAACAGTTTGACATTAATATTAAGGGTCAAATTTTCAAAGTGGTCTAATTTTACTCCCATGTCAAAGGTACTCCTGAATCAATGGAGAACAGTCTTAGCCAGTGCTAATATTTCATCGTATTATAAAAATGCATGTACCACTATACTGCAATACATGGCTGCTGACTGGTGAGATAGAGCACTGCTGGCCACAATTGTGAGCTTACACCTTTTTTTTTTCCCTTTGCTTATTAAAGCTAATTATGTATTCTTTATCTCCTCTCTGAAATATAAAATAAAGAATATCAAAGGTATGAAGGGCAAAACCCTGCAGAGTACGCATATACATAAATTATACATAAAAGAGCTTTTCAAATGTATCTGGGCTCTTAAAACATCCCATCACAAAAATATTTAGTAACTAGCAGTGAATTAAATCAATTGTACTTCCCTGTGACATTGATGAAGGAATTGTGTACTGAGTTTTCATGACAAACACATCATTAGCGTACATGCATTTAAGCTGATTATTTGATTCAGCACAAGGGACATTAGGGTTAGAATGATATAAAAGCCCAAATCACACTTGATGTTTCCCAAATACCAAGCATTGTGTGGTCTAATCAAGATTTCATCAAATGTTTTATTAAACTCCATCACGCGAGCCTTGCTGAAGCCAGATGATCTCTTATTATCAAGCAGCACTAAATTAGTTTCATTTTGGAATGAATTGCAATGATACCCTTCCTAAAATACTTGGAAGTTAGAAGGAGGTGGGTGGGGGTCAAACATAAAAATGCAAAATTGCTGCAATGTTTTACTTAGAAATGGAACAATGAGCAAAGGAAATCAGGGTAATAAGCGTTAACAATAAAAATTGTATAGGTTGTAATCCTAGGGAGCGACAATCACTAATGACAAAAACCAGTACACTTTTCTATAGCAGAGAATTTGGTTTCATAGGAAATTATGGGACATAAATATGGTGCTCACCATTTAGACTGTAACTATTGATCATTTAATTACACAGTAATTACCATGCAGTGGTTGCAAAGTAGTGATGGAGTAAACCATATAACTTTAAAGAGCACATACATGATTTTCCATATTCTTTACATTATAGGTTACATTTATTTTGGATCTACTATATGTAAATTGTACAACATAAAGGATATAAACCATCATGTCTCAGAGCATAAGCCAACGTCTAACCAGTGTGAGGGTAGAAAGAAAACTCTTAAGGACAAGTTACTTCGTACCTGTCCAATTTGGTGTTCCTTCAGCCTTCTTCTAAAGCATCTGGTTCTGGGCACTAACAAAGACAGAATACTTAGTAGATGAACCAATGATCTGATCCAGAGTAGCAGTTTTTATACTCCTAATACCACTACCACCCACCACATATACTGGAGTGAAGTAACAGCAACCAATAAACTAATTATGAATTCCCAATGTCTTATTATTAAGCACTTGATCATGTATTTAAGGATTAGAATGTACACTCCACATTTAAAATCATTACATTAAGTTTAATAAACTTTAATGTTAATTAAAAATACATATTGGAACCCCCTTTTGTAACAAAACCTACTTTAGGCATGCAGGGAATACCTGTTTGGCAGAGTAACTGTCTCCACAAATTTGTAAAAGCAGATAGCCACATTTGCATCATTCATTTCACACTAATAAGGCACTTCTACTGTGGTGTAGAGTTTCATAGGAGAGACACATGTTAGTCAGGTAAAATGACTTGTCTGCTAACTTGCCATATCTAGTCCATGATGTTCAGCCTGGCATATAAAATGTATTACATTTTTATGGAAGTGACAATATTGTTCAATGGCAAGCTTTATCACAAGACAGGAATAAAACAGCACTACCAAATTAATTATTTTTTAGCACTGCTTCACTGGACTAGACTACAAAAAAAGATTTTTTTAAAACATACAGTATGAAGAAATCCCCTTGGAAAACTATGGACGTGATAATCTATGTAGAAGTACAAAACCAATTGTTCCTTTAGGTATTTTCTACCTTATTTTGTAATATTATGCATATGTAAAGTTGTGGTAAAGTGGGAAATTTACCCTATCGCATAGTACCTATGTTTAATGTACAACGTATCATTTAGTACCACAGGTTATATGTAAAAATTGTTCTATTAATTGCTTCTATATACGGGAACTGTGTTTAAGTTATGGAACGGACGGAGAGGTGTCAGAATGAAATAGTTAATATATTTAGTAAGTAAACTGATATGTGCATAGTACCTTTCATCCAAATATACCAAAGTGTCCACAATGTATAATTATATATAGGAATCACTTTACCTGTTATTGAAATATAGCCAATTTCAGGATGTAACATGGTATCCTAGAAACTGAGCATAGAAAGGATAAAATGGCAAGGAAAGTTTGTCTATTTTTTTTTAACAAGGAGGGAAATTTTTATTAGGAAGTAGGTCAGGACACTAGAGAGTATTCTACATTGGTGAAAAGTACTATGGGATTTTTAGTTATCAAATTTAGTACGAATCTCAGTTTTACATCTCATTCAAAATATAAAAGGCCTGATTCTTCTCCCAGCTACACTGATTTTACACAGAAACCAGTAAAGAATGTATGACTGTTTTTTTACCTGTGTACATGAGAAGAGAATCAGGTCTTGAATCCACAGCATCACAATATTTACTTACCGTTTTGCAATCATTACTCATTACTATCTCAGAGGGAAGGGTGAGTCTCCCTGCCCTGAACCACTGATACCAAGTCCTGCAGCAGAGGTTTTGTGAGGGAAAGAGGTAGGGAAATGGGTATGGTGGTTGGATGTCGCCCTTCAAGTATTCATGGGGCCCAACTCCATTTATTCTTAGTAGATTAAACGATTCATAGTCTGAGGTGATGTGGATACTGGTTGAAGGTCTTTTCACAGATATCTCAGTATCATCCTACTCCTGGACTTACAAAACTGAAGCCTGTGACTAAGTAAATTGGAAGGAGATCAGATCGCCCATGTTCTGAGGCGGTCAAGTTTCTTTCTTTAAACCAGTTTGGTATGATTGGAGGGAATTTTATATGTTTACACAGTTGCTTTAGAGTTAGCACACAGGATTTAACCTTATGACAGACACTGTCCCTGTCACATGCTGTAACTAATGGGGTATTATACAGCTAGGAATGCCATTGTTTGGTATTTACATGAAATTATAGTCCCTTCAAAGCAACTTTAAAAGATATTCCAGGAGAATGTTAAAAATACCATTGAACCAAGAAAGCAGGGGGTGATCCTGGTGGTCTATCTATTAGTATTTGGATAATAGAGTATTGTTGTAGCCATGTTGGTCCCCAAATATTACAGAGACAAGGTGAGTGAAGTAATATATTTTATTGTTCCAACCTCTGTTGGTGAGAGAGACAAGTGTTTGAGCTTACACAGAGGTCGTCTTAAGGTCTGGGAAACATACTCAGAGTGTCACAGCTAATAAAAGGGTTTGTCTAAACTCACAGCACTGCAGCTGTGCCACTGTCACACTTGGTGAAGGCATTATCTACGCCAATGGGAGAGTTTCTCCTGTTGGTGTAGGTACCCCATTTTTCTGAGAGGCAGTAGCTATGTCAATGGGAGAGCTTATTGTGTCAACATTGAGCTGTCCACATTTGAGGTTAGGTCAGTATAACTGTGTCACTCAGGGATGTGGATTTTCTGCATCCTGGGTGAATTAGCTATACTGACATAAATGTAGAATAAGACCAAAATGAACAGATAGTTTAGCATAAGTAGTTAACATATATTTCAAGGGATGATTAAAGGTGAAATGGCCTATTAACAACCTTCCATTCATAGGGAGGAAAGGGGGAGGGGAAGCAGCCAGCACAGGGCTGTTAATGGGTTATAGATTGTTGTAATAAGCCAAAAATCCAGTGTCTGTATGCAGACAATGATTTTAAGTGTTTAGAAAAGTTTTGAATTTAAGATCCCAGGCTTGTCTTTTGAAAGTGTTGTGCAGGTTTCTTTGAGAATGAGGACTGACAGGTCAGATACTTGAACAAGGGAACTCAGACAGACCCATTATAGCTGTCTATGGCACTCTTATTGAAGGAATATCAGGACCCACAAACCATCCTCAAACCACTCATCACACACATGGCCAGCACACAACTAACTTCCTCCACAAATTCCACAGTATTGACAACCTCCCTCAGAACTCCATTCTTGCCACCATGTATATCACCTCCCTATACGTCGACAGCCCTCACAAGGATGGCATAGTTGCCTACATCAAATATTTACAAGACTATGGACATGGACAACCTTCAGATATCCACCCCAAACACATCCATTTAATCCTCACTCATAGTAATTTTACATTCATTAATAAACACTTTGTTCAAAATAAACATGGCAATAGCCATGGGCACATTAGGATGGCCAATATGTCAACCTCTTCATCGGCCACCGTGAAGAAGAATTTCTGGACAAATTCATCTGAGATACATTGATGATATTTTCATTGTCTGGATAGAAGACTTAAACACTCTCGTAGAGTTCCATCACAACTTAAACAACCACTACACATCCATTAAGCTGTCTTTGGAACACTCCCAAAACCAACATCAGATTCTGGGACACTACAATCAGCTGCAACAAGAAACCCATGAATCACCATATCTTACTTCATAGATCCAAAACTCACCCCAAACACACCCAGAAATCTGTTATCTAGAGCTAGACACTCAGCAAAAAATATGTTGTGAGGAGAAAGTCTGAGTACACACATTAACATATTCAAAACAGTCTTCACCAAACAAGGACACTCCACCAGAGAAGTAGGCTGCATAATGGAATGGGCCTCCCAAATACCCCAAGGGAACCTGCTTCAATACATAAATAAAAGTACCTCTGAATTCACATCCCTAGTTGTCACCTACCATCTTGAACTGGAACCCATATGGGGTATCATTAAATAACTACAACCCATACTTGATGGGGATCCCATTCTGAAAGAAATATTTCCTGAACCCCCTCTTCTGGCCTTCAGACAGCCCCCAAAATCTCTCCAATCTCATGATCAGAAGCAAGTTCCCCAGAGACCAGGACACATCAATTCAAAGCAGCACCAGAACCTACCAGAAGAACAGCTGCAAAACCTGCAGACATATCTCCAATTCTATAGTGATAAAAACCCCCACAATGCATCTGTCAAGATCAATGGGACTTACACATGCCTAACACAACATGTGGTGCACATCTTCCAGTGCACTAAATGCCCCAATAGCTACTATATGGGTGAAACCACACAATCACTACACCCTTGAATGAACTCACACAGGAAAATTATAAAAGACAAAAACACCACATCACCTTTGAGTTAACACTTTTCACAAAGCAATCACTATACGTGACCTATCAGTCCTCATCCTTAAAGGAAACCTGCATACCACTTTCAAAAGTTGAGCCTGGGAGCTTAAATTCATAACTTTGTCAGACACCAAATATCATAGACTGAATAGAGACACTGGATTTATAGCTTATTACAACAATCTATAACTCACTAATACCCCCAGCTTCTCCCCTGTCCTCTGACGGGGTGTTAACAGGCAATTTCATATTGAATGTGATCCCTTGAAATATGTGTTAACTACTTATGCTAAACAGTGGTGGCATCAGCTTTTTTGATGCCCTAGGCAGCAAAGCGAAAACAAATTCCCTGATGCCAAGGGCTGCTGCCGAAATGCTGCCAAGGGCCGAAGAGGAGATGAGGATTCGCCACCGAAATGCGGCCGAGGAGTGGAGGAGCTGCCGCCAAAATGCCGTCGATGGTGGCAAAATGCCACCCTGCAAATCGTGCTGCCCTTGGTGAACCTCTAGGTTGCCTAGTGCTTGAGCTGGCCCTTATGCTAAACCATCTGCTCCATCCTGTATTTAGCTGTGACATTCTGAGATCTAGTCTACTGTACAAAGTTGCTTATGTCAACCCAAGTATGGAAGTGTCTATTCTTAAATATCACTCCCACTCATATAAATGCTCTGCTACACCAATTTAATAACTCCACCTCTACGAACGGTGTAGAGTCAAGGTCAATGTAGTTAGGTTGACACAGTGTCAGTGAAGACACTGTTGCTTGTGCCGACTGTTACTGGCTTTCAGGAGCCATCACACAATGGCCTACACTGCCAGTATCATTGATACAAAGGCTCCTGCGGACGACAAGCACTGCTGACACACAGAGCAAAGTGCAGACATACACAATCAATGTAATTACTCTCGTTGCTGTATACCAATATAAGTTAGGTCAACTTAATTTTGTAGTATAGACATGGTTTGTGCAAGTTTTCCAGTTATGAAGACATGCTCTATGTAATTTCAAAAGCTTGAGTCTCTTACCGATAGAAATTGGTTCAATAAAATATATTACCTCACCCACCTCCTGTGTCTTTTAATAAAGCAGTTTCTAGTCCCAGGGTTATGACCCCTTGTGTGTAAATGATTATCTAGTTCACTGTTTAATTTACATAGTTATTGCAGCAGAGTTTCCATGCTCTCTATGTGTGGTATGTCCCTATTGTACACTGAGATAACTTGAGTGTATTATCTGTGTTAGTCTCCATATTGTAAGGCCAGTGAGTTTTGCCTTGCACTGATATATATATATATATTTAGTTATCTATTCTATGAGCCCCTTTACATTTTCTGTTTATAAGATAAGACTTTTAGCCTTGTTAAGTTTTGAACTTACTATTTTTGCAGATGGTTCAGACTAATATAACTCTAAAACAGATTTTAGTTTGGAAACACAAATCCCAACAAATTATTACTTTTCTGAAGAATCAAGCATTGTTTGTATTCACCCCTTCCAGCCTATATGCACACTCTTGTGTGGGTGACTTTCATCCCACAGATTGTACTTTACAGATATTTCTAACTGAAATTAATTTTCTGCTTAATAGCTTCACTAAGGCCATGTCCACACTAGTGAGTTAACAGTGGCACTGCTGTATTGACGCAGCTGGGCTGCTGAAAGATCTCTTGCATAGCTGCTCTATACTGACTGAAGAGAGCTTTCCTGTGGTCATAATAAAATCATTTCCAATGAGCGGCAGTAGCCATGTCGACAGGAGAGCATCTCCCACAGACATAGCACTATTCACACAGATGCTTCTGTCGCTCTTATGAGCAACTTATGTTGCTCAAAGGAATGTTTTTTCACACCCCTGAGTGATATAAGTTCTACTGACAAAAGTGCTAGTGTAGACATAACCAAAGAAGAAAATCAGAATGATTCAGGAGAGAACGCATAAAACATGCTTCCATAATGACTTCCTGGCATGAAAAAAAGGATAGTTCTAGAGTTGCCATTTCTGGAGTTAAGCCTTCTTTATAGGATCTGAAATACTAAAACACTGCAAATGCTGTTCATGGTTCAGTAAATATCACGCAAACTGCCCAGATCAAGATAATTTTATTCACTCTAATTCTTTTTCCCATTCTGATTTTCAATATGTTATAATCCCTTTTGTAATTTATATAACCTTGCAGTGATGATGAGATAGTTTAGGTCACAGAAAATGTGTGGGCTTTTGTTCCAGCAGCAGTTCTGTAGAAAAGGACCTGGGGATTCCAGTGGATCAGAAACTGGATATGAGTCAGCAGTGTATCCTTGTTGCCAAGAAGTCCAAGGGCATATTGGGCTGTATTAGTAGAAGGATTGGCAGCAGATTGAGGGAAGTGATTATTCCCCTCTATTCGACACTGGTGAAGCCACACCTGGAGTATTGTGTCCAGTTTTGGTCCCCCCACTTCAGAAGGGATGTGGACAAATTGGAGAGAGTCCAGTGGAGGGCAATGCAAATGATTAGGAGACTGGGGCACATGACTTATGTCATAAGTGTGGAGTGTGCCTTGCCTGGGTGGGGCTATGTTATCTGAAACAGAGCCTGGGTGGGGCTATGTTATCTGAGACAGAGTGTCATCAAAGCCTCAAGACCATGAGGAAGGGAGGGGTTTAGAGTCCGTTTCGTTTTGGCTGGCCATGCAGCAGGAGCCAGGGTCCGAGTTCATCTCTAGCTGTGGAGATGACTCAGCGTTTCCTTCTTATATTTCTACTTAGCTGATGTAAGTGATCTTTGAGCCTGTGCCTTTTTGGGGTGTTTCTCTCCTTTTCAGAAGGAAGTTAGGAAACCCCAGATTGTAGGCTGTACTATGTCTCAGTTCTATAATCTTTTTCTTTATTAAATCTTGTTAGTTATAAAACGTGTGGTTTACTTCCCTTAAGGCTTCCTTTGCTTCCAGGTTGGGAAGAGAGGGGGAAAGGTAGGGGGGGGGTAGGTAAAAAATCAGCTCGGGGTAGAAGCTGAGGAACGTCTCTCTCTCTTCAATGAGAAGAGAGGAGGGAGGAGGTAACAGCCTCCAGGTGTCTAACTCTGGCCCTCGGGGAGGGGGACAAAGTTAGGGTGGGGAAGTTTGGGGGCCCCTCCAAGGTTTTGGAAGTACACTCGAATGGTGGCAGCATTGGGTAACCTCAATCTCCCAGCTGGCAAAGTGGGGGTGTGGGGGAGAAGGACTTAACTTAGCTGGGAAGCAGTTAAAGTTTTGTTGGTCTGGCATATAAGAGCCCTGATCTTTGTACTCAGGAGCATAGGGATCAGGATAACCCCTCTTACAACTTACAAGGAGGGGCTGAGGGAAATGGGGTTATTTAGTCTGCAGAAGAGAAGAGTGTGTGTGTGGGGGGGAAGGGTAGATAGCAGCCTTCAATTACCTAAAAGGGGGTTCCAAAGAGGATGGAGCTAGGCTGTTATCAGTGGCAGAAGATGACAGAACAAGAAGCAATGGTCTCTAGTTGCTGTAGGGGACATCTAGGTTGGATATTAGGAAAAACTATTTCACTAACAGGGTGGTGGAGCACTGGAATGGGTTACCTAGGGAGGTGGTAGTCTCCATTCTTAGAGGTTTTTAAGGCCCAGCTTGACAAAGCCTTGGCTGGGATGATGTAGTTGGTGTTGGTCCTGCTTTGAGCAGGGGATTGGACTAAATCACGGGTCTCCAAACTTTTTTGACAATGCACCCCCTTCAGAACACCCCTCCTTGTCCCCTATCGCCCCCCTGTGGCCGGTCTGGCTGCACCTGACTCTTCCAGTGGGGCTGCAGCCATAGTGCCCGGCTCCTGGGGCCGGGTCTCAGGGTTTTTTCCAACCCTAATATTCTATGATATGGATAAACAGATTGTCAGATATCAGGGTTATGCTTTCAGCTGTTCCTATGAAGCAAAACAGTGGCCTTAAGTTGAGTTTACAGCTGCTTTGGGTTACCTGGGCTTCACAAAGTTGCTAGAGCATATCAGCAAATCTGGCCCAAAGATCCTTCTTAGAAAACAGCCACAGAGATCCTCCTAATTACTACAGAAAAGACACAGAATGTTTCCTCTGCTGGAGCAATTTAAATTCTGCACAATAAGCAGCAGAGGGTATTGTTTAGAACTTGTCATGCATTCCAATTATAGCTACTGTAAACTATTTTTTACTTTGATATTTTCTTGTATTTGTTTGTTTGGTTATTTTGGTCTGACGCAAGTTTATTTCCTACATGTATTTTGTTATATCACATTCTTTTCACTTAAAGTAGAACAGATTCCTACATGGTTGGCTTCACTTAAGAAAGAGATTTATTGTCATCATTCTGAGCGGAAGTGTAGTGTTCATAATTCACCTGAGGTTTTCTTTTTTGTTTTGTTTTTTATCTGATTTAAATCTTTTCCAATCTACTCCTCTCAATTTCAATCAGATACAAATTACTTTTAAGCATGGGTTATAGATAGTATAATTTAAAGAGAAATGAATGAAAATATTAATACTAAGAAGATCAAAGAAGGAGAATGGTTCATATTCATTTCAGGAAATTGCAGCTTAACTTGGGTGAAGTTAGTATGAGAAGCTTAACAGAAACAAAATATTTTTGTATTTGCTTTTAATGGCTTCTTTATTGTTGTTCACAAAAAATCATCAGTACACAATATTAAGGATACAATTTCACCCAAGCCTCAAAGAAATATGATAAAAATGATGTCTTTTCTGCCCAAGCCAAGCCAAGCTATGCCCAATAATTCCCAAGGTAATGAACATTTATATATATATGGCTCTGAACTTGTATACCTTGTGCACCCTGCACATACAGTGAGATTAACAGGAATTTAGAATTACAGCAGTGGATATTATGTATACTTGCCAGAGACAGATCCTCAGCTTGGGTAAATCCGCTCAGTTCATGTCAGTGGAGTTACACGAATTACACCAACTGAGGTGAAATTCACTCCTATGTAGCACAAGCTTATGTGTTATTTGTCTCATTTGTGTCCCAAGTAAGTCCCTCAGCTGAGTGGAATTTGGCTCAATGAACTTGATTTCCTGTTTAAAAAAATACATTTTTTTACCAGTTTAAAATAGGAGTAACTTCACCCAAGTTAATGGCATTAACACCAGTGTGAAACTAGCATGAGATATTTATATATACTGTAGGAGTGTGAACAGTTATTTGCCTTCCCTTGGCCTGTACTTTCCCCTTGCCCCAGGCACTGCAGAATGGGAGGCATACAAGGCCCCTATTCCAGCAAAACAGCTGCTGGGAACTCCCCCATGCCAAGGAAATCTGCAGCTAGAGGTGTAGGGTCATTCTTTGCTCCTGTTACACCACCTGAGCAGTGGGGCAGGAAATCTATCCCTATATTGTCCTTTATTTCATGTTATTACATTTATTACTGACAATCCTTATGCCAATGATATAATTTTTTACATGAAGATATTACATGTATAATATATTGCTGATATATGAATATATGATCCTGTTTAACATATGTTCAAGATAGGCCTAATTCTGAACCATTACAATCAATGAGAATAGAGTAATTTTCTTCAGTGGGAGCGGAATCAGACCTATATTCCTTATATTTCTTTATGTATTATAAAATTGTTCCAATTCTATATTATTTCAACACAATGTTCAGAGCTTTCCCCAGTGTCACCATTGAGTAACTCCACTGAAGACTAAGCTGAATCATCATTCAATATTTTTCTCCCATACAGCAGCTGTTATGTTCTGGATAACCTTTGTGACTCTTGATGCGTTTCCTTCGTGTGATGGAATTAGCATCTTCAAAGCTTTCTTTCACTTTCTCTGCTCTGATTCCATTAGGTTTCTCTTCCTGCCTGTCACAAGCCCTCTCTGCTGTGACTGTGAAAACCTTTCCCATTGGCCTCTGCACACTGGTTTGTGCAACCATCCTAAAGTGTCAATGACACTGTCCCTACCCATTCCCCCACCGCTCCTGAGAACTACAGCTCATTAATGACCTAGTCCTGTAAACCTTACTCACATGATGGGTCCCAGAGACTTCAACTGGGCTAATGGTATAAGTAAGGACTATTCATGTGAGCAAGGATTTGCAGGTCTGTGTCCTTTTTTTGCTTGCAGAATCCCAACTTGCATTTATACCTTGAAATATGACTAAGGCCCCAATTCAGCAAACCACTGAAAGCACATGAATAGTCTCTACATTTAATTAGGCAACTGACATGCTTAAAGTCACATAAATATAATAATAATAAATGGAGATATACCAATCTCCTAGAACTGGAAAGACCTTAAAGGTCATCGAGTCCAGTCCCCTGCCTACACTAGCAGGATCCGCCTGCCTACACTAGCAGGATTGCCCTAAATGGCCCCCTCAAGGATTGAACTCACAACCCTGGGTTTAGCAGGCCAATGCTCAAACCACTGAGCTATCCCCCCACCCCCCACATAGTTAAGTGCTTTGTGGGATCGGACCCTAAATATTTGTGTGCACTTTATTTATACCCTCTTTGCAGCTCTATTTTTGAATTTATCCCATTATGTGTTTGCTTTTGATGACTGTTTGTCCTTGATACATGCTGTGGCAATCTGACTTTCCTGTCCCTTGTAATTATAAAACTAAAATTTAATTTTGTGAATGCGATAGCTCCTCAGGTTTACAGAAAAAATAACTAGGTTGACAATATCTTTCCTCATTATATGCAAATAAATCAATAGAAAAGTTAGTAAAAGGTTAATATGAAAATAGTCTCCTGGGGTACACTTCAGTAATCACACACACACACACACACACACACACTATAAGTCCCTAGGCATAAACTGCAGTAAGGCTATAGTCAGAAAAAAGTCTTTTTAAACTGTTGCTTAGGTACTGCAAATACTTACTCCTTATGCATCTTCTGAGTCATGTGTGTCCAGTTTACTGACAAAAACACATTTATCTTCCTGTCAGCAAATGCAGAGCCAATATAGTTGCAGATGGGCAAGCTGTGTTCTATTCTGTCTCATCCATCATCAGCAGATTTGCCAGTTAAGTTCAGATTCCAGAATCTTTATTGCTGGAGATGATGTTTGATACAGAAAGAGCACAGTTTGATTTTAAGACCCTGGGTTGCTCTGGAAGTGTTGGCAGTTAGAAAAAAAACTTTTGTTGGCTTGAGAACTGATCCAGCTAGCTATAAAAGTCACAGAGAGTGACTATAAGTGGAACAATAGGGACAATAGCCTTCTCATTTTTCTCATGTGACCAATCCCATTGAAGTACAAGGAGCTACTCATGTGCACACAATTATTTTCATTGTCTTGGTTTGGGTGGAGGATAATGCAGGTTGGGATGGTGGGGTGAGGTGGGCTTCTATAGAAATAAATGCATAGTCTTCAAATGCTCAGTTCTCTCCAGGGACAAATCTTGTAAACTAGCCCAGACACCAGATAGTAGGTTGTTTTGGACAAATGCTCCTGAACAAACCCTCTGAGGCTTTGCTAAATTCAGCTTCCCCTCTCAGCACACCAGAGCTACAACTGTTCCACTGGCTGTGGGTCACTATGCGCCTCCAATGGAGCAAGGATTTTCCCATTAAAGAGCCTGATGTATTTTTTCTATGAGTCCTTCAAACAATTAATGATGCAGCTATGTGTGCCACTGGACACAGCCCATGTGGAAATGTGTGAAACTACACATGGGAAATGGAGTGTAGCTGGCATCTTATGAGAGAGAACCTCAAGAAGTGTTTCCAGAGGTGGAAGGACATTGGCTCTGCCTAATGCACCTCTTTGCCACCTCCAAAACAGCGAGTGGATGAAGACTCCCAACATGGCTTTGAGAGTCTGAATTCTGTCACCTTGTTAAAGAAATGGACCAATTCTGTCTTCAGATAAGCAAGTACAAACAAAAGAAGTTACTGTTTTGATATAAAATGAGTCCCTGAAAGTTCATTGTTGGCAAACATTGAATTAAACAGCTGTAAAAAACAGGTGTAAAAAAAGATGATTGGAATGGTTATTAAATTATTAATGGTTAAAGTAGGTTGAACAAAGAGGGGGACTCTGTCTCCAGTCGCCAAGGAAGTGGGGGAGCTCTCTCTCTGCTTTTAGCCAAGGAGAGGATGCTGTCCCTTCTCTTTCTTTAATCCTGAGCACAGCTAAGGAAAGATTACTGCAATACAGACTACCAACTATCAAACCATTTAGGGATTCTCTCCGTGCTGTACTGATGCAGCTGACATTAGTGGATGCACTCTAGCTGGAACTCCTTTGTATGACAGAGAGGGGCCTGCCAGCACACCATTACCTGTTAGGGCCTTTTTGCTTTGTGATGTTACATCTCCCCTCCCACGCACACACTCCAGTGCAAAATAGCAAGAAACTTTTGAGCTTCCTTTTGAGCCTGCTGCAAAGCCCATCTGTTTGAGTAGAAACTCAGTGGGGTTTCTGGTGTCTGGGAAAGGCTGCCGTAGGAGGGTTGATCCATACCAGATATGCTATCTTGATTAGTATGAGATGTCTTTAGGAGGAGTGGAGAAGAGGAGAAAGGCTGTTGCTTTAATTGATTTTATTTTGTAAAATTAACTCCTCTTTATTGTGTTAATATAGCCAGGCTGAGAGGCCTGGATAGGCATTCTTTGATGTGGGCTTTCATAAATCAAAACATGGGGGTGGGGGAGGGGAGAGAGAGAGAGAGAGAGAGAGAGAGAGAGAGAGAGAGAGAGAGAGAGAGAGAGAGAGAATCTATCTATCTATATAAAAGTCAAATGGTGTATGCGTGTGTGTATGCGTGCGTGCGTGTATGTATGCTGCCTTACTCCTTCCACACCGTTTGAGCTAGAGCCTTGAAATTTGGTACAGTTATAGGCTTTAGGGTCCTAATCAGGGTAAGAGTTGAAAATTTTTCAAATCTCACCTCTGACGCCCCCCAGGGGTGAAATTTTTTAAAGCCCATTCACATCAGCTGGGCAGCAGGTTAACACCTGCTGTTCTCTGTGACATAGTTATGATGTCATAATACCCCCCTCCAACGGACCCCGCACTCGCTCAGCTCTCTGCCCCCTCACCCCTCCAACGGACCCGAGCAACACCGAGATGTCTGAACAAAATTTGTATTAATAAAAAACATGGTAGTCTTTTTACATCCCAGTTTCCAATTACAAATACCCCGAGCAATGCCAGGTATTTTTGCTAGTATATAATAAACCCTATGTGGAATCGGAATGTAGAATCAGATTGTATGATATACATTTGCCCTTTATATTTTTTCTAAGCACGTGGACCTTGTTTCTTTGTCACCTTTATTATGTTGCACTTGAGGCTGATGAAAAAAGAATTCTTGATAGATCAGCAAACTCAGAAAAGTTTCTTCTCAACTAACAGATGAAAACAAAAACATATTTGATAAAGGTCAAATTCTCATAAAACTGCATCAGACACACAAGTGTACTCACTATACCTGTTAGTGGCTGAGCATCTATCCTAGAGAGACAAGCTAGAAAGGTGTGGATGAACAATCTCTACAAATCATGGGGAAAAAAATTACAAAAAATTAAGTATGATTATTTGATATGTCAAGAATTGGCCTTTTCCATCCTGCTGTATTTAGTAACTCAACATGATAAAATCTGCTATTTAGTTATGGCTTGTTATGTTTGTTTCAATCAGCAATATTTGCATTCCTCTAATTTCTTACACTTGTTTTCCAATTTATTTTTGTGTTCTCAGTCTTATCTTTTGAACACCCTATTCTTTTTCCCTATTCTGGAATGTGTTTTTCAATCATTGACCTTTTCCCTCTAAAGCCCTAGTTCTTAAACAAGACCCAAGTTAACAGATCCTTGCACACATCCAGAACTCCACAAGGGCATAAAAGGATCTCATTCAAGGATCTTATTCAAAGTTTTGGGCTTACATTTGAATTGAGATCTTGGAATTTGTGAACCCAAAGCTTTTGTAGCAGAAGGAACTGAGAGGAAGGCTGTTCGGGTGGTAGAGTGCTGGTTTTGATCCTCCAGGACCTGAGTTCATGTCTCTGCTCTCTCACAGACTGTTACTTTGCTGAGGTATCTAACTTCTTGCTTTCCCATCTATTAAAAGACGATGAAAATTTACTATCTCAGAGGGGTGGTGTAAGGATAAATGCATTAAAGACCAAGAGGCACTCAGATACTATAGTGAATGGGGCAATATAGTACTGTAGATTAAACTCCAGAAGATAATCTTTCAGATGTAAAGTATTTGTTAGTTCTCATCTAATAATGTTTCTTCCTCCATTCATCTATAAAGAAGTCCTTATTTATCAGCCTTGAAAGACATATGAAATAAATGCTATGGCCCAGCTCATTCCTGTCTCTGATTTTAATGTTGTTTTTTTGTGTCTGGTTCTCACAATATTGGCTGATAACCAAAAGATATGTCTGCCTATCTAAATGTAATTGCGTTACGTTGGCATGGAAATTGAGCTAGAAATTACACAAGACCAGGCTGTCTGCTTTTGTCCAGGCTGAA
Source organism: Sternotherus odoratus (assembly GCA_032164245.1). Taxonomy (NCBI): domain Eukaryota; kingdom Metazoa; phylum Chordata; order Testudines; family Kinosternidae; genus Sternotherus; species Sternotherus odoratus. The sequence continues at coordinate 182,308,103 of JAVMKO010000002.1, read as the reverse complement.
GATTTTGCAGTACCTCCATTTCTACATGAAACTACAAAGAAAGGATGGTCTAGTACAGGGGTTCTCAACCTTTTTCTTCTGGATGCCCTCTCCCCCCCAGCATGCTGTAAAACCTCCATGGCCCACCTTTGACACAACAACCGTTTTTTATGCATATAAAAGGCAGGGCCAGCATTATGAGGTAGTAAGCAGGGCAATTACCTTGGGTCCCATGCCACAGGGGGCCCTGAGAAGCTAAGTTGCTCAGGCTTTGGCTTCAGCCCCGAGTGGTGGGGCTCAGGGCCCCAGGCTTCAGCACCACGCAGCTGAGCTTTGCTTTCTGCATTGGACCCTAGCGAGTCTAATGCCAGCCCTGCTTGTAGGACCTTGGTCCCTGAAACCTACTTGTGGCACCCCATGTGGTCCTGGACCCCTTATTAAGAACTTCAGGTCTAGTTAGAGCTCTATCCTTGTATTTAGAAGACACAAGGCTCTGCCACAGCCTTCCTGGGCATGTCATTTTGTCTCTCTGTGATTCAGGACAAATACATTAAAAATTATGAGATGCTCAGATACTCTGATAATGGGGGTGATATAAATACCTGAGCTAGATAGAAGATAGGCCTTTGAATAGGTAAATGCTGCTCTGTTGGCATGGCAGTGTAGAGACAAATACCACTGAGAATAGGGATAATTTTTCTCTCAGTTATACAAGTGTAACTCCATTTACTTCATTGGAGTGCCTCCTCATTTAATTGTATGCAGTCATGTAACCTATGTGGGGTGCTGTAGGTAGACGCTACATAGGTGAGGGGAGAATAATCAAGCCCAGTAAACATTGCCTGTGCTACCCAGCATGCTAAATCAGTGAAGTAGTTAAAACTTCTTTTCAGACTTCAGACATTAAATCTTTCCTGCAGTATCTTTTACAAAGAAGGATCCATTAAAATCTCAAGTGTTACCAAGTCAGTAACAGTTTTAAGTAGGTTCAGAGACATAGATAATCAAATGTTCTGGCATAGAACACTCTTGCAATTGGGTTTATGGTATGAAAAAGGATTCACTTTGTCCTTCAGTGTAGTAATTTTGAAAACAGTAAAGAACAAAGTCTGTCTAAACAAGATTAGTTTTGATCACTAAACCAGAGAGGCTGTCAGTTTTGCTAAGCAGAAATGGTGCCTTAGATTTTAGAAATGAAGATTTCCCATTTGAACCTCTTTAAACTTATAAATATTTACTGAATATTACTTTTTAAAAATGCAAAACACTCACTATTGAATATCTTAATGCATTTTGAGTTTGATTAATAATTAAGTTTAAAAATGTCTTGATATCCTGTCTTTTGAAACAAATATTCTCCCCAGTACATATTCCATTAGAGAATTGAATCCTTACTGATATGGTCCTGCTGCTGGCAGCAGCTCTGCCTTCAGAGCTGGACTCCCAGCCAGCACCCACCTCACTCTAGCTGCCTAGATCTGCAGGCAGCACCACCACCACCACCAATAGCACAGAAGTAATGGTAGCAGTACTTCAATTCCCCCTACAATAACCTTGTGACCTTCCCCGCCCCACTACTCCTTTTTTGGGTCAGGACCCCTACAACATTGTGAAATTTCAGATTTAAATAGCTGAAATCATGAAATGTACTCTTTTTAAAAAGCCCGTAACTATGAAAATCACCAGAATGGACCATGAATTTAGTAGGATTCTATTCATACTTAAGATATCTTGCCCAATCTGTACACCTGCCAGTGTTTTATACTAAACCTCACCAACTGGAGGAGACAAACTCCATTCCCTAGATTTGCCCAGGGTTGATTTGGGCACCCAAGATTTGACTTATCTGCACAGAATGGCACCCTTTTGGAAGCCTCCAAGGTTGTTTGTTGCTATCCCCATAAGAATGAAAGGGGCAGCAAGCTCTTTTGAAAGACTCTGTAGGCAGATATCCACTTACCTATCCCTCTGCTAAGACCTTAGGAAAGCCCCTCATTGTGAAATGGTCAGGGCCCTTCTACAAGAACTCAAATGATCTCAGTAGCTTTTTTTCAGGGAATGCCCCACTTATAGATTTTTAGAGCAGTGACATGGGACTCTGAACACTTTCACCAAGCATTATAATCTGGTGCAAACTTTGGCTGCAGATGTGTCCTTTGGATCAGCAGTTCTCTGCTCTGGTGTACAGCATACTTTCTTGAACTCTCCTCCACAATGAACAGTGCTTGGGGGTCACTCACAGTTGATATCCATAGGGACCAGCACTTGAAGATGAAAAAAAGGTTATTTACACTATAGTAACAGGAGTTCTATGAAATGTGCAATCTCTATAGGTATTCCCATTGTGCCCTTCTTCCCCGCTGCTCAACCTGGCTTACGATAGAACCAGAACTGAGGGATGAGTGATCCATGCCACTCTTTATGTCCTTGGATAGAAGTAGGATGAGATGCAGAATGCAGGAGCAGACCAATGGTCACTGCTACTGATGAATTTCTAGTGACAGGCTCATGAAGTGTGTCACACCACAGTGAATACCCACAGGGACCACCTATTTTGAAGAACTCCAGTTACCATAAGGTAAAATAACTTTCCTTTTTGTTGCATTCAAAGCTATCTACACTACTGCAGAGGGAAGAAGCATGATTTGAGGAATCATGGAAGGTATGAGAACTCTTTCTTGCATAATAAAGTATTTGTGTACAGCCTAAATGTAACCCCAGTAGATTATATATATATATATATATATACCTCAAAGCTAATCTTATGTCCTCTGTGGTCCATTTTTGTTCTGCTCAGTCAGTGTATTCTGTCCAGAAACCAGTGCAGCTTTGGAACATCTACTGGATCTTGTCTGTGGACACAAAGAAATTTAGACATATTTATCTGAAAGATCATGAATCAACAAAAAATGAAAATGAAAAAAACATATTTTGCAGTTCTGAGAAAGCAACAGTAGATTGAAATGAATATTAAAGAATAAATCATCAACTCAAATATACCTAATCCTTCGCTACTCAGAAAGAAAGCAGGACAGTTATGTTTACCCTGAAAAATATTTCATATTTCTTTTATAATGAGAAATTCATTTTTACTTTGATTCTGAGGTATTATTCATATAATCCTAAAAAAAATTATTCCTAACCAGACTGAAAACTTACGTAGAAATGCTAAGCTTATCAGAATGAATTGAATATTACATTTTTTAAAGGAAGAAGCAAATTTATGTTAGCTTTTGTAATACAAGTCCAGATAAGCTTGTTTCCTGGCATCAATTCTGAATAAGACTTAACTGAATAAACCTTTGCATTTTTCTTTTAAATTACTTTAACATATACCATACAATACTTCTTTAATTTGTGACACATGAAACATTTCTGCATCAAGGCAAAGTTAATTGCTTGTATAAATAATTCACACCATAGAATTGAGTAACTAAATTCAAGGATGGAGTACCTGCTCCTACATTCTACGGTGACGAGTACCTCCTGGTGAAGCATTGAGCACCCTCAGATAAGGATCTTTTAGCCTCAGATCCTTACCCTGCAAAACTTTAAGAGAAATAATTTATTCCACCACCCAGTGCTCCTCCACCCTGAACTTGGTATCAGCCAGTCATTCAGGACCCTTCCCATAAGCAGCACATACAGATTCCCTTTGCAGTCAGGTGGTTGCTTGAGAACAGAGTATTTGTATGTTAAATCCCAATACAGTTTGAAGTTGGACCTTAGAATGTATGAGTATGATCCAAAGTCCATTGAAGTCAACAACAAAAATGTGGATGTAGTTCAATGAGACAGTCCAGTGAGCAGGGAAGAATGAGGGCATGAAGCACCCGAAATACAGCTTCTGTGAGGCACCATGGCAGCTCAGGCAAACACCGATTAATATCAAACTGACCTAAAAGAAATTATTTCAATTTGATTTAACAAACTGAAATGTTTTAAGCAAAATCAACATTTTCAAGATATTTAGATGGAAAATTATGGACTGCTGTCCACTATGATTCCCTGGACTAATTGTATGAATAAAATGAATAGGATTTTATCATACATATGTACCGTATATAAACTTGTTCTTACAGAACGTTTCATCATTTAAAAAGTAACCAAGCCCTTATGTCCTTGGGTCATTGCCTGTGAAACCTATTAACTTTTATTTCACAGTGGTATCCGAGAAACCACAATTTCACCTATACTTTGCATCAGAAATGCTATGTATTTCTGGTATTTTCTGGTATTTCTAAATAACCCAGATTGAAGACAGACATTTCAAATAAATATTCCTTACTTGCAAACCAAAACAGAAGGTGAACAGCAGATCTGTGACGTCTTTTATGTTTATTATTACCATTATTCTTTGCTTACCGGTGGGATAGGAGTGCATCTTATATATAAATAACCTACAACTACTTATTGTGGTGATTTGGAAAATTAGTAATTCATCTCATAGAAGACTAAATGGAGACTCTGGTATGGATTATGCCAAATGTTGTCATTGATTTTCCAAGAACTATTACACCAAGGGACCTACGTTAATGGTTTTCAGTCCACATGTAGAAAGAGGTGTCTGTCTCCAGTACATTAGATTGAAACTATAATAATCCTTGAAGGATTTCATGGATCAAGAGAAGAGTTTACTTCATACTGTGTTGCCAAAGCTTCTCTTATTCAAACACATTAGTGCTGCTGAGTTATTCCTGTAAAAATATCAGGAAATTGAATAGTCTATCAAACCTAACTAATAACTACATTTATTAATTTTACCAGACTATTGAAACTGAAATATTGAAAATGTTTCATTCACATCTTGCAGGTTGTAAAGAATTATAAAAAGGCATAACTTTCTTCCACACATTTATAGATAGGAAGTAGAGATTATATGTGTCTCCACTTTTTCAGCCCAGCAAACATTAACTGATAGATAGATAGATAGATAGATAGATAGATAGATAGATAGATAGATAGATAGATAGATAGCAATATCCTATGAAGCCTAGTAAGAAAACATTATAAAATCAAATAGTTCAGCAGATCAGCCATTTTGACTCCTTCAGTCTCAGTCTTCACTGAAACTCTAGAGATTCAAATGCATCTACAGGAGGTCATTCACCTTCATATGTCAACATTCATAAACCAGGAACTATGAAATAATACCAAAGAATATGCAATCTAACACTTTAATGTTTTCCCGTGTTTTTTTCTGTAAATGGTCTTTGGTTGCGGGCAATATAGAAAACAACCCCATAATCTTCTTTAATATGAGTAGATTTGTACTGTTACAGTAAAATGCCATTTCATTCTCTGTTAATCTCTTACTATAAACTACTACTGACACTTAAGAAGAAACCGAGTAACATTATTCAACTAGATCCATCAGTTTGGCAGTTTCTCATTTTACTAAACAGATTTTATCACTTGCAACCCAGTTACTCCATTAAATGCATGATGAGCAGATAAAGCAGGACTATATTTTTAGTGTTAGAATTAAAAATGGCTCACATTTTCACAAAATCCTTGCAGAGAGCAAGAATTTCAAATTCAGTGGTAAGGGAACAGAGTCGTTAGGGGTAACATTGAAGGACAAATATTCATTTCAGCACATTGGCAAGTGACTGGACATGTGGTGAATGGAACTGGTTGAGAATTTTCCAACAAAATATTTTGAGAGTTTTTGGATCAGAAAATAGAAAAACTGTTCAATGAACCTCCCAATTCAAAATATATTTTTTTTAAAATTCAGAATTGTTGTAATGGAACATTTTTACATTTTCAAAATGAAACATTTCATTTTGCAGTTCAAAATGATTTTCTGTTCTGAAGTTTTAATTTATACCAAAAGAAAGGTTACAAATAGAAAAAGGTCAATAACTGAACCTTTTGAAATACAGTAATTGAAACAAAACATTTCAATTGACCAATCTGATTTTTTGTTTTCAGATTATCAGTTTGTGAAAATGTTCAAGATTTTGATTTTTCATCCTGATTTAGGATGGGAAAAAAGTTCAACATCTCAAAAACTGTTGTGGAAAACAATTTCTCACCTTACTCTACTGACAAGTATATGAAAAGAAATCATTCCCTTGCTCCCAGTATGGCAGTTAAGCCACTTCCTCATTGCTCCCAAGTACCCCCTGTGGTCGCTACACTCCGCTTTCATAAGAAGATGAGACAGTAGAGCTATGTACTTATGGTTCCAGTGGCATCAACTCTATCTCTCTCCATGCCAATTCTGAAATCACCTTTCTGTGATCAGTAGGAAGGAAGCCCCAGTCCAGATTCCACCAGTCCTGCTGCTCATATAGCAGAATGACAACAGCTTTGCACTCATGGGACAAAATGACTTTTTAAGCTAATAAAACTCAGTAGTCAGATGCCTATATATTGTCAAGGATCTCACAGGACATTAGCTATGCAACTCCCCTGAAGTCAACAGAAGTCTTAAAAAAATTCCTGCAGTGATATGAAACTGCAGGGGTTGAAATTAGATCACTTTGCACACCTTCCAGTATCAACAGGAAGATAGCAGAGCCTTAGTTCTATCTTCAGGTATTGGAACTAATAACGTGTGAGGTATTTGCCTGAAAATGTTCTGAGTCCTTAAACACAATTTTAAACACGTCTGAATATATTGGACCTTTGAGGAAGAAATCATCAGCATAATGAATGAATGCATCATTGCTTGGTGATCCTTTTGAGAAATGTGCTAAAGCACTCAAAGGCAGTGCATTCAACCCAGCAACTCATAAGCATTGATTTATCAAAATAAAATGTCCAGTCTGACATAAAAGTGAAAACAAATCAAAGTCTTCTAAGTTTATAAGGAGGAGTAAAAGCATATCTTGCTACCTTTTTGTTACCATGTGACTAGGGCACTTGAATTGTAAGATGTAATTGCATTAAATATTGGTTATAAGCACATTTTTAAGGAAGAAGTGATGCGCTCTGACAGCATAGTTACCTTTTATCCCATCCTTTGGTAACTTCTATTGTATTTGACCTCCATTTTAACTCTGAAAAGCCTTTTCCTTTCAGCAAAGCAATTACTCATACTTAAAATGTAAATTTTAGCTTTTTTTCATTACAGAAAGCATTACTAGGTCAACAAACAAATTTAGAGGAGGCACTGGGTACCAGATTTTTTGTGGCCTCAACTCAGTCTTTGGCACTTTACATTTTTCTATGCTTACTTTTTTAAAACTGACATGTTTTGCTTATGCAATGGATTGTCATATGCTCTTAGCTAGACAGTCATGTTTGCTACTGGTCTGCTCTCTCACCATTTTCCTTTCTCCTTTTCCTTATCCCCTGTTCCTACCTCCTATTTCCTCTGGCTCTTCCCTTTCCTTCTTCTCCCTCTGCTGTTTCCTTTGAATAGCTCATTGTTGCATTTTGGAATTTAGACTGTGTTCCTGTCTAGTCTTCCGTCTTCTGTTTTTTATCTTCTGCTCCATCCCTTTTCTTTTTATTTTGTGAATCTTTATTTTGTGGGATTGTAACATCCTCCCAAGTGGGCTGACAGCTCAGAAAGATCATCATTAAATTTGCTATACGTCACCCTTCTTATTCCTTTTGATTTTCTGCCTTTCATGATGCTTCTTCATTCTTAATGTGTTTGCAAAAATTCCAAATGTGCTTTTACGGTGCCTAGCACAACAGAGTCCTAGTCTGATCTTTCAAGGTGCCTTCTAGTCCTACGATTCTATGATCCTCTGGCTGTCAGGTCCTCAAAGGTTCCTGGGCTGGATCCCAGTGGAGTGGGAGGGCCATGGCTCCTCTACCAACAACTAGTTTTCAAAGCATGGGCCTAAGCCCTAATCACTAGTGACACTACCCTACCAACCAACACCCCGGGCGAAGACCGTCACATCTAGTTACAATACCTTCTTCACTGATGAACATTTTCTCCCCTTTCCTGATGTTTCCAATACTCGTATAAAGTTGTTGCTTATCCACATTTATGGAAATCTAGTTCTTCTGATGTTTAATCATATAAGAATCACTCCAGCACTTTAATCATTTTTGGTGCTGTCATAAGTGTAAAGGCCTGCGTGGGGCTATGTTATCTGAGACAGCAGTGTCGTCAGAGCCTCCGTGCCCTTGTCTGAACTCTCTTCCATTTATCTCTGGATGCATCTATATTGCATATTTCTTTCAACCAGCTTGTAGTGTACACAGCACAGGTATAAACAGCAGTGTAGGTGGGGAGGCACATCTTAGGCAAGTAAAGACATACCTGAAGAGTGTGGGTTTGTACTCAGGTACATACCCTACCCGTAACCCAGCTCTCTACTTGCCCAAGCTGTGCCTCCCTGACTACACTGATAAAAATACTACTGTCGTGCTGTGATGGGTTGGACCCCTTGGGAAACCACATGATGTGCTGAGATATCTGAGTCTGCCTATTCTGCCAGCATGGGGGCCCTTTAACTTTTCTTGCTGAGCCAGGCTCTTAAAACTCCTCTAACACACACAGGCATGGCCACACCCAGATGAAGATCAGCTCTGGGAAGACTCAGTTTAAGGGACTTGCTCCAGCACTCAGATGTGCACCTCCCTTGGAGTGCAGACCCGAAGATATATTATGAAATCCACTCCCTCCCTCAATGTGGAGAGAGGTGTGCACACTTCTTATCCCCCTTCCCCGTTAGAAATTACATAAACTGGGTTTAATAATAAACAAAACACATTTTATCTATATATATATAAGTCAAATGGTGTATGCGTGTGTGTGTGTGTATGCATGCGTGCATGTATGTATGCTGCCTTACTCCTTCCACACCCTTTGAGCTAGAGACTTGAAATTTGGTACAGTTATAGGCTTTAGGGTCCTAATCAGGGTAAGAGTCGAAAATTTTTCAAATCTCACCTCTGACGCCCCCCCAGGGGTGAAATTCTTTAAAGCCCATCCACATCAGCTGGGCAGCAGGTTAACACCTGCTGTTCTCTGTGACATAGTTATGATGTCATAATACCCCCCTCCAACGGACCCCGCACTCGCTCAGCTCTCTGCCCCTCCCCACCTTCAACGGACCCGAGTTGGGTTTGGTCAGAGGGTAAGTGAGGTAGGGGTGTCGGGTTTGGTCGGGGGGTAAGTGAGCCGGGGGTGTTGGGTTTGGTCTGGGGGGGTGGGAAGGTGTCGGGGTGGGTGAGGGGTGAGGTGTGGGTGTTGGGGTTGGTCAGGGGGTGTTGGGTTTGGTGGGGGGGTAAGGTGGGGGTGTTGGGTTTGGTTGGAGGGGTGAGAAGGGGGGTCGGCGTTGGTTGAGGGGTAAGTGAGGTGTGGGTGTCGGGTTTGTTTGTGGTGGTAGGTAGGGGCGTGGGGGGGTGAAAATGTGAGTCGGGTTTGGTCGAGTGGTAAGTGAGGTGGGGGTGTCGGGTTTGGTCGGGGGGGTGAGGTGGGGGTGTCAGGTTTGCTCTCTTCCCCCTCCCCACCTCCGACGGACCCAAGCAACGCCAGGTATTTTTGCTAGTCTATATATATAAAAGTCAAATGGTGTATGCGTGTGTGTGTGTATGCGTGCGTGTATATATGTTCCCTTTCTCCTTCCACACTGTTTGAGCTAGAGACTTGAAATTTGGTACAGTTATAGGCTTTAGGGTCCTAATCAGGGTAAGAATCGAAACTTTTTCAAATCCTACCTCTTACACCCCAAGGGGTGAAATTCTTTAAAGCCCATTCACATCAGCTGGGCAGCAGGTTAACACCTGCTGTTCTCTGTGACATAGTTATGATGTCATAATACCCCCCTCCAATGGACCCCGCACTCGCTCAGATCTCTGTGACATAGTTATGATATAATAATACCCCCCTCCAATGGACCCCGCACTCGCTCAGTTCTCTGCCCCCTCCCCCCTCCAATGGACCCCGCACTCGCTCAGCTCTCTCCCCCCCTTCCCCCTCCAACGGCCCCCCCACTTGCTCAGCTCTCTCCCCCCTCCCCACCTCCAATGGTTCCGTAGTATACAATAAAAGCAAAATTTGTATTAATAAAAAACATTGTAGTCTTTTTACATCCCAGTTTCCAATTACAAATACCCCAAGCAACGCCAGGTATTTTTGCTAGTTAACTATAAAAGGAAGATTTTAAATGGTAAAAGGGGTAACAAAGAGAAGAAAGGAGATTTCTAAGCAAATTAAATCAAATGCAAACGAAGCGAGTTTCACTAAAGAAACTGGTTACAAACCGTATTACTCACCCTAGATATTGTTGCGGGCAGTTTGCAAAGTTTCTGTGGTTCAGAGTTCCAGTTATATTCCTTTTTTTTCAGACTGGACCATGGAGATCTTTGTTCCATGATATAATGCCTGTCCTCATACATTCCCCAAATCACATTGAGCTTTTTGCAGCAAATTTACTTTGCAAACCCATATCTAATTTACTGTTCATTATCACTACTTAGCTCTCTTTCATCAGTGCTGGTTTCCAGGTAACTATCTTTCAGGGAAGACCTTTGTTTCATATTATGGTGCCTTAGATATACGCTATGTAATAGCTAGATTTTCCCCAAATTGCATTCCAATTTTGTTATTTGGGGCCTATATTTCTAAGTCTTGCAATTCCCTTTGTCTCTTCAGAACTCACTGATGCTTGCAAAACATCCCAATTTAGTCCTGTCTACAAATTTAATTACTCTGGTGGCTTGCCCCCCTCTTCTGGACCATTAATGAGTGCATTAAATAAAACCAAGCATAATAGTGATCCTGACATCCCACGGCACATTGTTGCACATTGTATACTGCTACATCTTTGCTCCTCATTACCCTCTTTGCTGTCCTTCAGTCAGTTTTCAGCCCATGTTTTCTCAGAAGCAATAAAATCTACATCAATTCTGCAAGAGTTTGAAAGACACGTTCACATACTTTGGTAAAATCTGCAAATATGTGTAGCCCTTCTTTGGCTGCACAGAAGAGCACTCCTTAATTCTCTGCATGGCCCTGTTCAGTTTATGACTCCAAACAGGGGAAAGAGAATAGCAGGTACTCTCCTGACATTCCCCACTGCAAGCAGATGGGTAGGGAGAGGGCAGAGAGCGAGGAGGAGTGAGAGGAGCCAGAGTAGCTTGGCAGCCATACCCAGGATGCGGCTCCATGAGAAAGAATGAAGCCATTAACCCCTTCCCCAGGGCGAAGAAGGAAGCAGGTGACAAACTGTGACTCTGTGTCACAATTTGTTCTCTGTTCTGTTCCTGTCAGTGGCAGGGGGAGGACTGAAGCTACAAGTGCCACTCCCCATGAAGGACATAGTCTAAAGTTACAACCATGCCATACATTTTTTTCTGTTCATTAGTTTACAGAGGACTGAGTTATATTTCTGCAGCCTAGGTAACACACCTTATTCTTTCTTTCTTTCTTTCTTTCTTTCTTTCTTTCTTTCTTTCTTTCTTTCTTTCTTTCTTTCTTTCTTTCTTTCTTTCTTTCTTTCTTTCTTATGATTAGTAGTACATTTGCTTTTCTCTGGTACTTTCCCAATCCTCTATGGCTTTTAAAGAACAATCGTGTGTGGTTCAGTAAGTTCATTAGCTAATTCCCCGAACACCCGAGGATACATGTTCAAAGTCATTAGTATCTTCTAATTGTCCAAAGCTCTTTTTCAGTTTTTTTCTAGCACTAACACTTTTTTTTCCTTTTTAAAAGGTGCATCTTAAAAAAGCACCATAGTATCTCACTCATTTCTGAGGTGTCATCCTTTCCTAATTAGCTGACTCTCTCTCATATTTCTCTTCCCTCTTGTTAGATCTGTTGATGCCTTCCTCACTCCCCCACCCCATATAGCTGGCATGTCCTCCATCATTTTTTACGACTTAGACCCTTTCCCAGCCATTGTATGTTCCAGCTTAATTGCTTGACTCAACCCTTTCCATTTCCAGCATAGTGAGGGGTTTTTTAGCCCACAGATCTCTGAGCATTTCCTTTTCAAGTCATGTTGATTGCATCTTTATTTGTCAGTGTAATTTTAGTTTGCTGTACATCATGTATACTCTTCCTCCATGTCACTGTACTAACTAGCCCTGATCCATCTGCTACTGAAGTCAGTGGATGAGCACCCACTGACATCCATGGGACTTAGATGTGGCCCTAAATTTATTAATAGCCTCAGTTTTGCTAAATCTAATATCTTCTTACTACATCATTCTGGGAAAACATTTTTTACTTTGCTGAATTCAAGCTGCTTGTGTGGTCAAATCACTACAATTATCACATTTCAACTAATCCTTCTGGATCAGGCTAGTTCAGTTCTCTACATTCTGGATCACAAAATTGCCCTCTGTGATGATACATGTTCATCTATATTATTATTTTTTCTATCAAAAAGATATTCTGGTAGCTAAAGTACCCCATGACGAGTATGGTTTTGTGCTCCTGGGGAGGGATCCAGTTATTTTTTCTCTGTCCTTATGTCCTGGTGCTCTGCACCAGAGGTCATACTATTTCCTCTTTCCTCTTCTTTTCTTTCCTTGGATCTTTGACCAAAGTATTTCATTACAGTGAAACCTCGATATAACGGACTAATTCGGGCGAGGGGGTGTCCGTTAAAGCCGAAAGTCCGTTATTTAATAATTTTTTAAAATTATTAAATAATGGACTTTCGGCTGACAATGGACACCCCCCTCGCCCGAATTAGTCCGTTATGTCGAGGTTTTACTTTTATCACGGCCGGGAGCCCGGCGGCTCGGACCCTGGCGGGAGCCGTCAACCCGCCCGCCTGGGTCCCGGCTGCGGGGGGGAGTGTGGTTGACAGCTCCCACCCGGCTCCCCGCTGTGGGGAGCCGGGCGGGAACTGTCAACCCCCCCCGCCCGGCTCCCCCTGCAGGGAGCCGGGTGGGGGGGGGGAGCTGTCAACTCGCCCGCCCGGCTCCCCGCAGCGGAGAGCCGGGCGGGAACTGTCAAACCCCCCCCGCCGCCCGCCTCCCCCTGCAGGAAGCCGGGTGGGGGCGGAGAGCTGACAGCTCCCGCTGGGCTCCCCGCTGTGGGGAGCCCGGCGGGAGCTGTCAACTCGCCCACCCGGCTCCCAGCAGCGGAGAGCCGGGCGGGAACTGTCAACCCCCCCGGCCTGGCTCCCCCTGCAGGGAGCCGGGTGTGTGTGGGGGAGCTGACAACTCCCGCCGGGCTCCCCGCTGTGGGGAGCCCGGCGGGAGCTGTCAACTCGCCCGCCCGGCTCCCAGGAGCGGAGAGCCGGGCGGGAACTGTCAACCCCGCCCCCCCGCCCGGCTCCCCCTGCAGGGAGCCGGGTGGGGGGGGAGTTGATAGCTCCCGCCGGGCTCCCCGCTGCGGGGAGGTGGGCGGGGAGCTGTCAACCTCTGCAGGGGGAGCCGGGCGGGGGGGGGTTGACAGTTCCAGCCAGGCTCCCCACAGCGGGGAGCCCGGCGGGAGCTGTCAAGTCCCGGCGGGAGCTGTCAACACAGGGGAGCCGTGGGGGGGAGGGGGCGGGGTTGACAGCTCCCGCTGGGCTCCCCGCTGCGGGAAGCCGGGCGGGCGAGTTGACAGCTCCCGTCGGGCTCCCCACAGCGGGGAGCCCGGCGGGAGCTGTCAACTTCCCCCCCCACCCCGCTCCCTGCAGGGGGAGCCGGATGGGGGGGGGGTTGACAGTTCCCGCCGGGCTCCCCACAGCGGGGAGCCCGGCGGGAGCTGTCAAGTCCCGGCGGGAGCTGTCAACACAGGGGAGCCGTCGGGGGGAGGGGGTTGACAGCTCCCGCCGGGCTCCCCGCTGCGGGGAGCCGGGCGGGAGCTGTCAACCTCTGCGGGGAGTGACAGCTCCTGCCCGGCTCCCCGGGGCGGGAGCCGGCAGCCCCCGAATAACAGATTTTGGATGCATCGGAAATTTTGTCCGTTGCATCCGAAGTCCGTTAAATTGGGGTCCATTAAATCGAGGGTTTACTGTACCTTCTTAATGATAAAAATACAGGTTACTGTCTTAGTAAATATGTTTGCTATGCTATATTGTGCCATAATTTATCTTATTCTTCCTTTTCTATCCCTACTATATAAGTTGTACAACATCATTTTGTTATATAAGTTATGATAATCATCCTGATGGGTTTCAGATATGATCATATTCTCAACAAGCTCTTAATGATATTGATTATGAATATGATTATTTATGTAATTGTATTACAGTACCATGTGAGATGAAGTCTCATTATGCTCGGAGCTGCACATACACACAGGAAGAGACAATACTGACTCTGAAGAGCTGACAATTTAAATAGACAAGTCAGACAAAAGGTGGGGTAAAGAAGCATTATTTTCCTTATTTTACAGACGGGGAACTGAATAACAGAGAAATTAAGGACACGCAGGATGTCTGTGGTAGATCTTGGAACTAAATCAAAATGTTCTTAGTCTCAGTGTACTTCCTGAACCACAAGGCCATTATTCTCCTGAAAGTTTTTCTTATTGTTCTTTATACTCCTTGTATTTGAACATAAACTTGAGATGGGCAAAGGAGGAAGCAGTGTTTGGATCTAGATTCAGATCTGAACTAAGGCTAAGATACATTTTGGAGATTGACTAAGTCTGGGATAGGATTTTGACTGACAGCTCCAAAAACTCACAAGATGCTCATCAGATCAGGACTTTAAAAAAAAAGTTGAAAACCATCTGAGACTAATGTTCTTCTATGATTTCCACTTTTTTTCACTGAACTATTGCAAGAACTACCGCCCAATAGGAATTACAAAATAAGACCCTTCTCACATTCACCCAACCTGCAACCATGGAGCTCATTTTGGATCTAGGTATTTAAAACCAAACATTCATGAAATTCAAAGGACATTAGGAGTCCCAGTTTTGGCCCATCTTTAGAACAAAGACTTAAGAATTGTAATACTCTTGTTTTTCCTCTTTAGTAATATTATCATTGTTTACAGAACAACTCTAATTTCTACCGTCTTTATCTATTGGATGTACATTTTAGATTAATGGGGCTAAAACAAAGTTACCTTGTTACATACTATTTATGAGATCTTAAAGCCTTTTGTGATGGGATCCCGGGGTGCAGCCTGGGATGGTGGGACCGCTGTTCCCCCTAAACTCACCAGCCTGGGCTGTCTCTCACAATACTTTACTGATGACAAGCAGCAAATCCCTCCACTCCGTACCACTCCGTAGACCAAGCATAGGGACACTATGTTCTATTTTATACCCTTAGTCCTTGTGCTTGTGGGACACAAGTCCAAGTATGTCTGGTGGGCATTGCTGAGTTACCGGGCAAGGTCGAGCAATTCTCCTGGTGTGGTCGTGTGCACATGAGTCATTGAACTGTGAATCCCTTGCTGGACAATGACTGTTGATGGTTGTTTGACACCCGTCTGAGCATTGGTTACTTTCCTTACACTGTTGTCTCTGGGGAGCTAATATCCAGGTGATTCCCCGATTTACAGCATGTTTTAGTGAAACCAAACAACACAATCTCATAACTTTATATACATTAATGATATACATATTTAGATAGAACAGTGACTTTCAGCAGATCATAATCTTTCCCTTGATACTTTACATGGCATGCTTTATATGCAAGATCACAATTATCTAAAAATGAGGAATATGGGGGTTACAGGTTTCTCCCTGAGGTATAAAGCGTCACACCTTCCTAATAAGTCCTGCAAATTTTAACTCAGAAGTGTGGTACTTTCTCTGCATAAGTGGAGACCATTTAATTCAAAAGTCACCCCTTGTCACACCAAACATTTTAATAGTCTATGAATTCAAAACTACTGCAGATTCACACCAGGAAAGACCTTTACAGATTTGTCTTGGTCTTCCATGCCCTCTGTGCCCAGTAGAGTAGCAGGAGCTGTGTTTTGCAGTTTGCTAATGGTTTTAAAAAGGAACAATAAATGTCAACAGGCAAAAAGGGCAAAAACTGGGAGAACTGATGCTCACTAAGAGATCCTTTGGGATTTATTTGTACCGATTCTTTGGCCTTCCTTTCCACAGGCAATTTTACAATAAATGATATAAGATCTAAAAGTAAGATAAATGTTAAAGGTTCTTTAGTCACTGTCTAGTCCAGATAAACACAGCAAAGATGGAAGAAAAAAAATTCTTGAATTCAAATCCTCAGTTATTTGGATTTTACAAGAGAAGTTCTTCCTAGTGGAAGCTTTAGTTATCTTGAACTGTGCTTATCCTATTGTTTGTATACAGAGGCACAAAACTTATATTTTTAAAAGTAGTGTCTAAATGCTTTTTCAATCAATATGAATGGAATTATGCCCTATTTTAATAGACATACACCATTATTCCTTATTAATTCAGTTGTTCCTTCCTTCAAGTTTTATGTAAAATGCATAGGTATTGAATTTTTTCCTCTTATGAAAGCTTTAAAGTTCCTGTCCTAGTTATTTTTCATCTGGGTTATTTTAATGGTCACTTTGCTATCCTGCTTCCACAATCTACTTTTTATAATCTATTTAGGAAATTACATACTACCTGTTCGATCTGCTATTGTTTTTTGTTAATCCCATATAAAGATTCTATTTCTACGTGTGCAGTGGTTCCTTCTGATAGCATTAAGGACTGAATTGTATTTTTGGTGTTTAAGGTTGTTAAACTTAATCTTCTCTGTTCTGATGAGAAATCATTCTGGTGTATGCTATACCATAACCTTTACAGTCAGCTGATGATCTCCCTCTATTTCTTCCATTTCTAAGCACCATGTTTTTGCCCACCTGCCTTCATTTCAGTGGGAATCTTTTCCATGTGACATCCCTGCAGTAGATTGTATGTATAGCTCTTAAACTACACTGAAGATATAAGGATAATTATTACTCCCCTGACTTCAATTTCAGTGAGTTTTGGTACTTACTATATAGCAATTCTAATGAAAAAGTTAACTTTTACCATATGCATAGTGGTACCTGAAATTCCAAGGCGTCTCAGTATCTAAGTCATGTGATATTGGGCACCAAAAATGGAGGCACTCAAAACCACCAACCACTTTTGAAAAACTTGGTTGTTGAATCTAATAAGAATTGAGGCCACTCTACGTTTCACAGTAGGACTCAGCACCTTGCCAGACTGAGTCCTTGAAATCTTAATGCTGCCTTTCTGACCTCAAAATCACTCTCAAGGTAACTAGCAGTATTGTCACAAACAGGCAACTTTTTGCCAAAACTTAAGGAGCAGAGCCAGTAAATTCTAAAGGAAAATATCCAACTTTCTTTCAGTGATTCGTAAATGAAGGAAATGAAAGCTGCACAGATCTGCACTCTGAGCAGATATGTCTCTAAACCAGGGGTCGGCAACCTTTCAGAAGTGGTGTGCCAAGTTTTCATTTGTTCACTCTAATTTAAGGTTTCGTGTGCCGGCAATATATTTTAATGTTTTTAGAAGGTCTCTTTCTATAAGCCTATAATATCTAACTAAATCATTGTTGTATATAAAGTAAATAAGGTTTTTAAAATGTTTAAGATGTTTCATTTAAAATTAAATTAAAATGCAGAGCCCTCCCAGACCGGTGGCCCAGACCCGGGCAGTGTGAGTGCCACTGAAAATCAGCTCACGTGTCACCTTTGGCCATAGGTTGTTTGCTCCTGCTCTAAACAAAACTTTAAAAACAATTACAAGGGATATGAGTGGAAGTTCAGCTTCTGTTGTTCATATCTTACCACTAAGTACCATGATGTTCTACTTACATTATTAATCAAAATAAAGATAATTGACCCAATTCCCAAGTCCTCAGTCAGGTTATTTTACCTGAGTATTTTACTTGACCTTGCAAAGGGAATTAAAACCAATAGTAAAAGGTTCTATAGTCATATAAATATGAACAAAACAAAGAAAGAAGAAGTAGGCCTGCTAAACACTGAGGATGGAGTGGAAGTTAAGGATAATTTAGGCATGGCCCAATAGCTAAACAAATACTTTGCCTCCGTCTTTAATGAGGCTAATGAGGATATTAGGGATAAAGGTAGCATGGCAAGCAGGAATGAGAATATGGAGGTAGATATTACCATATTCGAGGTAGAAACCAAACTTGAACAGCTTAATGGGACTATATTGGGGGAGGGGGGCAGATAAACTTCATCCAAGAATATTAAAGGAACTGGCACATGAAATTTCAAGCCCATTAGCAAGAATTTTTAATGAATCTTTAAACTCGTTGGTTATACCATATGGAAAATGGGACAAAATACAACATGGTTTTACAAAAGGTAGATTGTGCTAAACCATCCTGATCTCCTTCTTTGAAAAAGTAACAGATTTTTTAGATAAAGGAAATTTAGTGGATCTAATTTACCTTGACTTTAGTAAGGCATTTGATACAGTGCCACATGGGGAATTATTAGTTAAATTGGAAAAGATGGGGATCAATATGAAAATTGAAAGGTGGATAAGGAACTGGTTAAAGGGGAGACAACAGAGGGTCATACTGAAGGGCGAACTGTCAGGCTGGAGGGAGGCTACCAGTGGAGTTCCTCAGGGATCGGTTTTAGGGCCAATATTATTTAATCTTTTTATTACTGACCTAGTCACAAAAAGTGGGAATGTGATAATAAAGTTTGCAGATGACACAAAGCTGGGAGGTATTGCCAATTCAGAGAAGGACCGGGATATCATACAGGAAGACCTGGATGACCTTGTAAACTGGAGTAACAGGAATAGGTTGAGATTTAATAGTGAGAATTGTAAGGTCATGCACTTAGGGATTAATAACAAGAATTTTAGTTATAAACTGGGGACAGATCAATTGGAAGTAACAGAGGAGGAGAAGGACCTTAGAGTATTAGTTGATCACAAGATGACTATGAGCTGCCAGTGTGATATGACCGTTAAAAAAGCTAATGTGGTCTTGGGTTGCATTAGGCGTGGTATTTCTAGTAGGGATAAGGAGGTATTAGTACCCATTATATAAGGCACTGGTGAGACCTCATCTGGAATACTGTGTACAGTTCTGGTCTCCCATGTTTAAGAAGGATGAATTCAAACTAGAACAGGTGCAGAGAAGGGCTATTAGGATGATCCAAGGAATGGAAAACCTGTCTTATGAGGGGAGACTCAGGGAGCTGGGCTTGTATAGCCTATCCAAAAGTATGCTGAGGGGAGATATGATTACTCGCTATAAATATATCAGAGGGACAAATACTAGGGAGGGAGAAGAATTATTTAAGTTCAGTGCTAATGTGGCCACAAGAACAAATGGATATAAGTCGTCAACAGGAAGTTTAGACTCGAAATTAGACAAAGGTTTCTAACCATTAGAGAAGTAAAATTCTGGAACAGCCTTTCAAGGGAAGCAGTGGGGGCAAAAGACCTATCTGGCTTCAAGATGAAGCTTGATAAGTTTATGGAGGAGATGGTGTGATGGGAAAACATAATTTTGGGAACTGATCTTTGACTATGGTAATAGAGGAGGCCTGGTGGTATATGATGGAAAGTTGGAGGGGATGGGATCTAAGATACTACAGAGAATTCTTTCCTGGGGGTCTGGCTGGTGAGTCTTGCCCACATGCTGAGGGTTCAGCTGATCGCCGTATTTGGGGTCGGGGAGGAATTTTCCTCCCGGGCAAATTGGTAGAGGCCCTGGAGGTTTTTCGCCTTCCTCTGCAGCAGGGGGAATGGGTCACTTGGAGGAGGATTCTCTGTACTTTGAAGTCCTTAAACCAAGATTTGAGGACTTCAGTAGCTCAGATATAGGTGAGATATATTGCAGGAATGGGTGGGTAAAATTCTGTGCCCTGCGTTGTGCAGGAGGTCAGACTAGATGATCGTAATGGTCCCTTCTGACCTTAAAGTCTATGAGTCTATGAGTCTATGAATTTTTGCCTGAGTCAGGATTACAAGAACATATTTAGGCTTACATTTCTAATCTCTTGTGGCTCTGATCCTGTATGGATCTGCATGTTGTGAAAGAGCGGCAGGGAGGTCTGTATGTAAGGAGACCACAGGTCTACATCTTGTTTTGCATTCTGTGCAAATTACCGAGATGCATGCACACACCCACTCCAACCTTACATGCCCCGTGTTTGTACTATGGAACAAAATGGGGGGAAAGGGAGTGTGATGTGAAAGGGGAGTGAGAGCAGCTCAGGTGGAAGATGCCTAATGACTGATCCAAGGTCTAAAACAGGTGCCCATATTGCTCATTTATAGGGCTAACCATAGATGTGCACCAGAGGTAGCCAGTGGTGAGCAAGAAGTGGGGTTGGGCTGCTACTTTTTCTGGTGCATATCTTTGGCCAATCCAGGATTTGGTCTGTGATCACCATTCTTCTCTGCTCTCAGATCACAGGAAGAATTCTGTGGAACATTTCTTTTACTGGAAAGTGACTCAGACCTGCCAAAACAATGCATTAGTTTTGCTCCACCTAAATTCAATTAGAACCTCTGTGTGAAGCTTTAACTATTATAGATTTTTTTTTTACCCCACACTGAATTAAGTATTGCTAGATGCGCCACCATTAGTGGGGATTTTTTCCCCACTGCCACAGTGATCAAACTTTGCTATATAGTACTGTACCTAGTAAATTTCTGCATTTCTGAAATAATGACTTTTCATTTAATCCATATTGATGTACATTTTCAAAAAAGTTTAATTTCAGCTCTCCTGTAGTACTTATTGACTGACTGGTTTTCTGAAAAAACTTTAGCCTTATTTCATTTTCTTTGGCTAAGATGCAAAATAAAGGTCCTGATCATTTACAGCCTGTAAAATACCCGCTGGTTTGTTGTGCTGCTGCTGCTGGTGGTTTTTGGTTTTGGGGGTTTTATTTGCTGATGTAAGGGTGTTAATAGTTAAAAAGATATCTAGGCGAATTCTAATCTTGGATAATAATATTCTCCCTATACCACATTGCCCCCAGATTCTCAGTTGAAGAAGTATACTTGCCATCTTAGAACACTGTTGTCTGTTTTAACTGTAGCTAATGATCTTGTTGATGTAGAGTGCATGACATGTTCCACTGAGTTTCAGCAGTGAGTAAGTGATACCCATGTACTGCACAGCGTTGGTATGACTGGGGACTTGGGGTCTAAAATATCTGCTGAAGTGTAAGTTGCTGTTATTGTGCTTGTAAAGAACACTATTTCCTGAGTCATGTTCAAGCATTAGGAATCAGCATGCAGAAGACCACACTATACACCCATTTCAGATACATCGTATTCCCATGTTGCCATCTTTCACAATTTGATTGAGAGTCTCAAAATATATGGAAGTTACAAAGAATCCTGTGGCACCTTAAAGACTAACTAAACTCTTGAAGCATAAGCTTTCGTGGGTTAATACCCACTTCGTCGGATGCCCATGAAAGCTTATGTTTCAATACTTTAGTTCAGGGGTGGGGAACCTTTTTTCTGCGAAGGGCCATTTGGACATTTATAATGTCATTTGCGGGCCGGGCCCCCTCCCGCCCCCCCCAGGAAGCCCAGGCTGGCAATGGGAGTTGAGACCCCAGCTGGCAAGGGGCCAGCGGAGGAAACCCCAAAGCAGTGGCAGGCAGAGTGCTTAGCCCTGCACTGCTTTGGGGTTCCCCCGCTGGCCCCTTGCCAGCCGGGGTCCTGCTGCCTTCCCCAGTCAGCTCCCGCTATCAGCCTGGGTGTACGGGGTGACCTACCTTTACCCCCACCCAACCTCCCCCCATCTAACTGCCTTTCCTCCCCCACCCCTGCCTGGCCCGGCCCATCCCACCGAAGCTAACCTCCTCCCCCCTCCCACTCCCAAACCAGCTTCCTGCCCCCCATGCCTGACCCGCCCAGCCCAGCCTCCCCCCCACCAAACCTCCTTCCCTCCTGCACCCACACCTCGCCCACCCCATCCAGCCTAGTCTCCTGCCCCCCTCCCCACCTGCCCAGCCTGGTCTCCCCCCCCACCGCCCCCTTGCCTGCCCCCCAGCCCAGCCTCCCCCCCACACCCTCTTGACCATCGGCTCCCCGTGCCTCCTCCTTACCCCGCCCGGCTAATGGTGGCTGCGCGGCACCAACGGCTCCCCCAGGCGCTTCCCGGCCCCTTCGCCGAGCGCGGAGCCGCCCCTGCATGGCAGCCCGCACACGTCCCTGGCCGGCGGCTCCCCCAGGCGCTTCCTGGCCTCTTTGCCGAGCGCGGAGCCGCCCCGGGGGCTCCGCGTTTGGCGAAGGGGCCGGGAAGCGCCTGGGGGAGCCGCCCCCGCCTGGCGGCCCGCGCGCATCCCTGGCCGGCAGCTCCCCAAGGTGTTTCCCGGCCTCTTCGCCAAGCGCAGAGCCGCCCCGGGCCGCCAGGCGGGGGCAGCTCCGCGTTCGGCGAAGGGGCCGGGAAGCGCCTGGGGGAGCCACCGGCCAGGGACACACACGGGCCGGACGGAATGCTTTGGCGGGCTGTATAAGGCCCGAGGGCCGGAGGTTCCCCACCCCTGCTTTAGTTAGTCTTTAAGGTGCCACAGGACTCTTTGCAACTTCTTCAATTCCAGACCAACACAGCTACCTCTCTGATTCTCAAAATATGTGGTGTTTCTCTGAAGCTTCACCTGCTAAAATCAAGTGATGACATAAGAATTTCAGCTTTAATTTAAAAAGACTTTTCTAATTTTAATCGCTGCTAAGAAAGGTTTGAAAACATGAAGCAACTGTACACTCGAGACAAAAAAACCAGAAGGCACATTAAAAAGAACCCAATATAAGAACATAAGAACATAAGGACGGCCATACTGGGTCAGACCAAAGGTCCATCTAGCCCAGCATCCTGTCTACCGACAGTGGCCAATGCCAGGTGCCCCGGAGTGAGTGAACCTAACAGGTATGATCGAGCGATCTCACTCCTGCCATCCATCACCCCCCTCTGACAGACAGAGGCTAGGGACACCATTCATTACCCATCCCGGCTAATAGCCATTTATGGACTTAGCCTCCATGAATTTATCCAGCTCTCTTTTAAACCCTGTTATAGTCCTAGCCTTCACAGCCTCTTCAGGTAAGGAGTTCCACAGGTTGACTGTGCACTGTGTGAAGAAGAACTTCCTTTTATTTGTTTTAAACCTGCTGCACGCCAATTTCATTGAGTGACCCCTAGTTCTTCTATTTTGGGAACAAGTAAATAACTTTTCCTTATCTACTTCCTCCACACCACTCATAATTTTAATATCTATTATTATTGTTAATCTAGAACATAAGAATGGACAGACTTTGTTAGACAAATGGTCCATCTTGGTCAGTATCCTATCTTTTATCAGTGGCCAGTGCTAGACACTTAAGAGGGAATAAACAAAACTAGGCACTTTTACTGAGTGGTCCATCCCCTGCTGTCCAGTTCCAGCAGTCAGAGGCTTAGGGACACTGCGAGCATGAGGTTGTGTCTCTGGCCATCTTGGATAATAGTCATTGATGGACCTATCCTCCATGAAAGTATATCATTCTTTTTTAAGCACAGTTATACCTTTGGCTGTACAACATTCCTTAGCAACAAGTTCCACAGGTTGATTGTCCACTGTGCGAAGAAGTGCTTCTTTATGTTTGTTTTAAACCTGCTTCCTATTCATTTCATTGAGTTCTTGTGTTATGTGAAGGAGTAAATAACACTTAGGATCATAGGATAATCAAGGTTGGAAGGGACCTTAGGAGGTCATCTAGTCCAACCCCTTGCTCAAAGCAGGGCCACTCCCCAATTAAATCATCCAAAAGATTTTTGCCCCAGATGGCCTCCTCAAGGATTGAATTCACAACTTTGGTTTTAGCAGGCTAGTACACAAACCACTGAGCTATCCCTCTGCCAATGTCCTTATTTACTTTTTCCATACCATTCATAATTTCATAGACCTCTATCACATCTCCCCTCTATCACATCCCTTTTCTAAACTGAACCATTTCCCATCTTTTTAATTTCTCCTCATATGGAAGCAGTCCCATACTCCTAATAATTATTTTGCCCTTATCTGTACTTTTCCAATGCTAATATATCTTCTTTTTATTTGAGAAGGGGAAACCAGAACTGCACTTAGTATTTGAAGTGTGATCATACCAGAGATTTATATAGTGGCATTATGACATTTTCTGTTGTATTATCTATCCCTTTCTGAATGGTTCCTAATAGTCTGTTTTTGTTTTTGTTTTACTTTTGGGGCACATTGAGCAGATGTTTCCAGGGAACTATCCACAACGACGCCAAGATCTTTCTTGAGATGTAGCAGCTAATTTAGACCCCATCATTCTGTATGTGTAGCTGGTATTATGTTTTCCAATGTACATTACTTTGCACTTATCAGCACTGAATTTGATCTTCCATTTTGTTTTCAACTAGTTTTGTGAGATCCCTTTGTAACGCTTCACTGTCAGTTTTGAATTTAGCTATATTGAGTAATTTTGTATAATCTGCACATTTTGCAACCTTACTGTTTATCCCTTTTAAAAGATCATTTATGAATAAGTTGAATGATGCTGGTGCCAATACAGAGTGTGGGGGGATCTTGCTATTTACCACTTCTTGTTGTGAAAACTGACTATTTAATTCTACTCTTTGTTTCCTACCTTTTAATCAGTTATTGATCGATGAGAAGACCTATCGTCTTATCCCATGACTGTTTATTTTGCTTAAGAGACTTTGGTTTGAGACATTGTCAAAGGCTTTCTGAAAGTTCAGATACTCTATATTCACTGAATTATTCTTGTCCACATGCTTGCTGACACCCTCAAAGAATTCTAATAGATTGGTGAGACATGCTGTCATAAGTATGAAGTGTCTTAGAATTACTGTTTTACCTGTGAAGGGTTAAACCTGAAACAGGAGAAGGGATGACGTATCGGAGCTGCTAATACCTGGCAGACAAAGGGTTTAGTTTCACTTTTGTTCCCAGGTTTTTCTGTCTGTTTTTTTTTCTCCGTGGCTTCTCGGAGTTGGTCTGCATTCCCTCGCTATGGGGAGGAATCATATCTATGTTTCTATTCATCATTTCAATAACCTGCTAAGAAAAACAAAAGTTTGGCAGTAAGTGTATTCTTGAATTGTATCACTTGTAATCTATCCACAGTGTCCTTAGACTGTTAAATTAGCAGGGAGAGAAATTCCAAGGGAGGGGCTCCATGAAGGCTGAGTAATGCTAGGAAGTTTAGCATCTATGGATTTCTGTAAAGTAGTTTATGCTTGTCTCTTTTTCTTTTATTAAAATCTTTTGGTAAGAACCGTCTGTTTATTTCCATTGGAGTGATCCTAGTTTGGATCAGGCTTGTCTCACAGCTAGTGAGAGTCCGTATTCTCAAATCTCTCCCAGGTAAAAAGGGGGGGGGGGGAGGTGTTACTATCGGGATTCCAATTTGCCCCACCCCATGGTTTTGGGGACTCAGGTTGGTGGTGGCAGCAATTTCTAAGCCCCAACTGGAGAAGTTTGGGTTTTCAGGGAAAATATTTAACCTAAGCTGGTAAAATAAGCTTGGGGTGTGATTTGTCTTTCATGCGGGGTCCCCACATCTTTACCCTAGAGTTCAGAGTGGGGAAATATAACCTTGACACATGTGTTCCCTTTTACAAAGAAGTCCTGATGCATCCCCAACATATCGTGTTCATCAATATATCTGATTATTCTGCGCTTTACTATAGTTTCAATCAATGTGCCTGGTCGTGAAGTTAGGATTACTAGCCTGTAAATATCAAGATCACCTCTCAAACCACTTTTAAAAAATGTGTTATATAAGCTATGCTCTAGGCATCTGGTACAGAGGTTGATTTCAGTAATCTATATATATAAAAGTCAAGTGGTGTATGTATGTATGTATGTATGACCGCGACCTCCTCCCGCACCGTTTGAGCCAGAGACTTGAAATTTGATACAGTTAGGGGTCTTGGGGTCTAGATGGTCGTAAGGGTCGAAAAATTTTCAGATCTCACCTCTGACGCCCCCCAGGGGTGAAAGTCTTTCAGGGCCAATCACATCGGCTGGGCGGTTAGGTGGTGATGATGTCCTAATACCCCCTCCAACAGACACCGCACTCGCTCAGCTCACTGCCCCTCCCTCCTCCAACGGAACCCCGGAATCCATCAGTCCTGTGGCCCCCCCACCACCTGCCAAGGTCCCCGGAATCCCTCGGCTCTGGGCCCCCTCTCCGCCTGCGACGGATCAGAGTTGGGTTTGGTGGGACGGTAAGTGAGGTGGGGGTGTCGAGTTCGGTCGGGGGGTGAGGTGGGGGTGTTGGGTTTGCTTGGGGGGGTCAGGTGGGGGTGTCGGGTTTGGTCGGGGGGTAAGTGAGCCGGGGGGTGTCGGGGTTGGTCTGGGGGGGTGGGAAGGTGTCGGGGTGGGTGAGGGTGAGGTGTGGGTGTTGGGTTTGGTCTGGGGGGGGGAAGGTGTCGGGGTGGGTGCCCAGACCAAACCCGACACACACCCCCCGGCTCACTTACCCCCCCACCAAACCCAACACCACCACCTCACTCCCCCACCAACCGCAATATCCCCTGACCAACCCCAACACCCACACCTCACCCCTCGCCCCCCCCGACACCTTCCCACCTCCCCAGACCAAACCCGACACCCCCTGGCTCACTTACCCCCCCGACCGAACCCGACACCCCCGCCTCACCCCCCAAAGCAAACCCGACACCCCCACCTCACCCCCCCACCAACCGCAACACCCCCTGACCAACCCCAACACCTCACCCCTCAGCCACCCCGACACCTTCCCTTGGGAGGAGTACTGCAGATGGAGATCTGGGGATCATAGTGGAGCCACAAGTTAAATATACATCAACGGTGCAACACTGTTGCAAAAAAATAAAATATCATTCTGGGATGTATTAGCAGGAGCGTTGTAAGCAAGACATGAAAAGTAATTTTTCCACTCTATTCCATGCTAATTAGTCCATGGCTGGAGTATTGTGTCACTTCTGGGCACCACATTTCAGAGAACTTTCAACAATGGTGAAAAGTCTAGAAAATATATCCTATGAGCAAAGACTGAAAAAAAAAATAGGTTAGTTTAGCCTGGACAAGAGAAAACTGAGAGGGGACATTATAATAGTTTTCAAGTACATAAGTGGTTGTTACAAGGAAGAGGGGAAAAATATTCTCCTTCACTTCTGAGGATTGGACGAAAAGCAATGGGCTTAAATCAGGGCCGGCGACAGGGTGGTACAACGGTTACAGCTGTACCGGGCCCCGGACTTCAGGGGGGGGGCCCTGAAGTCCGGGGCCGGTACAGCTGTAACCGTTGTCGCTGGGGGTGTGAGCGAGGTGCGGCTCGGGCAGCCGTTGCCGCGCTCACCAGCCCCCTCCCCCGGCACCCAGCAGCCAGCGGCCGCAGCACATGCGGGGGTTGGGGCCCGCAGGAGGTAGGAGACAGGCCGCAGGAGATCGCCGGGGGAGGGCCGTGGGAGATCGCCGGGAGGGCCGCGGGAGATCGCCGGGAGGGCCGCAGGAGATCGCCGGAGGGCCGCGGGAGATCGCCGGAGGGCCGCGGGAGATCGCCGGGAGGGCCGCGGGAGATCGCCGGGGGGGGGAGGGCCGTGGGAGATCGCGGGGGGGAGGGCTGTGGGAGATCGCCGGGGGGGGGGGGAATGGCTGCGGGAGATCGCGGGGGGGGGGGAGGGCCGCGGGAGATCGTGGGGGGGGAGGGCTGTGGGAGATCGCCGGGGGGGGGAGGGCCGCAGGAGATCGCCGGGGAGGTCCGCGGGAGATCGCGGGGGGGAGGCAGGAGATCGGCGGGGGGGGGGGCGCGGGAGGCAGGAGATCGGCGGGGGGGTGGGGGGTGGCAGGAGACCGTCCGGGGGGGGGGCGCGGGAGACTGGCCGGGGGGGGGGCGCAGGAGGCAGGAGATAGCCGGGGGGGGAGGGCCGCGGGAGATCGCCGGGGGGGGGAGGCAGGAGATCGGCGAGGGGGCCCCCGGCAGGCAGGAGATCGGCCGGGGGGGGGCACGGGAGACTGGCCGGGGGGGGCGTGGGAGGTAGGAGACCGGTGGGGGGGGCCCTTGGGCCGCGGGAGATCGGCCGGGGGGGGGCCGCGGGAGGCAGGAGACCGGCGGGGGGGGGCGCGGGAGATCGGCCGGGGGGGGGCGCGGGAGGTAGGAGACCGGCGGAGGGGGGGCCCTCGGGCGGCGGGAGATTGGCCGGGGGGGGTGGCCACGGGAGGCAGGAGACAGGGGGGGGGGAGCGCAGGCGGCGGGAGACTGACCGGGGGCGGGGGGGGGCATGGGCGGTGGGAGATCGGCGGGGGGGAGCCGCGGGCGGCGGGAGACTGGCAGGGGGGGCCCCTCGGGCGGCGGGAGACTGGCGGGGGGGCCCCGCGGGCGGCGGGAGACTGGCGGGGGGGGGGCCCGTGGGCGGCGGGAGACCGGGGGGGGCCGTACGGTCTGCCGTACGGGGCCCCAAAATTCCTGTCGCCGGCCCTGGCTTAAATTGCAGCTAGGGTGGTTTAGGTTGAACATTAGGAAAAACATCTTAACTGTCAGGGTAGTTAAGCACTGGAATAAATTGCCCAGGGAGTTTGTGGGATCTCCATCATTGGAGATTTTTAAGAACAGCTTAGACAAAAACCTGTCTGGGATAGTCTAGATAATACTTAGTGCTGTCATGAGTGCAGGGGACTGGACTAGATGACCTCTTGAGGTCCCTTCCAGTCCTATGATTCTATGGCACTAATCCTGGAGCATGTTCACACTGATCTCAGAACATCTCGGGAGGGGAAGACAAAAATGTGGCTTTAAGTCACCTTTGCAGCTCACAGATCCTGAAGCCAGCTAGGTACCAATATAAATCAAAGAAGCCTCAAAGCTGCTCTGTCTTACACCCATCTCTCTTTGATCTCAAGGAGCAATCCAAGCAATTGGAACCATAGGTTAATCATATTCACAATGCTATGGGCCAAGTAGGAGATGGCACAGAATCCACTATGGTGGCTGTTTCCCAATTGGACGAGCACCTCCATGCCTTCACTGGCCACTTAAGTTGACATTTTGCTGCTGTGGCAGGACAAAGCAGTCAGAGAGAGGGCCATGACTTAGTCCTATATTTTTGACAAAAGTTCTTAAATATACATATATGTTAATACAATTTTATTCTCATGTAAATGTTGCAATAGTATTTGCTTAATATGTCACTTTTCAGAAGACCCATCTCATGCTGGTAGTTCAGGATTATCTCTGAGTGGCATTGTCACTGTTACTATATTTTTAGTTGAAAATGTTTGAGGAGCACAAGCTAGATTTCTGCTGTATTTTTTTAAGCATGCGGAGTAATGCATTGTCCCATTTGGCAAACAATCTATTGCTTTCTGGAGGTTATAATTTGGAAGGAATGCCTGTTTTGTTTGCCTCTGAGGTACACATCTACCAGATTTATATCACTTAGCAACATCCTAAAGCTGTGAAGCTAAATAATATTGTTTTAGGTCTGGCACCTCTGTTTTCCAATGGCAGCAGTTATTGTTGTCAACTTCATCCGATGCATCTTCCTTTTTCAGATTAAGTTAATCAAGTATTATTTTTTTAAAAGAAAGCTGGGGGACATGGAATGGTTTTCTTTGAATTAGGTATTGTAGTTTAGGGAGCACTACCCTTCCTTTTGTAGTAACCCTGCCTAAGAAGAGCAGGAGTTTATTCTACAGTTTTATCCTCTGTTCTCTTATTTTAAGTTATTTTCCCCAAATTGTTTTCTCATGTGTCCTTCTGGCTTTTATACACAGCTACAGATACTGGTAGATATTTTATAGAGCTGGCTGCTTTTTGGATGATAAAAATCATTCTGCCTCTCTTTTCTCGTGTGAATCAGGAGTAACTCCATCAAAATAAATGGACTTAAGCCAGCATAAATGAAAGGAGAAGCAGTCTCATTGTTCATGGTAAATGTAGCTCTTTTTTGCCCCATCACATCTTTTTCATAATCAGACCTTCTTAAAGGAAAAGTTTTCAGAATTTTTTTAATACATGCAAAATCATTTGTTTTTCCAGAGCCTGCTTCTTGGAAATAGTTGAGCTGATTTGGCTGAAATTTTCCAAAACAAATCAAGTTGAGGAAGACCCCAGCCATGGAAAATTTCTACCCAGGTTGTCATAGTTTGCTGGCACTATCAGCCCAGCCAACACTAATGAAAAAGGAAAACTAATTTTAAAAGAGGCTCTAACATGATTCTTTACACCCATCATCCTGATCACTCTACTTATATCTTATGTCTTTTCCCCCACACCCTTTGTCTGTTTTGTCTGCGAAGACTGCAAACTCTTGGGGGAGGGTTTTTTTGTCTCTTATGATGTGTTTGTAGCTCACCTAGCACCCTGGTGCCCCATTTCCAACTGGAGGCTTTTAGATACTGTCAGAATTTAAATAACAATCATTCTAAAGGTGAACTTGCTAACACTGAAGGCTTGAGGTCTGGATTGCACCAGTTTGAGCCCACAGAGCACAGTGAATCTGGCTTTAAGACTGTGCTTTCTATTTTCATTAAATAGTTTACTATTAGCATTTCTAAAGGGAGCACTATTAAATGAAATGGTGATGCTAAGGCTAGCATTTCTAGGCATTATATCTTCCCCAAAGCCTGAGATGGATGGATACAATTTTAGACCTGTTCATTGATCCATCAATTCTATGATCCAGACTCCTGCAGTGTTCAATACCTGATGCTTCAAAATAGGGTCATAAATAAACAAACATAATACATCAAAATTATTATGAAACTCTGTACATGAGGGTAGGGTGAGTAGAAATTTATTTCCAGATTTTGCCGATACAAGCTCATTCAAATTCTGATAAAGGGTCATGACTAGAGAGAGTTAAAAACTGTCAAACAGTGCTGGTGAATATTTGTTTAAATTCCAAACACCTGTTGACTTTTGATATCTTATGATTACCATGAACAGTAACAAAAAAAGTCAGTAATGTGATTGTCCCCAAACGTCATATTAGGAATCAGGGCCTGTGGCAGAATGAGTCTCCTGGCAACCCAACAAGCACATCTGGCCTGTAGCAGGCTACCTGATTATCTGCACCACCTGACTGGTCAGGAAGGGCAGCTGGCTTGTTTAGCAGCAGGGGGAGCAGCAGGAGCTCTCTGGCTGCTCAATGCATTCATGCCAGCAGCTTCAATCCTCTCTGTGTCCACCAGTCCTCACCTTTTTCCTGTCTTGCTCCAGCCCTGCTCCTATTCCTGTGCCTTCTTGGCAACAAATAAAAGGAAGTTCTTCTTCACACAGCACACAGTCAACCTGTGGAACTCTTTGCTTGAGGAGGTTGTGAAGGCTAGGACTATAACAGGGTTTGAAAGAGAACTGGATAAATTCATGGAGGTTAAGTCCATTAATGGCTATTAGCCAGGATGGGTCAGGAATGGCATCCTTAGCCTCTGTTTCTCAGAGGGTTGTGAAGGATGGCAGGAGAGAGATCACTTGATCATTAGCTGTTAGGGTCACTCACCCCGGGGCACCTGGAATTGGCCACTGTTGGAGACAGGATACTGGGCTGGATGGACCTTTGGTCTGACCCAGTATGGCTTTTCCTATGTTCTTATGTAACCTCTATCTGCTCCCTCTTATTCATGAGCTCTTCGACTCAATATTTATGAAGCTGGATCTGCATGTTACCTATAATACTGTATGTGTGTGAGAGGAAAACAAATGGACAACAGCCTTCCACACTCAGTATGGCCACTTTGAGTAACTCATCATGCCTGTTCACAGTCCCAGTGACCTTCCAGCATTTTGTTAATCAAATCTTCTGGAACATGCTGTATCAATTCATCATTATTTCTCTTGATTATACCTTTATTTTTTCAGAGGACCAAGTGTATCATGACCAGCACTTCCAAAGTGTCTTGGAAAGACTTCACCTGAGCCATTTAGTATGCCAGGCCAGAGAAATGCCAGTGGAACCAGGACATAGTTCAGTTTCTTGGTTATGTCATTTCCCCTAAGGGAATGGCTGTGGACCCATATAAGGTGGCAGTCATCATGGACTGGAAAGTGGCAAAGACATCCATGGAGTGCAATGTTTCCTGAGCTTCACCAATTTCTACAGACAATTTATCAAGGGGTTCTTTAGTTTACTCTTGCCTTCCTAAGCAAATGAGGCTATTTTGTTTAGTTCCCAGAAGCACAGATTGCCTCTGATCACTTAAAACAAAGATTTGTCACTACCCCATCTTGATTCACCCAAACCTGGCCAGATCATTTACAGTGGAGGCTGATGTTTGAAACTTTGCATTGGGAGCAATTCTTTACCAGTTGACTCACTCTAGTGGTCAGCTTCACACTTGTACCTTTCATTTGCAAACACTTACCCCACCAGAGCAGAATTATGGCATTCTAGATAAAGAATTATTGGCCATTAAAGTGGCCTTTCAAGAGTGGTGGCATATCCTGGAAGGCACTAAATTCCCAGTCCACATTCTTACTGGTCATAATATCTTGGAATTCTTAAAGAAAGGCTGACACCTGAATCATTGACAGGTGACACTTCTTTACATTATTCAATTTCATGGTAACTACCACCCCAGAACAAGTAACTATTGCATAGAAACCCTATGCAAGATCCTAAAACCTTCCAATTTTACTACCAGTACTGCAGTCAACAACCAGATACCCCGTGTCTGGTCCGTGCTGCCCAGTCATCCATCTTCAATTCAGATCCATCTGGGCCTTAGATGATGCCAATGTTCAGTCCAAGTTGACACTCACACTCCACAGTGGAATCCTTTACTCCAAGAGGCACATTTTTATGCACAAGGGCCCACCCAGGCTCCAAGTCCTAAAATTTTGTCATGATACTTCTCTGGCTTTGGTGATTTAAAACCCAGGACCCGCTGTCTAGAAACTTCTCTTGGCTGTCACTGTGTGCTTCTATAGCAACTTACATGAGGTCCTGCTATCTCTGTGCCCAGACAAAGACCCCTATGCAAGACCTCTAGGGTCTCCTGTGTCACTAGTCCACCCCATCTCAGCCTTGGACTATCATTTCCATCAACTTTATCATGGAAGTATTGTCCTCCCAAGGACACCATTATTCTAGTGGTAGTGGATCTTCTTATGAAAAAAAACACAAATTTTGTATCGTGTCAGGGCCCCACCACTGCCGGAGAGACAGCCTGTTTTTTCTTAAGAAAATATATTTAACCTACTTGGGTTACCAACGAACATAGTGTCTGACAGGGGAATATAGTTTGTTTCCCATTTCTGCTGAGAATTCCTGCGCCTCATGAAAATTGATGTTTGTACCTTGACAGCTTACCAACCCAACACCAATCGTCAGAAAGAAGGGCTCAATCAGGTCTTGGAGCAGTACCCAGGCTGCCATATTAGTAACATCAGAATGATTGGCTGTCGCTTGTCCCCACGCAAAATTTGACTACAACAATCCCATGAACATCGCCATTCAACTGACCTTTTTTCTTCTAATTATGGGTTCCATCCTCACTGGGCTAGAAATGTCTATGAACTGGTTTTCACTTGAGATTATAATTGTTATAATTGTAATTATTATAATTATAATAATAATAATAATAATAATAATAATAATTATTATTATTATTATTATTATTATTATTATTATAATATTTGTATTACAGTGGCACAGAGGCCTCAGTTGAGCCTCCCTTGTGCTAGGTGCTCTACAGACAAATAGTAAGAGAGAACTAGTGCCCCAGCGAGTAAATAAGATCTCCAGTACATCCTGGTTTGGCCAGGTGAGAAATAGTACAAAAATAGCCTCTCTCGCATTATTTCCATTTCTTGTTCTAGTCCAAACAGGAATTGCAGAAATTGCCCTTTTTTTCCCCCAAACCTACAAAGCTGTTAAATTTTAGATCAGCTTGAGGAATGGAGCGAGGTTTAGGATGCCTTTTCAATTTTAATCTATCTATATATATAAAAGTCAAATGGTGTATGCGTGTATGTATGCGTGTATGTATGTATGTGCGCTTACTCCTTCCACACCGTTTGAGCTAGAGACTTAAAATTTGGTACAGTTAGAGGTCTTAGGGTCCTAATCAGGGTAAGAGTTGAAAATTTTTCAAATCTCACCTCTGACGCCCACCAGGGGTGAAATTCTTTAAAGGCCAATCACATCAGCTGGGCAGCTGCTGTTCTCTGTGACATAGTTATGATGTCATAATACCCCCTCCAACGGACCCTGCATTCGCTCAGCTCTCTGCCCCCTCCCCCCTCCAACGGACCCCGCACTCGCTCAGCTCTCTGCCCTCTCCCCCCTCCAACAGACCCCACACTCGCTCAGCTCTCTGCCCCTCCCCCCTGCAATGGACCCCACACTCGCTCAGCTCTCTGCCCCCTCCCCCCTCCAACAGACCCCGCACTCGCTCAGCTCTCTGGCCCCTCCCCACCTCCGACGGACCCGAGCAATGCAGGGTATTTTCGCTAGTTGTTAATGAAAATAAAAACTTTTGAACAAAAATTTCTTACTGAATTTTTCCTTCTAAATCTTTCTATAGTCAAAAAATACAGTTTTATAATGTAGTTTTATAAAACACATTATAAGGAAACCTTAAGAAAGTGGTTTGAGAACTAAGATAAAAACAATGAACCTCACATGAAAAAAAAAGATAATTAAAATGTGAATCAATCTTGTTGATGTTAATGATAATATGGACCCTTTAAATGACCTTTTTAAGTGCAGGTATTGCAAATGAAGCTAACTGGAATGGCAACTGCATAAATTCAAGAGTCCTAGGATTTCCATGTGGAATATTACAGATTATCAAGAATCTGTCTTAATTGCTAGTTTCATACCTCCCTTCTTCCAGCCCCCATTCACGTAAGTTTGGAATGTGATAGGGTGAAGCATGAAGGAAATAAAAAACCTCACTTCACTGCTAATAACAATGATAATTTTGGAAGGTGAGCTTCCTTTCCATGCTTCAGTTGAAAAAGTAATGTCCTTCTGTGGCATAGTCTGTTGATTTTCTGAAGTAAATGTACATGTAAGAGTTTTACCAGTACATTGCATTTCGTGCTTAAAAGCACAGAATGGATTATTTTACCTCGCTTATAAGTGAAAGTTCATCAAATTGTTTGGAAAAATATAATTTAAATAAATATTATGCAATTTTATTAAAATAAAATTGCTGCTTTCAGTTTTCTTTCCTGTTCAAATCTTGCTTTTACCTACATAGACCCCCATGGTTCAAATAACCAGGCGGGTACACTAATAAAAATCTCATTAAATTAAATGGCCACTAGGCATATAGAATGTCCTTTCACAATTTCAGAAGACAGTTTGTTTCAAGACACCCTGCTATGTACTTTTTATTTTATTAAAGTAAAGAAGAAGAAAAGCCTGTAAAATGTGTTTATTTCTATAAAAAATACGTTTCCAGTGTGCTGGGAAAAATTGATGCATTTTAGTTGTTTCTTTCTGGATTGAAAGTTGGCTTTTTCCATGTCAAGTGTGTTTATAGCACAACCTATAACATATATATATATATATATATATACATATATATATATATATATATATAATCAACAGAATCGGTCAGTAATTTTCATCCTCTGAATGATTAGTTTTTACCTTCAGTGGCTGGCAATTGAAGTGGTAATTCAGTATATATTATATTAAACTATTTCAAAGCACATACTATACTTGTTTGCCAACAAACATTATATCTAAAACAGGAACCTGTTTTTCTTGCAATTTTTTGGTACGTCTCTCACTTATTATCATTTGAAATTTGTGAGCGAATTTAATGCACAGGAAAATGAAGGATAAAGATCACACTGATGTGAGTCCAGCTCCCACAAATCTCTGCCTGCATGTCTCAATGTTCTAATCATAGGCAATCCAAGCAAGTTCTGTGCTTGTTTTGTGATGTACAAAACAGGGTATAGGATGGGCCATGAAACTCATTTTCACTTGTGAAACTGTCAAGGATGGGCACCAAATTACCTCTTTGCTTTTTCCCAGCTCCTCCAAACATTCATGGCAATCATACAAGTAATGAATTGGCATCCTAACTCATGCAGGTACTGCAGAAAAAAATGCATGAAATGGCATTTATTAGAAAAAGGAAAGGACGATGCAAAATGTATCTTCTTGGATTTAAAATTAATAAAAATGAGGTGATTATTGGCCCCAAATTTCCTCCCACCTGTCCCTAGTGTCAGAGAGGCAGAATAGCCTGGAGCCACCTTTAATTGCCCCTTCCAATTCGGGTGTGCGAAGTCACACTCTGGCATACTTATGGATCTGGGCCTGAAATTATTATTCCATGGCTACCTGTTACGATTTTGTTTCTCTTGCTCAGAAGTATCTGCTACAACTCTAGACTGGCAGGCCATGGGTTTGATTACTTATGTCAATTCTTATGCCTGAGGAAGCTTTTTGAAAATTAAGAAACTTTTTGAGGTTATCAAAAAAGCAGGAAATAAAACCTTGATGGCATGATCAAATGATGAAATGACATTTACATATTTAATAAAATCCTCTCTCCTGGAGTTCTTCCTCACTGCCATTTTTGTATTGTAACTAGGAGAGGACAGCAGTTACAGCTATTGTTTGTTTTAATCATCTAAGCTCAAAAAAATGCACACCATTCCCCTAAAAGTGGTATTGCACCCTCTAAGCAGCTCCCAAGTTACTTCACCTCATTACACTCATGTAACTTCTACAGAAGTTATTTTGAGAGCTGCATGCAAAACTGATGTGGGATTTGACTCTCTGTCTGAGAACCCTCTAGAATTGTACACTTAACTTACATATTACAACTAGAGCTAGAGATGGATTAATTTTTTGTTTCTAGGGCTGTCAAGTGATTAAAAAATAATCACAGTTAACCTTGTGATAAAAAAGTTAATCACAATTCATTGCACAATTAGTCACACTGCTAATAATAAAATACCATTTCTTTAAATATTTTTGGACATTTTCTATATTTTCAACTATATTGATTTCAGTTACAACACAGAATACAAAGTGTTCAGTGCTCATTTTATATTTATTTTTATTACAAGTATTTGCACTGTAAAAACCAAAAGAAATAGTATTTTCAATGTACCTAATATAAACACTGTAGTGTAACCTCTTTATCATGAAACTTACAAATGTAGAATTATGTACAAAAAATAACTGCATTCAAAAATAAAATAATGTAAAACTTTAGAGGCTACAAGACCACTCAATCCTACTTCAGCCATTCAAGACAAATGAGTTTGCTTACATTTGCAGAAGATAATTCTATCTGCTTCTTGTTTTCAATGTCACCTAAAAGTGAGAAAAGGTGTTCTCATGGCACTGTTATAACAAGCGTCACAAGATATTTATGGGCCAGATGCACTAAAGATTCATATGTCCCTTCATGTTTCAACCCTCATTCCAGAAGATAGGCATCCATGCTGATGACAGGTTCCGCTCGATAACGATTCAAAGCAGAGCAGACCCACGCATGTTCATTTTCATTATCTGAGTCAGATGCCACCAACAGAAGGCTGATTTTCTTTTTTGGTGATTCTGATTCTGAAGTTTCTGCATCTGAGTGTAGCTCTTTTAAGACTTCTGAAAACATGTTCCACAAATCGTCCCTTTCAGATTTTGAAAGGCACTTCAGATTATTAAACCTTGGGTCAAATGTTGTAGCTATTTTTAGAAATCTCAGATTGGTACCTTCCTTGCATTCTGTCAAATCTGTAGTGATGGTGTTAATAAATCAGATGACGTGCTGGGTCATCATCAGAGACTGCTATAACATGAAATATATGGCAGAATGTGGGTTAAACAGAGCAGGGCACATATAATTCTTCCCCAAGGAGTTCAGTCACAAATTTAATTAATGTATTTTTTTTAACTAACATGATCAGTGTGCAAGCATGTCCTCTGGAATGGTGGGTGAAGCATGAATGTTTAGAATATCTGGCATATAAATACTTTGCAATGCTGGCTACAAAAGTGCCATGTGAATGCCTGTTCTCGCTCTCAGGTGACATTATACATAAGAAGCAGGCAGTAGTATCTCCCGTAAATGTAAAGAAACTTGTTTGTCTTAGAGACTGGCTGAACAAGAAGTAGGCCTGAGCGGACTTGTAGGCTCTAAAGTTTTACATTGTTTTGTTTTTGAGTGCAGTTACGTAACAAAAAAAATCTACATTTGCAAGTTACACATTCATGATAGAGATTGCACTACAGTATTTGGATGAGTTGAATTGAAAATGCTTTTTCTTTTCTTTATTATTTTTAGAGTACAAATAATTTTAATAACAAATAATATACAGTGAGCACTATACACTTTGTATTCTGTGTTGTAATAGAAATAAATATATTTTAACATTTAGAAAAACATCCAAAATATTTAATAAATTTCAGTCGGTATTCTGTTGTTTAACGGTGTGGTTAGTTGCGGTTATTTTTTTAATCTCTGTTAATTTTTTTGAGTTATTCACAGGAGTTAACTGAATTAATTAATATCCCTATTTGTTTTGAATATTTTATCTGAGAAAATAACCCCCTTTTCCTGTTTTATTAATGATCTAAGAGCGGCACATTATCTTAATGTATTTGCTCATTATTTGCAAATATTTAATCAACAGTTGTGTAAAGAAATGTTAGGTGTTAGATTATTCATAAACTGGTAACACATGTGCATCATAGGATTAGTCTTCTGTGTAACACTGACTTGCTTTTGTTCCCAAATTGGATGCTTTAGAAACTTCCAAGCTTAGAAACATGAGGGAGCCCTTTTACACTTGACAAATTCTCCTCAAACATTCATAATTATTTAACACCTCTGTTGTGCAGATAATACAAAGATCTTTTCAAGGTGGCTGCAAGAGCAATTTCAGCGCAAATACTGTCACCAATATTTGCACTGGCATGTATGACACCTTTGTTTTTCATGAACATTGTAGTGAATAAAATCTTGCTTGCTCAAATGTTTGCAAACTTTATCAGTGATGGACACTATCATGATTACAGGTCTAGGTGCATCTCTCACCCCTCTCTTGAGTGTGGCCTTATGATGTCAGGCTTCATGCATGTACATCTCCCAGAGCGGAATCTTGCGATTCTCCAACCATTAGGCTGGCCTCTGGGCTACACTAGACTTATGTATCCACATTGCTTATCCAGTGGACATGAATGGGTTTGGCATCTGCAGGTTCTCTCTTTTCAGGATCTTGTGATCTGGTGAATACAGTGGCAGACAGATTTCTGACACCAAAGAATTGTTTAATATTAACAATAGGAATGGAGCATAATGTAAGAAAAAAAGTCTTGTACAACAGCAAGCAGTCTGGATACATGTCTTTCTTATGTAAAGGATTACCACCCTTACAATGGAGGCCTTCGTAGGTCCAACTTCCCAGACACTCCAGCCTACGGGGTCTGAATTTTCCCTCCTTACTCCTGTCACTGAAGGATTGTCTTTTAAATCCAGCCTTATTCTCTCAGACCAAAAGCTTGGAAAAGCCCACTTGACCGACTGGTCCAGTAAGTTCACCATGGGGTAGGAGGAAGAACATTAAAGAAAATGGCTCCTTTGTTGTCCCTGAAGTGTTGGCAGAGGGGTGACTACCTGGAACCATTGTCCCATTTCCTACTTGTTTCTCCAACAGTGTGCTATGAAATTAAACCAACATCTTCATACAGTAAATACTCCGTTAATCAGGTCACAATGCAATATTAATAAATTATTACAGAGCGGTCCAACTTCTGCTATATATATTAGCAAAACAACTCAGCAAAGGTTTTATACACAAGAATAACAGTGAATAGAGTTTTACTTTATTCCACCAACTCTAATTACAACAGCATCTTTAAAAAGAGAGCTTGCTAATGTCTTTAGCAGTAATAATAATTAAATAAATATTAACCAACATGAGGCAGTGTGGCAAAATATACCTCCATCCATAAGTAGTCCCACTCAAGAAAAAGGGCCTACATGTTATGTAGGCATTATCCAGCACCCACTGAAGTCAATGACAAGACTTCCATTGACTTCAGTGGGAACTAGATAAAGGTGGCAGAATATAGCTCATAATTATTCTTATTTGTTCAGTCATGTGATGGTGTTTGGTGGATGGATCTTAACATTCCTGTAGATTCTACACAGGGTTTGAAGAAGGGGCAGTGGCCCTGCTCCAGACCCTACTCAATTCTACCTCAGATGAGAAACTTGCTCATATGTGGATCCCTTCCTTCCCACAGGGCTCTCCATGGAGCTTGGAGCTGTGCTGCTGTGGAGGAACCTGCCTTCCCCATCTCTGCTAGCAATGAGTGAGATGCTCACAAAGGATGCCCTATGTGCATGGATCTCAAGGGGCAATTGGACTCAGTGTTATTAACATCACAGTTTCATTAGAACAAGAGTTTGTTTAAACAACAAAAGCAACCAAGCCTCCTTTGAAAATCATTTATGCCTTTGGTTAAAAAACACAGATAGTGAAACCTTCCTGAATGTGTGTTGTGATCTGGTGATGCCACAATGTTGTGCAATGCTAATCAACCCAGTACTGAAACAGTGCAGTAAACTGAAGCTCATTTAATTGACCAAATTCCAAACATAGATCTTTTGGGTGAGGTTTCCAGCACTTCCTGTTGGCCTGATAAAAGAAACAAAAGAAACATCTATGGCTTCCAAGCCTTTATTTAATCATTTTTTTCTTAAATATTTAAATCACAAATACCATCTTTGTACAGAGAGATAATCTTCACCCCTTCCCACATCTAATTAATGTGTAAAAGAAATAAGTGATAGAAGGTAAAATGCAACCATCTGCATTTCTCCGAATTGTCATTTTCAGATAACACACACAGGTGTCTTTTATACAATGATGAATTAGAAGGCACAATCTTTTTTTCACTCATTGTCGGTTAACTACCTCTGTGATAATAATGTATTTGCATATTTAATTTCCTCAGTTGTAAATGAGCACCTTTGAACCACCTCCTAATTATTTTACAATTTTCTTGTACTGTTCATTATTCATGCATTCTATTTACTAAATAAAAATGACTTTTCCTGCAAAGGACATTTGCAATTATTGTAATGCCAAACATACATCATTTGGTTCCAAATAAAAAGGTGGGGGCTATGATGGAGAGGGATGCACAACGTAGCTTTCAAAATGAGGCAGGCACGAAAAAAAATATGTATCCATTCTGCCTAAAGTGAGCCCTCTCCTCCTCTTCCTTTTTATAAAATCTGAGCAAAGAGGATTTCTACAGTGAAATAAGCATGGGCTACTGGAGTGAAATCAGCTCTCCACCTGAAGGCATCTGGCAAACCAGGCACTAAACCAACTTTTGAGAAGTGACCCCTGCACACTTGTTACAAAGTTATTTTCGACCAACTGAATCTGCATAACCAGATATGCTATCATTCCCCCTAGCCTATGCAAACACCCCATTTGTTCTGTGTTTACATGGAGCTGGCACCGAACTCAGCTGTGCCTTGTGGTCATCACTCTGCATGCTTACTCAAGATCTAACTTGACTTTCCATAGGAACCTTCTGCTCAAATAGGAATATTCCTCCATTCTCCCTAGCTCTCATCCTCATGGGCTATTTTCAACTTTCAACTGTCTACTGAATCCCGCCCGCCACTGTACCATCTTCCCTCTCTTCACAAGCTCCAGCCAACATTTTCAAAGATAAAATGAGCATAATGTACCTCTCTTCTCCTTTCCATCCTCCACTGATATTTCTCACTACACTGCAGATCTAATTCCTCCACCTGCTCGAGACACCATTTTCTCCTGCCTCCTAAACCCTTTCACCCCATCCTTGCAGTCCTTAACTCAATCTTCTGATGCCTTGCCCTCATGGTACAAATATGTCCTTCTCTCTATCACTCATTACTGTTAACTCCTGTGATGTGCCATCATTAAGAAGTTATAAAGGAAAGCAGCATTGCACTTCCAAATTCTAATATGGACATGTATGTATTGTGGTACACTTTTTTATCATATGTTTTTGCTACATTGTCCTATAGAAGAGCTAGTACTTTGGATTATAGTTGACTTTGGAATATAGTTGAGGCTTTGGCAGTTCCACCTCAACATTACTTCATCATTAAATCTATATATAAAAAAGTCAAATGGTGTATGCGTGTATGTATGTATGCATGCGTGTATGTATGTAAGCTTACTCCTTCCACACCATTTGAGCTAGAGATTAGAAATTTGGTACAGTTAGAGGTCTTGGAGTCCTAATGACCGTAAGGGTCGAAAATTTTTCAAATCTCACCTCTGACGCCCCCCAGGGGTGAAATTCTTTAAAGGCCAATCACATCAGCTGGGCAGCTGCTGTTCTCTGTGACATAGTTCTGATGTCATAATACCCCCTCCAACAGACACCGCACTCGCTCAGCTCTCTGCCCCTCCCCCCTCCATCAGAACCCCGGAATCCCTCAGCTCTCTCCTCCCTCCCACCTCCGACGGAACCCTGGAATCCCTCAGCTCTCTGCTCCCTCCCCACCTCCGAAGGACCCTGGAATCCCTCAGCTCTCTGCCCCCTCCCCACCTCCGACAGACCCGAGTTGGGTTTGGTCGGAGGGTAAGTGAGGTAGGGGTGTCGGGTTTGGTCGGGGGGTGAGGTGGGGGTGTCGGGTTTGGTCTACGGGGGGTGAGGTGTGGGTGTTGGTCAGGGGGTGTTGGGGTTGGTACGAGGGTGATGTGGGGGTGTTGGGTTTGGGTGTGGGGGGGTGAAAATGTGAGTCGGGGTTGGTCGAGGGGTAAGTGAGGTGGGGGTGTCAGGTTTGCTCTCTGCCCCCATCCAACGGACCCCACAGTCGCTCAGCTGTCTTCCCCCTCCCCACCTCCGACTGACCCGAGCAACACCGGGTATTTTCGCTAGTCAACTATAAAATCCATTTAATGCTTGTGATACTGAAGTGCTATGAATATGATCCCTTAAGTAATTACATGGCTATACATCCTATAACATAGTTTGTTACAAGGTTAAATTAAGAATATTCAGTGGAAAACTGGATACAACTGGAATTGTGTGCAGTTCAAATTTAAAACCAATGTATTGAGATTCATACCAATCTGATAATTAAAGATCTAGAGGCATTGTTATTTAAGACATCAGAACGCTTCAAAATTAATTAACAGTCAAATGTTCTGTTCAAATAGGACAGTCTTGGCCACATTGTATCTAGCTTTGCTCAAAGCTGCATGATGGAAAGTTATGAAGACTTTCCTACTACTTCAAAGATATATGGAGGGGAAAATAGCGATTGTTTGGTGAATGCAAGGACTAACCTGCTCCATGACTTAAAAAAATCTAACTCTGGCTGCAGATATTTTTCTCATTTGAAATAAATTCTGGATTATCCAAGACATTGGATGGCCAGAAGGAGTCTGCACCTTAAGACAAATGACATTAGTACCCACTTCTGGATATGGAACTGAAGTATTTAATTGGAACCCTAGATTCTCTTTATGAGATAAATTATTGAACTAGGAGCAAAACTTGGGCCTAAATTAATAGTGACCAAGGGAGATAATAAGTGGCATTTTTAGTTTTCTTGAGGCAGACTATGCAAATCTCTAGGCTCCTTTCTCTAAGCAGCCAGCACCAGCTACATCCAAGTGTAGGAGCGGTTTCCAGGTATCCCATCTCCCACCAGACCCAGAAGGTCCAGCTTATTACACCAGAATCACTGGCATTTCCTCCCACTTTCCATTAGTGGAACAACTGAAGAAACCTTCCCCAGATTCTGACATCACTCAACTGTGAGAATTGGATATGGAATCCATATGCTTTCCCCTTCTTGCTGTATTGAAAATTGAGTGTTGATCCTGTAGCAGCACGATGACTCACCCCTGCAGCACCTCCTGCTGGTTGTCCAGGAATTAGCTCTTTCCAGCATGAAGTGCCCTCTGTCGGCTAGTGTCTCACTGTCCACTAGCCCCCCCGTGTCCCTCCTGGACCCCAGTGCCTTTTTACCTGGAGTGTTGCCCCCTGGCAATGCCCCCACACTCTGCCTCTGGGTGTCCCCTTCCTGGGGAACTCCCAACCCTCTAATCCCCACCTTGCCTCAGTCTGGGCTACTGCCAGCCATCACCAAGTCCCCACATGCTGGGGCAGACTGCAGTGTAAAAGCCAGTCATCATTGGCAAGGGGGGTTCGCCCAGCTGCCTCTGCCTAACCCCACTACCTTACTTAGGCCTTGGTATCAGGCCTGGGGGGGACACCAGGCTTGATCTCCCCAGCTCAGCCTGCCTGTTCCCCAGCACTGCTCCAGCCTAGGTACCTCCTCAACTTCCCAGACAACTAGGTCCTCCTCTCTCAGGGTAGCTAGAGAGAGCGTGTGTCCTTTTGGCTTCCTGCCCTCTTATAAGGGCCAGCTGGGCCCTGATTACACTGACTACAGCTGTGGCTGCTTTCCCCATCAGCCCAGCTGTTGTTAATCCCTTTCCCTGCTACAGCCCTCTCCCAGGGCTGTTTTAAGTCTGTCAGGGTAGGGGGAGGGTGACCACCCTGCTTCAGATCCCCTTTATCCTGCCCTTTCACATTGCTTACCTCACTCTCTCTTGAGTGGGAGAGACTTCCACTGTGCCTGACTTTTAGCCACATTGGACAAGTCAGAGGAGGGTGTTTTGCTTTTGCACCCTATACGGGTCATTTGAGTCAGGGTAATACATGATATGACCCATAGAAAAGAATGTCATGTCATCTTATATGGAAAAAAGACACATTTAAGTTGTGCCTTCCTCCCCAAGCTTCCCCTTAACCCCTTTCAAACTATATCAGGTAGTTTGGTGGTACAAACATTTAGATCAGGGATCAACAACTTTGGCACGTGGCATCGCAGGATAAGCACCCTTAGCGGGCTTTGCCAGTTTGTTTACTTGCTGGTTCACCGATCACGGCTCCCACTGGCTGCGGTTCGCCGTCCTGGTCCAATGGTTGAGGCAGGAAGCAGCGTGGTGCTTGCCGCCACTTCCCGCAGCCCTCATTGGACCAGGACAGCAAACCGTGGCCAGCGGGAGCTGCGATCAGCAAACCGGCAAGTAAACAAACCAGCAAGGCCCGCTAAGCGTGATTACCCTGTGGTACCATGTGCCAAGGTTGCCGATCCCTGATTTAAATAAACACTGAATTCATTTTAACAAAAGCATGAGGTATTTTTCATCCCATGTACCGGAGAAGAATCTCTGGCCCTTGGAATCTGTAACACCATAAATTTACTAACTACTCAGA
Organism: Sternotherus odoratus; assembly: GCA_032164245.1. Lineage (NCBI taxonomy): Eukaryota > Metazoa > Chordata > Testudines > Kinosternidae > Sternotherus > Sternotherus odoratus. Next base: position 182,263,104 of record JAVMKO010000002.1, on the reverse strand, counting down.
TAGGAACCAGAGAATTTCACTGAAAAGGATGTAATTTTTGCCACACTTATGATTTGACGCTAGGTTTCTACACCTGTATGTTTAACAACTTGATGTTTGAATAAAAGAACAAGTCACTGTTCTGCAATTTGCATGACAACTGAGTACTAGTTGAGGGCCCTCTTCAGACTGAATTCCAGCTGAAAGCTCCATGTGGGTGAGCTGGGCCACTTTGGATTGAGCACTCCAATCTGTGAACATTCACTAACTGGCATGATAAAAATTAAACCCCCTTTCTACCAGAAATCATTGCACAGCTAGATGAATGCTAGCTGAAAACTCTGGAAGAACATGGCATTTGCTTTTCCCACATGGGCTATATTAGTAAAACAATTCATCATCTTCCTTACCATGTGAAGAGAGTGATTATTACATAATACTCTGATGCATCAAGGCTGGATTGGACACTTTAGGGAATAGGAAAGCTATTTGATAGCACAATTATCAAGTGTTTTGTACCACAACTCTATTAGGCACATAGTAAATCATTTCTTATAAGATGCAATTTTCTCTATTTAATCGGTAAACATAATTACAAATGTTAATCAACCCCACTTTTATGAAGCAATGAAACACACAAAAATGGAGGAAGGGAAAGCTTAGAGGTGTGCATAATGTAGGCCTGTGTTCTCAGAGAAATCAGTCCTCGGAGAACAATAACAGTCCAGCAGTAGAAGAATAGGAGGACGCTGTAGGAGATGAAGGTTAGGGGACTGTCTAGAGGACATGAATTGTCCAAATGAGAAGACATATTAATGAAAAAGTATTGTAATGAGGCTAATGGCAGCCAGTGTTAGTCTGTAACATCTAAACGCGATACAGGAGGTTTTATATCCTGAGCAGCTCGATTGCTTAAGTGCATTGTGCAATTAATTACCTAACAGAAATGGACACAACATTGGCATGCAGTCACCACAAACTGAGCAACTGTATTGCTGTATTTCATCACTGAGCTGAATAACCACATAAGCCTATTACTCTATTCTTTGTTCTGTTTTAGTGCACTCACTCACATGTCAGAGCTCTTAAACAGCACTTCCTATCTTGATTATGCAGGTACAGTGTGATCGCAAGCAGGAATAATGCAAGTGTATTTTGGGGCTCATTCCTGCCATTTAAAAAAAAATCACAGCTTCATACTTTGCCTGGATTTCCTCCTCATTCTTAAACAAACTCTCTTATGTCTAGATTCTTTGCTTGGAAATCTGATATATTCGGTGCCTTTCCACTATGTAATAAAGGAGATCCTAGAGGTTTAGTATCATCAGTAACTTCTGGTTTATTTTGTTTGCAAGCATGTGAATTAATGTCCAATCATCATTTTCTCCTCTTTGAACCCTACCTGATTTTTTTGTGTGTGGGAGTTTTTTTGTTTTTGCATTGTAATTCAGCTAGATTGTGGTTTTTTTAACTTTTGTATTTTAAATATGCTATTTGTCTAGAGGACCTTCATCTTATACATTTTGCATAGAAATGTTCTCAGATGATAAGAAATAGTCATCCTTTATTTCTTGAGTCACACTTGTTTTTCTTTCCTCCTTATCTTTACTCTTGTTTGATATTTCTAGCCCTTATCTACAGTATTCTGGAAGTTGCATGCATTACTAATATAGTTAACTTCACATATTTCACGGCTATTTTTCACTGCTGTCTTCTTTCCATATCAGATGTAGGGCAAGTGAAAAATGAGATTTCCAGAATGTAACGAATGGGTTAAGAATACATGTCGTTTCCTCTGGCTTGGACAATGGAGATATTTTCCTTTATTAGAGTTTCTTATTTTCAATGGAAATTATAGATCAGCATTGAAATTATAGATAGCATTGATATAGTCATGGAGTTTAAGACCAGAAGGGACCATTAGATAATATAGTATATCACAGGCCACCAACAACACATAGCAACTACACATTAAATTCAACAACCGAAATTAGATTAAAGTATTACAGCTCACAGATGACTAGACTACTATGTGCCACAGACAGAGAATAGGAGGTATGAAGTCCACCAGTGTTCAAGGCAGGGAAATGTTTAATTGAGGTATACTGAGATAATCCTGGCACGTGACCCCCCTCTGTGAATTTGTTGCAACAAGAAGAATCCATTCTATTTCATATGTACGCTGGTCAAGCCTATACATTACAGATTTGACTGTGTTCATGGGGATGTATTTGTAGTGTGCAAGGAACCTTCTCCCACTTATATTTAATAGCTTGTGCAAGAGCAAAGCTCCATAGCAGTCCCTGTGAACTGAGATTGCTTGGTCATTGCTGCTTCCAGGAACCAATCAATAGGTCCTCCGATCTGTACTTGACTATGGAGTGGGCCTAACACACTGGGAAGGGGAATAAACATTTCCATCCAAATGGATAATGCAGGGTGCACATTCCCCAAGCAATTCTGAAAGATAGTAACTTCTAAAGCACAATTTCCCCTGATGCTCTTTCAGGGCCAGTGTGGCTGTGAACAGTTCCCTTTAACAGGGCTCACTGCAGACTATATAATTGAACCCTCTATGTGCACATGCCAGGGTTGCCTCTGCTTCTCCAAACAAAATCCTGCCCATATCCCTGTGATTCTCCAGAGTTTGCTTCAGGGGAGCCTAGATGTATAGAAGATCTCTACTCTACTTGAGTAAACAAATGTCTCACAGAAAATCAGGGAGAAATTAATTATCAGATCCTCTAATTGTATTGTTTCCTCATAGATAAGTGTGTTATGCTGACCAATTCCATTTGAAACACATTAAAAGGGACTGATTTTCAGAGGGTAGATGCTTTTCCCTTTGCAAAATTCAGGCCCCCTTAAGGTGTCTCAAAACGTGTACCACAAAATAGAGGTATCCAAAATCACTAGATATTGTTTAAAAGTCTTGGTCATTATCTGATCACTCCCCCCCCCCCTTGAGTTTTGCAAACAGAAAAGGCTATACAGGCCCCTGATTATAACACTGCTTGGAAGAAGTCAAAGTAGTTGCCATTGTTAACATTAATTTTATGTTTATTTCTTTATTTCCGTGTCTCAGAAACAAAATTAAGTTAGCGGGACACACCAATTCTGATTAGATTTTGTTCTGCAGTGTGAACATCTGGCTGAAGAGCAATTGACCCATCTACCTATTGCACCATCTGATACATGAGATAAAAAGGCTGTCCATAGCTCCAGCATGACACATAATACTGGTAATTATACATAGAGTTATACATAAGCTCATAAGGATAAGAATTTAATAAATGTGAAATCCATCAAGGTGATAAATCAAGAAACTAGATTCAGAAAGCTAGATTTCCTCTTTGATCTGCAAATACAAAATCAAAATGAGAACATTAGGAAGCATGGCTTTCAAGTAAATTGCTTCTCTGATAGCAGGTCTATAAGTAGACTTAGTAGGAAAAAAGGTAAATTAAGTACTAAGGTACATGCTCTCTCCCTGAATATTTATATGGCTTATTTTACTACCCTTCTGCCACTACTGGTGTCATGGAATCACACAGACGCTGAATGCTGTAATGTTTGTCCTTTAAAATAGAGGTCACATAATCTAAAAGGCTGTTGCTAAAGGATGCCAAAACAATACAGTGAAATTCAGTTCTACTCAATAGTGCTTGTAGAGATCATTCGGCCCTTTGATAGCAAACTTATTTTCTAAATGTAAGTGTCCATTTGTGCTTTTGCTTGGTCCCTCACTTGCAATGAACAGGTTAAGTAACCATTTGGAAGTTATTTTAAGATTTTCTTGGGTTTTAAAATGCAACAGTAGTGTCTCCTTTTTGAGCTCTCTTGGGCTGCAGGTAGAAGGCCAAATTCGGAGACCCTTACTTAGCTTTTACTCAGTCCTTGCTAAAGCAAACTCTCATTGAGTATGGCCCTCAACATTTGCCCCAAAAGAACATAAATTGTGGGAATGCAGCTAGTGTGACAGTAAGCATAAATGTATTTACCTGCCCCAACATTAAATGTATACAGCAGAGCTCATTCTCTAATTCTCAAATGGAGATTTGACTTGTGTGCTTATCTCTGATAAAGTGTTAACTTTTTTGCTAGATCCACATGCAGCAATTGTGTAATGATCAAGTGGGTTTTTGTAAAATGATTCCATTACATATATAGAGGTGAGTCTTAGAAAAGTTCCAGCTGCCTCAGATAAATGTTTATAGGGAGACGACCTTGGTATTGGCAGCATATGAAGTATTTTCCATAGAAGTGTACTGTATTTCCCTTTTCCCGTTAGTTGGATTCTGGTTAGGTGAATTACAAACCGGGAAAATAAAATTGCAAATGTTCTTAGATTTTCACTTCCTGTAGCCAGCTTCAGAGGAGACAAACACTTCTATATGGAGGCTACTTCTGTATTAAAGAGTTTTTGGTTTTAAAAACAATGTGGTCTTACCTCATTCATTCAGATACTACTGATTCAAAAGCAAACTTGTTCATTTTGAGGTATCCTAAGATGTTTTTTAGGATAAATGTGGCAAGTTTTTAAGGCTGAGTAGTGTGCAGGTACAGCAGTTCAGCATATAATCTTCTAAAGTATGTTCTATTCTATTCTGTATAGATTCTTATATTGGACTCATCACCATTGTATCAGAACATCTTCCACTAAGGCTTTAAGGAACATAATTACACATCTGTCATGTGCATTTGAATGTCTTGCTTTGCTGGGGTTTTGTTTAGTTTGCTATTACCTGTTTGGGTTTTGTTTGCTTTTGTTTTGTTTTTAGTTATTGTTATTTTCAGAATGATAGTACTTGTGGATAAAATATTGGAAGACTACCTGACAGTAAAATTCAGGAGCAACCCAGCAAAGACAAAAGAATCCCATACACGCCTTGACCCTGTAGTATATTTGTGATATTTGCTCTAGGTAAGCATATCATAAAAAAAATGATGTGGTACCAGCTATAGCACTACTGGAAATGCAGCTGGGTGGCCACTGAGGGAAAGAAGTAAAACCTAATGGGAGAATGAATAACAAAATATTTTATTAGTATGATGAAATTGTTCTCATCATGCTAATAGAATAAAACTGAAATTTTGGTCCCAGTTAAGTCAATGAGAGTTTCTCTATTGACTTCAGTGGAGTCAGGATTTCACCCTTTGTCTCTTCAGAGATGCCCACAGTATTGCCAGCCCCAAAATTCAAAAGTCATGAATCAGTCTAAAAAAAAATTAAGACATATGCTTAAAATAATTAAATTAAAAATAGTAATTGTGGGGTCATTTTACTGTGCTTTTTTAGACTGTTTAGGGGGTCTCAATTTCCAGCTTTTCTCCACAGCCATGAAGGCAATGTTTTTTTATTTTTAAATAAAAGCTGAGATTATCACATAACCACATGAGATTATCACATAACCACATGAGCTGTAGCCTAAAGAAAAACACCAACTATCATAAAACTCATGATAAAGTTATGGGTTGGCCATATTGCACCAATTTGTACCTTTTTTATGCTGTACAATTTCAAGAAAAGCACTGGTCACAAAAGAAGCTAAAGCATGTCATTTATTGCACCAGACTACATCTAGGACTTAAACTGAGGCCATTTCTACATGGTCAGTTACTGCAGGACAAGCTGGTGTACTGTAGATTCTCACACTGGCCTGTCTTGTTGTAACTTGTTGTGTAGACAATGCCTTACTTGCAGTTGCGCCCACCCATATTCTCCACTTGTACTTGTGATGTGAGTGCAAAAACCTTGAATAGCCTGCTACGTATCACATGTGAGCTTTCAGGATTAAGGGCACAGTAGGCATATGCTGGCCACAGGTACTTGCCACACACAGGGTGAAGAAAAATTAGCAAGGGCTTGGTGAGAATTTAACAGTTACAGTAAAGCAAACATTGTGGTTATTTACCAGTTGGGTGTAGAGATAAATATGATTATTGCCAACCATTTTCTGAAGCAGGAATGAAAATGAAATTTGTACCCCACATCAGGGCCAGACATGTCAGCTTTCTCAGACTGAATCTTCCATAGATGAGAAACGCTGCTCTGCCTTTCAGGAGGCAGAAAGAAAAATGTTTAATCATGACACAGGAAGGAAGACGTTTCAAGGTTGGCTTTGATGGGAGTTTCAGGAGCTTTCTGAGGATTTAACTTTAAATGAGAAAATGTACTTTCTTTTAAGTACAGCAGATCATTTCATTGCTCTAAAATGAGTCATTTCCCATTGGAGTCATTAATTCAATGAAAAAAAATGTAGGCCATATTTTGATCTAGAAACTGTTCATTAAAAAAGTGGCTACTTGTTTTGACTCCAGCCCATTCTTTTCCATTTTAATTTCAAATTTTCTACTTCTCAGTCCACTTGAATCTGAAGTGTCTTTTTTTTTGTGGCTTGTCTAGAGCGTTTACAATTGTGTCTTCTTCATATTGATTCAATAAGTGGAGATGGGTACAATCAGACTGACATTACCTTCACTGGCTAGAATTGCGATCCCAGATAGAACTGGATAGAAATTCATCTGAAAAAATCCCTAGAGCGACTTTTCATTTACTTAAAGATGTTAAGGGCTTGTGAAAATGGATACAGACTGGTATCATGGCAACAGCAATTGAGAAGATTCCTTTCAGATCCCACTGGGCATCTGTAAGTCTTCTGAGAATCATGTCCAATCAGCATTTGTTATGTTTTTTGGTAGCTTGTAGCCTAACTTTCAGAAGGTTTAAGAAAGAAGTGCTAGATGCTTGGCTGGAATAAATCTGCATAGCTCCACTCTCTGGTGTACACTTTTTCTAAATATACTTTATACCATAGCCAATTTTCTGTAACTAATCACTTGAATGTGAATATTAATTTGCTTTGGTCATGCTTACACTTATCCTGTGTTATCTTTCCATGGGCATTGTAGTGACTGGAGTTGTATTTGCAGAAAGTTAATTTCAAGCTGGCACTCTCCTGTATTTGTGCTGGAACAATCTATTGAAATTATGTTTGCATAAAGTTAAGAATGTGCTTAAGTAACATGCGATATCAGGGCCTTATACAGAAATGGGATAGGGTTCATGAAACTCCAGAGTCTAAACACAAACACAAACAAGTCAGAAAAGGATCTGACTGCATGGTTTGCATCTAGATGCTCATAGACACATATGCAATTGCTATGGACTATATTTTGTCACAATGACACAGTCCATAATAAAGGGCAATTGGTAGCTGCATTGCTCCAGGAACTGTGAAATCATGAGCCAGAATTCCTTCTCTGCTCTCTAGGACCCCCCGCTGCAGGTGGGAGTCACTTGCTGCTGGCCAACACTGACTGCAGCTTTGCAACTAGGACTCTAAACACAAACACAATTACTTGGTGAGAATTTGATGAGAAAAAATATTTTAACTCTGCTCCTGGTTGTAGATATTAGAGGAGCCTCGTTTTCCTAGTAATGATGACCCAAGGAAAGCCTTGATAGCCCTGAAAGATATTGGTTTCATTTATTTTAAAATTCCCCATCCTGCTGGCTGTCAGTCTGAGAAATAGAAAGTTGCAGTGCCAAGTATCAGGGGAGTGGCATGTTAGTCTGTATCCACAGAAACAACAAGGAGTCCGGTGGCACCTTAAAGACTAGCAGATTTATTTGGCCATAACCTTTCATGGGTGAAAACCCAGTTCTTCAGATGCAGTGTCATCTTTGACCATCTTCCTAGTTATGTTACACTGGAGCAGTCAGGGAATGAAAACAATACCATGTGACCCATCTGATCACCAATTACAGCTAAATGACAGCACCAGCTTTGAAAAATGAGTATTTAATAAGCACAGCAAACTTTTCACAGTCAATAGAGTTTTTGTTTTTTGGTATTTTTTAAATCACAAAGTATCTGTTGACTAAATTCAAATAATGGATGCCTCAGAAGAAACCACAATCTGCTTGTGGGCATCATGCTGTGAGTGAAAAGGAGATTGAATTTGTTAAATAAATACTTGCAGCGAGTTAGTTGCTCAGTAATACTAATTACAAAGTTTAAATTGCAGCTCCTTTTTTTTTAGGTTTTAAGCAAAAAGTGGCAAAGAATTAAATTCATAGATGAAGTATTTTAGGGTTTGAGCCTGCAAAGTGCTGACCAATCTGGCTCTGATCCAGTACATAAATGTAAAGTTAAACACATGCTGGATCAGAGACAGAGTGCTCAGCAGCTTGTAGGATTGAGCCCTTAATGGGTAATTCCAGATAAATTAATTCATCAACGATAGCTGTTCAGATAAAGTAGAGCCCAAGTGTTTATTTTCTACTTCTCCATTTTCCATCTCCCTCCCAGAGGACAGCAGAAAAGATTTACTTGAGTTTTAAAAGATCAAGTTGTGGCTAAGCAACTGAGCAATGCAATTCCTCAAAGCTTACAATTATCTCCATAGAGGGTAGATTCACTTGTCTAGAGTAGTTGCAATTCATCACCTTCTACTGGTATATTCTTCATTACTAAGAGCTTATCAAATTATTGGGGCTCCGGTATTGGACTGCCACTACTTACCAGAGAATAGATTTAGCCTTTGAATTATTTTTCCCCTTCCAGGGATTTGATAATGGATCCTGGGAACTACAGGCCTGTTCCAAAGAATTTTACAGTAAATGTGTCAGAGATGAGTGATTACTGAATCGATCTCATAATGCTTAGTCTAATGGTGTGTAATTACTTCATTTAAACTACCAGTTCATCATAATGGAAAGCTCCCTGTACTATAAAAAATGCCCTTTATAAATCTCTGCATGTAACAGGTAAAGAGAGTGGTATATAACTTCTCCACAAAGAGATCATGAGTCCAGCCTTTGATGGCAACTCACTGTCCCATTGACAGATATCCAAATAAGCACAGAGGAACCACTTGAGAATTTCTGTAATAAGCTTGCCATCTGTCCACAAAACAGGAAAAATATTCCTTGTTTAAGTTCATTTTAAAGGTGGACACAGTCACCTGGTACCCACATGAGCTCTGTCACGTGAAGCAGAAGATGAAGAAACATAAACAGTATATGCTGGAAAATGCACATCCCACTGTATCTCTAGATGTCTTAATGGTACTGAACATTGTACACCTTATTCTGATCTGGGCCCTAAATCAGGTTGGTAGAGAAATCTTTCTAGCTAGCACATTTGCTGGAGATCATGCTACATTTTGTGGGAGCATCTGCATGTGAACAATTTACAAAGAAGAGCAAAGTTCAATAAACATCTTAAATAGCTGAAACTAAGTACAGCAGTTTTTGCATTTGGGAGACGGAGGTGAATCAAACTGCATTAGGGATTAGAAATGTTTCTCTTAAGTGGATTTCAGCAAAGACAATGTCCTCATCATAAGATTCCCATTCTGAAGCTTTACGTTGTCCTGCTCTATATCTTGTCACATCATCCGAGCAGTATAACGTTACAGAAGGTAGCACTGCACTGCATGACAGGTGAAGTCGGATGTGATATGCCACATCATGGTTTTCAGCTCAAGAAAAGCTGTTTTCCAAGAAAAATGTCAACAAAATCTGTTTATGCTTTAACAAGGGAGGGGGGGTTGCTGCTTATCAACAAAGCAAGTGTTTAAATACATGGCTTTACTTAGCAATTCCTTAATGAAAAGCAACTTGCTAGAATTTAGTTGATCCTTTATCACCCACATATGTATCACTCCATTGGTTCTGAAAAAAATGGGTCACTTCAGTTGTTGCTTAGTTTTATTAAAATGCACCAGCTAACTCTTTACACATTCTATATGCAATGGAATTCAGATGAACTTCTATGCCCAACCATAGCCTTTAACACCAGAGACATTTAAGGAAATGCTCAGTTAGGGTCAGCAATACTCTCACCCTTTAGACCACCAATCATCAATGGGCAAGACCATCATATTCCGGTAAGTGGATATAGGTATAAAGGGTAAAATTTCAAAAAATGATTCTTGGTGACTAACTTGAGACATCTGAAAGGGCTCCATTTTGTAGACAGTACAGACTACCCACCCTAAGAGAAGTTGTACCAATTTAGGTGATCCACCTCTTCAAAATCAGTAATCTATATATATAAAAGTCAAATGGTGTATGCGTTTATGCGTGTATGCGTGCGTGTATGTATGCGTGTATGTACGTGCACTTACTCCTTCCACACCATTTGAGCTAGAGACTTGATTTGGTACAGTTAGAGGTCTTAGGGTCCTAATCAGGGTAAGAGTCGAAAATTTATCAAATCTCACCTCTGACGCCCCCCAGGGGTAAAATTATTTAAAGGCCAATCACATCAGCTGGGCAGCTGCTGTTCTCTGTGACATAGTTATGATGTCATAATACCCCCTCCAATGGACCCTGCATTTGCTCAGCTCTCTGCCCCCTCCCCACCTCCGACGGACCCGAGTTGGGTTTGGTCAGAGGGTAAGTGAGGTAGGAGTGTCGGGTTTGGTCGGGGGGTGAGGTGGGGGTGTCAGCTTTGGTCGGGGGGTAAGTGAGCTGGGGGTGTTGGGTTTGGTCTGGGGGGATGGGAAGGTATCGGGGTGGGTGAGGGGTGAGGGGTGGGTGTTGGGGTTGGTCAGGGGGTGTTGGGTTTGGTGTGATATGCCACATCATGGTTTTCAGCTCAAGAAAAGCTGTTTTCCAAGAAAAATGTCAACAAAATCTGTTTATACTTTAACAAGGGAGGGGTGAGGAGGGGGATCGGGGTTGGTCGAGGGGTAAGTGAGGTGTGGGTGTCGGGTTTGTTTGTGGTGGTAGGTAGAGGTGTCGGGTTTGGTTGGGGGGGAAAGTGAGGTGGGTGTGTCAGGTTTGGTCTACGGGGGGTGAGGTGTGGGTGTTGGTCAGGGGTGGTGGGGTTCGTAGGGGGGTGACGTGGGGGTGTTTGGTTTGGCTGGGGGGGTGAAAATGTGAGTCGGGGTTGGTCGAGGGGTAAGTGAGGTGGGGGGTGTCAGGTTTGGTCTCTGCCCCCTCCCTCCTCCAACGGACCCTGCACTCGCTCAGCTCTCTGCCCCCTCCCCACCTCTGACGGAACCGAGCAACACCGGGTATTTTCGCTAGTCACTTTTGAAAGCCTTAGTGTAATCCACACACCTCTTGGGTGTGGTGTTCTGTCCCATCTAGTGGCACCAACACCAATTAGAGAGAGTTAAATGAGTCTGCTCTACAACCTTAGCTAACAGCTAGATGGCATTTAGTGTATGCTGTAGAGGCTTAGGCATTAAACTCCAAAGTTCCATAGTTTGATCCATACTGCCAATGACTGGCATCTGTGAGTATTACATTTGGAAAAGTTTGTGTTACTTCAGTAAGAACTTTGTACCTGAGTCTAGTCAGTATAATTTACTCCCTGTTATTTACTAGTAAGCCACACAAATACATTTATTTGAAATTAAAAAACAACAACAACAACAACAACAAAACAACCCAATGATCCCTTCTTGATGTGTAGTAAGCTCCTTGGGATCAAATCCATCTAAGCAGCAGTTAGTGGACGAATATGATAGCTATTTGATAAAAGAATATAAAACACTATTTGATTTAAACTCTCTGTGAATTTAACCCTTTATCATCTTAACCCTCAAAGGATGGTTTCTTTTTCTTGTAATAGCCTTTCATTCAATTTAAATACCTAGGTCAACCACTTCCCCTAAATATTGTAAGGCTATGAGCCCCACATTCCCCTCAAAAGGCAGTTTTCATTTTTCTGGTGGAGATATTCTTCCCGGCATGTTAAATTCCCTCTAATAAATGGGCACTTCCATCTTTCACTAGAGGATCATTGTAAAGACAGACAATCACCCATTTTGTTTGCTGGAGGAAAGGTGCAGTGAAATGATACCAAGGAAAGCGGATAATTCACTCATGTTTACATTTTAGATATTTCCCACCAAAGTCTTCCGGAAGATGGGACAAAGAAGATGCTTTGACAAGAGCTGTTCTTTCTTATGAATTCCCTTGATAAATTTAGCCCAGAGTATCAGAGAATTTGCTCCAGACATTCATTTCAGTAATTAGATTTGAAGCATGCTGTACCACATGCATGTTTATGGTAATTACTGTTAAACCAAATGGTGATCTTTTCTCTTTTTTCACCTTGTTGTTGTTTCTTGTATACACCCACAGCATCTGCCAAAGATCTTATAGTTTCCTGGTTTCAAAGACAAAAAGAAATTCTAGTTAACAAAATATGAAGGAGAAAAGAAAGGAGAGAAAACAATGAAGCAAAAATGAAATGAGGGAGAAGGGAACACATGCAGATAACACTCTCATGGGGAATCTTCAAACAATCGGTATATTATAAAAATACTGACAGAAAATTTAAGATGAGAGAGACATTAAATGTAAGCAAATTTGAAGAGAAAGACTGGTTAGGGAAGAAGTGCAAAAATATAAAGAACTAAAGAGGATGAAAGAAAGGAATATGTACATATTTTTATTCAAATATTTTAGTTTCCTTATTTTCTGTAGCAACAGAGAAAGCATTAAAAATGCACAGGCCACTTTTCAGACTGTGGTACTGAGTATGCAGAAACTGTGTTTTAATTGGCATCATGTCTATCAGACAAAAAAGTTAGTATAAGTTAAGGCCATAAACATCTTAACAGTTCTTTTCAAAATAGACTTTTAAAACTCTGTCACGTCATTTGCCTCTTCATAGCTAAGCATACAGGTCCAAAACCTGAAGATCTTACTCCTACTTTAGAAAGTTCTTCCTCATGAAAAATCCCATTCACTCAATGAAATCTCAATAATCAATCGTAATAGTGGAGTGGAGTAACAATTTCAGGATTCGGCCCATAGTTTCTAACAACATATCAGGAATATATCTATATATCTCTATATCTCTATCTCTATATCTATATATCTATATATCTATTTCTATATATATATATAATATAATGCATGTGCCTATTTATATAATATGTGTGCCATCACATTGTGTCTCTACAGCATATACATGCCATAAAGAAGCAGCATATTTTTAGAGTATTTAATGCTGTCATTAAATAGCTGTAAATCCTTGGAGATTAAGTCCTCTCTTTACCTCCCCCATGACTGGCACAGCATGAGCTGCAGCAATGTAAGCTTCCCAGCAATTGGTCTCTATTCTGGGCTGGACTACCTCTAGGAACACTCTGTTTGCTCACTTTTTAGTTTCTCTCCCAAAACTGCCGACATTGGTGCAATTAATCATTTTTGTGATGTGGACAGTTGATTGGTCTGACCTGGAATTAAACCATCCACTCATTTCATATAGGCCACTGGATAGACATCAAACAGCCAATCAGGGTGAAATTAAAACCAGTCAGCTAAAGGGGAAAAGGCTGCATATCATCTTAACAGTACTCTGAGACATTCAGTCCCTCATAAGCAATGTATTTTAAACTGGTTGAAGCAAATCAATGCCTCCAAATAAGTGTGTATTTTTGTTGTCAACAGACCAGCTAATATAATTACCACTGTAGTCATTTCATGCCCCCACCCCATTATCTGAGATTTCTGACATTTTAAGAAGTTCTACAAATGAAATTTCACACTCTGTTGTCTTTATTAGGATCTGACCCTGTTTAAAAACCTCTCTTTTTTTGGCTAGATTTAAGTGAACTGAGCAGGAAAATGACCAGCTGTTTAGATTATCACTCAAATCCTCTCATGAATTTTTAAAGGTAGGGATTTTCCGGGAACCAACATCAAATGAAGGATCAAATGCCTTCTATTACAGAATAAGAATGTGTTGTTTAAAATCCCCAGAAATTACAGTCTTTGAGAGCCATCTGGACCCACATGTTATGCAGAAGAGAAGATATACAAAGGAAGCACTGATTAATTTTAATGTAGACTGAAAAGACTTGTAATTAAATGTAGTTTTATTAAGTTAGTATCGTTCCTAGTTGTAGCCTTCAAGAATTGTATTACAGTTTTGACTTCTCATATGTATAGTGTTTTTCTCCATTTTAGAAATTTCTTGGATATTTTGATAGCAGTGAATTCTTATGGTTATGACATTGATGTATTACTCTGAGATATATTTTGATTAATGCACCATATTATTTTAATAATTCCCTTCATTAAAATAATGTTGCCATTATGGTTTGCAGCTTTTGTCTATGGGGAAAAAATACAGATATTTATGGCAGTTTAAACATGTTTGCCCTTTTCCCTGAAAACACACAACGATATCTGTTATTAACATTTATCTCATAACCTTTCATCTATTGGTTATGAGTTTAATTCTAGTATGAGATGGTAGAGAGTGAAAGCTTTTGGTGACTTATATGATGTTGATGTCAAATCACCACTAACAGACAGACACCTAATGCCTAAATTTTCAAAAGTGAATTGTCATGTTCACTGCCGCAACATGAACTCAAAGGAACCTAATTTTTGTGAAAGGGCTCTTTGCCTGGCCTCTGAAAATCAGGCCTCTTTAAGGTTTCTCAAGTTCATCACAAAAAGCTGAGGCAGCCAAAATTATGTCACTTGACAACCAAGTCCTAAATATCAGGGCACAAAGGCCAAGAATTAAATGGACGTAAGGAGAGGGGCAGCTACAGCTACAGAAAATATCATTCATCCTTGTGCAATGAGACAGCGATGATAAGCGCTAACAAGGTGCATAAGTGGTGCATAAACTTCATATTGCACCCTCTGCGAAGGACTGAATTTCATCTGAATTAGCTAGCAGCCAATAGGGGGACATGTTTCAGGAGATCAGTATTACTCTGTGTCATAGTTTCAGGTGGTAAATAAGCACCTGGCTTTCAAAATAAGCCAAAAATCAAGTGAATCCCATTTCAAAAAAAGGCCCAAACAAGCCAATCCCTAAGAACCCCACCACTCTAGGTGACCAGATCCCCACAGCGTGAAGTCTGAGACTTTGGTGGGCTTGCTTTGCACCCCTGACTCTCTCCTCCCCCTTGTCCCTGCTTGCCCCCCCTTGTCCCTAATTGCCAGGAGCCAATCAAAAAAAAGAAGCAACTACGACAAGCAACAAGCTACAAACCAACCAAGCAACAAGTTACAAAACAAAAACTAGCCAGCAAGCAACTCACAAGCCAACTAAGCCAAAACCAAGCCCAATTTATGCCTTCTTTCCATGGGTTTGGCATGTCTGCTCTGATTGCTGCAGGGATTTCCATTACTGGAAGAAGTCAATCTGGACAGAAGGCTTGTTTCCAAATGTGAAGTTCAGGAAGAAAATAACTGCAGATGTTAAAGGGTAAATCCCCCATATTAGAGATGGGTTAATGGAAAGAAAAACCGGAAGAAGGTTGGGATTAAAAATCAAGTTTCCTCAGGGTTAAATGGCAAGGATTACTAGAGGATAAACAAAGCAGAACAATTAAAAAATATAAAAACATAGTGTGACATTGACATAAACTGTGACTGTGTAGATCGTTGTTGCAACCAAGGGCTTATAGTTGCACTGAATTTTATACAAAGGAGGACAAGCAGGGGGTCTATAGAAAGGTTATAATTTGCTGATAATGCTTATGCTGTTTGTATCTGTGTTTCATATTTGTATTTGAAGTTAAGAATATTGTCTATGTACTTGTATCTCAATGTGTTTGATTCTAAGTAGTCTCAGTGAAGCATTTGTTCAGCTTCTTGAGAAAGGACTATTCTCAGTAAGTGCCCAATCAAGAAACACTTAACTGACAATGGACTTTGGAAGACACCAATCCACGTATAAGTTTTCCTGGGAACATTCAAACTAACATGTAAACAGTGGCATTGGCCTGCAAAAAGATGAATTATTCATGGACATGTGACTTGTCCAGGTGGCTACAAACTCCATCTTGTTACTGTGATTTTTCACAGAAGAATAAATGGGATTCTGCCAACTAAAGAGAGAATATAAAAGCCCTTAGAAGCCCACTTTTGTCTTCAGCTGGCTCAAGAGATGGCCTCTCCACAGTAAAGAGATGCCTGAAAGAAACTGGAACAAAGGACAGTAACTATGGGGGTGGGAGTGATTGCTGGACCCAGACCATAAACTACAATGTTGGCCTGAAAAGCATTGGGCCCGTACAAAGAAGGAGTCCAGTTTGTGAAAGAAGCTTATTGGAACATCTCAGAGGATGAGATTTATTTGTATTCAGTTTCCTACAGTATTAGGCTTAGACTTCCGTAATTTGTTTTATTTTGCTTGGTAAAACTCACTTTGTTCTGTCTGTTATTACTTGGAACCACTTAAATCCTACTTTTTATAATTAACAAAATAATTTTTGCTTATTAATTAACCCATAGTGAGTAATTAATACTTGGGGAAGCAAACAGCAGTGCATATCTCTCTCAGTGTTATAGAGGGTGGACAATTTATGAGTTTACCCTCTACAAGCTTTATACAGAGTAAAACAGTTTCATTTGGGATTTTGGATCCCTTTGGGAACTGGGTGTTTGGGTTCTAGAGCCAGGAGCACTTGCTAGACCATTTTCAGTTTAGTCTGCAACTTTGGGGGCGTAGGTCAGACCCTGTATCTGTGTTGCAGCAGATTAGCATATTTGGATCAACAAGGCAGGGTTCTGAAGTCCTAAACTGGCAGAAAAAATGGGCTCAGAAGTAGTCTC
Source organism: Sternotherus odoratus (assembly GCA_032164245.1). Taxonomy (NCBI): domain Eukaryota; kingdom Metazoa; phylum Chordata; order Testudines; family Kinosternidae; genus Sternotherus; species Sternotherus odoratus. The sequence goes on along the minus strand of JAVMKO010000002.1, from coordinate 182,246,567 downwards.
AGCACATCAGTTCCAAGAGAGTCTCTGTGACCGAACCTGTCACACATGATGAAAAAGTTAAATGCTTTTTCATTTAAAAGATATCTACCCCAGACTTAGTCTTTCTGGGAAATACACGAGTCCTTCTCATCAGTAATTAGTGTGGGCACTGATAAATTAAATATCAACAAGTCACCAATACTGAATCCATCCAAGAATTTTGAAGAAATTTAAGAATGAAATGAATGAATTGTACTCTTTTCAATGCCAGTTACTGTATTAGAAGGTTGGAGGGTAACACATGATGTACCCCTCTTTAAAAATAGCATTATAGAACTCCATATTGTAACAAGAGCTGTGAGCATTACTTCAGTACATCAGGAAAATTGATTGAAACAATAACTGAAGATAGAGATAAAATATCTCAAAAAACATTGATTAATAGATTTTAAGGCCAGACAGGACCATTATAGAATCATAGAAATGTAGGGCATGGAGGGGCACTGAGTGGTCATCTAGTCTGACTATGGTATAATTCAGGCCATGGAATCTCATTCTTTAATTTCTGCAGCAAGCCCATAATTTAACATAGATTTTAGCCAATTTCAAGACTCCAGGTGGTGAAGAACTCACCACATGGCTAAATAAATTTGATGTGAATTAAAAAAATATCATGGGATATTTTGTGAATGAACCAACATAGCTTCTGCGGGGGAAAAATTATGCCTAATCTACTAAGAATCAATTTTAGAACAGGTCAAAAAAATGGTAGATACAGAGCAACCAACAGCTTTAATTTGGAATTTCTAAACCTGGGACCAAATCCCTCACAACAGGCTATTGTAGAAATTCAGTTGTCATGGGATGAGATGCCTTTAGCAGGGCAGCCCAGAACCATAAATCACTGTAGTACCTCTCTGCCTTAGACAGAGTGAGAGTTGCTGGAGATTAGACTGTGTGTCAGTTCCCTGCCACTCCAGACTGCCTGCTTCACCAGAAAACACCTTAAGACTGACAATTTTAACTTTGCTTTGCAATGAACCCCAGTTCCTAAGTTCCCCAGAGAAGTTACTCTGTAGTGTCCAGTTCCTCTCACTGGATACTGACAGAAATTAATTTTCGCTGCGTCCAAAGAAACAGCATAGACATCTAGTCTGTTAGATTAGCTGAAGACTCACTCTGTATTTTAAAACAACACCATTGAGACAGTGACAAAGAGTCCTGTGGCACCATTGAGACAGTTTATTATAAAACTAAGAATATACTTATTAATAAAGAACAGAGATTTAAGTGATATCAAGCAAGAGAAAATGAGACAGGTGTGGTTACAAACAACAAAACACACTTTCTACTGACTAAAACTCAACTTTAGCAAGTTGCAATCTTTCTCTAAGCAATTTTTTCACTTACATCTATGACCAGCATCTCTAGCCTACTGGGCTAGAGAGCCAACTTCCACAGAATGAGAGGGTGCTGTTCCCTAAGTGTTAGATAACGAGAATTGTATTTTTCTCCCATGACTGCCCATGATGTACATATGTGTGTGTATGTGTGTGTGTGTGTGTGTGTGTGTGTGTGTGTAGAAGGACAGAGGTGTAGACCAAGGAGCAGCATAGTTCCATCCAGCAGTGTCCCCTATTGCCAGAGGAATTCTCTGTGACACTTTTACAAAGCCTGAGAGTACAAAGTGGCCACAATGCACCAGAGAAGATGTCACTGTCAAAAACGGAGAACTTGTTCTAATCCAGAAAAGCAATGTTATCAAGGGGAAGTGGCATTCGAACTTCTTTTGTTCTCTTGTAGCAAGAGTGGGAGGAAGAAAGCTTCTCAGTGAGGGCTGCCCTGCATGGAGAATCAAATCTCAAGTCAATGTTAGACCTGGTCCCTTCAAGACCAATGAAAGGCATATAAGGTAAAGATGGTAAGCATCAGCAGTTAACAGATATTTCATTGGACCATTCAAGGTAAAGAAAACAATATAAAAGGCATATGGGCTGCATGGGAAAACTTTCCGTGCCTATGCTTGCACAGACGATTTTTCAAGTAGATATATATATATATTAAAATGGAATTTCTTTACAGGGCTATCAAGCTGGTTTATTTCACAAACACTAAATAGTCTTTTAAAAAACAGTTCAATGCACATTAGCCAGTTTGTGTTTTCAAATTACATCAGGGAAAAGAAATTAAATCTGTGCAGCTGAATAACTACTCTGAGACAGCAGGTGACATTCTGTTGAGCCTCTGTATACATATAGTTCTTCTACAAACTGTCTGACTAGAAAAATAAGTGGGTTTAGAGGAAGCATCAGTTTATTTACATACCATACACAATGGGCTGCTACAATTCAACCAAAACTGCAAAGACCACAGGTCATGAGGGTAACCTTAAAGATCACCGTTACACTCCTTTAAACCTGCTGCTTCCGTCTACAGAACCAGTTTCCTATATCATGCTGGAGCAGCCTGAGGGATGCTTTAATTTATGTCAGGGTGCAATTTCTCTAGAGGAACTAAACATAGTCAGAGATTGGCATGGCAAAGAGGTGTCCTGACCATGCCCACTTTCCATTCACCATGTTCACTTTTCTTTGCAATACCAACTGCTGGAGTTTGGAGAGGAAGCAACACGAGAGCCTCTTTTTTGGGTTCATGCCAGTGGATGATCATTCTTAAACATATATGTTTCTTCCTAGGGTAGTTAAACTAACTTTAGAGCCTGATTAGACCAGCAGTCTGGCATCAGATTCCTGTAGAATGTGGCCCAGTGTGTGTACTCTGTAGATTTCAACAGTCCTGAATAGTTTAGGGTGAGGGGCAAATTCTGACCTTAGTCACATCCTGAGTCCATTAATGAATTGAGTACTCAAGACCTCAGTAGAATTTCATAGCTGAGGGGAGAATTTGGCCTATTTATTCAGCTACAAGTTGACTTTTTTTCTTTACTTCTTTACTGTCTTTTCCTACATTTTCCTTTCAGAATATGAAGCTATATATATATATATATATATATATATATATATATATATATATATATATATATATATATATATATATATATATATATATATATTGCCACAGCACAGAACTGGCGGAAATACTTTTTTTGTATTAGATGAGCCTGGTCTAAAGCCCACCAAATTAAATGGAAAGATTCCCAATTATGGCAGTGTTCTTTAGAACAGGCCCTATGTGCAGAAGACTCAGAAAGAGGGGTCGTATTTAGTCCATCTCTTTCCTGCAGTTGTTTTACCAGCAAGATAGCAGAGAAATTTACTGCTACCTAGGAAATTGCCTCTCTGCTAAAAATAGTAGAAGATACATTCAGTTGATAGTGCTGATTATCAGATAAGTAGAGAATGAGTCTTCTGTACATATGTATTTTTCTACATTTAATATTTTGAACCAGAACTACTAATAAATATTGTTTCAAGCTTCCTATTTCTTTTAGGACCTTACTATGTGCTGTAGCACTACAATCAGTACAGTGGAACAGTACTATGAGGTATTAGCATTCATTGTTATCTTTTCTTCCAACACAGCTGTATTAATAGGTAGGAATTTTCACTGTTTATGTTTCAGGGTCCCTTGGCTCCTCCTATGATGTCTCCTATTGATCCATAGGGCCGTGTTTCTACTACCAATTTTGGCAAAATGTTAATCAGAGTCCAACTGCACAACTGGAGTAGAATATGGCCCACGGTATTGGTAGTTGATGCTGGATTATAAACCTTCTATTCCCACTTGTGCAAATACAAAGTTGTGTGGGATGAAAGTGGGCAGACATTTTGCAGTGCAAACATCTGTGTGCGAGCTAAATTTTTAAATGCTCCAACACCTATGCACATCCAAGTATGCTCTCCTCATGAAAATCTGCATGGAATACTTTGGCTTGAAGCAAACTTTTATGAGGACTTCTGATTTCAGGTATTTTTATGTATGTATGTATGTATTCACTTACTTATTGCATTTGTTTTGAAAGTATTTGTGAGTATCTTTAGTTGACTTACCATGTAGTGTTTGAGACCCAATGTTCTGGGTGTTTCTAAACCTCTGACTGGATGACAGATGATAGATCTCTTGATAAATTGCCCTATTTTATTCACTCCCTCTGAAGCATCAGGTTTTGACCACTGGTTCTGTAGGAAGACAGGATACTGGGCTAGATGGATCCTTGCTCTGACCCAGCATGACATTCTTATGTTTTGTTAATTTCTTTTAAGCTTATGAATGTTATTCTCCTTATCTATGCTTCCCAGGGTATAAGAACCTATATTTTCTTTCAGTGTTACATTGGCAGTGGTAAGTTGTGAAAAACTGATGGAGCAAAAGCTATGGAAGCCATCCGTTTTAGTCTTCTTACGCCAATTTTTGTAGCAAGTTTATTAGCTTATGGTTTCCCACAAAATTGGAAGCTTTAATTATGAAACTCTACAAGGGGAGTTTGTATTACAAACACTGATAGCCCTGCAGGACTATTGTGATATAATACTTATGTGTTTACTTTTCTTTTCATGTGTTCATGGTACTTTACTTACCATTTTCCCTGTTCCTAATATTGAGAGTGAAAGTAGATTTCTAATTTTTATTCTACTCATTACTAAAGAGGACCACAGAGGTCACAGCAAATAAAGCAGTATGAGTTAATGAGAACAGCTTTAGCAAAAGAGAAGGTGTTTCTCAAAGTACATCAAGTGCTTCACATATATTAAAAAACCCCAGCTGAATTGATTTAATAATGTTGGGATTTACACAATTATTACAGAACCTTCATTATTCACCCAGACTGCACATACCACAGCACAAATGAACATCTCAGTCTGGTGGTATTAACATTGCCATTTTCTAACCCATTCCCAGGCCATCTGCTACATGCTGATCATTCACTGCTTTAACATTTAACAGTTACCCAACTGCAACTTAGCAGATTTGTGTACTTTTGAAAACAGCTGGTTTAATAACTGCTTCAGAGCTTTTGGATAAAGAAATTATTTTCTAGTGCTTTATAATAGTCTCCTCTTTAAAAAAAAATAATCAGTGCCTGTGAGGGAAGCTATACCACTTGCTGCATTTGTGCATTTGCAAGTCTTCATAATATTTTTTGTCACATTTGGAAAAATGTTGTGGGTATTTATAGAACAATAATTTAAGAAATCTCTATTACCTGCCTGGTTTATTTTTTACTCTCTCTCTCAAGTGCAATGGAAACCTTTGTATAGTAGAGTATGACACAGCGTTAATGCCTACTGTTAACATATCTCTAAAGTCCCAGACTTGGGTTTGTAACATGACCCGACTTTCACATAAATGTTAGCTGTAAAAACATATTACAACAGTAGCTGCTGGAATCAATGAAGACAGACCCTGCCATGTGACAGGAATGTAACCTTTTGAAATTCTGAACTACATCAGATGGCTGAGATGAGAAAATAAAGATCATTCTCCAGCCCCTGCTCTTGTGTGTATCACACCTTTATTACCAAATATTAGCTATGGCTGACTGGAACATTAAATAAAACATCACTTTGCTCGCTTCATACACTGAATAATGCAGGTTATCACAATACACACACTGGATTCCTGTTAATTTCAGGAGACATTTTTAATTGCACTGGCAAAACATGAAGCTGTGAGGAAGGGGTTGTTGATATCTGGCTGTTCAAATATTTGGCAAAAGCAACCTGACTTCTACCTTTTAGTGGTTAATTAAAGCTGTCTTCATAAACATGCTGATCGTTGTTATTAGTATTTAAATAAATACTGGAAGATGTCAGTATTTAATATTAACAACCAGCAATGAACTGGTTAAACAGACAAGACTAGTATCAATGTGGCACAAAAGTGATGATTCATGAGCTTTTTTCAAAAACATTTCTTCTCTTACACAGCCATCAATCAAAGTGACAGCATCCTTTAGATTAAGTTTGGGTTCCCCATCACAAATTAATTAATCTGTCCAGGACTTCCTATCTCACCGTTTCAATCAACCACCAAAAAAAGACAATCAAGATTTCAATTCTTTGCTGATTAGCCAATAAAGGGTGACAGTAGATTTGTGACATGATTTCTGGGGCTCTGGTAGAAGCTTATTTAGAAGGTAGCAAATGCCATGATCAGTCTTCACAGAAACAAACAGGGAATACAGTTTATTGTCTTTTTACCTTGCTTTGTAATGGCAATAAAGGTAAAATCAGAGCAGCATAAAAATAAACTGGAGAACTAGATCAACAGAAGTGGAATAATACCTTAAAATATGCATAAATACCTCAGAAAACACTATATAAATTAAAAGTATAACACAATAACAATCAACTTATGTAACTGGAATTTGTCAAGAGAGGTAGGTAAAACTGATATTGGTAAAACTGTGTATAAGGGCAGAAAAGAGGGTACAACAAAATTTGCCAACCCCTGTGTGTCCGTGAGCAATCAGTCTCAGGCCTTGCACTCATTGAGTGTAAATGCCACCAGCACTTCACTGGTGAAAGAGATAAGGAGAGAATGGGTCAGGGTGGGGCAGAACAGAGTTAGGAATTATGCTACATGCTTTGAAAATAGTGGCTCAGTTCTTCCTCTGATATGCACTCCCCAAGGCTCACAGAACAATTCTAGCTGACTAGGAAGGTCTCTGGGGATTCCTGCTGCAGATTGACATCTCTGCACATACAGTGAAACCTCGATTTAACGGACTAATTCGGGCGAGAGGGTGTCCGTTAAAGCTGAAAGTCCGTTATTTAATATTTTTTTTAAATTAATAAATAATGGACTTTCGGCTGACAATGGACACCCCCCTCGCCCGAATTAGTCCCTTATGTCCAGGTTTTACTTTTATCACGGCCGGGAGCCCGGCTGCTGGGACCCTGGCGGGAGCCGTCAACCCGCCCACCCGGGTCCCGGCTGCGGGGGGGGGGGTGTTTGACAGCTCCCGCCGGGCTCCCCGCTATGGGGAGCCCGGCGGGAACTGTCAACTCGCCCGCCCGGCTCCCCGCAGAGGTTGACAGTTCCCGCCGGGCTCCCCACAGCGGGGAGCCCGGCGGGAGCTGTCAACTCCCCCCCCCCACTCGGCTCCCCGCAGGGGGAGCCGTGCGGGGGGGTTTGACAGCTCCCGCCGGGCTCCTCACAGCGGGGAGCCCGGCGGGAGCTGTCAACTCCCCCCCCCACCCGGCTCCCCGCAGGGGGAGCCGTGCGGGGGGGTTTGACAGCTCCCGCCGGGCTCCCCACAGGGAGCCCGCTGCGGGGAGCCGGGAGGGAGCTGTCAACCTCTGCGGGGAGCCAGTCAGGCGAGTTGACAGTTCCCGCCAGGCTCCCCACAGCGGGGAGCCCGGCGGGAGCTGTCAAACCCCCCCGCCAGGCTCCCCCTGCAGGGAGCCGGGTGGTGGTGGGGGGGGTTGACAGCTCCCGCCGGGCTCCCCGCTGCGGGGAGCCGGGCGGGAGCTGTCAACCTCTGCGGGGAGCCGGGCGGGCGAGTTGACAGTTCCCACCCCCCCGCCCAGCTCCCCCGGCAGGAAGCCGGGTGGGGCGGGGGGAGCTGTCAACCGCTGCGGGGAGCCGGGCGGGCGAGTTGACAGTTCCCGACGGGCTCCCCACAGCGGGGAGCCCGGCGGGAACTGTCAACCCCCCCCGCCCGGCTCCCCCTGCAGGGAGCCGGGTGGGGAGGGGGAGTTGACAGCTCCCGCCGGGCTCCCCGTTGTGGGGAGACCGGCGGGAGCTGTCAAACCCCCCCCCCCCCGCCCGGCTCCCTCTGCAGGGGAGCCGGGCGGGAGCTGTCAACCTCTACGGGGAGTGACAGCTCCTGCCCGGCTCCCCGGGGCGGGAGCCGGCAGCCCCCGAATAACGGATTTCGGATGCATCGGAAATTTTGTCCGTTGCATCGAAAGTCCGTTAAATCGGGGTCCGTTAAATCGAGGGTTTACTGTACACTCAAAACTGTCTTTGTAATTTATAATCCCATATACATTTAGATTTGAATCTAGTACCATTAGCTCATCTAAACTTTAATCTGAATTTCGGATGAAAGGCTAAATATCCCATGTGCTTCTCCTGAAGCAGTACAGCTTCACACCGCTCTTTATTTAGGGCTTGTGGCTAAGTGCCCTCAGAAACTTCTCACTACAAAACAGCTTCTTATTAGAAAACAATTTTGAAGCATCAAATTAACTAATGTGACACTTACCAAAGTATCAGTATCAGGCCCAAAGACACACACTGGCCACAATAAGGGTCTAATTCTTCTCTTGGTGTACGTGTGAAACTGCTGTTACTGTGAACAGCTGTCATGTAAAGAGGAGTACCTGTGTGACCACACACAAATTGACAAAATAATTATGCAGAGACTGTGACAAAAATATTGTGCATAACAGAAATTTGAACTGAAATTCTTCAGTTTTGAAGAATTGAGGAAATCAGGTTACATAGCATGTATGGTATTATTGTAAGCATACCATTACATTTTTAATTAAATCCCTAAGTAAATGTTTAAAACTTAAAATGACGTCAAAAACAGCAACACAATAGAGAATGAATGAGTAAAATTAGATTTCAAATTTCATGATTACAATTCTGAACATAATACGCAGAGCATTATTAAAATGCCTCCTTCACTTCAACAGTTTTCCAATAAAAATTAAAATAATTAGATATATTAGAATTTTCTAGGCATTGAAAAGTAGATGAAGCATAAAATATTTAATGTAACTCTGGGTAAGAAATTACATAGAAACTATATTACAAGTTAAGCATAGTTGATTTTTTTATGACTTAAGTTCAATTTTTCACCCATAATATAATAATCATTGTAACTGTCAATCAACAGAATATTTACATACATGCAAATGAACCACAGACGCTATTCACTGACATCTGAAAAAACTTCAAAGTGTATTGTAGTTTACCTTTAAACTTCTGTTCATTTCTGTTGTATGTGTGTGTGTATTAATATCAGAAATCATATAGCTAGAAATACTTCCTTTTAGAAAGTTTTCCACATATTACTGTTTCATATGTTCAGGTGACTGAAATATCTGATAACTTAAGTGCTCATATTATCCTGTGTTGGCCTATGACTGGGGCTCATAGCTGGCAATAATAAATATAATACAATAATAAAATAAAATAATTAATCTATCTATATATATAAAAGTCAAGTGGTGTATGTATGTATGTATGTATGACCGCGAACTCCTCCCGCACTGTTTGAGCCAGAGACTTGAAATTTAGTACAGTTAGGGGTCTTGGGGTCTAGATGCTGGTAAGGGTCGAAAAATTTTCGGATCTCACCTCTGACGCCCCCCAGGGGTGAAAGTCTTTCAGGGCCAATCACATCAGCTGGGCGGTTAGGTGGTGATGATGTCATAATCTTGATAAGCATCCAAGTGTGTGTTTAAAGTTCTCTTTCATCTCAGTTTTACAATGTCAATCCCTGCTTTTCATATGAACTCCCAGTGTCTCAGGAACAGCTATTAGGACTCCTGAAATCTTCCTGTTTCATTTCACCATAAAACATATTTTTTATATAACTACAAAATATTTGGGGAAGACATATTGCTATACTGAGTAGAATTGAACAGACACAAACGGTCCAGTGGATGGAATGTAAAGGGTGTTTGGAGTGAAGAGAAAAACCAAAGCACAGACACTACCAAAGCTGCTGCTCTGCTCAAAGCGACCCTTAATAAAATTCATTCACAGAATTAAATTATTGCAAGAAATCATCCATTCTGAGCATAGGCATGTGGTGCTGTTGTTTTAGAAGCTGGCAATCATGAAAATCTGTACTGTTCTGTGAATATTTCACAATCACACAAAGTATTGCCACAAAAGTGCCCCAGTTTTGAATTTGAAAATATGGTCACTTTAGTGCAGATGCCTATTTGCTCTCAGATATTTGGAGCCAGATCTTTCACTGAGGTAAATCAGTAAAACTCCATCAACAGTGCTCATCAACAGTACTGCAAATCCTTTATTCTCAGTCGCTGAACCTCCAGGAAGCCAGACAGTTCAATTTCCTATGCAGGCATGTTCCCAACAATCACAGCATTGGACAGCAGCTCCCCAAGAAGTCAATAAATGGACAATGGAGCTTAACATTTATTAATTACTAGCATAAGTGCCCGGCGTTGCTCGGGTCAGTCGGAGGTGGGGAGGGGGCAGACAGCTGACACCCCCTGACCAACCCCAACACCCACACCTCACCCCACCCCTCACCCACCCCGACACCTTCCCACCCCCCCGACCAACCCCAACACCCCCCGGCTCACTTACCCCCCGACCAAACCCGACAACCCCACCTGACCCCCCCAAGCAAACCCAACACCCCCACCTCACCCCCCGACCGAACACAACACCCCCACCTGACCCCCTGAGCAAATCCAACACCCCCACCTCACCCCCTGACCGAACAGTGTATTTAATAATCTGTGTGCTACACAGTGCACCGTGAGCTGGGGGGGTGTCGGGTTTGGTCTGGGGGGGTGGGAAGGTGTCGGGGTGGATGAGGGGTGAGTTGTGGGTGTTGCGGTTGTTCAGGGGGTGTTGCGGTTGGTGGGGGGTGAGGTGGGGGTGTCGGGTTTGCTTGGGGGAGTGAGGTGGGGGTGTTGGGTTCGGTCAGGGGGTAAGTGAGCCGGGGGGTGTCGGGTTCAGTCGGGGGGTAAGTGAGCCGGGGGGTGTCGGGTTTGGTCTGGGGGGGTGGGAAGTTCTCGGGATGGGTGAGGGGTGAGGTGTGGGTGTTGGGGTTGGTCAGTGGGTGTCGGGGTTGGTTGGGGGGGTCAGGTGGGGGTGTCGGGTTCGGTCGGGGGGTAAGTGAGCCAGGGGGTGTCGGGTTTGGTCTGGGGGGGTGGGAAGGTGTCGGGGTTGGTGAGGGGTGAGGTGTGGGTGTTGGGGTTGGTCAGGGAGTGTTGCGGTTGGTGGGGGGGTGAGGTGGGGTTGTTGGGTGTGCTTGGGGGGGTGAGGTGGGGGTGTTGGGTTCGGTCGGGGGGTAAGTGAGCCGGGGGATGTCGGGTTTGGTCGGGGGGTAAGTGAGCCGGGGGGTGTCGGCTTTGGTCTGGGGGGGTGGGAAGGTGTTGGGGTGGGTGAGGGGTGAGGTGTGGGTGTTGGGGTTTGTCAGGGGATGTTGCGATTGGTGGGGGGGGTGAGGCGGGGGTGTCGGGTTTGGTCGGGGCTGTAAGTGAGGCGGGGGGGGGGGTGTCGGGTTTGGTCTGGGCACCCACCCCGACACCTTCCCCCCCCCAGACCAAACCCAACACCCACACCTCACCCCTCACCCACCCTGACACCTTCCCACCCCCCCAGACCAACCCCGACACCCCCCGGCTCACTTACCCCCCGACCAAACCCGACACCCGACCTCACCCCCCGACCGAACCCGACACCCCCACCTCACCCCCCGACCGAACCCGACACCCCCACCTTACTTACCGTCCCACCAAACCCAACTCAGATCCGTCGCAGGGGGGGGGGCAGAGCCGAGGGATTCCGGGGACCTTCGCAGGTGGGGGGGGCACAGAGATGATGGATTCCGGGGTTCCGTTGGGAGGGGGGAGGGGCAGAGAACTGAGGTATCTCCGGGGTTCCGTTGGAGGAGGGAGGGGTGAGCTGAGCGAGTGCGGTGTCTGTTGGAGGGGGTATTATGACATCATCACCACCTAACCGCCCAGCTGATGTGATTGGCCCTGAAAGACTTTCACCCCTGGGGGGCGTCAGAGGTGAGATCCGAAAATTTTTCGACCCTTACCAGCATCTAGACCCCAAGACCCCTAACTGTACCAAATTTGAAGTCTCTGGCTCAAACGGTGCGGGAGGAGTTCGCGGTCATACATACATACATACATACATACATACACCACTTGACTTTTATATATATAGATTATTTGTTTGTGTTCTCTTAGCATCTAGTAGCCCCAGTCATGGACCAAGACCCCATTGTGTGAGGCACTGTGCAAAAAAGAAAGTCGGTTCCCCAACAAAAGGATAAAGAAATACCAATTGGGGATGACAAGGAAACAACAAGACAATATTGGTCAGCATGAAAAGGCTGTTATCTTAGCACACCAGCAGCCTAACCACTGTCAAGTTTCCCAAGGCATCACTGAAAAGGAGGGATTTGATGGAGCATAATGAAATAGCTTTGCAGGAAGCTCCTCTCAAGCATAAAGAACAGCATGGGAGAAAGCATGAAAGTGCAAGTTTGAACATTTAGAAAGGTGGTAAAGGTAGGGCCTATTGGAAATGGGAGTAAACCTTTTGATACTCAATGAGGAATGATAGCTAGGGTGGGTATGTATGTATGCTCCAATCCTTCAATGCTTTGGGCTTAAAATTAATGTTTAAGCATGAAAATATGGCTGCCAAAAATGTGACTGTTGTTTCGTGAGCAAGAGGTGTTGGAACAAGCTGTAAGTATTATAAGAAAAGGAGTTTCATTAAACATACTGTAAGGCCAGTATTACATGCTCAGTATCCATTCTTTTTGTATCCATTCCACTCGCAGGAGGAACCACTAGGCACACATTCCTGTCCCTTTGGTCTCACTGTAAAGTATAACTAGGGGCAGTCCCGATTTTATAGGGACAGTCCCGATTTTTGGATCTTTTTCTTATATAGGCTCCTATTACCCCCCAACCCATCCCGATTTTTCACACTTGCTGTCTGGTCACCCTAAGTATAACCCTTTTAAATCATGATACTTTTACTCCAGTTCAACTCATCAAATTTGTGTTCCCATGATGGCTGAATTTGTCTCTTTTCTTGGTTGTATGGATCTAAGGCAATTGGTCTAGTAAGTTCAAACACAGTTTTCACAGAGTTTGGAATCTTTAACTGTCAATGTACATTGTCGCCTCTATCTTGTGCATTCTAGAATGACCCAGATCCATCATCGAGTTCCAACTGCACCAGTGCTATATCTTGCATTAATTAATTTACTGCTATTGTGTCAGAGGTTTGGGGGTTTTATAATTGTTCCCTCATCTACCTTTCTTAGGGTTTTTTCCACACTATGTAGAAACTTCTATAGTCCTATAATTATAATCACTAGAATAATTGACACTCTTTTGGGGGCACCCTTAAAAATCAAGAATGTACCGTTCAGTGTGAATTTTTTCACATATTTCTCACTGAGATCCTTTGAAGTCTGTAGATATTTTACTCTCAGAATACAGAGACGGCAAATATGTAACTCAAATATATTGGTGAACAGGACAAATCCTCTTTTAATTTTTTTTCCTCTGGTAAAGAAAGGACTGTTTTGAGAAAACAGCATTGTCAGATTTTCAGAGCAATGTGTTGGATTGTGACATATTTCATCAAGTTTCAATGGTCATGTCATGTTTCATCTCTCTTGCAACATCAAACATTGTAACTAATGCAACCCGCTGTGTAACATCAAAATGCACCATACTATATGTCACCCAAGAAATCTGTGACAATATTGTTAACAAAAAACCATATGGTTCATTGAGGAGAGAAAAACAGTAAAAGGCACAGAAAAGATAATAAAAGGCTTTTTCACCCTATGAAGAGTTGCAGTTTAGATATTAAAAATCGAGAGGCCCAATGCTGGTCCAGTGAACAAATGGTAATGACATGAGCACAGATGTGTTGTAAAAGCATTTATTATTACATGCCCATATGTGAAAACATGACGTGGTGTTCCGTCACTTTGAATCTTCTGATTTTGATTTACCCCCTGACCCTTCCCCTCCGAATTTGGCTCCAGTAATCCTCAAGAGAGGTCTTGATTTATTAATATGCATAGGCAATTAGATACCATCAATTGTTTAAATGTGGAATAAGATGAAATCTTTGTTAAGTGGGCTTTCAGAATTTCTATTACTGCGGGACCCATCGTGCTAAGTGCTCTACAAACTGAGAACAAAAAGATGGCCCCTACCACAAAGAGTATACAATGTAAGTATAAAACAAGACACAAGAGGTGGATACAGACAGAGTGGGGAGTCCAAGGAATCAATGAGAAAATATTGTCCAGCATGACAGGCAGTGCTCTCACTACAGGAGTAGCCTAGCTACTGTCAAGATTTGTATAGGCATCATGGAAAAGTAGGGTTTTATGAAGAGATTTGAAGGAGGATAATGAGGTAGATTTGTGGATATTTATGGGCATTTCTGCCAAGCATGAGGGGCAGCATGGGAAAAGGCATGGAAGTGCTTATTTGAAAATGTAACAAGTCGTCAATGCAGGCTGGTGTCATAGGTGAATAGGTGAAGGGAGTCTTCATGTTGGTAGTGAATGACTGATGATAGATAGGGTGGGATAAGCTTTAAAAAGCCTTAAAAATGAAAAGAAGTAGCTTACATTTGATGTGATAAAGAAAGGGGGGACCCAATGGAGGGATTTAAAGAGAGCGATGACATGCTCAAAGCAATGGGCTAGAAAAAAAAAAGAACTTTGCAGAAGCCTTCTGGATTGATATGAGCAGTACAAAGATTTCATTTGTTAGGCTACAGTGAAAAATGTTACAGTAATTGAGATGTGAGATGATGAGAGCTTGGACAAGAATTTTAGCAGTGTGGATGGATAGGAAAGACTGTCTTTTAGAGATATTATACAGAAAGGATCTGTAAGATTTAGACATGGCCTGGATGTGAGGCACTAAAGAGAAGCTGGAGTCAAATGTGACACCCAGTTTACGATCTGAATGACAGGCAAGATGGCATTGTCCATAGTGATCAAGAAAGGAAATTGGGGCTAGGACTTGGGGTGGGATATTAAGTGCTCTGTTATAGACATGTTGAACCTGACCAGACACAATTATATGAGGAGATGTCAGAGAGACAGGCCAGGATTTTAGTTTGGACAGAGGAAGACAGGTCTGGAGTACAGAGATAGGGGGGTGAGCTGTCTACAAAGAGATAGAAGTTTAATTTGTGTTTATGGAAGAGATTACCCAGAGATAAAGTGTATGGGAAGAAAAGAAGGGAAACATGAAGGAAAGGAAGATAGGGCTGAGAGCAGACAGGAAGCCATCAAGTTTGATGGACTGGAAGTCCTGGAACGGCTGAGTGATAAAATGAAAGCGCGAGGGCTGCTATGCAATGCTGAAAGAGACCAGATGATGGGCAGAGAAGTGGAATATCCTCTGACAGTATAAACCTAATTTAGTCTAAATTCCTTGATATTTTATAGAACAGTGGATTAATATGAATACCAGAGAACCAATTCCAGAATGAATACCAGAGAGCCAAATTAATGGGTACCATGTCATTTTCTTTTACAGATAGTGACCAAGACACTAATTATGAAGATTTTTTTTTCCAGCCAATGATTGTAAGAAGTCAACAAGGAAAATAATAGAAAAAGGTAGCCTCTCAGCTTAACATAGTGTTAAATAACTGTTGCAAATTACTTTTCTGCTAATCATTTCAGTGTAATTTACTTTTCTATTTTTGGAAGAGGCATTATATTGCAGCAGGGATTTGTTAATGGCAGAGTTAGGTGACTGATTAATAAAACATTAATTGAATAATTTATTGAAAAATACCACAACATTAATTTGATATACTCACAAACATATTTATTAAATTATCAAACTGGCACTATGGCTAGAAGAGTCATTTAAAAAAAAGAATAATTGAGTAACTGACTTGAAGAATCTTACATCACTTGTCAACTTGTTTATTGGAATATTGATTGCACAACTTTGTAATCCTAGTGAACTACTTTTCCCACAATTATTGATAAGGTTTTATTGTGGATTACGGTTGCTAAGGTCTACACATGCTTTCATTATACATCAGGCTTCTTGTTCAGTCACAGTTAAAAAAAACATCCTGCACCAAATCCCAAACCACTGATATTCTAAATGGCTATATTTTCTTTTTTCTCTGGTTGGCATTCCAGACAGGGACAACGTAGTTGCTAATGTTTAAAGGCAAATCTAGGTATTAGGTCACATTGCACCATGAGAGACCAGAGATTGTCCACAGCCTATGGATACGAAACTATTGACCATGTCTGCTCACTTCCTGTAACTACAGGATTAGGATAAAACTAACCAACTACAAATTGTTACTCCTGATTAATTCAAACCAGCAGCAAGTTAAGTAGGACAGGAGTTTTATTGCATGTTATTATTTTCCATTCACACGTAACAGGGCAGGTTCTTCTCTCAGTTACACAATTATAAATGCAGAAAAATTCAGTGAATTTACTCCAGATTTGCACTGCTGTAACTGGCATGATAATTTAAACTAATTTATTTATATCACAAATTAACTATGAACTCTTTGGGTTCCTAGGTATCATGCAGTTTGGATACCGAACATACTGAAAGAATGCATTTGCTGTGGTTGTACACTTGTATTGTGAAATGCTGTATAGCCTTTCTGTTTTTGTGAAATAAAACACACTTTAAAAAAAGTGGCTTTCAGCTCTTCATTTATATGAAACGAATCAGTTTTCTCAGAAGCCTGAGAAAGAAAAAAAACATTGCATTGTTATAACATCAGGATATTTTTAAGGTCAGTTTTATACGTCCATTTCTATTAGCGGGGATACTTTTCTACTTTTCCCACCAATTCTTTTTACTTTCTAAGTCTATCGTTTTCCCACTATTGGGGATACACTTATATCATTTAGAAAGATTTTGTGAGCTTCTGCTTCAATCATAGCTATAGAACAAATTCAACAGAAACTAATCTATCCAGTCTGAATTAGATTCTCGGGAAAATAAAGTGCTGTTTCTTCAAAATTGGATAGATTTGTGTCTCTGCACTAGCCCTATATCTCTGATTGGAGTGGGACTATTGGGGAAAACACACTGAACTTCAGAAAGCCAAAAAAATATTTTAATGAATAAAACTTTGCTCTAGGAAAACTCCTCTCTCAGTCCCCCACCCCTTTTAAACAGACAACATCCTGCTGAATTCATTCTTCAGGAAACAATGTGTTTCTATGCGAAATAGTCTAGAACTGATGTAAACACATGTACAGTCCTTAGAGCTGTTGACCGATGCAGCATTTCTCATGTATCAATCTCACACTTAAGGGTACAGGCTGATTGCTGCAGAAGTCAGGAAACACATTTCCTTCCACCTCCCACCCTGGTGTACCATTTAATGCTTGGCTGGAGGCATTAACTGGTTCTTTCCTTCCTCTGAAACATCAACCACTGGTCACTGCCAGAGGCAAGACTTTGGGCTTTCTGATCTTGTCTAGAAAATCCTAGGTTATTGTATAGCAAATCTTAGGTTTTCTCTTCCCTCAAGGACAAATGAATGTATTTGAGCAAAAGACTTGTAGTTATTGAAGTAAGAGGCTACCTGTGATATATTTTTCCTACCCAGTCATCACACAGAAAGTCATTGGCATTAATATACAAACACTTCAGAAGTGCCTTTCTCACTCTTCTATTTTATCATTATTATTTTATTTTATTTTATTTTATCAATTATTTCAGAAAATGGGATCCATGGGCTTGGCAACCTGGGTCATGGGGACAGCCCTGTCAGCGTCACAGTTCTGATCCATTGCTACACAAACCTATATGTACTCTTCCAACTAGAGCAGCTCAGACATCAGAATTTCTGTTACATGGGGAATTCTCAGATTAAAAATCAGAATAAAATGCCACAATTTCACAATGTCCTGCAAAACAAAAATTCAGAATTTTTTTTTGATTTGGGGCTGCCAAAACTTGTATTTTGATAATGTTGAACCCTTATAATACTACATATTAAATAAAATATGAATTATATATTCAATATAATATCAAATATTAAGAGAGGCAAACAGAGGGACTTTGTCTGGGAACCATCCGAGAGGAGCAACGGTGAATGCTGTATTAGGGGGCCTGTGTTGCATTAGGGGGCCCGTGTTGTGAGCTGGTGGGGTGAATATCCGAGTGTCTGTCTGTTGTGTTCATTTGTTTGACTGGTGCTAATTGAACAGACTCTTTGACCTTGTGAATTTTGAGTGCTTTGTTTGAGTTGGGCCTTGAGTGGCTGATTGGAGGGAAGGCTTTGAGCTGGGGCAACTGCTTCGAGCCAGCAGCCTTATAAAAAGCAGCCAGTGGTGAAACGAGTGAGCAGCGAACTAAGGAGAGGCAAACAGAGGGAGTTTGCCTAGGAGTTCACCTGTGGAGAGTTCCCACAGAATTTTTACCTTTCAGGCTTCCATGAGCAAGTAAATACAGCATCTGAAGAGGTCCTTAGAAGGAAGACAATATGGATAGTGAGTGATCAGCTATTGTGACCTGCATGGGATGTGCTATGTTTGTTTTTCTCCCAGAGGACAAAAGCAACTTTGTCTGTATGAAGTGCAAGCTGGTACCCATATTGGAAGAGAAGGTTAAATGACCCAAGTATCAACCCTGTGTTGCATCAGAGAAAATGAAGAGTTTCTGGACAGAAGTTAGCATTTGGTGCTGCAGGCAGAGCATGCTGAAGAATCAGAGAGGGCGGTGCAGAATGGGGAAGAAAATAGGCAGCATCTGACTTCCAGAAGAAGAACATAAGAACATAAGAAAGGCCATACTGGGTCAAACCAACGGCCCATCTAGCTCAGTATCCTGTCTACCGACAGTGGCCAATGCCAGGTGCCCCAGAGTGAGTAAACCTAACAGCGATCAAGTGATCTCTCTCCTGCTGTCCATCACCCCACTCTGACAAACAGGGGTTAGGGACAACATTTCTTACCCATCCTGGCTAATAATGGAGAGGGGTTAACTAGTGGTTTCCCCCAAGGGTCAGTCCTAGGACCAATCCTATTAAATTTATTCATAAATGATTTGGAGGAAGGGGTAAACAGTGAGGTGTCAAAGTTTGCAGATGATACTAAACTGCTCAAAATAGTTAAGACCCAAGCAGACAGTGAAGAACTTCAAAAAGATCTCACACAACTAAATGAAAGGGCAACAAAGTGGCAAATGAAATTTAATGTGGATAAATGTAAAGTAATGCTCATTGGAAAAAATAACCCCAACTATATATACAATATGACGGGGGCTAATTTAGCTACAACTAAACAGGAAAAAGATCTTGGAGTCATCATGGAAAGTTCTCTAAAGACGTCCATGCAGTGTGCAGTGGCAGTCAAAAAAGCAAACAGGATGTTAGTAATCATTAATAAAGGGATAGAGAATAAGATGGAGAATATCTTATTGCCCTTATATAGATCCATGGCGTGCCCACATCTTGAATACTGTGTACAAATGTGGTCTCCTCATCTCAAAAAGGATATATTGGCATTAGAAAAGGTTCAGAGAAGGGCAACTAAAATTATTAGGGGTTTGGAATGGGTCCCATATGAGGAGAGATTAAAGAGGCTAGGACTGTTTAGCTTGGAAAAGAGGAGAGTAAGGAGTGATATGATTGAGGTATATAAAATTATGAGTGGTAAGGAGAAAGTGAATAAAGAAAAGTTATTTACTTATTCCCATAATATAAGAACTAGAGGCCACCCAATGAAATTAGTGGGCAGCAGGTTTAAAACAAATAAAAGGAAGTTCTTGTTCACACAGTGCACAGTCAATCTGTGGAACTCCTTGCCTGAGGAGGCTGTGAAGGCTAGGACTATAACAGGGTTTAAAAGAGAACTGGATAAATTCATGGATTTTTGACTGCCACCAAACCGTAGTCACCACCTTCCCCAGATAATTCCACAAAGTGGATCCATCCTTGCTTAACTCCCACTCGTCTAGCCAGCTGGGATCAGCCTCTGGGTTAGCCTTTGGCCATGTCTGATTACTTGCTTTCCCATTACAACCTCAAAAAGAAAACCTCATTACCTCCAAGCCCTTAGAATTAGATGCTCTCTCTCTCTCCTCTTGTTGTACAGAAAACTACACAGGATCTTTTTAGGGGATAAGACAAGAATGTCACGTTTATTATAATATAATAATCAATAGCTAATATTTGATACCTATGTGTACACAACACACACACACCAGATGTTCTGCAGCTGCTATATAGTTACCCATCCTGAACGTAGCTTGAGTCCGTGGCTTGGGTTCGCAGCTTGAGATCGTAGCTTGTGGCGGCTAACTGGCCAAGAGAGCCTGGCACAAGGAGGGGTTGGGTCTCTGTCAGGCGCGCACCGATACCCCTTGGTGTTGGCAGCAGAACGTTACACAAAGTCTGCTAGCTCACCCACCTTTTTTATAGGGTTTCAGTTTGAATTTCGAATCTGTAGGTCTTGCTGTGTCATGCTGCCTCTGGGATTTGTTGATTGATTATCCGTCAATTGCAGACATGACTTTCAGCCTGGGACCTGGCTTTGATGTTTCTTCAATTTGGACTTTTGTTCTTTTTCTTTAAGGTAGACAGACTCCTTTTGCTTTGTTCTTCAGGAGTTGGTGTTCACACTTTTTCATCAGGACAGGCTGGAGGTTGATTCCATCATCCATGCATACCTCATTCATACATTTAAACTAATTAGGTTACATCAGGGTTTTGCAGACAAAGTGGAGTGAGCATTTTAAAATGGAGTTTAAGACAGGAATTTTAAAAAAATGGAGTCTGAGTTACAATATGGAGACAAACACAATATGGTGACCTGAACAATTTACAAACAATTTCATTTCTCAGTTCTACACTCTGAGGAAACCCTGTGTTGGAAAATCCCACTTTAACTACTCACTTAAAATCATTCCGGGTAATGTTGTTTCATTGTTACATTGCTGATCAATTAGGGAAAATGCTCATTTAAAGTTGTGCAATGTCATTTGGCAGCCGCCTGCTTTGTCCACTGCTTGCAGAAATAGCAGCCTGTTGCAGCTAGCTGGTGGGTGATTGGAACCAGGGTGGGGCAGCAGTCCCCCTATCAGATCCCCTGTATCAATTTCCCGCTCCCCTAAGTTCCCTGTTCAGCAGCTGCCCAGCAGGCTACAATTGCCGGCAGTTCAGCTGTCCCTCCCCCCACTGCCATGTGCTGCTCCTGCCCTCTGCCTTGGAGTTGCTCCCCGAGACTCCTAAGGGGGGGGAGGAGAGAAAGAGGGGGGCTGTCAGGGTGTCCCCCTCCATCCTGCTCCTGCACCCTGCTTGCCCCATCTTCCACAGAGCAGGGACACACTACAGGCCTCGGGAGGGAGGGAGCCTTGCCCTGGTAGCAGCTGCAGCTCATTTTGCTGATATAATTAACAAGGGAGTGTACTTAAAGGGGAAATGCAGATCTCTCTCTCTCTCTCTCTCTCTCACACACACACACAGAGTGTGTCTCTGTCTCTCTGTATCCTCCCTCCTTTCCTTCTTCCTCATAGAGTGTGAGGGTTAACCCTTGAGGGCTCAGCCAATTGCTACTTCATTTAGCAGTAAGGCTTTCCCTGGGAAATATCTAGGGTGACCAGATGTCTCGATTTTATAGGGACAGTCCTGATTTGGGGTCTTTTTCTTATATAGGCTCCTATTTCCCCCAACCCTGTCCCAATTATTCACACATGCTGTCTGGTCACCCTAGAAATATCCCACCCTTTGACTCCTCTACCTCAACTAAGCTTCACAATCATCATCACTGTGTACCAGTATTAAATTGTTTATTTAAAACTTATACTGTGTGTGTATGTACACATATAATACAGTCTTTTGTCTCGTGAAAAAAAATATTCCTGGAACCTAGCCTCCTCATTTACATTAATTCTTATGGGGAAATTGGATTCGCTTAACATCATTTCGCTTAAAGTCGCATTTTTCGGGACCATAACTACACGATTAAGTGAGGAGTTCCTGTAGATCTTTTGGAGGAGCTCACCAATACAGCTAACCCTCAATAGCCCCATTTATCCCAAGAGAGGTCTACTAATAAGACATGAGCCTGAGTTGCAAAATCTGAAGCTAGATCTGTACTTTGTGAAAGTTCTAGGCGTTTGGCCCTATCTTATTACTAGTTTAAGCAGTTTTGAACTCACACACTGTCCATGTTTGCAAATATCCTATTCCAGACTCCGTAAGGTTTCCAAGTACTGTACAACACTACTGAATTTGATGTGGGAAATGAGTGCTTTGAGACAAAGGCTGAATTCTCATCTCAGTGCAGTGGGATTTAAATGCATAATTCCAATTAATGTTATCAGGATGTTATTGTACACCTGTAAATCCCTAAGCATCAGCATGAAACAGCGCCCCCCCAAATTTTGGAAGGAGTGTTAACCCAAGTATTTCAAAGCACATATAACTGATGTTTTTAAAGATTAGAGGGAGAGAGAGAAAAGAGAGAGAGACAGAGAGAGAGAAGGGATTACATTTTTTATGAGAAAATTATTTTCATAGCCTCTTTTGGAATTACAAAGCAGTGGAGGATTTGAAAATTAAATGTTACTATTGATTGGATGTAAGCATTACTCCCAGCTGTGAATTAAGCCTTACATTTATCAATAATGTGCTATTTCTCATTTGCTACACTACTGATTTTTCTACCTGCATGGAAGTTTACCATTCCACTAAGCAACTCCGCTTTGGATATCTGACACTTTTCTGTTAGAACTGCATATTTTTTTTCTGCTGCTGTGGGACTGTATAATTCTACCACCAATGAGTGACTTGAATAATTTAGTTGTAAAATCAATAAATCATATACCGCAACAGAGGAATGTGAGTGTTGTTTAATTTCTGTGTAGCTTTCTAATATATAAAAAGACACTACAACATTCTTTTTCATGGATAGGAGGAACTGATAAACCTTTTAAATGTAATATCACTGCTATGCACTATACTTTCAGTATGAAACATATAGTTATTGAGTCTATTACCATTACAGACCTTTCATGCCATTGGGGAAATTGTCTTACACATTCCTTGAATTGAGCTTCTTCTATACGTCTCATGTCTTTAATACACTTTGTTCGATACTATGGTTCTCTGGCTCAGTGAAGACTGAAAATGTTTCCTTGGTTTTGAAATAAAAACTCAGAAAGTATCTACTTGTGGATATGTTTACTAAAACTGGAAAGTTTCAGGCACAGTGAGCTCCTCATTCAAGCATTAAGAACTAACTAAATCTATACAGTTCTTCATAACATACATTTATTTAGTCTTGCACACAAAAGGATCTGTGCAAATACTATTTTTGGTTTTGCATAATTTGGTTTATATTTTATTGCTTTTATTTTAGAAGATAAAGTATTTTTCCTTTATACATGCATATGTTTTTCTTTGATTCGTTGATTATTGTAGAAGTCACTGTTTTAGCAGGAAGCCGACAAAAAAAAGAGGATCTATCTGTTTTATTAATTTATGTTGATTTGATGCTATGCCAGCTATGGTAAACAATACTAAAGAGAATAGGTACTGTAATTATCCTAAGACTATCAAGACTTTTGTTAGTCTTTAAGGTGCCACAGAACTCCTTGTCACTTCTGCAAATCCAGACTAACACAGCTACCTCTCTGATTCTATCCCAACACTGTTTTCCTATTAATGATTTTGAATACCAGAGGAAATATCTGTGCATGCATAATGCAGAAGAGCTATTTCAAACATTGCTGATCTTTTAAGCACCTTACGTGCTTTGGTGGGGATGAAATAACCAAAATCTCTATTCATTCTAAGGTGACCAGTCTAAAGCGATAGAGACTTTCCTTCTCTGATGTGTTCCAGAAGACGAATGGTGGGGTATTGGTTCCCTGCTATCCTTTACCTGTGGCACTAATGCTCTAGTCTCCTTGGGTCTCATTTACTTTGTCATTTCAATTGCAGGGTTTAGTGGATGGTATTAGTGGCCTGTGATATGTAGGAGGTCATACTAGATCAGGGGTCTCAAACATGCGGCCCGGGGGCCACATGCGGCCCGCAAAGCCCTTCCCTGCGGCCCGCCAAGCTTCCTGGCGCCCCCCCTGGTCCTCCCATAGCAGTTTGCAGGACGGAGGGGCCAGAAGTGGAGGCTTCTCTGCTGCCTGGCTGGGCCGCGTGTGTTTCTAGCTCTGGACTTCCTAGATTGCTCTTGCTTTGTTTGCCAAACAGCTGTTGGTGGTGCCTAGTGCTTTCCAGGAGGGAATGGGGAGCTTCGTGCTCAGAGGAGGAGGTGGGGAAGGGGTGGGACCTCTTGGAAGGGGTGGAGTGGGGGCGGAGCTGGGGCAGCAAGGGCGGGGTGTGTGTCAGTGGTGCGGCCCTCGGGCCAGTGCACTAGTCCTCATGGAAGGGGTGGAGTGGGGGCACAGCCGGGGCAGCGAGGGTGTGTGTGTGTGTCAGTGGTGCGGCCCTCGAGCCAGTGCACTAGTCCTCATGCGGCCCTCGTGGTCATTTGAGTTTGAGACCCCTGTACTAGATGATCTAATGGTCCCTCCTGGCTTCACACTCTACGATTCTATGACATTATTGCTCAGATCACCAGCAGACACATACTCCTGATCTTAACTGTTGTGCTGAAGGCACAGCTTATCTCATGGGCAGAATGTGAGAGAAAGAGATCTCTTTGGGAACTCACATGAGGCATGCCTCAAGACAAAGAGTTGAACCTGCTCTAAATCCATGCCAACTGATCCCTGAATTAAACTCAAAGCCATTTTCAAGGGGGCTGTGGGGAAGCAGATCTGTATACCTCTCTGATTCAGCAAAGCCCTTAAGCAAACTCAGGCTTAAGTTTTATTGACATAATGGAATTTGAAAGGGACCTAAGTATTACTCAAGTGCATTGCTGAATTAGGGTATAACCAATCAACAATTCCTGTTTTAGAATTATTTTAAATCTTGGAAAGACCTTTGGGCTTTGACCGTGTTTAATCTTTTAGGCTATATCTATGCTACAAGTTAGGGGAGTGATAGTACTGGTTCATTACACAAGGCTGTAAAGCTGTGGTAGCATTGGTATCAGCAGCGAAGGCATGACTGAGCCAAGGCAAATACAAGCTGCCTGAAACTGGTGGGTATTTACTTGAGATGGTTCAGCAGTGCCTCTGTTGCCACTACCAATGGTACTGCAGCCACATGGTTATTTATATCTGTGCTAGCTTGATGAGCATATACGAGTATATGTAAACAAGCAGCAAAATCATACCTGTAGCTCATACCGTGCAACAGACAAAATTGGGACCCAAACTAGAATTTGGAATGACATTCTGTGTTGTGGGGTTTCAGGAATTTTTCATTAAGTTTTTAATTTTGGTGGTAGCCAAAGTTTGTGTTATTTTTTTAAACCATCCTTCACCTCTTCAGGGATAGACCCTTTCCAGTCAACCACATGTTTACAATTGGAAGACATTATATCTCAGATAATGTGACTTGTATTGTTCTTAATTCTTTTCAGTGGATGGCACCTAACAAATTCTTTTTTTGCAGGAAAGTGGCAAACTTAAAAGTTAGTCCACATATTTAGACCTCTAACAGTTAGAACTATGTAAAATATTTTCCCTTCCTGGCCAAAAAAAAAAAAATCATGTTGGGGAAAGACATTGTTCCAAATATGGAAAATTACTTTTTCTTCACAAACTGCAATTCAGCACGCCAGACTTTGGTCTCTGAGGACCTGTTCTTGTTCCCTCTGAAGTTGAGCAAATAATATTTATAAAAACAAAAAGAAATATTTCAAGAAACATTAAGTTCAGCTTCTACAGCAGTTCTGTACATTTTATTCCCAGATGCTAAATACTTATTTCAGTACTCAGCCTTTATCCATATCATGTTTTTGTAAGAACTAGTATCAGTCTCATTTTGGCTTCATAGTTCATTCACTTTCAACTAATTAAATAATGGAGTGTTTAAAATTGTAGCAATTTTGGAATTCTGATGTGATCAAAATGCATTTAAATTGCTATGCAGTTCAATATTACAAATCACTGGCTGATCAGTACCGCCAGTGTTGTAAAATATTCTTAATTTGTTGTAAGTTTTGTCCTATGCTTCTCTTAAAAAATTCAAAAATGACTCTATGGCTGCATCTGGGGTGTTTAAAGACAGGGACATCACCACTATTCTATTTACTTTGTGGTGTGATATTTCAGCTACTAACGCTTAACTAACACTTTTTCTGTTCAAGAAATTGAAATTGAGACACCCATTGTGGAAAATTAGATTATAAAATGAAGACATTTCCCTTGAAATCAAGGGACCATGTCTGATTTAATTCTACTGACAACAATGGAATGACATCTGGAATGCGTTTGCTCCCACTAAGAAGTTCATATGGAAACATCAGAATTAAACCCTAAGACTTGCTTAATTGTCAGACATTAAGTTTGTGGAGTTGGAATGGTTGGGGAATCCTTGACTCCTCTGCTACATAGTCGCAAGGCACATAATGAAGGAGCTTAGAGCTCCCCCTTTTTGGTCAAGGGAAATTTTTTAAATGTATCATTCGGCATTAGCAGAATTTTTCTTTGCTGTCTCTCCTAGTAATGAAGGGATTTCATAAGACTTCTCTTAGACTTCAAAGCCATGATTATTTGTTTATTTATTGCTGAATTTCTACTCTGGAGGCAAAGTGTTTTTTTACTTATATTATTAATGTAATTGCCTGAACTAAGAGACCATATAAACATGTTTAAAAAACAAAATAAAAATAAAAAACTGCCTAAAATATACCTAGCCAATTTTATTTACTTGATCTCTTCATTAGGAGCATTTTTACTGCTGCACATTGCAATTGCTCGCTTTAGGTCAGCAATGGCATTAGCATACTTTTACTTAAACAAAACTCTTGGTTTTTTTCTATTCTAACTAAAATCTTATTCTTGTTTATATAAAAGAAAAAAGAGATGAGTCATGCACAGATTTCTATACTGAATCCCTTAACAGCAAGAGAGTAAGGATGGACTGGTGGTCAGAACACTAATTTAGGGCTTGGAAGACTGACACTGAATTCCCAGATCTGCTATGAACTTCCTGTGTGACCTTGGGCAAGTCTCTAAGTCTCTCTCTGCCTCACCCAACCTCCCAGTGCCCGATTCATTGTATCCCCCAGCTTCCCATCCCAGTCCCCACCCCTTACTCTCTCAGACTCTTTGCAGGGCCGGCTCCAGGCACCAGACGAGGAAGCACGTGCTTGGGGCTTCACATTCTAAGGGGAGGCATTCCGGCCATTCTTTGGGTGGCACAATCCGGCCACCTTTTTTTTTTCCTTGGGGCGGCAAAAAAGCTAGAGCTGGCCCTTTCTCTTTGTCTCAATCAACTCCCTCCATCACCCTGTAGGGCCAGCTCTTGTCCCCTCTGTATTTGAATCAGGCAGAATATTCTCCACCATTGCTTAGTCCCAAGCCCAAGATGTGAAAGGAGGAGGGTTTTGCGTTGGGCTAGCAACCCACCATGTAAAAAATGAACGCTACAGAAACATCAACCAAATCTTCAGAATTTCACAAAATCCTGGGTAATCAGCCAGAGATTTGGGCAGTAACGCCGAATATGACAAACAAGGATCAAAGCCGAAAGGAAGTTCCTGTTTCGATGGAGTCTCTGGCTAAACAACAAGTAAAGATAGCAGTATGGAATACCTGAACAATGTACGAAACAGGAAGAACAACACTGGTAGCAAAGGAGATGACAAGTATGGCATTAACATCTTAGGGGTCAGTGAGATGAGGTGGACGGACACAGTATGTTAACACTGAACTCTGCGGAGACAGTTCTCTACTCAGGACGCACAGTGGGCATCATCGTCGATAAACAGACGGGAAAGAGCCTGATAGGATGGAATCCCGTCACTCCCAGAACAATCAGAGCGAGGTTCTTCTCCAGATATGCGAAAACCACCATCATCCAATGTTACGCACCTACTGAACAAGCCAAAGAGGAGGAAAAAGACTTGTTTTATAGCAGACTTCAAGAAGATATAATTAAGATCCCACGTCATGATATCCTGATTCTAATGGGTGATTTTAACGCGAAGGTCGGTTCCAACAACGAAGGGTATGCAGTATGCATGGGATGAGAGGAAGTTGGAGAGAGGGAATGATAATGGCCAACGGTTTGTAGATTTATGTCTCGAGAATGGATTGGTGATAGGTGGAACAGTCTTTCAACACAAGACAATACACAAGCTGACGTGGATATCACCAGATGGGAGAACCAGCAACCAAATTGATCATATTGTGATCAACCAAAAGTGGAGAAGGTCATTGCTGGATACCAGAGTATTGAGAAGTGATGACGTAGGCAGCGACCACCATCTAGTATTGGGCAAGCTTCAGATAAAGCTGAGAAAGATGAAGAAAGTGTATGGGCAACAACTTTTCGACTCAAGGAGGTTGAAAGAACCAGCGGTAAGGGCACAGTTCACACTGGAGCTGTCGAACACGTTTCTAAATGACTTGAGAACTGATGATAGCAACACTTTCTGCGACAATGTTGAGAGGACATACACGGAGAACAGTAAGACAGTGCTTGGCTATAAGAGAAGAGAGCAAAAAGAGTGGATTTCAGACCACACATGGAAACTTATTGAAGAGAGGAAGGTCGCAAAATTACATATGCTCACTGGAAATGACGAACAAAAAAAAGCCGCAAATGAGGAATACAGGGAGAAAAATAAGGCCGTGAAGAGAAGTGCCCAGAAAGACAAAAGAGTATATCAACAACCTGGCAGGAGAGGCACAATCAGCAACTGCACGGGGTAACACAAGAACTGTGTACAAAATCATGAAGACTTTGACAGGAGGATTCAGCAGTAGGTCAACAGTGGTTAAAGAAAAAAATGGGAAAGTATTGACAGAAGAAAAAGAACAACTTAATCAATGGGCAGAGCATTTTAAAGACACCCTAAATAGACCAGATCCCAAAGAGGTAGTGGAAATAGAGGAAACCAGTTTTCAGATGGAAGTAGAGCAAGGGCCCATCACAAAGCGAGAGATAGAAATTGCCATCAGACAAACAAAAGGAAACAAGACACCAGGTGAGGATAGAATAACTGTAGATATGTTGAAAGCTGATCCAAGCATAAGTGCCAGAGTTCTAGAGGAGCTATTCAACAAGGTATGGGAGGAAGAGAGAGTGCCAGAAGCATGGAAGAAAGGTATGATTGTGAAAATACCAAAGATGGATGACATTGATTTGTGACAACTGGAGAGGTGTGAATTTGCTGTCAGTACAGGGGAAGGTCTTTTGCAAAGTTCTATTACATAGAATGAGACAAGCAGTGGAAAATATCTTGAGGGAGGAGCAGGCAGGATTCAGGAGCGGGAGAGGATGTGTAGACCAGATATTTGTTTTACGCACGATAATGGAACAATCTCTCGAATGGAACTCGTCTCTGTATGTCAACTACCTAGACTTTGAGAAGGCATTTGATAGTATTCACCATTCATCTCTCTGGAAGATCCTAAAAATGTATGGATTCCCTTTGAAAGTGATAAACATTCTCAAAGATATGTATGCTGACAAGTGCTGTGTACGTCATGAAGGACAGCAAAGCGAGTGGTTCCATGTGAGGATGGGAGTTAGACAAGGGTGCGTTATCTCGCCCATCCTATTCCTTGTGGTCATAGACTGGGTTATGCGGAGAGCCACCGAAGACCGACCAAGAGGGCTCGTATGGCGACTGTCTGGTCAAATTGAGGATTGTGACTTTGTGGATGACATCGCTCTGCTCTCAAATTCTCAAACGGACCTCCAAGAGAAGACTGATAGGGTAGATAGAGCGGCCAGATGCGTGGGGCTCAAGATCCATACTGGTAAGAGCAAGATAACGAAAGCAAAAACAGCAAGCTTGGTGAAGACAGTCCTACATGACGTGGAATTAGAAGAGGTGAATGATTTCAAATATCTTGGTAGTTACATATCAGCTGATGGGAACACTGAGAAAGAGATATCCACCAGAATTAGTCTTGCAGCAAATGCTTTCAACAGACTTCAGAACATCTGGAAGTCATCAATCTTTCAAACTAAAACTAAAGTAAAGATCTACAGGTCAAATGTCCGCTCCGTATTGCTCTATGCAGCGTAAACGTGGAGGACCAACAAGAAGATAGAAAGTCGACTCCAGGGTTTCGAAGGAAGGTGTCTTAGGCGCATCCTTAACATACACTGGCCGCAACGTGTCACCAATAGAGAAGTGAGCCGACTAACAGGCATTAACAACGTAGTGGATGTGGTGAAACAACAAAGATAGAGATGGATACTACCAGACATCCTCACACTGTTCTTAGATGGACACCACAGGGAAAAAGGAGAGGCAGACTGCTGGGAACGTGGCAAAGAACGAAATTAAAAGGCGAAATTAAAAATATGGGAAAGACCTGGGATGAAATCTACTGGCTAGCCCAAGATCGAGTTGAATAGAGAAGAATGGTTGGTGCCTTATGCTCCACTAGGAGCAAAGAGGCCCAGGAGGATGGGCTTTTGGAGAACTGAAAAGACCTGCCCTCCTCAGGTGCACAGATCCCAGATGGCCTGTAGCCACCTGGAGGCTGCAATTGCAGGGAAAGTCTATTGCTCAATCTGATGGTGAAGCATGCTCAGTGGAGGTGGAATCTTTAGGGAATCTTAGCTGCTAAAATCTAAGATGTTGCGACTGAACATATGCTAATTCTGATTTTTCAGAGGCTTATACCTTTGCTAAATTTGGGCAGATTTTCATACAAGGCAAATCCTTGACACAAAGACCAACACCCTGCCAAATTTCAAGCATTTTCTCCAGAACCTAGAGCTTCTAAAATAAAAGATCATCAGAATTGCTTTAACATGAATTAGACAACATATTTTCCTCTAGCCTCAGTTTCAGAAAGGGCTAAACCATTTTGGCTGAAATTCCCCATCCCATTCCCTTCCCCACCTCCAGATTCCCTCCCAATGGTTAAAATTTGGTAAAGTTAAATAGGCAGCCTAAAACCCTTATATACACAGTAATGTGTAATAATCTGTATGTCTGAAGACACATACATATCTTGGTCTGTTCAGGTGAAGCATGGTTGCTGCCCTAGCACATGTTTCATATAGAGATAGAAGAAGCTAGCTAAACCTGTCACAGAAAAATAGCTCTAAATCATATAAAACAGATTAGAAGACTACACAGGATTCTCCTAGTACAAAATCCCGATTTAAGATAAGCAGTGAAAATACACCTATTATTTCTGCTGTGTGGATCATTCTTGCTGTTCATGTGATTTTATTACTGACTGTGTTAAACATAGTAGCAGCTGTCCCCTTTTCACACCTCTAGGGGAAAAAATCAGAATGGATTATTCAAAAGATTTAAATCCCTTTGAGACATGGCCCTTCCAGCAATACTATAAATTCTTTTTCACTCCAAGGTTAGATGCTATGTTGCCCTTGATTTAAAACTCAAGATTCTGTGGAAAATGGCAAATGGTATCCTGTTCTGACAAATTGAATTGGTCTCAAGGTACTGAAGGATGACTAATAAATCTGAGACTTGATCCAAAAACGTCCCACACGTGCAATGAGTCTCTTTCTTCTTAAGTCATTTGAGATACTGTTAAATATTAAAATTATGTCACACCAGTGATCTATTTAATTGACTTAAACCACATCTAATATTTTCCTTCAAGATAGAATTGAAAACTTTAATGAAGTTTCAGTGAATACATCTTGCCAGAGTGTAAGTAACAATTACAGTTTGCTTCAGATCAATTCCATAGAACATTCCATGCCACTATCCACCACAAAGGGGATTTTTCCTCTGGATAAAAGGGATTACATATACCAGATTATCTAGAGTATTCCTGAAATTGGCGGCAATCTCCTTGTTTCCATAGGTTTTAAAATAGAGGGACTATTATATACCGTATTTTTCGTCTTATAGGACGCTCCGGCCTATAAGACGCCCCCTCATTTTTTAATAAAAAATCCGGACAAAAAAAAAAGAAAAAAAAAAAAGCGCCTCGCTCTCCCGTCCCCGCCGCGCGGGCGGGCTGCCGAGGTTCCCCCTTCCCCGCCGCGGGCGGGCTGCCGGGAGCGTTCCCGGCAGCCCGCCCGCGGCGGGGAGGGGGGAACCGGGACGCTCCCGGCAGCCCGCCCGTGGCGGGGAGGGGGGAACCGGGACGCTCCCGGCAGCCCGCCCGCGGCGGGGAGGGGGGAACCTCGGCAGCCCGCCCGCGCGGCGGGGACGGGAGAGCGAGGCGCTTTTTTTTTTTTTTTTGCCCTATAAGACATTCGCCCTATAAGACGCACCAACTTCCCCCCCCCCCCCCCGTTTTGGGGAAGAAAAAGTGCGTCTTATAGGGCGAAAAATACGGTATTATGTATTTAAAATGTAAACATTAAGATTTTGACTGAAACCAATGAAGCAAGGCTAAGATATTGCCATTAGGACAGTTCATAAATGTCATTATAGAGCCCATAACAGAGTTAGTCTTCATACATACTGTATGAGCCATAATAAGGAGTCAGAATATGATAAGATGAGTTGGAAATAGAGTGAGGGTCCTAACACTTTGAATTTAAGCAAGGCTCTTCATAACTGTGGGCATAGTTTGGCAGGGAAGGGGAGGAGTTGTCTCTCCAAACTGAGAACCTCAGGCAGGTGTGGAATTTTCCCTCCTTCACCCTGTCGGCCTGACTGGAACTGCCTCCCACCCCCAACAATAGAAGTTAAACTACACCTATGTTCATAACATTTCAGTGTTCTACAACCTTTTATTTAATCTGTTTTACTTGTAGTCCACATTTTAAGGTTTATTCCTTTAAGAAGAACACTGCTTTGATCTCTGAAGATGCTAGAACTTCTCCATTTCTATTGTGCAGTGCAACTTGAGATGGATAAGCTATTTCATAACAAACAACCACAACTTTCCTGTTCATATGTACCAACTTCCATCATATTTTTAATAAAAATGAAAAGCCAAATAGTAGATTTTCACCGCCTACTTAGTTCGGACTAAGCACAAGGAAACCCACCCCACCGCGCCCCAACACCACCAGCCTTATCCTCCAAGAAATGAATTGTCAATCCATCCTCTTCCTACTTCCCACCAAGCTTGAGCTTTGATCCTTTTAATGGTGCTCTTTTCTCTGCCTCTTGTTAGTTGCTGTCACCTTTTAAGCTTATGTTCAGTGATCCTCCACACACTAAAAAATAACTTGTGCATTAATTGGGAAAGAAATAAAATACTACATTTTTCTGAACAAAAAGAAAAAGCATCTTAACTAGTATTTTCCTGTACTTTTAAAACTGAAATGTCATAGCTAGCCCAACGCTAATGAAACCAGAAATAAGCAATGGAGCACAAAAAGAAACCTGAAAAGATTTATTTCAGTCTCTCCCTTTTGCTGCCTCCGACTTACTGTCATGCCAGTGGGGTCATTCTTGTTAAGCAAAACAAAAAAAGGTTTACCATAAACTAAGATCTCTATTCAGAAACAAAAGAGTATCTTAACCATTTAACGTCTGATATGTCTGGTTGAGATATGTGGAAAAGTGTTTCCTGCTTTAATTTTCAGTTACTTATTATTGCTATTGCCTGTTCCTTAGTTACTGAGCCATAAGCAAATAATATAAGCAAAAAATGTGGGTTGATGAATTGGTAGACAAATGTTAGTTCTGCCCTTTACCCATAGCAACACAGGTTTTTTTTCCTATTCTGAATTCCTGTTAGTAAAGAAATTCCTAATTCCAGTGACATCAGTGAATTCCAGCCCCTAGCACAAATAGTCTGGAGAAAATCTGTCTATCAGTCCTGATATTTTCATTGCCTCAAAACATCACAGTATTAGGGTTAGGGCCCTATCAAAATCATGGTCCATTTTGGTCAATTTTACACTTGTAGTATATTTAAAATTGTACATTTAAATTTCATGATTTCAGCTACAGTATTTAAATCTGAAATTCCACAGTGTTGGAATTGTAGTGATCCTGACCCAAAAAGATGTAGGGGGGATCACAAAGTTATAGGGGGCAGGGTTGCGGTACTGCCACTCTTACTTCTGCACTGCTGCTGGTGGCGGCACTGCCTTCAGAGCTGGGCAGCTGGAGAGCGGTGGCTGCTGGCTGGGAGCCCAGCTCTGAAAGCAGAGCTGCCACCAGCAGCAGCACAGAAGTAAGGATGGCATGGCATGGTATTGCCACCCTTCTGTGCTGCTGCCTGCAGAGCTGGGCCTTAAGTCAGCAGCCGCCACTCTCTGGCCACCCAGCTCTGAAGGCAGCAGTGCAGAAGAAAGGTATTGCCACCCTTCATTCTGTGCTGTTGTTGGTGGGGCACTGCCTTCAGAGCTGGGCACCTGGCCAACAGTCACTGCTCTCCAGCTGCTAAGCTCTGAAGGCAACACAGAAGTAAGGGTGGCAATACCGTGACCCTCCCCCTACAATAACCTTGTGACACCCCTGCAACTCCCTTTTGGATCAGGACACCCAATATGAGGAAGACTGGTCTCACTGGCAAAATCTGTACAGTATAAGGTAAAAGCCCACAAAAGACTAGATTTCATGGGGGGGAAGCCAGGTTTCATGGTCTGTGATGTGTTTTTCATGTCCATGAATTTGGTAGGGCCCTAAATATAGTGCCTCCCAAGTATTTCTTGAATTTTTCCTCACAAAGCGTAGGGAAGTATGAGAATCTCCATGTTTTGGACAGGGAACTGAGCCACAGAGAGGTTAAGTGACATTCCCAGAGTTTGTAGAATGAAGAACCAAGAAAATAACCCAGATCTGTGAAGTCTGAATCTGTTGCCCTGGAGATCTTAACATAGAACAGATTCAGTTACTACAGGGGGCTTTGGGGTCTTGTTTCCACAGAAGAAAGACAACATGTTACAACTGTTGAATTAAGGCATCTTTTCTGCATCTTCTCCTGCTGTCATACATATTTCTGGTAGATGGTCACTACAGTTGTGGATGTGGTGGGGCCCTTGAGCTTGCACAGAGCCAGGGAGCGCCGGCTGGGCTGGGCTAGGCTGGGCTGGGCGGGGGGGAGCGCCGGCTGGGCTGGGGGGGGGGGGGAGGCCGGCTGGGCTTCCTCCCCCAGCCGCTGTCAGCTGGGGGGGGGAGCGCCGGCTGGGCTGCGGGGGGGCCGGCTGGGCTGGGGGCCCCCTAGCCGCTGTCAGCTGGGCTGGGGGGCCCCCCAGCCGCTGTCGGGTGGGCTGGAGGGGGGCCCGGCTGGGCTGGGGGGGCCCCCAAACTATCAGAGTAGGGGGGCCCCAAATTTCTGTTGCCGGCCCTGACTAGATTTGCTAGCACGGCAAGAGGAATGACACTATAGTGTATCAAGAGGAAAGGAATACTGGTAACGCTGTTTTCTCCCAGAACCAGAACTTAGGCCACAGGTTGCCATATTTCTCAGTTCTGATCAAATGTTGGTGGGACAGAGTCTACAGATGGAACAAGAACAGCAGATTCAAAAACTTGCCCGGTCCTTCTCCACTGTCTCTTCAGAGGTGCCGGGTCAGACTCTTCTGGTGTTTCATCCCATAGAGACTGAACCAGGTAAAAAGGTGTGAGTGAATTTTCTACTGTTGCCATAACACATGTGGGAAACAGTGCAAAGAGAGCTACAGGCATTGTTGGATTTCCAGATACTCAATGAGTTTCCTAGCAAATGGAGTAGCCTCATTGTGCTTGTGCCTAAAGTGGATGGATTGACCAGATTATGTAGTGACATGTGAAAAGTCAGTGGATGTCATTGTTCAGAGATTGGAGGCCACTAGTTACTTGATCTTATTAGGACTAGGGGATACTGACAGACCCCCTTGCCGATGAGTCCTGAGAAAAGACAGCTTTCTACATTCAGCTGGTAGCAATTAAGGATGATGCCTTCTGGCGTGCACAGCATGGCAGCCACTTTTCAGAAGCTAATGAGTAAAGGTATAATGACCTCATGACCAATATGCAGCTACAAATGTTGATTATATTAATAATTAATTATATTAATTAATCTATAGTAACAATTGGAAGCTATGTTCTATAGAGGAGCTATGGGCCAGAGTGCTGCCCGCATGGCACGCTGAGGCTGCAGAGGAGGGGCTGCAGGGAGCCTCCCCAGCTGGGAGCTTGGGGGACAAGCAGGATGGGCCTGCAGTCCGGATGTGGCCCACAGGCCATAGTTTGCCCATCCCTGGCTTAGGGGAGTCTTTCATGTGGGTCCACACATCTGTACCTCAGAGTTCAGAGTGGTGAGGGAACCCTGACAGTTCCCCTACTTCCCTCCCACCCTCCCAATCCAGTTGGGAGAACTCAGAAGCACTGGGGAATGATGGATCACCGCTTGAGTGCTAGGCCTACTGACCACTAGGCACTGTTCCCTCTAAGCTGTGCGCGTGTGCGCACACTCACAGATCCTAAACCCTGCATACGCGGCGAAACACTGCATGCACAAAAATTTGTACAGAAGTACAAAAATTTGCACAGAAGAATTTTTTTGCGCACACGGCCTGTCAGAAATTAGCAGGAACATTGCCACTGAGCAAGCCCATCTCAGGACTTTGGGATTTGAAGGACTGTTGTGTCACAATCTGCCGGCTAGGCCCTCTGGCCTCCAAGAGGAACCTACTACAGATAGCAATTGATAAAATATTTTATTTGGCAGCTGCTGGGGTTTAAACATTGGAGACTTTCAATTCTTGCTAATGATGACAATCATGTTAGCTGTTGTTTGTTCTTTTGTTGAAAGAAGCTTCCTTGGGAGTAGGTCACTTTTTAACCCAGAGGAATGCTTGTCATTAACCTCACATTATTGAAATAAGACCTTAGCTTTTTTTCTTTTATAAACAACAAATACTCTTATAAACACAAACGTCTTTAAAGCAAAATACAGGTACCATGGAAATCTTTTTTGGAAGCTGAATGATAGATCTGGGTCAATTTTTCTGCTGAAGTAAATGCTGCTCCAGTTCTTTTGACCTGATGGAGTTTTGCCTCGTTACACAGCTAAGAATGTGGCCTCTTTTCTGGAAATCTCAGGGTAAGATCCTCTCCCACCACTCTGGCCCCCTCTATACCTGCATAAAAGGTATAGAGTGGCATAATACAGTTCCAAGCACCCTGGTTTCCTGAAGTGGAAAACAGTGATAAAACAGCTTTCTGATGACTGCTTTTCAAGAGGGTGGGCGGGGGAGAGGGGGCTGTGGGTAAGAAGGGCAGGTTGAGAATCCAGGCCGTATTGTGGCACATAGGTCAAAGGGTGGTGCCTGTCGTAATTTACACAGGCCTCCAGAGGGGGAAGCCCAGAGCAGCTCAGGACTGGAAGGGGACAAATATGGTTTTATGTCATTTTAGCTCCCTCCTCCCTCTGGCATGCAAAGCCAGTGCTACATCTCAAAGATGCTCAAGCACAGAATCTCAGTCCGATCATTTCATTCGTGAACATCTGTGTAAACCTCAGAGTCTGGGTACTCTGGTACAAATCCTAGCCCCTTTTTGAAGCCATCATTTCTGTACATTTGTTTTAAATAAGTTTGTTCTTTTATTAAAACTGTTGGATTAAAGAAATATTTTAACAAATTTAGAAGTGCTTCCCTAGAAAATGTTTACCGAAACAAATTTCAAAAACTTTTTACTGTATAATTAAAGACACAAACTTCCCCCCCCCCTCAAAAGATCTAAAGGTTTCTTGAAACCTCAGTACATCCCCCCCGCAGGTCCTCTACATCCTTAACAAAGACAAACTCATCTTTCCTTTAACACGCTGTGTAATGAAAAACAGTAACTACTACAACATAAAAGATTTTTAATCATCCAAAGTGGTGCCTCTGTAGTACAAATCAAGGAATTAGCAGCAACTGATTTTACATAGCAGATAGAACAGAAGTGCCTTGAGGCAAATCAAAAGCCAGAGTGTACTTTTATAAAATGCTGAGGCTGAATTTGATTCTCAGTAAGACTTAAACATGCCTTTCATAATAATTCTATATGTAATATGATGTTTGTTCAAGCGAGAATAAATTAAAATATACCTTTGAATGTTAACCTTGTGTGATCAAAATTGAAAAGCAAACTCCTTGCTTTACTTTCCAGACACCTGTTACAGCATTATACAGTGATAGTATTAGGGAACTATTGACTTGGATCTCTCTGATGCCTTATATAGTATTGTAAGGTGAATTTTGGCAGATCAGGTATAGAGGTCTGTCTATGGCCCCTCTGTGTCATTTGAGCCCAAGGGCTGAGCTCAGGGCCATGAGTATATAAAAGGAGTGACCATGTATGTTGTAGTGGAGGGCTCTTTTCCAGCTCCATGAGTTCTCAGCTTCTCTGCATCCAACTTCTCTGCAGTTAGTGGTACATAATTCCCAGAGAGTAGTGATTTATTTTTTTTAATGGAGTGGTTGGAAGATGAGAAGATACTGGGAGATGAGGCATATGAATGAATGAGTCCTCAAACTGCACTGAATGAACTAGCAACGGGGAAGAAAGAGTAAGGAGACAGACGTCACTCATCCTCCACTTCCCCTTCCCCTTATGGCTTCACCTATGCACGCCAGAGGAAGCGTGCAAATGCAGATGCCAGTATTCTAGCCCATAGGCTGGAACTGCAACCAGGGTATATCTGGAGGGAATGAGGTGGCATTTCAGCTTGAAGGGGTAAAATTTGGTTTCACTATCTTTTCCAAAGTACAGGAACTGAGATGGCCCCTGGTTCTATGGGATGAAGGTTCTCTGCATCCTCTGCTTCCTAAAGAATTATCCTACTGGATAATAAGCACAGTTAAGTATTATTACTGTATATACTTTCACTATGCATTAGCAGCCAGGCCCTAGTTAGAGCCCTCCACCCCCCCTGGGGTGATAGTCCAAGCTGTGAGCCAGGCACAGGGTTCACAGCAGAGAATCTACCAGCTTTTTCTTGTTAATTTCATGCCTCCAGCACAGGAGCATGAAATCAACAAGAATTTTAGCCAACAGCCCATGTAAGTAATGCAGTGTTCATGCGTCACACTAACTACACCAACATAAGCCCTGCGCCTGGAAGTATAGTTATTATGTTGGTGTAGTAGGGCACTCACAGTGACAAAAACCAGGCTGTAGTTTAGAGGGTCGATACAAGCTGTCCTATGTCGACCTAACTGTAGTGTAGACCAAGCCTCAGTGCCTAATTCCTTATAAAAGTCTTTAGGTAACTATAGAACTGAAACTACATGCAGGAAAGGTCTGGATGTGACCTACCTGACAAGAAGGTAAAATAGATGGATTTTTAGTTTTATTTTTAAGCTTATTGCATGTGAATAAACCCAGGTCCCAAGAAGGGGTGAGGCAGGCTGCCTGTTGTGTGACCCCAAGCCACGAGGGTGCACCTGGCAGCAGACCACTCATTCCTAAATATATATAGAACAGAATAGGCCAATGATTAAGGTACGGATATCTGCATTTATAAGCCTACCAGCATGTGATCTTGAAAATCTTGCTTGTAATTTTAGAAAGGCAACTTACATTCTAACTCTCATTCATGTTTATAAATAAGAAATGTGTTTCTTTTCAAATAATCATAATAATAAGAATAACCCAATAACTGCAAAAGAGAATGGTGGTGGTGACAGATGTTATTTTATTTTATTTTTTGGCAAACAATGTTTTTAGTAAAGAGAAAAATGAATTAGAATTAGAAGTGTTTATGGGTATTTCACACTCTTTTACTCTAATGCTTGTTTTATTCTTAGATGAATTTGGTATCATTTCGCAACATAATTAAGAGCTGTGATATTGCTTGATCTGCTTCTCTAAAGCACTCCTGAATGTCTGCTTAGAGAGGATAGGATACAGTAACTTGGCAAACTAGATTTTATTGGATTGGATGTGCTAGAGTAACAGAGTTAAAGAAAAATAGTTAAGGAGTAAGGAGATCCACTGGCCACTGAATGCAAATTTGCCTTTCAAAACTAGGTATTTCCAGGTTTAAAGCCAACTAGAAATATGTACAGCACTAACTCCTCAAATTCCAAATGTGACACTTTAGAATGTCCAGGGCCAGACCTGAATCTCTGAATGCAGCAAGGTCATTCAGGATTAAAATCCGTACCCTTCTTTACATGGAACTGTTATACTTCAAAGACTGTCTCTTCAAGACAATTTAAGACCTTTGTGATGGTTTCATTCTCTAGTCTTAAGTTCCATCTTAACTGAGCCAGGGGCCAGACTGTCTCACTTTGGGACCACATGTATGGAATTCACTCCCTGTGGATATCCTACAGGAGTCCCTTTGTAGCTGTGTTCAAGGCTCCAGGCAGCCTTTCTCTCATGGGCGATTGTGCTCTTCACTTCCCCTAAGATTAAGTTGCACTCATTTTTATTTTTTAACTTCTTCCTCTTCTTTGTTAACTGCAGGATGCTTTCTGTAGGAGGGTGAATTTTACCATGTGCTCTGAAAACTGTCTTTCTGATCTTCTCTGGCAAGTTGTTGTATAGTCAAAAACTCTCCACTGAACACTCAGCAATACCTGTAACTCTGGGGTCCTTTACTTGGTGCTATGAGATGCAGTACCTCGAAAGGAAGGAAGAGATACTTGAGAAGGTATGGGCCCTAATCTGGCTTCCACTTCAACAAATGCAACATTACATGTACACAAACTAGGGCCTGCACTTTTCAAGTGCAAACATCTGCTAAACAATGTAACAACTGAACATGCCCTTATGTAGTCTAATACCTGTCCCTGATGTGCTTAATGAGTCTGCAAAATATGCTAGAGAACAGGAGCAGCAAAGAGGGAAGTTTTGCAAGGGAGTTCTCCAGGTGAAGGAGTGACTATGTGACCCTTGGAGCAAGTTTGTTGTCTGTAAGTTTGTTTGTTGTGTGCTTGCTGTGTGCCCACTTGACTGAGGTTTATAGTGTGATCTGTTTGGGGGGACCATGTGCTCAGCCAATCAGCCTGCTAGGCAAGGCTGAGAGCTTTTTATGAGGTTTTGATCCCTAATCCCTTTAGGAGCCCTTAACCAGCATGCGGAGTTACTCAGGAAGAAAGGGTGTCTAAAAAGCCAGCTCCCAAAGCAACCAGAGGAGTTAGCAAACAGGGGATTTCTGCAAGAGATTTCGGAGGGAGGGAGTGAGCCAGACATAGCTAGTATTCTCTGAACTTAGGTTCCCCACAAAAACAACAACCTCGCCCCCGCCCTCCCCCCCCAACAGCTGCAATTGTAAAAGCAATTCAAGTAGAAGTCCAGCAGCAGAGTGGGTAGCCTTGTGAGCAGGTAGCCTTGTGAGCAGGTAGCATATGTGTGCATTTGGTGCAATCAGTTCATAGCCCTCAAAGACCAAGCAGAGGAGACAGGTAATAGTTATGGAGGATTTGATTATTAGACATATAGCTAGTGAGTTTGTGATGACAGGGAGAACTTCATGGTAAATTACCTGCTAGCTATGAAGGTTACAGATCTCTCAGACATCGAGACAGACTTATATGCAGTTCTGGGAGGAGCTGGTGGTCATGGTATGTGTAGGGATCAAGAACATTGGGGAAGATAGGAGAAAGGTCCTGAAGGCTAAATTTAAGCTGTTAGGTAAGATATTAAAGTTCAGGTCCTCCATGATGTCATTCTCTGAAATGCTTCCAGTTCCACGCACAAAGCCAGGTAGACAGGAGGAGACTATACAGGAAGGATGGGCTCCACCTAAACCAAAATGGAACCAGATTAATGGCATGTAAAATTTAAAAGGTTATAAAAGAGTTTTTAAAGTAAGGTCTAAGAGAAAGCTGTTAAGTATGGAGGAACACATGGTTTGGACAAAGACATCCCATAGGAGAGGATCTATTAATGGATATTCTCTATATCCTAGAAATGAGGAGAGGACTGAATTCAATAAAGTATGGATAGGAAGAGAAACAGTCAAATGAAAAAAAGTCCCATTCAATTATATCACATGAATAGGGCCCTACCAATTTTGTGGCCTTGAAAAACATGACACAGACCATGAAATCTGGTCTTTTGGGTGCTTTAACCCTATACTGTACAGATTTCATGGGGGAGATCAGCGTTTCTCAAACTGGGGGTCTTGACTCAAAAGGGAGTTGCAGGGAGGTCTCCAGGTTACTGTATTGGTGTCTCAGTTTTACCACCCTTACTTCTGTACTGCCTTCAGAGCTCAGCGGCTGGAGAGTGGTCAGTGTTGGCCAGGCTCCCAGCTCTGAAGGTAGTGCCCCACCAGCAGCAACATAGAACTGAGGATGGTGATGCCAAACCATGCCATCCATATGTCTGTGCTGCTGTCTGTGCCACTCCACTATAACCTTGTGACCTCCCCCTCCCAAGTCCTTTCTGGGTCAGGAGCCATACAATTAGAACACCATGAAATTTCAGATTTAAATAGCTGAAATCATGTAATTAACAATTTAAAAAATACTATGACCATGAAGTTGACCAAAATGGACCATGAGTTTGGTAGGGCCCTACCCATGAAGGTAGACAAAGACAACTAAACATGTATACAAATGCAATACATTGATGGGTGAACTTGAGTATCTGGTATTAAATGTGGATATTTATATAATAAGAATCACAGAAACTTGGTGAAATAATGATAATGAAAACATGGGAATACCAGGGTAAAAATATATATAGGGATGATAGAGTAGGCCATGCTGGTAGGGAAGTAACACTATATGTGAAAGAAATCATAGAGTCAAATTATAAGCTTAAATTAATCAAAAAAGTTTAAATCAATCAAACTATATATAGAATCTTTATGGATAGAAATTCCATGCTTGAATGATAAGAATATCATCTGACTAGGATGGGAACAGTGATTATCAAATGCTCAGGGATATTAGAGAGGCTACAAAAATAGAAAAATCAATAACAATGGGGGATTTCATCTATCGCCACATAGACTGGGTTCGTGTCACCTCAGTATGGGCTGCAGAGATAAAATTTCCACACATCATTAATAACTGCTTCTTAGAGCAGCTAGTCCTGGAATTAGGATGACCAAATGTCCCGATTTATGGGTCTTTTTCTTATATAGGCTCCTATCACCCCCCCCACCCCCTGTCCCGATTGTTCACATTTGCTGTCTGGTCACTCTACCTAGAATCCACAGGGGAAGAGGCAACTATTGAATTAGTCCCAAGTGGTACATAGGATCTAGTTCAAGAGCTGAATATAGCTGAGCTGCTCGGTAATAGCAACCGTAATGTGGTTACTTTTAACATCCTGCACGGGGGATAACAAAGAGATCCACGATAGGAGGATTACCTTTCAAAAAGGAGATCTATGCAAAAATAAGGACGCTAGTTAAATGGAAAGGAATAGTCACAAGAGTGAAATGCCTGCAAGCTGCATGGACATTTTTTAAAAACACCATAGCAGAGGCTCAAATTAAAAGTATATCCTAAATCTAAAATAAAAATAGTAGGAGGACCAAAAAATGCCACCAGGGCTAAATAACAGAGTAAAAGAGGTGGTTAGAAGCAAAACGTCATCCTTTAAAAACTGCAAGTCAGATACTACTGAAGAAAACAAAAGTATAAACTCAGGCCAGTCAAGTGTAAAAGTGTAATTAGGAAGGAAAAAAAAGAATTTGAAGAGCAACTAGCAAAAGGCACAAAAACTAAAAGCTGCTTTCTGTCCCCCGGCTGCAGTGCAGGCAGGGAAGGATGAAGGCCTTGTGCATCAGGGCCTCAAGGAACCAGATTAAAAGGGCTTCAGCAATCATGGAGCCTGGCTTCGAGGATGGAGCAGCCCTGCTTTTCTGGGGTGGGAGCGTGGAGGGAGCAAAGAGGGTTCTAGGCGCTTGCAGGTTCAGGACAGGAATGGGCTAGAAATTGCTTCCCCCACTCCAGAGCTTAGCTGACAGGTGAAAAGGCGCCCCTGTGCCAGCGCTGGATGGGGCTTTGGTGCATACATGGCTCCGCTCCTCCTGGGCAGCACCCTGCACAGGAGGGTCTTGGGCTTTCCCAGGACTCCAGCCTGACCATAGGCAGTGGAGAAGGAAGGAAACTTCTGACCGGGCTGCAGCTGTGCTAAGTGCTCTCGCCAGGGACTGGTACTCCTTATAGCACTGGGAGTGGGAAGTGCCCCGCTAGGAAGCATTGGGGCTGGCTGGGGGTGTGAAGGGGCAAAGCAGGGAGGGGACAGATAGAAGTGGAGCTGAGGGAAGGGGCAGTGAAGAGGGAGCATATAAAGGGTGGATTGATGGACAGCGGAGGTGACATGTGGGATGGTCACTTGAGCCCCAAACTTTAAATTGTGCTCCCCACCACATACACGATGGACAATTACGAGTTGCCTCTGCTGGGACCAGTGATGTTCAATATATTCATAACTAATTTGGAAAAAAGGGTAAACAGTGAAATGGCTAGTTTTGCAGAGGATACAAAATTATTAAAGACAGTTAAGTCCAAAGCAGACTGCAAAGAATTACTAAAGGAACTCACAAAACTGGGTGATTGGGCAACAAAATGGCAGAGGAAATTCAATATTGATAAAGTACAAAGTTACGCACATTGGAAAACATAATCCAAACTACACTTACAAACTGATGGGGTCTAAATTAGCTGTTACCACTCAAGCAAGAGATCTTGAAGTCATTGTGGATAGTTCTCTGAAAACATACACTCAATGTACAGCAGCAGTCAAAACGGATAATAGAATGTTAGGAACCATTAGGAAAGGGATAGATAATATGATAGAAAATATCATAATGCCAGTACAGTGAAACCCCGATTTAACGGACCCCGATTTAACGGACTTCGGATGGAACGGACAAAATTTAGGAGCAAGTCCGATGCATCCAAAATCCGTTAAATCGGGGGCTGGCTGCGGGCCGGGTCCCAGCAGCCGGGACCCAGGCGGGTGGGCTGACAGCTCCCGCCCGGCTGCCCGCAGCGGGGATCCGGGCGGGCGGGTTGACA
Organism: Sternotherus odoratus; assembly: GCA_032164245.1. Classification (NCBI taxonomy): domain Eukaryota; kingdom Metazoa; phylum Chordata; order Testudines; family Kinosternidae; genus Sternotherus; species Sternotherus odoratus. The sequence continues at coordinate 182,201,993 of JAVMKO010000002.1, read as the reverse complement.
GCTCCCACCCGGCTCCCGGCAGCGGGGAGCCGGGCGGGCGGGTTGACGGCTCCCGCCCGGGTCCCCACAGCGGGGAGCCAGGAGGGCGGGTTGACGGCTCCAGCCCGGGTCCCCGCAGCCGGGGTCCCGGGCTGGCAGGCTGCTGGCTGCCGCCGGGCGGGCTGGCTCCCGGCTCCCGGCCGTGATAAGTAAAACCTCTATATAACGGACTAATTCGGGCGAGGGGGTGTCCGTTAAAGCCAAAAGTCCTGTTATTTAATGATTTTTAAAAATTATTAAATAACGGACTTTTGGCTTTAACGGACACCCCCTCGCCCGAATTAGTCCGTTATATCGAGGTTTCACTGTATATAAATCCATGTTATGTCCTCACCTTGAATACTGCAGGCTGGTTTCCCCATCTCAAAAAAGATATATTCAAATTTGAAAAGGTATAGAGGAGGGCAACAAACATGATTAGGGGTATGGAATGGAATGAGGAGAGATTAAAAAGACTGGGATTATTCATTTTTAAAAAGAGACAACTAAGGGGCAGTATGATAGAGTTCTATAAAATCATGTCTGGTGTGGAGAAAGTGAATAAGGTATTGTTATTTACCCCTTCACACAACACAAGAACCAGGGATTACCCAATGAAACTAATAGGCAGCAGATTTAAAACAAAAATAGGGAACTACAGTACTTCTTCAGAAATTTCAAGTCAAGCTGTGGAACTAATTGCCAAGGGACGTTGTGAAGGCCCAAAGTATAACAGAATACAAAAGAATTAGATAAATCCATGGAGGATAGGTCCATCAATGGCTATTAGCCAAGATTGTCACGGATACAACACCATTCTCTGAATGTCTGTAAGCCTGTGCGTGCCACATGCTTGGACTGGACGGCGGGGATGGATCACTTAGTAAGTGCCCTGTTCTGTTCATTCCCTCTGAAGCACCTGGCATTGGCCACTGTCGGAAGACAGGTTACTGTGCTAGATGACCTGCTTGTCTGACCCAGTATGACCAGTCTTCCATTCTTATATGCTAACACGCAGTGCTGGTTTGTGCAGTGGCACTGTTCCGTTATAAGCAAAATTAACCAACCTCATTTACCATGGCAGATTCCAAAAGATCTTTGGTAATTTATTCCCACCAAAAGGTCATGAAATTGATGCCCCAGTGAGTCAATATAACCAAAGCCATTGACACACTGAAACATCCACTCCCTCCTCATCTGCCCCACAAATCTCCATGGTTCTTTGATCTGCAGTAGAAAAAGCACACATAGGATAGAAGGCGATACAGGATCTACCACAGGAAATGTTCCCAAGCCAGCCCCCCTAGGTTTGGAAGAAGCAAAGAAAAATCCTTCTCCATCACAGCACCTACTAATTTGTAGCTGGTTTAACTATTCTAGATGATCAATTGTCTTGATAATCCAGACTGCCTTCACTCAGCTCAGAATGCAACACCTCACACTGTGAAGAACTATCAGTCTCCTGCTTTGCTTCCATCAGCATCAATCAAATATGGAAAATTCATATTCCTTTCCAAATAATCAGAATTAACAAGAGATTAAGATGAATGAAATATGACCTAGTGCTATACATGCTACACATTTCATACCCACCTGAGCCTGTTTCAAAGTAAATCAATAACAACACTAAAGGTTTTATTAGAGTTAAAATTTTACCAGTCAACATACATTTTCCTATTTTATTTGCCATTGATTTGGACATGGAACTATCAACTGCATTTAATGGGGGAATTCTTCATAAAAATGGATGGGAGAATGAAGAGTTGAGGAGCTTCCACAAGTGACTTTAGCAGACTGCATCATCTGTGAGCAAACAGCCTGCCAATATGGACAGCCCTTTCAAAGGGTATGATCCAGCGAAGTCAGTGGGATCTTTCCATTGACTTCAGTGGGATTTGGATCAAGTCCATAGTGATTCAGTCCAGGTTATACCATTGGTAACCTGTCCTCCGATTTCACAGTATCTCGTCACTAGCCTGGACCATTATAGCCACCATAAAATGTACAGTTAATACCATTAAGTTAATATCTGTTTATTGTATGAGATCATGTCAATGTCTGAGAAATGTATCAGAGATAACCTATCAATTTCCAGATTAGAGGAGTTTGCTGCTTGGATTAACTGTAATCTAACTGGCAGTTGTTTGGCATTTGAAGTCTACTTTTTGTACGTCCAACAGTGTTTATATTTGATATGTACATGATTTTGTGTCATTTCCATACTGTGGTGCTGATGAATTCCAATTAAAAACCACCTTGCTGAGGAATTAAGGGAGGATGCTTTTTTCCTAAAAAGATTGTGACAGATGTTGCAACCACATCGAGTATCTTTGGGGATCATATTTTACTTTATATTTAAAGCATGAAAACCTCAAAAAGCATTGTATTGAGATGGAACAAATGGTATGAGTCATAGACTATTCATAGCCCTTTGTATCAATAAAGGTGATGTATGTGTGTTCTGGCCACCGGGAGAGGGGGATGTTCCTGTGAAATCTGGAATCAGAAGCATTAATGGAAGGATTAATGCAAAAGTCCAAGACTGGCTATTCAGATACTCTACATTTGACCACCTGGAGAATAAGGGTTGGAACAAGTTTTACCTTTTTTCAAGAGGCTGGTAGGAAAATCTTCTGGGGCTGCAAAGGCTACATTTCATCAGACTCAGAGTCTTCTTTCTGATCCAGCAAATAGACATACATTTCTACAAAGAGAAGGAGAGGTCTCAATCTCTGCTGAAGGGTCGAAAGGACTTTGGCATTCCTGGGCCCCATGCAGATGTGGGTGATCTTTGGTACATTCAGTGTGTATGTAGATTATTTTATTGTTTGCATGCCTTTTCTCTATGCCTTTAATCCTAAATAAATGCACTCTTCTGAGAAACAGCTCTGTGCTCATTTGTAACCTCTGACATACACTGTTCATAGCTCTCAGGAAGATAGCAGAACACAGGTGTTGGCCTTTAGGCAGACTGGCTTGTGGGTGAGATCCCAAGGAACTACAGAGGACTGCAGCCTAAGGGTGTGTCTTCACTACAGCAGTAGGTCGATTTCCCTTAAGTCAATTTTTTTAAAGCAGATTGTATAGAGTCGATTTTGTGCGTCCCCACTAAGCACAGCAAGTCGGCAGTGTCTGTCCCCACAACTGTGGCAAACATCGACATAGGGAGTGTTGCACTGTGGGTAGATATCCCACCATTCCGGCAGTCCCCAGCAGGCACCATTTCAGGGCAGCCGGGCACGGGGGGGGGGGGGGGAGAGGGCGGCGCGGAGTTGCTCGGGCGGGCACGGGGGGTCAGCGGAGCTGCTCGGAGTGGTGACTGGTCCTCTGGGGAGCAAACGGGCATTGTGGAAGGTTGGAGGCTAGTTATCACATGCATCCTCACTAGTTCACAATCGACCCAGAGAGGTCGATTTCAGCGCTACTCCTCTCGTTAGGGAGGAGTAAAGAAGTCGATTTTGAGGTCCCTTTAAATCGACTCAAATGGCATGCATGTGAGGACGGGTACATGTTTATATCGACTTAACGTCTCTAAAGTCGTTAAGCCGTAGTGGGGACCAGCCCTAAAACTCAAGTCTAGAGAGAGATGAGATGCAAGCACCTGCTCAGACAGAAGAGAAGGTTAGTGGCCTGAAACCTGAACTGGCATTCCTACAGCAGACCTCAAAGGTGCGGTTACCTAAAACTGTGACAGAAACCATTTGGGTAAAAGAATTGGTGAGAAATTACTGGAAGCCTCTAAATTCTTTCATGCATTTGTGATGGACTGTTTTGAGTGCAGGAGCCACTTTGTATTCATGACTTTCAGAGAAATTCCAAAATGGCAAGACTCACTGGATGGTTTCAAATGAACAGGTGAAAGCAAAGATACATTAAAATACTAATACATCATAGTACCCTTTAAATTATTAAAATTCCAGTAATTTTTCCACTGATAACTAAAGAAACAAAATTCTCATGGTCCAAGCTAAGAAATTAAAACAGAATTCAGAACAAGAGGAAGGTGAATCCCATTTTGTTACAAGCTCTTCTTAATGAGCATGTAGCACTTCACAGGATTAGGCTGTGGGATTTAGAGGCTGTGATGAATATTTGGAGATACATTATCCAATTTACTCTGTGCTCTTTGTGCTATCCAGTTCTGCGACTCCCCATAGCTTGATAAGTGGGCATAAGGGCTGCATAGCCAGTCCCTGCATCATTTTTTTACAGCCGAACGTGGATAAAGTGATGCAAGGAATTAGGGAGCAGTAACCAGTAGCCACCCACATGTGCTGCAGCAAGCAGATTTGTCCATAACCAAGAATCTGCTTGTGATTGTGGGTTTATTAAATTTAGTTCCATTTAGTTACAAAATACAAAGAAGATGAATGTTGACAATGGCCACCTCCTCCTTTAAGCCAAGTCTCCAACTAAGAATTCCAACTAAGTTTGTAAATAATTTAAGGAGTACACTATCTTTTACTACACAGCACAATAGAAGCCCGTTCCAGTTGGGGGGGGGGTCTGTGAGGTTTACTATTATACAAATAAAATACAAGGATAATTACATCAGTGGCAGCAGGAGGAAGCCATAAGAAAGGACCTTATCCTGTGAGGTGCAGACTGCCTCCTGTAAAATAATCAGCATCCTCAAAATTCAATTACTTCTGCTCCCATTGACTTCAGTAGCAGTTGAGTACACTCAGTATTTCATAGATAGAGACTGAAAAGGATAGTCATCCTGGAAAAAAGCAAACTCAGATATTTGCGAACAATACTAAATATATTCCCCTGAAGCCCAGATATTCAAGTACATGTCACTATTTGGAATGAATTTAGTGAGGAGCAAGACACCTAATTAAAAGGTGGCTGTGATTAATTAATGAGTGATGATTAATAAAACTAAATATTTATAGCTCAGCTTGCTGTTGATTTCTCAGGGTGTTATAATCATTTATCTGTATTTGAAAGGTGTAAAGACCAAGGAAGGAAAGTAATTTTCTTTTTTTAATGTGGTAAATGAGTCAAATAAAAATAGAATATCTGTATGGAAGAACCTCCAAACAGTGTCACTATGGCACTTTCTTCCCGTGGAAGTGATGACAGCTTCATGGCTTGAATCACGTAGGACTGAATTAGGTAAAGCACTTTAACACAGCCTTGGTGGAATAACTGCACACTGACAGAGAGATCAGCAAAATGCTGTAGTAGGTCTTTCCACTGTCTAAATTCTATTAATTTTTACCATGAAACAAAGCTTAGCACTGTGAGATTCCTTTCAAACTTCCCACATACGACCCTGCCAAAAGAGATAATTAAATGTGGAAGCCCGATTCTGAGCTCAGTTAAATTTGTGGAAACACTGTGGAAAATTTGTGGAAACACTGTGGAAACACTGTGGAAACAGCCTGGCTTTTCACCAGAGGAACTAAGGCCTTGTCTACACTACCCGTCGACTCCGGAACTCCAGCTCGACAAAAGGCTCAAGGCAGAGTTGACGGGGGAGCCCACTGTCAACTGCTTCTGCCATGAGTACAGCAAGTAAGTACAGCACCCTAAGATGTGTCAGCTTCAGCTATGCTATTCAGGTAGCTGAAGTTGCTTATCTTAGGTCGCCCCTCCCCCCTAGTGTAGACCAGGCCTAAGAAAAGGATCCTGCCCAACACAATAGACTCAGTAGTGAGTGGAGTTTAATGGCTGGATCAAGGTATTGAATGTCTGGATTCCTCGGTTCTCCTCTTAGGTCTTCCATGGGGTTGCTACATGAAATTGGACAAGCCACTTATCCAGTTGTAAAATGGCTATATGAATTATTGTTGCTGTATAGGTGCTCTCTGAGGCTTCAGATAATGACTGGAAACTGTTCTGAATTCTTTGCAGGAAAGGTGCTTGAGAAACAAACTGAAAAAAAGCAAAGTCTGCATTTGATTTGATCCACAGTAGTCCGGGCCTGTGTAACCAATAGGTGAACTAGGTAGCTGCCTTGGGCGCCGAGATTTGGGGGCGCCAAAAAGCGGTGCCCAATTATTTTTTTACACTATTGCTGGAAAATGAATGAATAAAGAAAAGAGAAACGTTGTTGAACGTGCATTTTAACTTGTCATTCTCCTGTACATTACAGCTATAGCCTAAGCCAGCTCTCCATTGGGGGCACAAGTGTACTTCTTCACTATGGTACAACGTGGCAATGACATCATTTTTCTCATCATGAAGAGCCCATTCTGACAGGCTGTTTATAATGCTAAGTTTGCTAGTTTTCAGAGATTGTCGACTGAGGCTAACTATTTTTGTAGTTATTTCAGATCTAAGTCTCTGGTAAGTGCTGCTGCATCATTTTGCTAATACTTTGTGTCAATTGTGTGTGTATGTTAAGTATTTGAGTGTATATGTTTATGTGCAAATATGAGTGTGTAGGTTGTTGAAATTTGTAATATTGATATCCTCAATTCTAATTTTATAAATGTTATTAATAACAATAAAGGATATTCTAAAGGTAGAATAAAATGTAGTAAATTTTGATATGAAGGAAGGAGGTATACATGACTAAAAATGTTGTATTTTTGAAAGTATTTTAAAAGTTTATAATAAGTGATGCTCCGGGGAGGGGAGGGCGCAAGGTGGAAGTTTCACCTAGGGCGCAAAATATCCTTGCACCAGCCCTAACAGTAGTCACAATTAAAACAAACTTTGCCAACAGATACTCTAGTCTACAGTATCCAAAGCACAGCAGATTTCCCATATATTTAGATTAGGAGCATCTGGCTATTTCATATAGGCTTTATGTAAAGTCAAAACAAAGAGGATCAATTAAGAGTCTTTTAGTTTGTGGCTTATCTCAGCATACAGGAAGTGTCTGCAACCTTGAAAATCATTTAAAGTGTAATATTTTCTTTGCTGAGTAGGAGAAAAAATGGAATATGGAAAATCTATTTTTTTACTATTTTGTTTTCAATCATTTCAGCCAATCAAATTGGTTATTATAAACATAATCTTGGAGTTTCTAAATACATGGCCAGATGAATTTATCTTCTCCAAAATTCAGGTTAATCTGCATGTTTCATCCTTGCTTAATAATCATAAATACATTTCTATTATGGTCCAAACAAATGTAAATCAATTTATGCCACTGGAGAGTAAAATCCTTATACACCTGGACCTGGTTTTGAAAATGTAAGCAATATGCGCCAACCTTTGAATTCACAGGTTAGCATTGAATTAATTCCACATAATCTCCATAAATGAAATAGATTGAAGTATCACTGCAACTGAAAACAGATACAGTCCTCTAGTTTATTGCATTCCGAGTTGGGGAACATGGCCTTTATTGCACTATTATCGGTGGATTTGAAATGACTCGAAAGATCAAACAGCACTGAAGCATCACACTGTATGTTCAAATCAGATGACCATTTTGCCTGGCAAATGCCATCTATATTTCAAAAGACATCCATGTTCTAATCAAAAATAAATTAGCAGACATGGAAACTTCAAGCACCATTTCTCATCTGGAACTCATGTTCATTAGTATATGTCTCATATCTATAACTCTGAGAAAAGCTAAGTCAATTCCCAAATTACCATAACATTCAAAACTAAACAGTAATGCATTTTAAAATGAGTGTATTGAAAATTGAATGCCAAAATAAATGATGGTACCTTTTTAAAATTAAATTACAAAAGACTTTTTCTTTGCCCTTTCTCTTGTTGTCATCTTCAGTTAGTCTAGCTGTCACATTTCAACTATTTATGCCCTACAATAAAAATGGCTTAGAACACAAAGGGAGACAAAAATACTACCCTTCTTAAGTAAATACCTGATAAATGAACTTGCCTGGTTATAAAAGAAATCCATTGTCTGGAATAACTTTACTTATTTCGTCTTCCATTTCTTTTGTTCTCCAGTCTTTTTTTTTTTTACTATGGAATTATTTCTATTTTGCATATTGTTTGCACTTTCTTCAATTCAATGCTGATTTCACAAAAGAGCCCTGCAAAAAACCAAGCCAATGTACATGTTTAACTTTTTAAGACATCAGACAAAACACAAATTTGCTAAAAAAAAAAAGAAGTTTTCTAAGAAAAAAATATAGTCAAAATATGAAATTTTGTGCTTCTTTCATTATGATCTTTTCAGAAAAAGAGAGCTGATAGAGATTATTCTATAAAACAGGTTCAAAGCAGCTGCTGATCAAGGAGCTGGCAGTTAAAAATGAGCCTTTCCAATAGCTTAGCCTTGTTGGAAAATCCCATTAAGTCCTATCTGCATTTTAAATGCATTAATACCTTTAAACATCCATCCCAGTGTTCATATGTGTATCGTGCCTAGCACAACCAAGAGAGCCCTTATTCCAGATTAAGGCCCCTATCTAATATGCTTATTTAACTACAACTCAGCCTCTTTGAGTATGTTAGTTACCATATCCACTTACAGCCTTTGAATAACCTCCATTTAGACTATCAGATTGGCAGATACTGTTTTCCCAAAATTTTATTGGAATAACAATGAAATTAAGTTGCTTTGGTGCTTTGATATATTGGCACAGAACATCTATCCTTATACGTAATTCTAATATGTTTCAATGTGGGCCACATTTTTAAACATAGCATCTAATTTTGTCCTTGGGATCAGTTACAGGTACAAGTAATTGAAGTATTTGGATATCAAAGTTCCTGATTGCAGACACAAACCATTATGTTAAAATTTAAATGCTATCGATTAAGACCACAAAAACAGAACTTTAGTAGAATTTCCCTTTACTCATTTGACCCATAAATCAAGATGTTCTTTGAAATGGTATAGAACAGCAGTTCTTTAAGTGTGGGTTGGGAACCCAAAGTGTGTTGTGACCCTGATTTTATGGGGCTGTCAGGAATTTCTGGGGCCCAGAGCTAAAGCCAAAGCCTGAGCCCCACCACCTGGGGCTGAAGCCTAAAGGCTTCAGACCTGGGTGACGGGGCTCAGGTTATAGGCCCCCCACGCAGGCCTCAGGTGGGATCAGGGTTTAGTTCTCCTTCATAGGGTCATGTACCCCCTCATGGGGTTATGTAGTAATTTTTGTTGTCAGAAGAGGGTCACAATGCAATTAAGTTTGAAAATCCCTGGTATAGAAGAACTTTCTCTCTGATTTTTAGAACCTATGCATGTGTATCCCAAATGTCCTTTCATTCTGCTCATTCCTCTTTTATGGATATACTAGCAAAAATACCCGGCGTTGCTCGGGGTATTTGTAATTGGAAACTGGGATGTAAAAAGACTACAATGTTTTTTATTAATACAAATTTTGTTCAGAAGTCTCATTTTGTCTAAGTAATTTCATTCTCTTGCATTTAGATGTGGTTTCTCCAATACATTTTCACTTTTTATGCGGCATAACGAATAGGGTCCTTTTAAAGAAAAAAACAGTGTATTTAATTATGTTTGCACTACACAACACTAAGCTCTCTAGTTATCTGTATTATTACATCATAAGTATGTCATAGAAAACAGCATGCTGCCCAGATGATGTTATGTGAGCTGTGTAGTTGATGTTAATGAGCTTTAAAGACTTTCACCCCTAGGGGGTGTAAGAGGTGAGATTTTAAAAATTTTCGATTCTTACCCTGATTAGGACCCTAAAGCCTATAACTGTACCAAATTTCAAGTCTCTAGCTGAAACGGTGTGGAAGTAGTAAGGGAACATACATACATACACGCATACACCATTTGACTTTTATATATAGAGATATACATCCTTCATTGCATCCTGACACAAAAATTTTATATTAAACAACAATTACTTTGTCTCAACCGTAGGAACAGTGATCAGTAGTAGGATGGCTCCATAATGTGCAAACCACTTCATGAGCCACCTCAAGGAAGAATTTGTGGGCAAATTCACAAGTAGATCAATGATATATTGATGATATTTTCATTCTCTAGGCAGACAACCTAAAGTCCCTCATAGACTTCCAGATCAACTTCAAAACCACAACCCATCTATCTAACTCTCTCTAGAACTCTCCCACAGCAATATCAACTTCCATAAACAGTTCCAACAATGGAACCTTACCAACAACTACATACAAGAAACCCACAGATTCAGAACTATTCCAAACACATCAAGAAAACTTTTATTTACATCCAGGCAGGATACACACCTTAACACAGTTAAAATCAACTTCGCCAAATAAAGACACTCCACCAGAGAAGTACATCACATTATGGAATGGGCCATTCAAACACTTCAAAGGAATCTGCTTCAATATGGAGCAAAAAACCCTCACTAACTGCACACACCTAGTTTTCACCTATAACCCCTCACTGGAACTGATACAAGGTATCATTAAACAGTTACCATCTACACTGGATGGGGACCACATCCTGAAATAAATATTTCCCAAACTCCCTATTCTAGCCAACAAACAATCCCTCTCCCTTACCCCCCAACAAGGCCCAGCTCATCATCAGAATCTCTTCACAGACCAGGAGACACAAACTCAAAGTGGCCCCAGACTCTGCCAGAACAATACATGAAAAACCTGTAGGCATATTTCCTTTGCTACAATAACACCCTCCACGATACATCTTTAGAGATCCAGGGGTGCCTATCACAACATGTGGTGTACCTCAGCTAGGGCAGTACATGCTCCAGCAACAAGTGGTTGAAATGGTACACTCACTGTGCTCTCAAATGAACTTGCACAGAAAAACAATAAAAGACCAGAACACTATAGGAGTGGTGGGTGGACACTTTTCACAAAATGATCACTTCATATCTGACCTCTTAGTCCTTTTCCTCAAAGGAAACCTGCACAAGACCTTCAAAAGATGAGACTGGGATCTTAAATTCATAACTTTGCTAGAAACTAAAAGTCATGAATTCTGTAAAGACCCTGGATTTATGGCTTTTTACTACAATCTGTAACCAACTAACCCTCCTTTGTCCAGGACTGCAGAGGTGTTAACTGCCCCCTTCACAGCATGTGTTAATTCCTTATGTTTAACAATCTGTTCCAGTTTGTATTTAGCTGTGACAATTTTTGCAGACCTCAAAAGCTCTGTATAATCTTGAAAGTTTGTTTCTCTCACTAACAGAAGCTGGCCAGTAAAAGATATTACATCACTCACCTTGTCTCTTTAATATCCTGGGATCAACACAGCTACACCACTGCAAACATATATACTGCAAGGTATTTTGTTAACTGACCATCATAAGCATGCAGTGGATGGTCACAGAGGCATAGTTTTTAGTGGCTGAACAAACAAGATCATGGAGATATCTTTCAATATGACCATATGAGACTTGAAATGCCAATCAAGCTATGGTTAGTCAAGCAAAATTTCTACTATACTCCATTGGCGTTTTACCTGAGTAAGGACTGCAAAGTTGAAACCTAAACCCTTCCAAGAGAATTTATGACTCTGTAAATCAAAGTAAAATATGTGGGGATGAGGAAATGTCTTTTCATTTAATTTGCTTTGCATCTTTTCCCTCTGGCTAGCTGCATTGCTTGGTTTTAAATTGTGTCCTTTTTCTTCGGGCATAATACTTTTCTGAACAGCGATGATCAATCATGCTGAATTATATGGTGGATTGGGGATGTGCACAAACATCTGCTAAGAAATAGGTTGAGACCAACACATTTTCACTTGTCACCTAAAACAGATTATTCGAACCAAATGTCTCTAGAAGCAAAAGTAAAAGACTTTAAGCACCTTAACCTACTAGGTCACTTGGAGACTGAAACAAATTACAGTAGCTATAAATTTTTAACAATAAAAAATGGTACATAGATTTTTTTTTCCTACTTGTATAGTGACCACTATAATATAACTCTTTACATGCACCTTTCAGTAGACTAAAGATTAATGTGGAGACAAGTCCCAGAGTCAGCACTTGCTAGACTGGAAAAAAAGGTAATTTCAGAATTACTGACTTGCTGAAATGGCAGTGGTCTTATAGGACATGCCCCACAGAACAGTCACAGGATCACTTTCTGCAATAGATAAGATTAGGATTTGGTTTCTATATCTTATTTTACAAGAAGGTAGAAATGCAGTCACTTTCCCATCATATCCCTATGAGTACAATTATCCCAAAGATAGTTCTTCAAGGAGCCAGAACTTTTTAATATATATTACAATTTTTAGAGTTGGGAGTCAAGCTGCAAAAATTCCAGTCTGTCTTTGGATTTCCAATGCCCCTATGTTTAGGAGTGATTTTGAACACCCACAAATATCCAGGATTGGAGGAACAAGGGTTCCGGGGCAAACCATTTTCTAATATTTTTTTTGTCATAGGGAGTATGTTTAAAAAAGAATTATTTCCATTTGTAATCAATGCAAAAGTTACAACCATATGACCAGAATCTCTATACATGTAATAAATATTGCTCAGGGGGTACAGAATAGCATCTGTAAGTCATAACAGAACATATAAATCTTTAACAAGAAACCTGATAGACAATGGTCTTTAAATCTGTCTGTAGCCTGTGAAAAGCCAGTGTAAAGTTATTCACATATAGTCCAGAAGAGGAGCCAGCAGACTATAAATGGTGAAAATGTAGATCACTCTTTTTCTAATTATGTGAGTTAATAAGTTGAACTATTTTAAAGGTCATGTCTACTGTCCAGCTCAATCAGTTCTCCAGGTGAAACTTCTCTTCGAAAGCTAGAAAGCTCAGCTCGAGAATATCACAAAATAAAAAACCCTCAAAATTTGTTGTGGAATTCAAGCAGCAAAATACCCTCATTTCAAAGTCCATAAACTCTAGAACAGTATTTTAAATATCTACATAAAAATGACTTATGTTTTCCTCAAAGCTGTTTATTTTTCCCCATTTTCATGCCTGCATGTCGAAATAATTCAGCCACAAGAGAATGTGCCATGTAGAGAAACAGCCATCTTCATAATATTCTACAGTTACATAGTCTGTTAGAGAGGCACATTTAGAGCTTATGTTGTCCCCCATATCATGACATTTGTAAACAGAAAACAAATGTGTGTTAATTGTTATGCTGAACCTGAAAATATAAGCCCTCAAATTTGCAAACACTACTGTGTGCACTTAACGTCACATATGTCAGGTATCCCATTGACAGATTTCTGTAGTGATGACCCACCCACCCCATGCCTCACTGTGCTGGTACATATTGTGAAATCCCCATGACCTGGACTCCACAGCATGGAAGAGATGAGGCAGGCCTTCCATAATTCTGATCTCTTAGGGGGCCAAAGCAAGCAAAATTTCTACTATACTCCATTGGCGTTTTACCTGAGTAAGGACTGCAAAGTTGCTGCATCTGGGGACTTATGCAGCCGCAGCAGACTTACTCTGTACAATACGTTATGGGAATTTTACTGAAAAGGAAACACCAAAAATAAAAAATAGAACCCATTTAATAACACCTGTTCAAAAGAAACATTTACCCTAAGAGAAGGAAATTAAAATATGCCACAGATTTATAAACAACTGCTATTCTCTCTACATGCTAAGAATGGAGGAAACCTTCAGTATAGGGGCTCATAGACATAAAAATGGATGGTTATGTAAATACCTCATACTGTAATCAGGGTTGGATTAAGGCATAGGCATTGTAGCCTTGTGCCCAGGGCCCCGGATCCTGGTGTTCCATGATTACATCAGTATCTCTTTCCTTCGACAAAAAATACATGTGAACCAAGTGTACCCAGTGCAGACTCTTAGAGGTGTAAACTATCCTGTGTAATCCAATGTCAGGCGGTAATGGGGTTTAGTCCCAGGACCCATTTCTCTGGGAGAAGCCATGTCAACACCAGTCCAACACAGTACTTTCTGCATGGCAGGAGGAGAGCAGTTCAGCTGTCCCAGCTCAACCACCTACTGCAGCTACTCCCACCTCTGGGGTAAGTAGTGGAGGGCACTCTGGGGCTTCTCCTTCTTTTCTGCGGGGGGAGATAAGGTTGGTGTCTCTGCCTTTGCTGCTCCTGAGGTGGAGGGAGGGGGCACTCCCTTTGGTGTAGAAGGGAATTCCATGCCCTTGCTCCTTGGAGAGAAGTTCAGCTCCCTTTGCCTCTATCATGCCATTTCGGGGCCATGTGAGTGGTGTTATTGAGGGCAATTTTCAGTTGCCTGGTACTTGCAAGCACCAGGTCCAAAGATAGAGATCTGGAATGCAACTCCCAAGAGGAAAAAAAAAAGGCAGATAATAATGAAAAGCCTCGGTATCAAGGAAATTCCTTATCCTCAAAAAAATCCTTATTTTGTCACAAAACCCTAAGCAGAAAAAGGTCAGAATTAATGTCCAATCTCAGTTAATCTCATAAACTACTTTAATTATTCAGCTGTTAAGAAGGTCACTTAAGCAGGTAATCAGAATAAGTGGATCCCAGAAGCCTCCACCTTAGACCACGTTCAACATTATTCACACAGATCACATTATCTGTTAGACTATCATTAAGCATATCTCCTAAAGATTTCCATGGCTAAAGATATCAGCAATGGCTGAGAAAATTTAGATACTTCCAACATCGGGGACACTTGCCTACCAGCAGGTAGTTCATTACTATCTGTCAGCAGTAGTGTTTTTTTTTTTAACTGAAATTTACCATGCACAAAATGGATCAGCCTCAAAGCTCTACAGTCTAAAAGCCTATACTTAGACACAGAACTGGCAACATATGTTCAGTGACAATCCATACGTACCCACCTTGCTCTGTGTAACCATGGAGAAGGACAACCTCTAGGAGAAAGTAGTTTCCATGAACATTCAGTCCTTAGCCTCTTTGCTAAGACTGCCAATAAAGAAATCAGTTAATGCTCATTGACATGGTAGCATTTGGGATGCAGAAACTCCTCCACTAAGACTCAATCCATTTCATGTCATCCATAAAATAGTCTTTAGATGATGTTTATTTCCAGTCACTTGTGACACAGTTTGTGGTTGGTGCCATAGCCTATTGCCAGTGCCTCAAGAACTATCCAATGTCATTATGTAACCAGTTTGGACCAAATACAATAAATGCATTATTTAATTTCAATGGATTGCAGGATGGAGATATTGAGAGAGAATATGAACAGTTAGATGACCTCTACTTCGCCTATTCTTAATATATATCCCACCAATTTTAATGGTAAGATTTAGTTTCTGTCTCTCTTTCTCTCAAACTCATCTACTTTCTGACAAGTTGAATTACTCTGCACCATTTTCCTGTTACAGCTAAGGTGTAGCTGATAAACCAGAACAGTACTGTACAACTTGTCTTATAACAGAAACAAATAGATTGACTCTTCTTACAGCAATTTAAAATTTCTTGTATATGTTTTAGAGAGGGGGCACTGTGTCCCATTGATGATCCCTGAACTATAATGTGCTTATATTACACTGCACTGTGTCATAGAATCGTAGAATATTAGAGTTGGAAGAGACTTCAGAAGGCCATCTAGTCCAACCCTCTGCTCAAAGAAGGAACAACCCCAGCTAAATTGTCACAGCCAGGGCTTTGTCAAGCCAGACCTTAAAACCCACTAAGGATGGAAATTCAACCACCTCCCCAGGTAAGCCATTCTAGTGCTTCACCACTCTCCTAGTGAAATAGTTTTCCTAATATCCAACCTAGATCTTGCCCACTTCAACTTTCTCCTTGTTCTGTCATCTGCCAACAATGAGAACAGCCTAACTTCATTCTCTTTGGCATAGGGATTGTGAATGGGGGAAGAAACACATGTTGCATTGTAGAATTTCCCAGTCCCAATCCCGGCAGAACACCTGGTATCTGTTCAGTCCCTTGTAGGGTTCTAATTACATCTTACTGAGATCTGACAGATACTGACCAGAGCCAGGTACTGGGTTATAATGACCACATTATGCTAATGAGACAATTCATAGGGAACAAGGTGGCAAAGGTTCCTAGTGAAACATTGCAACATGTTCTGTTGAGATCAGCACATATGTGGCTCCCATTAATGTATTATCTAGAAACCTCACAAATATTAATGAATTAATTTTAAAAACCGCTCTGGAAAGTAAGAAAATATTATCTCCATCTTACAGATGAGGAACTGAAACAAAGAGAAATTAAGTTACCTGCCCACAATCTGCATCAATACCAGGAAATTACTTCTGCTCTTCCAAGTCCTAGCCAAGTATAGCGCCGCAAGGTCCTTCTGCCTTTCTTTTTGGCAAAACATGAATCTAAAATCCAATATGCTGTGGATTGCCCTTTCAGCTAATCCTACAGAACTGACCCTAGTGAAGCTGCATTACCAGAGGAAAATGGCTCAAACACGGCA
This sequence comes from Sternotherus odoratus, assembly GCA_032164245.1. Classification (NCBI taxonomy): domain Eukaryota; kingdom Metazoa; phylum Chordata; order Testudines; family Kinosternidae; genus Sternotherus; species Sternotherus odoratus. Next base: position 182,185,742 of record JAVMKO010000002.1, on the reverse strand, counting down.
TTAAAAGGTAAGAAAACAAGATCCTCTGATAATCAATTAATTCCACTGTATTGGGAAGAAATTATCAATATGCACTCTAAATTTTTAGATCACTCACTTCTCTAGTACATAGTTGTGTTTGTTTGCAATGTTTTACAATTGGTAATATTATTTATGATTATCAGGTGCTTTACACTTCTGAGTACAGGATATGTTTGAGAGTAATGGTTCCAGCTTTAAAGAGAATCCAATTTATCATTTCTTAATTGCCTGCTTGGAACAAAGTCAAGGCAATTTCCCTTCCCATCTGACCAAAACATTACTCTGATTAGCCTTGAACATTTGATCTTTAGTATCTCGTATTTGGAGAGACTATATTATCAAAGACACCAATAGCTGCTCTTTGTACAATGTATGAAAAAATGCAATATTAAAATCAATAGTTCTGAAATTCACAGAAAAGTATCAGAAAAAAAAGTTTTAACAGGGAGTTAGAAACAAAAAGTACAGTTTTTATGGGACGTTAATTATATAAAATAGCTATTCCTTTTTGAGGAAAAAAAAAACAAATATGCAAAGATCTTAGCCCCAGATCCAGAAAGGTTTTAACTTCCACTGATTTCAATGGAAGTATCTATTTGGAAACCAGGTGCTCTACAGTAATGACCCGGACTCAGAATCTCCTCACTGGTGGCTCATCTCCTTTCCTCAGTCTTAACCTACATCCCACTTCTGTAGCTCCAGGGGTTAGAGCAGTGGTTTCAGAATATGGGAATCACATGTTCAAATCTCATCTGTGATAGAAGCACCATGTCAGACTTAGAATCTCCTCAGTGGTGATTCATCTCCCTTTCTTGGTGTTAACCTCCCTCTCCCATGTAGACGTATGGATCTTTCTTCATAGGTAAGAGGATTAGAGCAATGGTCTCAGAACATTTTCTAACAGCACTTTGGAGACTCAAGCTACTAACACCAAAGTTTCCAGAAAAAGGTATTAGGCTGAATTAATTAATGCTATTGACACAGGGGATGAGAATACTCAGAGGGGCCCCAAGACAAACAAACTCTGGGATTCAAAGCTCCAGAGCCAAAGTCAGAGCAACAGGAGCAGCACCAAATGAGGCAAGAAGAACCACAGGGTCAGCAATTTTTATGAGGAAAGAAAAATAACGGCAGAAGTTTGGGCAAATAAGAACCCTCAAAAGTGGGTGGCTGTCCAAAAGGGAGACATGAAGAACAACAAAATCTGTTAAGAAAGGTTAACTAGAAATGACATGCTGTCACGATCCCCACTTCAATGGAATTACTCACAGGCTCAAAGTTAAGCACATGCTTAAGTAATTTGCTGGAGTCGGGATCACGTGTGGAAGTAAAATGGCAGTTGCTTTTGTGCAAAAGGTTAAGTTTTACAGTACAATGGTGCTTTCCAGCCTATGCTATAGTTATGAGAGAAGATTTGCTCACATTGTTATGTCATTGTGTTAGTAGGCAGCTTCCAGGTGCGACATTTTATGGGTGAAAATGTGGCAAGATATAATAACCAACAGCACTATGGGGGAAATGCTGGTCTCCTCAGCATGCAGGCAAAGCTTATCAAAATTAATGTTAGATGGGCTGGTCACGTACCACAGATGGATGCAAAAGATATACAGTTGATCTTTGGTGAAGTGTCTGATGGAAAATATACATGGGATGGTCTAAGTCGGGGGTGGCAAACCTATGGCTCCGGAGGCATGTGCAGCTCTTCAGAAGTTAATATGTGGCTCCTTGAATGGGCACCGACTCCGGGGCTGGAGCTACAAGCACCAATGTGCCAGGGGGTGCTAACTGCTCAACCCCTGGCTCTGCCACAGGCCCTGACCCCACTTCCACTCCGCTGGGAACGGAGGCAGGGAAGCTGATGGAGGGCTGCTGACGTATTACTATGGCTCTTTGGCAATGTACATTGGTAAATTATGGCTCCAGCTCAGGTTGGCCACCCCGATCTAAGTAATCACTGAAAATATATAGTCTAAGAGACATTTCATTATTGACAAAGAGCATGTGGAAACTATGGCTACCAAACTAAACAGCAAAAGATGAAGTGAAGCTGTTTGAAACTAAGCCTATGTGACTGTACAATAAAGTACCAACAACACCTGCACTAGTCACAGTCAATGCATAAGCCTAACCAGCAATACCAGTTTGTGTGCCTGGACTGTGGCAGAACATGTAAGACCCAAATTGGATATTAAAGCTTAAATCCATACAATTTTTGTTACAAGTGACAATGATCTTCTCGTTTTCTGTATTCGTCCTACAATTCATCCTACCGTACAACTTGTTTTCTCAACTGTATGGGTGACAGTTGGGCTGAAGTTTGCAAGGAAATCATTTTAGGGGAGAAAACTCATGTAACTTATGATCCTTTCCTTTCTGTTTTGTTTTTTTGTGTGTAGGAGTTTGCAAATAATAGGTGTTCTCTCCTTTTATTTATTTATTTTCCCACCCAGACTCATTATTCTGCATTAAACTACATTCAACTGCATTTGTCATCTATTAGTCCAGTTATTGACTGCATTGTTCCTCATTATTTACCGTTCCTCCTAATTTAGAATCACCTAGGAATCTTGCTTTCTGTAGCATTATCCAATTCATTTATATGAATAAAATAATAGAGGACACAGCAGTAATGCCTGCAGTACTAGCACTTCACTAATAACTTCTGCCAAGTTTATAAAACAAAACAAAGAAACTACCTACTTTTGTTTCTTGTTCACTTGCAAATATTTACCCTACTGAGGCAAATTGTGTTGTGTGATTTTGCACTTTAGACTTTAGTCTGTGCTAAAAAAAACATAGTTTCTGATAACTAGGCTTAGAAGGCTTAGATTTGTATTAGTAAAGGCCAATAAAGGTCAGTTTCACTTTGCAGACATAAACATCCAAAAAAAGATTTGCATGGATAATAATCTAAATGTATAGTTAGACAAAGTAATAAAAATGCTGCCTTAGAACTTTGATTTAAGGATGTTTACTTTGTATATTTTGACATGTGATGTTGGCAATTTGTGTTTTAAGGGTATGAAGCTTTAACTTTTCTAAATCAACATCTATTGTCCATAAATAGTTATTGTCTGACATCCACCCTGCAATTGTGAAAATAAAAATAGATAAAAATTAACTCAGAAATAAATATTGATATTACCCACTGAAATTATACAAAATTTAAAATTGAATTCCACCAAGCCTACTGTTAACACAGTATTTGTACATTTTATATATAATACCATTAGGCAGATATATACATGCTTACATGCACTCTGATGTCTATGTTCATATAGAAAGAGTAGTTAAACTAGGATTTTGGAACAAAAGGACAATTTTAAGTTTATGGACTATACTGTCTAGTCATAACATTAAAAAAGTCACACCATTAAAAAGGCAGCACTTCCCATTCATTACCATATACTGGTGTCTGAAAAGCACTGGTTTTCCCTATATTTAGAATATGAAATAATGCATCTGTTGGTAAATGTTGACTTGTTCATGACAGTGAAAGAATACATTGGACAGCACGATACCTGAGGTGCTTTAGAAAATTGTTGATTATATACATATACTCCCTAATCCTGGAAATCCTCCACATATTCAACTTTCCAAGCTAGAAGGCTCAGACTCAAAATATAAGGCTTTGGTTCATAATATATTGTTGTGTAGGTGTTATCTTCAGTGCTGTGTAGTTCTTTTTATCTAAACAGTTAAACTTCTTTCAAACCTCCTTTAGCTTGGTTACTGATTTTTCAATTTCTTTCTCTCCCTTAGGATAGATTAGATATATGGTTGTTTGCTTGTTTTTGTAAAGCTTGAGTATTTTAACCAACTCTATTCTTCTAGAATCTAAAGCATTAGAATTATGTGGTAAGTTGTGATTATATTATAAGAAGACATACACATTTGGGTTTTTTTTACCGTTGTAAAATTACATTGGGATCTGATCCAGATTCCGTTACTGCATCCAGCTGTATGGTAAGAAATTTAATTTTTAATTTAAATATAGCAAAATGTTATAAATTAATGTTCTAAACTGACTTGCCAATTTTCAGTTATAATGCTCAGCAGTTATTTGTTTAGCTTTTACATGAGATGAGCAAAAGAAGTCTCAAATAAGGTTTAAGATCATTTTGCGTTGCTTTCTAACAATTTTCTAATTTGCTATTTTATAAAAGCAGATTTTACAATAAAAACATTATATACCAAAATATTATTATGCCAAAATATATAGCACAACAGAATTCTGTTTATGGTGATTGCTGTCAATGATGCCAAGTCAATGTTTTGTGATTTTTGGATGGTTTTCTTTCTTTATATGTGATACCTTATCACAAACACTTAGGAGCCTCTTGTTTGCTTAGTTTTTGAAATGTAAATTTACTTCTTTTAAGAAACAAAACAGCACTATAAAGCGGAGACAGCAGGGGGTCATACATCAAAGGGCAATCAAAAAAAGTATAACACAAACACACACATATATTCTCATAGGTATGGATATGCTAAAAGGTTGAGAGAAGAAGAAACTAGAGGCAAATGGGTAGTGTTCCTATGTGTCATAATCATATAAAATAGTTAAACTTATCTGGTCTCCAGGTCACTTTTTAAAATGACTTTTGGTCAATTTCTAAGAAGGGAAGGCAAACTGTAAATATAAAACTAGGACCCACTTTTCTTTATTTCTCTGTGAGATTTTCTGTGTTAAATGTACTCCAGACCCTTGTAGACCAAGTAGCATTTGATTTGATTAAGAAAATCTCAAGGCAAAGTGCAGTTCCCCAAAAAGTCCTCCCATTCTCTTTTTAACTAAGTATCTCTCAAAAGGAGCAAATTGTAATATATTCCCTTCATAACTTTTCTTTACAAGAACGCTGCAATTGGGTGACATAAAACAAAAGAGATTTATTTACACTAGTGTTTATACACAGTTCAAAAAGGAATAGAAAATAAGCAGAGAACAGAATATCAGAGAAACAAAGAAACACATTTTACCCTCAATGTACCTAAGGGTATGTCTTCACTACAGGACTAGGTCGATTTCCCTTAATTCAATTTTCTAAACTCGATTTTAGAAAATCGAATCAGTGTGTCCCCACCAGAACAGCAGGTCGACAGTGGTCGACACTGTCTGTCCTAGAACTTTTGCAGGGGTTGACATAGCCCGCATTGCACTTTGGGTAGGTAGCCCACAGTGCAATGTGTGCCAGACCCCCCCACCACCCAAGCAACCCCGTGGACCCCCCCGCCTGCCTGAATAGCCCCCCCGCCGGACACCCCCCCACCCGAGGGGGGGGGAGCCGGCGCGGGGCTGCTTGGGCGAGGGGGTCAGCTGCCTGGTCAATTGCAGGTGAAATTGACCAGGCAGCTGACCCGCTTGCCCAAGCAGCCCGGCGCCGGACCCCCGTCCGCTCGAGGGGGGGGGAGCCGGCGCGGGGCTGCTTGGGCGAGCGGGGGGGGGGGGTCCGCGGGGCTGCTCGGAGGTCAGAGGCTTAACTTCAGATGCCTCTTCACTTACTCACAGTAGACATAGAGAAGTCGATTTTAGGGTATGTCTTCACTACAGCAGTAGTTCGATTTCCTTTATGTCGATGTTGTGAACGCGACGGTATACAGTCGATGTTGTGTGTCTTCACTAGGCACAGCTAAGCACAGTAAGTCGACAGTGTCTGTCCACAAAACTTTTGCAAGCGTCGACATGACGAGCGTTGCACTCTGGGTACCTATCCCACAGTTCCCTGATCCCCCAGCAGGCACCATTTCGAGTGCTGCACTATGGGTAGGCATTTCCAAATTTCGCGCCCTTTTTCCGCGCCGCCCACCCCCATTCCGAGCGGTGCACTGTAGGTAGGCATCCCATAATTCGCGCCCTTTCTCCGCCGTGCTAACGCCATAGCATTGCAAGCATGGAGCCCGCTGACACCACGGCTGCAGTAATGGCTGTTGTGAGGACCTCGATCACGGTTTCTGAGTTCCTGCTGCACCGTCTGCAGAGGAGGAATGCGATCCGGGGAGAACTGCGCTTTCCGGAACCCGACGACAGTGAGGAGGAGATGGACGAGGACAGCGGGGACGACAGGGACACTGACGTGCACAGCGGGGATGACAGGGACACTGACGTGCACAGCGGGGACGACATGGACACTGCCGTTTTTGCAAGTAGGGCGACTGACAATCTGTCAAAAATGGTGGCAATGGGGCAGGCTCATGCCATCGAACGCCGATTCTGGGCCAGGGAAACAAGCACGGACTGGTGGGACCGCATAGTGCTGCAGGTCTGGGATGACTCCCAGTGGCTCAGAAACTTCCGCATGCGAAAGGGCACCTTCATGGAACTTTGTGACTTGCTGTCCCCTGCCCTCCGGCGCAGGAATACCAAAATGAGAGCGGCCCTTACAGTGGAGAAGCGAGTGGCGATAGCCCTCTGGAAGCTTGCAACGCCAGACAGCTACCGGTCAGTGGCGAATCAGTTTGGGGTGGGTAGGTCTACAGTGGGCTTTGCTGTGATGCAAGTAAGCAGGGCAATCGTCGAGCGGCTGCTACACCGGGTTATAAACCTTGGAAACCTGCAAGCCACAATAGATGGCTTTGCCGCCATGGGATTCCCTAACTGTGGTGGGGCTATAGATGGGACTCATATCCCTATCCTGGCACCGGACCACGAGGCCGCCGAGTACAGAAACCGGAAGGGATATTACTCAATGGTCATGCAAGCAGTGGTTGACCACAAGGGACATTTCACCGACCTCTACGTGGGGTGGCCGGGAAAGCTTCATGACGCTCGAGTGTTCAGGAACTCTAGGGTTTTTAGACAGCTGCAGCAAGGCACTTTCTTCCCCGACCAGAAAATTTCCGTGGGGGGGGGGTCGAAATGCTGATCGTGATCATTGGGGACCCAGCCTACCCCCTAATGCCCTGGCTTATGAAGCCCTACACAGGAGCCCTGGACAGGGGTCAGGAGCTGTTCAACTACAGGCTGAGCAAGTGCAGAATGGCCGTGGAGTGTGCATTTGGCCGCTTGAAGGGGAGATGGCGTTCCTTACTGATTCGCTCAGACATCCGCGAGAGAAATATCCCCATTGTTATAGCTGCTTGCTCTGTGCTCCACAATATCTGTGAGAGCAAGGGGGAAACGTTTATGGTGGGCTGGGAGGCAGAGGCAAATTTACTTTCTGCTACTTATGAGCAGCCACACAGCAGGGAAAGTCGAAGAGCACACCGTGAGGCCCTGCGCCTCAGGGACGCCTTGAAAGACAGTTTTATGAGTGCCCGAGATGGCGTTTGAGAATTTGCTCCCTTGCTGTGCTCTAAACCTGCTGCCCTTGAACCCTCTTTCCCTCCCCCCTCCCCATGCTTTCCCTCCCCCTTACCCCCTCCCCATGCTTTCCCTCCCCCATCCCCATGCTTGCAGAGGAAATAAAATCACTGTTTGAAAAATCATGGTTCCTTTATTGGTTAATCGGAAATACAAATACAGGGGATCACTGTCCTGGTATCCTGGAGGGAAACCGGCAGTCGCAGTGGGGGAGGAGCGGGCAAAGGAGGGGGGGTGGGAAGGGGGGAGAGGAGGGGTGGGCAAGACACAGCAGCTTTTAAAAGTTTTCCGAGAATGTCAGCCTGCTGCTGCTGCTGCTTCTGCTGGCTTGTGGGGTAGAGTGGAGCGGCCCACGTAGCTTGCCCCCCCGTGTTCTCACCCCGCGTCTGGGTGGGGAATCTATGGGAGTTGGGGAGGGGGGGAGGTGGTTACACAGGGGCTGCAGAGGTGGTCTTTGGGCATGCTGCAGCTCCACCAGAGATCGCAGCATGTCGCTCTGGTCCTCCATTATGCGGAGGAAAGCATCCATGCGTCTTTCCTCACGCTGTTCCCTCTTTTCTGCAGCGGCTCTCCATTCCTGCCTCTCTCGATTCCTTTCCTCTCTCTCTCGATTCCTTTCCTCTCTCTCTCGATTCCTTTCCTCTCTGTCTCGATCCCTTGCCTGTATCATTCTTTCCCTCCAGTCCGTCTGGCGGGCTGCCTCAGCGCGCGAGTTCTCCACGAGTTCAGTGAACATCTCATCGCACGTTCGCGTTTTCTTTTTACGCTTTCTTTTCTGCGGTGCACGGCGGGAGGAGGAGGCCGGGGTATTCTGAGATACTTGTTCATCTGTGGGCGAGTGTGGGAAACGAAAGTTTGAAAGTTATGAGACAGATACATTCAAGGTTAGGAGGCAGATGCAGTCTCGGACGGTACACAATGGGAGTACTATGCCATTTGCAACTTCAGTATTCAGAGGCCTGATATGATTTCTGTACAAGGTCATGTTCTACACCTAAAACTGACTGAGAAGCTCACAGAAAAGTCAGAGCATCTCAGACACATATGCGTGCCTCAGCCCAAGACGGCTTCTGAAATCACCGTGCAGCCGGCCATGGTAAGTTAAAAGTGGCTCTTGCATACTGTAGAGTAACCCCGCCCCCTTCCCCCCACCGCGTGGCTGGCTCCCACTGAAACCGCAAACTGCAAAGCAAATGCCAAAAAATCTCTCGCTGAGGGCTAAGGTCTTTTTGGGGCTCTTCAGACCGCGTGCAGACTGCTCAGATTCCCTGCTAGCTACCGCTACGGGCTGGGGGGGGGGGGTTGGGTGCGCGTTGGATCTGAAGCGGAAGAAACCGCGTGCAGACTGCTCAGATTCCCTGCTAGCTACCGCTACGGGCTGGGGGGGGGGTTGGGTGCGCGTTGGATCTGAAGCGGAAGAAACCGTGTGCAGACTGCTCAGATTCCCTGCTAGCTACCGCTACTGGCTGGGGGGGGGGGGGCGGTCAGCGTTCGTGGGGGGGGGGGCGGTTGGTCGGTCCTCAGCAGAAAAGAGTACTTTGCAGCTGGGAATCTTTATCTCCCTACTAATTGCAGTCCGTATCTCAAACAGGCAACCCTGAATGACATCACTTTGCTGAGAATTTCTCGGAGAGATAGGGAGCGCATGCTCCTTGACTCCATGCAAAGTCCTGGTCCATACGCCGCAATGCTAGCCTGCTCAATGATACCAGACAACTTACTACTTTCGTGGCGTGGGTTGGTGTCCTATCACGGGGGACCACATAAGGCGGCTCTCCCCAGAAATCTGCTGCGCTGGATTCATCGCTACCTCCTGGATAGCTTCCTTGAAATGTCCGCGGAGGACTTCTGGTCAATCCCGGAGGATATTGACAAACTCTTTGAGTAGAAATTGACCAGCAATGAAAGCACGCTAAGTCCTTAGGGCAAGTTACTCATTAATAAATGCTTCCTTTACAAAATCACGTGTCATGTAATCACTTAAAAAAGAAACACTTACCCCCCTGGGAGGCTTGGGAGGGTACTGGCTCCAGGGTGACAAACAGCTCCTGGCTCTCTGGGTACACAGGTTCTCCGCTGGGCTCCTGCTGCTCCGTGAGATTTTCCTCTTCATGCGCGTCCTCCTCGGAATCAGCCTCCTCCCTGACGATGATCCCATCGGTGGAGTCCACGCACACCGGCGCGATGGTGGTGGGGGCGCCCCCCATTATCGCATTTAGTTCATTGTAGAACCTGCATGTCCGTGGCGCACCCCCTGATCGTCCGTTTGCCTCCTTGGCTTTCTGGAACGATTGCCGCAGCTCCTTAATTTTCACGCGGCACTGTGTGGTGTCCCTGTTGTGGCCCCTTTCTAGCATAGCCTTGGAGACCCTTCCATAGGTGTTGGCATTCCGTTTGTTGTTTCGTAGTTCCAACATCACGGATTCCTCTCCCCAGATAGTGATGAGATCCAGCACCTCATGAGTGGACCATGCTGGAGTTCTTCTCCTCTGGCTGGTCTCCAGGGTAGATGAGCTCTGCATGGAGTCTTGTGATGCTGAGCTCTGCATGGCGGCTAGTGCTGCTGATAGCTCTGAATGGCGACTGAGCAGTTCAGGTGAGCTGGCCACGCTGACCAAACAGGAAATGGCATTCAAATGTTCCCGGGTCTTATCTACCTGGCCAGAGCAGCGAGTTCAGAGTGCATTGCAGAGTGGTCACAGTGGAGCAGTAGTGAGGCAGTCCAGAGCGGTCAGAATGGAGCATTGTGGGACAGCCTCTGGAGGCTATTAATGTCGGGTTCCGTCTTCACTAGCCCACGGTCGAGCTTGGAATGTCGAGATTAGCCTTATGTCTCTGGTTAGGCTGGAGTGCCAAGATCGATCTTTAAGGCCCTTTACATCGACGTTAAGGGCATGTATGTGAAGACAGGTACACGTTTACTTCGACCTAACGTCGTTAACATCGATTTAAAGTGGTAGTGAAGACATGCTCTTAGCCTTCTCTCGTCAGGCAGGAGTTACAAATTCGATTTTGAGGGCCCTTTAAATCGACTTTAAGGGCATGTATGTGAAGACAGGTACACATTTAATTCGACCTAACGTCGTTAAGGTCGAATTAAAGTGGTAGTGAAGACATGCCCTAAGTAACCAATTAAGGAAATGATACGCACATCACCAGTTCCTTTCTTTAGTGCTCTCTCTTAGAGTTGAAAGTCATAGCTGAAGGCAAAACATATCCTTCTTGGCAACAGTGAAACTTGAACAGCCTTCAGACAAGTTAACTTCTACCTGCCTCATCTCCTGCCTTCTAAAACCTCCCTACCCAAAATTATCCAAGAAAGTGTATCTCAGAAGTATTTGCAATGCCAGCAAGTTACAATAAATCTGGGGGCGTGCTGTGCTGTAGTTCTTGGGTAAGGATACAAATAATGAGACATAAAGGATATTTACAGTAAATCAACAAAATAATTGTCTTTAGAAAGACAAAGTTCAAAGACTACTCAAAGCAGACCCTTCCCCAGTGACAATATGTGGAACAGCAAACAAAGCACATTCTTCTTATGGTGCCAAGGGAAATTAATTAATTCATTACAGCTGAGGCTAACCTTCCTTCTTTCATAGGCAGATCAGTGACAATCCTTACCCTGACGTTATGCAGCTGTGGTCTTTTCTCTGCTCAGATCAATGGGTTAACTTTCTTCCTTCTTATCACTAGTTAAAAGGTCCACAAATCCCTCATAAATCATTTATGCATCTTTGGTAAATGTAAATGTGCAAACTTGTTTTGAATCCTATTGAACTCTTAGTCACAACAATTACTTTTGGCAGAGTTATATTAGTTAATTATGCACTGTACAAAACTCTATTAATAGTATTATTAAAAGTATTATCAGTTTTAATTTGGTTGCCTTTCAATTTGATTGAAAGTCCTCTTGTCTTTGTATTATGAGAAAAGATAACTAGGAACATTGATTTATCTTCTCTACGCTGCTAATTATTTTGTGTAGCTCTAATGTCTCCTTTCTTTGTCTCCTCTCTACACTACTACCATCCTAATCTTTTCATTTGCTTAATATGGAAATATGACTATGATCATTTTGGATACCCATCTCTGTTCCCCTTCTATTCCTACTATACTGTTCTTGAAATAGAGTCACCAGAACTGAATGTCTAACTAAATCACATAAGGTGGTTCAACTTTATGAACTACTTTACTGAGATGCTCAAAGAATTGTAGTAGATTAAATAAGCATGATTTTTCTTTTTAGAAACTCTACAGGTTCATTCCTATAATATTGTGATTATATGTAGTATTCGTTTTATAATTCTGTCTTTAATGACTGTTTCTACTTAAGTTCCCAGGACTGAGGTATATCTCACTGGTCTCATGTTCCCAGACTCATGATTTGCAGTTGTTTTAAAGATAAGTAAAACCTCTTTTGTTCTCCAGTTCCGCTGTATAATTGTTTACTTAAATAAAATTATGTATTTTTGTTAGCAGCTTAGACACTTTTAAAATTCCTCCAGAATGAATTCCATTTATTCTGGAACCTCTCCTTTATACACCTTAATTTCTGGCAGTGCCTCATCTTTATTACCTGAGAAGAGCAGGTAAAGAGGTAACTGCCTAATGTTCTGTGTGGTGAAGAGTGATACAAAAAAATCATTTTGGTTATCTGTAATATCTCCCTTTACTTTTTCTTTAATCCAGTGTAGTCTTTGATTCTCTCACAGACCTTTCGCTGCTGGTGTACTTCAGATAGTTTGTACATTCTAGGAACAGAGCGATTGCCCTGGGGCACCATACCATGGCTTTTTCTCCACCCTGATTGACTGGGCTTTTTTACTTGCCAATTGGTTGCCTGTTCAGGGAACACGTAAAACATGTTCCAACCTGGTCAGCCAAACAATTAGGGCTGCTACTGCCTTTAAGGCACCATAAGGGGTATGTCACATATTCCCTGCAACAGTCTGTATTGGGGAGACTGGAAAGAGAGGTTCTGATCCTGAAAGGTATTTAGGTGCTTCACTTCCTTTGATTTCAATGGGAATTAGGCACCTAAATACTTTTGAGCATCTGGGTGAAGGTCCAAAGACACAGCCCCCTCTGCAGGGTTTAAATGGTGCCAAGGTTCTTGCACAGGCCCTCTGCTTCTTGAGTGGATTTCGTTCTAACTGCCCCCAGTAAATGGAGCACCTGTTATGGAAATTTGAATCATTTATTACTTCTATGATGTAATAAAATGAAGAACCTCTCATATTTGTGGGCAAATAACAGTGTCTCCAGTTCTTAATCTAAATCGAACTGCAGAGTAGCTAATAAAAATATGTCATGACTCACAAAGTTAGGTTCCCTTAAACTCTTTATGAGTTATCTGTGTCCCATATCATTAGAACCTGAACGTCATCAGTGTAGTCTGCAGTAACTATTAAATTTATAGCTGGAAGATAAGACCCAGATAAAAGAACAATTACTTTATACCAGTACTAAAGACAAAAATATGTAGATGTTGTTTACAATGAATACTTGAGAGAGGCAACCGTTTTACAGGAAGTCTCTGTGCTGTGGAAGATCCATTCTCTGCTTAAATAGCCATTGTTTTTTCTGTTTTTATAATGTTGACATTTAATTTTAAAATAACACTGAAGACTTTATACAGTCATGGGATATAAAGAGCTGAAAACAATTCCACAAAAGGCTGAAATAAAAAAATATCTTTCCATGAACCCCTGGCAAATTTTCTCCTCATTTTATTTTCACTTCTTTAGAGTAGTGAATAATACATAGGCTAGTTTAATACTGTAGAGGCTATTTAATGGGGTTCCACGAATATTACCTGAATGGGATGCAATGTGTGAAATCCATCCTGATCGCCTCACCAACTTATAAGAAACAAGATATACCCCATGAGTTCACCAGCAACTCAAGAAATCTCCCAGATGGAAGAAACAACAGCCAGAGACAGCCAAATATCACCTGACATCTCCCCCAGGGAAGGTTGTTGAGTGAGGTCTATTAGACCTCTAGGATCCATAATTATTTTCCTTCTGCACTAACCAGGAAAGAAAATGTTGTGTTGGGAATGCTTATTTGGACTGGAAAAAATGCATCTGTACCTAGCACAAAATTCAAGGGAATCTGATGTGCCACTGGATGGGTCTTCATCCTTATAGATTGCACTGAATGACTCTCACAGGGTGGGATGGGGAAGTGGTCACACTTATACTCAAGTCAGCTGGTCTCAACAGTACATTCACTAATATGCAGTGGCTGCAGTTGCTACTTTAGTCCATGGACTGGAATAACAGCTGAAGAAGGGTTTACTGTCATCAGGATTATTAGCTCAGGGTTAGAGGATCAGACTTCAACTCCTCAGGACCCTTTCACTACTCCATCATAAAGTCCAGTTACTTAGTCTTTAGTCAGGTAAAATAGATTGCACTCTAGGAGCAAAGGAGACATAGCACAGCTAAGAGCATAATAACTTTCTACAGAAAATTTATATTTGTATAAGCAACATCTGAAATGAATACCAGAAGTTTCACAAAATGTTTATCTTAGTTGCCTCCATATGTTCCATCTAGGAGATATGCAGTGGAAACAATCTTTTAAAATATATGATTCAATTTTACTGTGCAATCGGGAATAGTTACTCTTTTGTGAGTCTGACATAAGTAAATAAAGGAAGAATACAAAAAAACCAAAGTCCTTTACAGATCACTTGAAGGAGCAGCTTCATTAAAAGAAGTACAAAACTGATCTCTTAAAAACAGTCCTTCTGACTTTTATAGCTCACGCATTGGTGAAACAGGTCTAGTAAATCCAGTAAAGGTAGCAGTGATCTGTTAAGAGCTGCTACACAAGTGGAAAATCGTTGATGATGACATGATAAGCAAACATCATGGAAATTCCCTTCTCATTAACTCTCTCTTTGAGACAAGCAAGCTAATATTATTCTGTGGAGTTTGGTTCTCTAAAATCATTTACCATATACATCAAAGGGCCACTATTATGATTTTTTTCCTAACAGACTTTATTGCACTGAAAGCAAGGCCGGCTCCAGGCACCAGCACAGCAAGCACGTGCCTGGAGCGGCCAGTGACAGGGGGCAGCATTCCAGCCTCTGACAGGGTGGCCCCTCATGCCGATTCGGCGGCAAGACTGCGGGTGAAGCCACAGGTCTGGACGGCTGACCAGTCAGCGCCCGGAATGCTGCCTCCCTGCTTGGGGCAGCAGAAAAGGTAGAGCCATCCCTTACTGAAAGTAATCACACTTAGGCCATGTCTGCACTACATCTGGGAACTAGTCTCCCAGCCCAGGATCATAGACTAGAGAGAGACTTGGCCAGTAGAAACTATGTGCAAAATGATACATTTTATATGTTACTCTTAAAGTAGGCAAGTTCAAGTTTAAACTGATTCCTGTAATTCATTTTTGTCAACAGAGTTGTTAGTCCCTCTGCAAGAAAACCCTGTCTTCATGATTCCAGATAAATCTAAATTGTATGGTAGGTTAGAGATGAAAGGTTGACCTTTTGACCTTTTGGGTAAAATGGGTCTATCTAGAGCTTGTTATAGAGTAGCTCAAACCTTGAATTTCAAGGAATCTAGGCCCACATCCTCAAAGGTTTTTAATGTGCCCAACGCTTGTTGATTTCAATGGGAGTTAGGTGCCTAAATACCTTTGAGGATCCAGGCACTAGTGGCTGCAAATGGAAAGTGTGGAGCATAACCCATCATCAACCCACCCACTCAGAAGGTGAGAAGCTGCACTCTGCAGTAGCTGGAACTTCCAAGTGGCTTTCATGTCCCAGGTAGAATCCATTACAATAGTGAAGCCAAGCAGGTGTAAAGGTACGAGTCACAAGGGTGAACTCTATATCTAGGAAAAGGGGCCTATAATCTCTAATATCAGCCCTAGAGAAGTGAGTTTAGAGACCACTTGGTAGAATTCCATTATTTCAATATGGTCCATGAGATCAAGTACTATTGTACCATTTATGTCTATGTGCCGGTTGAGGTCCCTGATGGGAAGGAATCAGAGGGATTCTAGTACCATGCTAGGTAATAGTTTTGTAAGTTCCTCCAGAAGTCCTAGGTTTCCCTTGTCCTTTGCCTTGTAAATGATACAGATGAACACAGATGGATGTTTTTGTTTCTGGGGTGGAACAGCTGCATTTGAGATTAGAGGGGATCAGAACTGCAGCACTGTATCTTCCTTTTTCTGGTGTATTGTGGAGTCTGTCCAAGCTTATAGATAGCATATCCTATGGGAACTAGCTGTACTAGGGTAAAGCTGGAGTTGGTATGGAACCATGTCTCAGGAAAGAAAGCAATGTCAGGTGTTTTAGCAAAATGAGATCATGAATGGTGTGGGTTATGAAAGTGCTTTGCTGAATTTCAGCCTCAGTGACCCTTTGGTAATTATGGAGTACTTTCATTCATTTGAATGGAAAATTATACCATTGTAGCTGAGGGCAGAATTTG
Source organism: Sternotherus odoratus (assembly GCA_032164245.1). Lineage (NCBI taxonomy): Eukaryota > Metazoa > Chordata > Testudines > Kinosternidae > Sternotherus > Sternotherus odoratus. The sequence continues at coordinate 182,169,953 of JAVMKO010000002.1, read as the reverse complement.
TTCCAATGTGACAACACCTACTACAGAATTTTGTGAAGAAACTTAGAATGATTTTCTAATAATTAAGTCAGTGATTTACTTTTATCAGATGTTAATAGAACCCAAACAATTATTTTGAGATAAGCCATATATGAGTGCACGTGTTATTATACATGCTAACTTGCTTAGGTTAGATGAAAGATTGGACATATACAAGATTTTACTAAGTACAATAAACAATTAGAATATGTTTAGTGAGGAGGCTTTTTTGCTTGAGAAGAAATCATGCTAAGAGTCATACAAGATATGCAAAACTTATACCTCTCAAGTTATTTTTCAACTTGATTAAAAATTAAAGAAGCTGGGACTGAGCAATTAATCAAAACATTAACTGTTTCAATCTATCTGTTAATGAAAATTTGCATTGATAATGATCTGTTTGCTAAGAAAGAAACTTATGACTAAGAATCTAGAGGGCATTGTAAGGAAAATGCAAAACAGGCAGTGTTACATTTTATTGTGCTCAGTGCAACATAAAGATATGGTATGTGTGGAGCAATGACAGCATTTGGCCCGACTCGACAATGACACACTGAGCATCGTAAGCAATACTGTTTATACCACAAAGCATCTGAAATATTCATAGATTCCAACACTAGAATAAATTTATTGTCTACTATAAGCAGTTGATAAACTGCTTTTTTGACCTTGGAGAACTTTGTTGGTGCATTAAGGGACTTTGATACATTAGCAGGGTGCAGACACTTTCTGTGATTTGTTAGATGCATTGTGCTGGGGACTGCACTATCAGGTGTATTGAAACCAAAAGACTGCGTTAGAGAGGGAAATGTGAGAAAAGCAGCACATTCTCACTCTCTGTCCCTAGTAAGAATCACAAATAAATGTTCAGGAGGAAAAGCAGGATTTTTAAAAACTCTTAACTTCTTTTAAAAAAGCATTTTATTGTATGACAAATGTCTCTTTTTTTGTTTGTTTGTTCCTGTCTGTGTGCCTTCTCACTGGTAAGAAAGCATCTGACCCATTGTGCTTTGTTTGCCAAGCGCTGCCCTATACTACACATCAGGGCTCTGAATGAGTGACAGCAATAGCTCAAGGAGACCTCATCTGTGAAAAGAGAGACTAGAACTAAGGTTTAATAGGAAAGGAAGCAACTATCCTCTTCCTATTAAAAAAAATAAATAATAAGAATGCCCTTCAAGTATGGAGAACTGGAGAAAAAACATGAGAAAAGGAGGGGCACAATATAATGGTCTGCTACAGGATACCTGTTATTTCTTATTTCTAGTAGTGTAATTTACAACAAAGATGGACAAGGAGACCCATGTTGATTTCTCATGCCAGTACCATAAAGGCCAGTTTCATTTGGATAGGGTTTTATAGCTTTACATTGTTTCAAAGAGTATGCACCTTTATATTGCCCCCACCCACCTGCATACCGTCTTTTATATAAAAGACACTTTAGGATCAGAAACGTAACACGGTTTTCTGGCGGCGCAGAATACCATTTTTATACATAACAAAAGTAGTAAACCCTCTTGTCCTCTTGAATTGCATTTCACACTCCAAGACTCTTAAGGGACATCATTTTGGTGGTGTCAGTGCTGATGGCCTCTAGGGATCAGTCGTTCACCTCACAAAACTGCCATCTGTAACTCATCATAATAAAATACAACTGACAACCAATGGAAGCACATAGTTAACATAACAACAAATGAACTGTCACTGAAGTCAGGGAAATGGTACTTTGAAGATTAAGAAGGCTGGGTTTTGGTTACCTGCACAATATACAGCTCTTATATAAAAAGTGGATTTCAGTTACAAGTGTAAATAGCCTAGGAATCCTAATAAGTGCATCTTTCCTCCAGGAACATTTAACAGTGTGTTACTGCTTTCAGCATCGTTCTTACACTATCTATATATATAAAAGTCAAATGGTGTATGCGTGCATGTATGTATGCGTGTATGTATGTGCACTTACTCCTTCCACACCGTTTGAGCTAGAGACTTGAAATTTGGTACAGTTAGAGGTCTTAGGGTCCTAATCAGGGTAAGAGTCGAAAATTTTTCAAATCTCTCCTCTGATGCCCCCCACGGGTGAAATTCTTTAAAGCCCATTCACATCAGCTAGGCAGCTGCTGTTCTCTGTGACATAGTTATGATGTCATAATACCCCCTCCAACGGACCCCGCATTCGCTCAACTCTCTGCCCCCTCCCCACCTCCGACGGACCCGAGTTGGGTTTGGTCGGAGGGTAATTGAGGTAGGGGTGTCGGGTTTGGTCGGGGGGATGAGGTGGGGGTGTCGGGTTTGGTCTGGGGGAGTGGGAAGGTGTCGGGGTGGGTGAGGGGTAAGGTGGGGGTGTTGGGTTTGGTTGGAGGGGTGAGGAGGGGGGTCGGGGTTGGTCGAGGGGTAAGTGAGGTGTGGGTGTCAGGTTTGTTTGTGGTGGTAGGTAGGGGTGTCGGGTTTGGTTGGGGGGGAAAGTGAGGTGGGTGTGTCAGGTTTGGTCTACAGGGGGGTGAGGTGTGGGTGTTTGTCAGGGGGTGTTGGGGTTGGTAGGGGGGTGACGTGGGGGTGTTGGGTTTGGGTGGGGGGGGTGAGGTGGGGGTGTCAGGTTTGCTCTCTGCCCTCCCCCCACCAACAGACCCCGCACTCGCTCAGCTCTCTGCCCCCTCCCCACCTCCGACGGACCCGAGCAACGCCGGGTATTTTCGCTAGTAGTAAATAAAATACAGTAAAAAAATAATGTAACATTTATCACAAAACTTACACCGGACCCATAAGATCATATGTTTTTGGCACATGGGGTGAGGTAGGTAGCTCTTTCCCAGACCCAGTCGGTTTCCAATGGGCATAGAGAACTCCCATACCTTGTTATAGCCAAATACCTTTTCAACAGAATACATCTACACTAGCGGCTGAACACAAATCCAAGTGTGTGGTTGTGCCATACCCCCCCCCCCCAACCACAGAGAAAGATTCATGACTACAAACATGGGGGAAAGGTTCATGACACCAGGGTGTTCTGGAGATCATGATTGTACTTAAGGTGTAGGGGAGATAAGAAACTTTATTTCCCATCCCCCAGAACCCTGGAGTAGTGGCAGGGCTCCAGGGGCTATTTAAAGGGCCTGGGGCCCCCACTGCCTCTATGGCCCCGACCCTTTAAATAGCCCACCACTGCTGTGGCTCCAGGAGCTATTTAAACATCCCAGGGCTATAGAGGTACTCCCCACTGGTGGCTATTTAAAGGCCCGGAGTGATAGAGACAGGGGAGCCCCAGGCCCTCTAAATAGCCCCTGAGCCTGCTAGAGCCCGTGGGTAGCAGTGGCAGCCAGGGGCTCCAGCAGCAGTGTCATGAGTGTAAAGTGCCTTGGAGTTGCTGTTTTACCTGTTAGGGGTTAACTGAACAGGAGAGGGGGGGTGACGTAAGAGCTCTCATTCCTCGAGACACAGGGGGAGAGTTTAGTTTCACTTTAGTTTGTCCCCAGGCTTTTGGGCTGACTCCATCCTTTTCCAGCTATGGAAACTCATCTCCTCCTTTTTCTTCATATATTCATAAGTTAGATGAACAGTAAGTAAAGTTATTGATTGCGTATGCTTTGTATTTGATCTCTGGTGTCCTTACCCTGTAGAATTTATCAGAGAGAGAGAAATCCCGGGGAGAGGGGACTAGTTTATGCAAGGAAACTTAGGTCAGAAAGCTTTATACCTGTGAAGTGTATGCTTTGTTCTCTTTTCTTTAATAAACCTTTTTTTTTTTTGGTATAAGAAGTGTCTGATAATTCTAATATAGGGATCCTAGCTTTGGATTTGGCAGCTCATGGTTAGTGAGGTCTGTGTGTTTAAATCTCTCTCCTTGGTAGTAACGAGATAGCAAGGGGGGGGGGATTAGTCTTGGGGTAATCACTGAGTGGTGGCAGCTGGATCCAATCCCCAACTGGAAGAATTTGGGTTTTTTTGGGGGGGAAAGATTTAACTTAGGCTGGAAAAGTAGCTTACAGTTAAGGGTCTGCAGCATAAGAGACCCCCCTCTTTTACCCTAGAGTTTAGAGTGAGGGGAAGATTCTCTTACAAGCAGTTTAAAGGGCCCAGGGTGCAGAGCCCCGGCTGCCACTGCTACCCCAGCGCGGGTGAGTGAGAGGCACTTACTAGTACAGGGCGGGCCAGGGCTGGATCTCACTCCCCCACCCCTACCCCTTCCGCCTGAGGCCCCGCCCACTTCTGGGGCCCCAGCGCCGGCCCCATCCCAGCTCTTACCTGTAAGTACCCATTTCTATTTTCACCCCTGAGTACAGTACCAGCAACACACAGGAAACTGGTTCCTAGAGTGTCTCCCTTTCCACACAGAATCCTGGGATATTGTTTCAAAAAGGTAGAACTAATGAGTGGCAGTGTGGATGTGGGTATATGTGTGTACCCAGTGTTATACCTGCATCTAACACAGCATAATGTGAATGCTCGACACAGGTCTGGTGAGAATGCACAAGCATGTACATGGTCCAGTACCTGAGTATGTGCATTAGTGTAGACATAGTCATAGTGACAGCCAGAAAACCTAATAAGGTTAAAGATCCCCTTACTGCACAGGTGAGCAGTAACCATCCAATTGACTTCAATGATATTACTTGTGTGAGTAACTGACCAACAATGTGAGAGAGGCAGTGTCAGTTGCACTAAGACAATTTAAAATAAGCAACAGAGTTACTGGCCAGAGTGCAAATTAAGGGTCAGATAGGGAAAATCATACTCATAACGGTGAACAATAACTCATATACCTAACCCCATTGACTTGAAGTGGATTGCTTGTGCGTGTTACTGCTCACCATTGAGATCATGCAGTTTCACTATCTGGCCCTAAATAAGACAGATACAGGCAGTGTGGAAACTAAGTTGCATTGTGGCCTAGGACACAGCCTTAGTCTTTACTAGCAGCAGCTAATTACAAACACACACCTATTCTAGTTTACCTCTGCCGACCAACAAGTGGGGTAGGGCCTGGTTCTGTCCATTCCCTGTCCCTCCCTGAGGGCTTAGGCAGGCTCATAACACCAATTTAGTCCTCCATGCTTTGTTTGTACTCATCTTACTGCCTGTTACTCCCCAATACAGGGCTGGAGCCTATGAGTCAAACAAGTTCCAGTGAAAGACTTTGGGTCTGATCCCAGCAATCCTTATTAGCTTTGTAAGGGACTAACAAGGACTAACTATTATTCTAATTGTTGAGTTTGTATAGTCTTATTGATATTGCACAATATAGGTCCCTATGAGTGAGGGTGTGCAGAATTAACTACATATGCAACTGACAATGAATAATCAACCACTGAATTGTTGTAAAGAAAGGTTATTTTCATTAAGCACAGACTTTGGGTTCCTGTGGACCATTCAGAACTCTGTCATACTTGGTTAATGAATATGAGTACCATAATAGAAATCATTTGTTTACTGCTTTAATTGAAATTAGATTTCTTTGTTACCTCTTCCATTTTCCTCTTTGTTTAATTCTGCTACTGACTGACCCAGCTTTGTGTTTGTTGATTAATCAAGTACTCTGGAACTATTTCATGTTGACTCTATTGTATTATCAAAAATTCAATAAAATTTCATTTAAAAAAACAGGACTGAAGTGGGATAAATTGTAGCACTAGTGCTGGTGTTAGTTATATTTTAATTTTCAGTGTAAAATTTACTGCTTGACCTTTTGGAAAACACTATTACAATGTTTTAGAATCCTTTATTTCAATTTGTCCTTGAATATTTTGGTATTTCTAATGAGACTTAGCAAGGAAAAATATTTATAAATCAAGCTTGTTCATCTCTAGAGTGAGACAGTGATTTCTGATGTCTTATATGAACTGGGAGTATATGACTGGGAGAAACTATTCAGGTAACTTTATTGTTTCCCAGGGTATATATATATACAAAAATCCTAGAGTTCATGAAATGCTTTTCAAAATCTCTTTCTTTCTCTGATACTTTTAGTTCCAGCTCTGAATTGAGGTGACTGCCAGGGTTCAGTTGGTCTCTGAACTTGCTCATTTATTCATTTTTGGATTGTCTTGAGCCCTGTCTTTGCTGTTGGCTTTAAAGACTGATGGCATGTTAACACTTCTGAGGTTATTTGTTCTTAAGTACATCTTCTAGGTTATATGTCATAATGACAAGCAGCCAGCATAGTAGGTGCCAGAAACATTACAGTCCTGCTGCAGGGTTACAGTTCATAGACTAAATCAGCACAGAAGATGTATGGGTAGTCCATTGATTGCTGAGTGCTCAGTCCTGGAGTTTAAAAGAGAGAATCAATGAGCCACAACTGTGTAAAATAGGGGTCAAATATGTACAGCTGAGGCTCCATATATATCAGATGGACCATGTTTTATTTTCCATTGTGTAACATTAATTACAGAAATGTGGCTCAGACACACTTCATTGAAGATATATTGGCACTAATTAATTCATTTAACTGTTTGATCCAGAAAATGGGAGTGTAGCATCCCCATTCTGAACCGCCTTCACTAAGTTGCTACCTATCTCTAAATCTAATTGTCTAATCAAAATTGTTCAACAGATATTCAATATAAACTTCCTCCATCACTGCCCTAAGGTCTCTTATCCACCTACCTCCCTGCGAGCTCTTCCATTCTTGGATGCCTCACTTTTCCATCTGCATGACTTACCATCCTGCTTTCATGTTGTTCTATTTATTTATAAAACTCTCTCTGTCTCTAACAAAGTGAATCATTTTCTCTATAGGTCTAATCCAACTTCCTTTGAGTCAACAGAAAGATCTTCTTGGCTTCATGGAGAGTCAGATCAGACCCTAAGAGGGCAAAATTCTGCTCTCGGATTTAGTTAGAGTTATTAGTTTCACAGGTAAAACACTGGAAAATCTAGAGAACCCAATGTCTTCACTGAATCTAATCTAAAAACTACAAGTAGATCAACAGGTTTGGAGGGCTGGGGACAAGAAGCAGCCCAGTCCTTTAAAGAAAACATCAAACTTTTTTCCCATACTCCAAACCAATCTTTTACATTCAGATTGGATGGGATGCACATGGCCCTCTTACTATTTATTTTTCTTATGACTGTTTCTAAGCATCCCTCTGGATCTTTTCCTTGACATAACTCTATTCAGCCACCAGTCTTGCTCCTTTTGTCGCTCTATGAAGACTCTCATAATCTGGCATCATTTGCCTTTTAATTTCCATCTTCTGGGATGATGCAAAGTACCATATCATTCTTGATGTTGGGTAATTGTTTCTCTTTCCTGGTGGTGGAAATCACTGCTTAAAAAAAGGGGTTTATCTCACTTCTTTATACTTTAAACACACAAAAGACAAAGCCCACTGATTCAGACATATGAGGTAAGATTTCCCCTCAAACCCATAAGGTCCAGGGGAGCCCTTAGAATTAGAGGGTCATTGTAATAGGGTAGGAGAGACAGGCACATTCTTTAATATGGGCGTGACATCCCTCAGGGCTCAATCTGGACTGTGGATCCACTATGCCCCCTTTAATGGTCCTGCCCAGGGAGTCTTGTATACTGTTGTGCTAGTGACAACCAGCCCCTCCAGACTCTGTTCGATCAGCTATCAGCATGCAGTGGAACACCTAGCTAAGTTCCATGAATACTCTCCGAATACACTCACAAATTGTATATAGGGAGACACCCAAAGATCCAGGCTTACACCCCAAAAATGTGCTTTTTACATTGCTCAAGACCTTCTTGATCAATGCAAGCTCATTAATTAGTTCACCATTCCATCAAAGGGAAAGGGATATACACCACTCCTTGTTAGTGAGAGTTGATTTCCTGAAGCTGGTCAGCCAAAAACACATGTTTTAGATTAAACAGAAAACAGATTTAATAATTATGGAAGATACATTGTAAGAGATTAAGTGGTATTGGCCTAGAAGATCAGAATTGATTACAAAAAGAAATAAGATAAAAATCACAGTCTAATTCCTAAACTTTATCAGGCTAAATGAAATTTGAAGTAATAAGGTTTCTGTTCCCCCAAAACCTACAGCAATCTGTGCTAACTGGAATGCTTTTCCAGTTAGGACTATTACCAACCGTTCAAGTGTTTCTTTATCTTTCAAATATTCCTGTGCCTTCAGTGTAGGTGAGGAAGAAAAGGTTAAGAGGTGATGTCATTGTCCCTTCTGTTATCCTCTCCTCTGGGTACTGGAAAGATCCTCGTGTACTTGTTTACATCTCCTCTGCTGGTATATGGCTGGTGGTGATGGCTTAACACCTGGTCACTTCTATGGTGCCTCTGAAGAGCTAACCTATGGGTCTTTCCCAGATCACAACATGTTTCAGTAACAAGCATATAACATAATATTATCTCATGTATAACATTTCAACAAGATAATGAGGTTAATCAAATCAAGGCTTTTTCAAATGACACCTCACACGACATACTTTGTAAAAAACATCTCAATCATATAATAGTGGCAAATATGTGGGTACAGGGGATAACATGGGGTACAGTATATCACAATGGGGTCTTCTAGTGGGGAGAAAGGAGTAAAGAATATTCTTAATGGTGTGAAGATAAAGCGGCATGCTCAGGAAGAAGAGGAATTCATGTGGGAGAAGGAAGGGAATACTTTCATGGAGTGTTCCCTCTGCATAATGCTATACTTCTACATACACCGAAGCTTATCATGAAAAGGGACATAATTTTCATGAACAGTTTAATGAAAGTGTCAGGGTTTTTCCCCCCTCAGGTTTTTGGGGTTTTTTTTCAACTAGCACTGTAGCTGGTTGAAAGATAGGACAACATTTTGTAAATTTGTTGAAAATTTCCACCTGTTTTTAAACAAAATTCATTTTTTTAATAAAAAAAAAACCCCATGTGTTGATTAAAAAAAATTCAGCCTGCCCTTATATATATATATGCAAGTTTATCAAAATACCGTGGGCTGGATTTTCCTCACTTTATTCACATTAAATATTACCTTGCTCTGTGAGAAATCCCATTTAAGTCAATAAAGTGTAGCAGAACATTACTGAAGGTATTAGAATCTGGGCCTACACTTGGATAAAAGAAAACACTGCAATTTTATAAAAAATCCTGTAGAACCAATATGAACCCTTTTCGGGTTCTACTTGTTTTTATTAACAAACAGCATGAGCAATGTAAGTCAGGCTCAAGGACACATCATATCTACAATGTTGATAGGATGAATGCTGTTAAATGTATCTCTTCACCTTTATTTAGTGTTTTCAATCTTTTGAACAAATATTTTAATAATCTGAGAATTTGAAAAATCATTAGAAATAATTTTTAACAAAGGTCTTGAAATCTGAAAGAAAAATGTGTAAATAACCAAGATGCTATTAGAGCCCCTTATTTTAGCCTTAATACTACTTGACTATTCCTATTACTAATGGAAGTTTATCAATATTGGCTTTTCACTGTCACAAGTCTTAGCAAAGCATCACTTTCACCCAAATTTTACATCCATATATTTTCATTTACCATAGCAAGTAAAAAGTAAAAAGTCTTTTAAGATTGAATTAAAAAGGCCAAATAAATATCAACATTTTTCAGTAAGCTAAATAAGACAACAGAATTTATCACTTTTATATGAACATACCTGATTTTATTTCTACACTAATCTGGTCTGTTATAGAAGAAAATCCTTTTGGTTTAGATTTTTCCCTTCTTATTCATATTGAATAGAGCTTTATCTGAAGAATAGTCCCACTCCCTAAGGACTAAGGTACTACCCAGTGTGAGAGAGTGTCAGAATCTGCCCCCTTCTCCCTCCAAAAAAGCAAAAGGGAAAAAAAGAGAAATCAATTTTCTTAGGAAAATGGCAGCATACATATTTCTAAAATTTCATGTGAAATATATGCTTGAGACTTCCACACTGAATACATTTATCAAAGACAGATGAACTCAGATTTGGGAGTTCTGATCCTATAAGCCAGTCAGGGCCGGTGACAGGGGGGTACTACGGTTGCAGCTGTACCGGGCCCCGGACGTAAGGGGGGGCCCCTTAAGTCCGGGGCCCGGTACAAGCCGTAGTCATCCCCCCTTGTCGCGGGGCCTGAATGATGCCCAGGCGGCAACTTCCCCGCGCTGTCCCGAGCTGCACCCTACCCCGGCGGCTAAGGGAAAAGGGGCCCACAGGACGTTACTTAGCGGCGAAGTGCCAGGGCGGTGCGAGCCAAGCCCGCGGAGGAAATGCAATTTCTAATGCGAGAGGCAGCAGCGGCTGCTCCCCTTACCCACCCCCACCACACCAAGCCTTTGCGAAGGGAAGAGGCGTGCCCTGCCCGCCGCCGCCTCCTCCTCCCCGTGGAGTGCCCCGGGCTGGAACAGCCACGAGCTCCCCGCGGGTGGAGCTCGCCTGCCCCTCAGGGCTCGCCACGGCGCAGCACCAGACAATAGGCACCTCAAGGGGAGGAAAGGCGAGGCCGGGTGCCGGGGAGTTGTGCGGGGTGGAGGTGGAAAGGTCTGGAGTGGCGGGGGTGGGAAAGGGGAGCAGCCACTGCCGCCTCTCGCATTGGAAATCGCATTTCCTCCGCGGGCTTGGCTCGCACCGCCCTGGCACTTCGCTGCTAAGTAACGTCCCGCGGGCCCCTTTTCCCTTAGCCGCCAGGGTAGGGTGCAGCTCGGGACAGCGCGGGGAGAGTGATCAGAGAGCGCTCCACAGGGGCGGGGGGGCCAGCGAGCGGGCTGGGGAGACCCGGGGCCGGGAGCCAATGGCAGCCCAGCGGGGGGAGGCGGGGCAACCGCGGAGCACCGAGCCCACCGGAGCCGGCAGCCGGGAGCGACGCTGCGGCTGCCGCTGGGTCACACCCCCACCCCAGGTATGTCTGGTAGCCGGCGGGGAGGCCAGGCTGGGCGGGCGGGGAGGGGAGGAGGTTAGGCTGGGGGAGGAGATTTGGTTGGGTGGCCCGGGTCAGGCAGGGCGGGAAGGAGAATGGGGGGGGGGCAAACAATCAGAGTAGGGGGCCCCAAAATTTCTGATGCCAGCCCTGAAGCCAGTGGTTCTCAAAATGTGTCTCGGGACCCCAAAGTGGGTCATGACCCCATTTTCATGGGATTGCCAGGGCCGGAGCCTGGGGCAAAACTGAAGCTAGAGCCCCACCACCCAGCTTCAGGTCTGGGCAGTGGGGTTTAGGTAACAGGCTCCACTCCTGGGTTGAATCGCTTGGGCTTTGGCACCCCTGTCTGAGCAAGCAGGGATTAAGCAGGCTCAAGCTTTGGTTCCCTCCTCCTGGGGTCATGTAGTAATTTTTGTTGTGTGAGGGGGTTTGCGGTGCAATGAAGTTTGAGAACCCCTGCTATAAGCTTATTCAAGGTGTCTGAACTTTTTAGGTTTGTCTGTGTATCTTAGATATTTATATGGCCCCCATTACCACAGTATGAGTATGTCTCAAACCTATCCCCCACCCTTTCACCTAAATTAGAATTGTGCTAACCCAGTGCTTGAACCCATGATCCCAGGGGACCCTGCAGGCCTGAACAGTGCAAGCTTGAGTTAACCCAAAACACAGGGTCTGAGCTAGGCTGATCATACGTCCCATTTTGAACAGGACAGTCCTGTTTTTTACATATTTTCTGACCGTCCCGTCTTTTTAATAAAAATACCAAATTTGTCCCTTTTTTCGTAAAAAAAACCGGACACGGCTTATTTCAGGGACCCATGGCCGGGTCCCGCCTCCTCCCGCAGCCCTTCAGTCCCTTCCCCTCCCCGGCCTGCTCCCTCCTCCCCTCCGCCGCAGCCGCTGCAGAGTCCGCGTGGCACGATTGGCTGGGCCGCCCCCACGTGTCGCGCGAGCCGGTTACAGCAGAGCCCGGCGCAACGGCAGAGTGGAGCTGTGGTGCCTCGCTCCCCCCCACACACATGGAGGAAACGCTGAGCCCAGCGTAGGTAGGGGCTGGGGAGGGGGGCTGCGGGCCGGGCAGGGGCTGCCTGGTGTCTCGCTCCCCCCGCTCCCCCCACCACGTGGAGGAAAAGCGGAGCCCAGTGTAGGTGGTGGCTGGGGAGGGGGGCGCAGCAGTGGGACCTGCAGGGGTGAGAGGTGGGAGGCTGGGGGGGCTGTGTTTTGAGGCCGTTGGGGGAGCCTGGGGGGGTGTATTGGTTGCTAGTGGGGGGCTATGGGGAGAGAGTGTGTAGGGAAGGCTGTGGGGGTGTAATGGGCTGGGGGGTTGGTAGTGGGATGGTGTTGGGGGGTTGGAGGTGGTTATGTGAGGGTTAGGTATTGGTGACTTTATGGATATGGGGGGGGGGGCGTTGTAGGGTTATATTTGGAGTCTGAAGGGAGTTATAACCCCGTCCCGTTTTTGCCATCCCAATGTCCCGTTTTTGTCACAAGGAAATATGGTCAGCCTAGTCTGAGCCCTATTGCTTTGCAGTGTAGATGCAGTCCGGCTTCAGGTTCAAGTAAGCTGGACATATCCCACAATTCCCTGGGGCAACTTCTTTAGTCCTCTCTATCCCAACAATCTGCAATCCACTCTGTTGAAAACAGAAATCAGTCCGTCCCCCCCTTTGTTACCAGCAGCAGCTCAGGTCAGTGTTAACCCACTCTCTTCTGATCACTGATCTGCAAGCACAGACAGTCTCCTGGATTTGGAATGGAGACCGAACTGATCAAGCCTTTTGCAAAGCGAGTTGCTTCAAGCTGCCTATAATGTGCAGGGTGGGCAATAAAGTTTCCCACAGTGTATTACAGTCCTAAAACTACAGCAACCACATTTGTGGGGGAGGAGGCTGCTCACTGCAGTGTGGACCCCAGAGCCCAAGGGTTGAGCACAGCATTGAAAAGTCTTAACTTAGGGTTCACATACACAGTAGATGCTCAAGGCCAGGGTTCCATAACACAGGTAGCTGACTTGACTCCCACTAACTCTGGGCTTACATTGCAGGGTAGATATGCCCTATGTGACTGCCTCACAAAAATCCTTAATGTATTTCTCCTAACAGCACCCACCAGTAAGGAAGTGCTATTATTCCTATTTTCCAAATGGGCAACTGAGGCACAGGACGTCTCAGGCCCCGATTTTTAAAGACATTAAGGTGTGGCTCTGCTATGTTGTAATGCGGAACTGACGTAGGAGTCTGAGTTTCATTTTTACTAATGATTTAGGAAGTTAAGCCTCATAGAAAGTCACTGGTGCTTAAGGTCATAAAGCCCAGACCCTCAGAGGTTTCCAAGCATCACTGAAAATTAGGCTGTTAATGCCCAGGTTAAATATCAAACAATGTTTTACTCTTACAATTTGATCATCACAACTTTATTTAATGTAAAAGACATGAACAGGAACTATGAGCTCCCATACTCTTAAATTCTTTCTATCCTAGCACAATTTAAATAATTCTGATTCAGAATCAATGAATTGGCTAAAAAATTAAGTTTCATGGGACAAAAACATTTTTTACATATATGAGTTAATAAAGATCACTGAATTCTGCATTCCATTCTAGAGTGCCCCACCCCTAAAATCCATATTTGAGCTATAAACATGTTTTTTAGTTATGCATATCATTTGCACAGTCAGCCTGAATTCACATTTTCAATTCTCAGAAACACCTTCAATTTGATATTATCACCTCACTTAGTCCTATATAGAGGGTCCCATTGCAAAGCCAGAGTCTCAGGGTTAGGAACTGGGTAGATATGAAAGGCATGAGGTATAGATAAAATCCTTCCCTCTGGTCATCAAATCTGCTTCCATCTGAATTTTTGTAGCACACCCATTATTGCAGCCTCAGAGATCCACCCCTCTCCAGAGATGAATGGGTGGTGGATCCATATAACTGTAAATCTGAATAAAACAAAGCTAAAAACAATAAACTAACTTCAGTGTACAGCACTGACATACCACTAGCATTTTGTCTCCAGAGGGACCCAAAGAGGTATCCCCGCTATTCATTTTGAGAAGATGAATAGACAAGTTATTCCTAACTCCTCAACTGACTGCCATCTAGGGGTACTTTGAATGTTGTTGTGCATACTTTCTCTATTGCCAACTGTATTCTTTTGTGCCTGCGATATTTGCAATCTTCCTTCCCCACTCACCTCCCAAGGATGCCTTTTCCTTGTACTTTTAAGAACAAAATTAATGAGAACCTAGAATATATGACTAGATCCTTTTCCTTCCCTTTTTTAGTGTATGTATAAGTTGAAATAATTAAAATAGAATTAGAACGCACTATGCAGAGTCTCATATTAGAGGCCCTAACTTTGATCAAATGAGCATGACTTTCACAGGCTTTGAGTATCTGCAGCCTTCATTAACTCCACTTGAAGAGAGCTTCTGAAAATCAGGCCCTATTCTGCATCAACTTTAATTCAAGTGGTCTTGAAGTTCCATAACACCCACTAACCCCAAAAGATTGTTGTCTACAATTCTAAACTCTTCAACAGAAACATCCTAAAAGGCCCTTGTCTGGTTTGCAGTGACTTCTGTGAGATGAGTCAAACTGCCAGTGAAACCCAGTTCTTCCCTTAAATCCACAATGTCAAAAGTCACAGCTCACTAGGCTAGTCTAAGAGCTGTTCCAGCCACATTTAACAAGCACTTTCCAGACATCAAAGAGGCCATACAACACTGTCAGTGTCACTCAATGTTACAGGAACTCTTTTAATTTCTCTTCATGTTATGTGCACACACACACATATACATACAAAATTTCATACTTTTTTACTTGATTTTTGAGATTGAGTTCTGCCTTTCTGTTGCAAACTCTGAGCTTTAAGTTAGTGGCAGATGATGGAAATTATACTTTAAAACTGAAAACTTGAAAAATGTCAGAGAAGGCTGCTGTATGTATTCTGTGATTCTAAATGCTTTTGATAATGTGCCATTATTTTTATATAAACCAGCCAGTCTTACAATAGTAAGAGTCTTGTTAGATCTAATTGTCTGACCTCTTATTTTTATTTTTCTGTAAGTGGTACACAGCATTTAATTTTAATTGGTTGTTATATTGCAGCTATGTTGTTGCCATAAGGAGATCTTGTTAAATAACATATTATATCACAATGCTATTCTTGGAGTTCAATCTGTAAATACAATTTTAATGGGAGATTTCTAAAAAATGGAAAGACTAAATGGTATTACCAAAGCAGTGATATTATTAAGGATCTGATTTTTTTTAAAAAAGTCTCATGCTACCATACCAGGCTTTGTAGCACAGAAGGCAAACATTTTTAACAATCAAATTGGTTCCTAAGGCTCGAATTTGTCATTTCTTGTGCATCTAATACCTTCAAAGGGGGTTTTGGGTGTGCAGAAGTACAGAATCAGGCCCTAAATGTGCTCTTTTTTTTATTGCTAAGTTTTGTTCCAAAGCAAAGCATGGACACATTTTACCTACTTTTAAAGCTGTGTCTAATGAGTTTATTCCCACGACAGCTTCCTAACCTGTTTTAGCTCTGGCTTTCTGGCATCCTGACTCAGCCTGACTTTGGTTACTGACTTATGGTTCTGACCTCTGATTTGTCTTCTGCTTCTGATCTCCTGGTATCCTGATTCGGCCAACGCTCAGCTATTGACTGGACTCTAGGCCTGACTGCCATCACCCAGCCCTGACATGCAGTCACCACAGAGAGGAAGTATCATCTTGTGGTTAAGACACTGTACCAGAACTCAAGAGACCTGCGTTCAGTTCTTAGCTCTGCTACAGACTTCCTGTGTGATCATGGTCAAGTCACTGAAGTTTCTCTGCTTCAAGTCTCCATCTGTGAAACAGAAATTATAATAATCCTTTTCTCCCACTTTTTGCCAGTCTCTTCAAGGTATGGATTGCTCTCCCCCCCCCCCATGTGTTAGTAGAACACTTAGCATAATGGCTCATGATTATGGTTGGAGTGTCTAGATGCTATTCCACTATAAATCATTAATAATATTAAACATTGTCCTAGGGTTTACTTCATTTTTATGAGATGGGCACATCCACTACAATAAACTACATACTATAACATACTACATCACTCACTAAAATATACTAGATGTACTTTTAGATGCATAGGTATGTATCACATACAATGTCTGTTTTCCCTCACATATGATCAAAGTAAAGTTTACTATACAGAGTCATCTTGAGTCATCCTCCTGGTCTTGGGATAATCTATTTTCCCCTTGAATACACATTTCAGTCCTTTTTCGTAACAGGGAACACAGAGGTCATCCTCTGACAAGGAGGGAAGGCAAGATGTAAACTCTCCCTTGAGGAAATGCTTTCAAGGAGCAATGGGTTTGCTTCTCTGGACCATTTCATTTACATAAAACTTTAAGTTATTTAGTTCCTTAAGTGAGTCTCAGAGAGAAATTATTCTGCCAGGAAGTCCTCTTTGCCAGCATGCTTGACTGGTACAGGAAACCTATTAATTTTTTTTTTGGATGACTTTCCCAACCCCTCCTCTCAAGCGTACTATTCTTTCAGGCACCACTCTTACACCTTCTTATATAGATTAAGACCAAGAAGGTTAGGATTCTCTTTACAGTCCTGTGTTTAACTTCAACCACTCTAGAAATATATGAGTGAAAGCATACTACCAGTGAAGGTAGCCGAGGTTACAATTTTCACACTTGAGCACCTTATGAGTTTTCAGAACCTCTGAAAACAATTACATCAGCCTTGGTTTTGGAGCAAAAGGCTATTTTACTCTAGAGTGTATGCATGTGTCAGGGGATAGGAACGTAAAAAACAAACCTCAAGGGTCGGATCATATTCTCCTATGTGCAGGATCTCTCCATATGTGGAACTACTCCATTCCTTGCAGAAAGAGATCTCAGATGTCCATATGGCACTGTCCTTCCTGCCCTTAGCTCCAGTGTCCTCATAGAGATTTTCTCCCTGGCTATTAAAACAGAAAGGGATAATTATCTGCTTTTCATTTGTCACATGCATTTTTTCTTGGATCTGCTTCTTGCTAACCTACTGTTATTACTTTATAGGTTTATTTTAATATTATGTATAATAGGTTAAAGAAAGTAGTTTTGCAAGATAATTGAATTAACATATACTCCAGGCCAACAAATACAAGGGAGAAAAATAGATATTATTTCTATATCAATGAAAAATCTATTTTCTTACACAAGTATGAACTTCAACAAATTGAAAGAATAAGTAAATGGGAGCAGCACAATAGCTAGATGTACTAGTGAATATGCTGTATATGTGTGTGTGTGTGTATATATATTTTACACTTATGACTGGGATTTTTGAAGAACCCAAGGGCATTAGGCATCCAACCCCCATTTATTTGTAGATAGGTTTAAAAAGTATTGTGGTACATTCTTTTTAAATACAAATCATCATAGTCATTACTGTTAGTTTGTTTCTGTTTTGTTTTCATGTAGTAGAATGGTACGAGACATTTCACACCAAAACTTTGTGCAAAAATAACCACTTTTAAAGTATCAGTTATGTTCTTGATTTCACAGTTTTTGTGTCATTACTGCTATGTATACAGCCACTTTGTCTCATCGTGCACGTATGCGTTGTTGTAGGGAAGGAAAGTCAAAGAATAATTTCCATATGCTATACCTCTCCCTTGGTAGCTGCTGTGCTGAGACCCCCTTGGGACTGTCACTTGGGCTGAGACTACCTGTGAGCCCATTTCCCCTGCCAGCTTAAGACTTCAGAACTCTGCCTTGTTGAGCCAGACTCACTAACTTGCTCTAAACACAGATTCAGGTCTGAATCACGTACCCCAAAAGCTCCAGACTTAACTGAAAACAGCTTAAGAAGTGCCCTTGTCTCTAGCACCCAGACACCCAGCTCCCAATGTGATCCAAACCCCAAATAAATCCATTTTACTCTTACAAAGCTTATTCAGGGTAAACTAATAAATTGTCCACCCCCTATAACACTATAGAAAAGCACAGCTGTTTGTTCCCCCAGGTATTAATTATTTACTGTGGGTTAATTAATAAGGAAAGTGAATGTATTGAGTATAACAAGTAGGACTTAAGTGCTTCCAAGTGATAACAGACAGAACAAAGTAAGTTACCAAGCAAAATAAAACAAAACTCACAAATCTAAACCTAATACATTAAGAATCTGATTACAGATTAAATCCTACCCGCAGATATGGGTAGTGAAACTGATTCCTAAGAATCTTGCCCAAGGTCATTCTAGGAGATCCTGTGCCTGAGCCAGTAATGGAATGCAGTTCTCCAGACTCCCAGCCTTCTAACACTCCTTTATCTATTTTTTATTGCATCCTTTTTTTTTTAACTGTCAATTTTCTCTGGGGCCCTGCTATTAACTTCAAATGACAAACAGCTGTAAAACTGCAACAGTTTTGTACACTCCCACAAATAGGCACATGGTTACTATTTTCATATGCCTGGAAGTGTGTTTATTGCCTAGCTGCAGACTCAACAAGAAGGAAACTCTGTTCCCTGTGCCATCCTAATTTCTAGGGTAAGCAAAATGTTTGAACAGGCTATGTTGTTGACTGGTGATTGATAAGAGTGTGTGTGTGTGTGTGTGTGAGAGAGAGAGATATCTGTCCTTCCAGAGTATAAACTCCTTCCCCACTTCACCTGGTACACATGGTGGGGTCAGAGCCCCTATCTTTTCCAGCCACTTCCTATTTCTCCCTTGCCTCCACTCAAGTAAGTCCATCCCCCTTTCCACTCCCTCATAACCCAAATGCAATAGGGACCTTTAGAGTCCCATCCACTTTTTCCTGCTGCCCACCCAAGACTGGCTACATTCAGTTATGGTAAGCACCTTCTATGGTGAGATGAGCAAGGTGTCCATTGTCTGCAAGCCCTACTTTTCTTCATCTGATCCCTATGTAAGTAGTGTCAGGATGAGTGACATCTGGTGGTGAATTGCAGGAATTGCAGTGACTTTTGGAAAATAACATCTTATTTGTATAGACACGAGAGCCGGCATGGATGTGTTGCAGAGGCATTGGGCCTGCCCCCGGAATGCGTGCCCTCCACTTCAGTGAACAATATTGCCTTGGACCAATCTCCCTTGCCCATGCTCAATGTGGCTGACTGGCAAGAAGCCCAGCTGCAAGATGCAGACATTCGTGATACCCTACTTGCCAAAAGGGAGGGGCGAAGCCCAGCTGTAGTGGTCCCAACTACCCCAGAGGGTAAACTACTATTGAGAGAGTGGACCAAACTAAAACTGATTCAAGGAGTGCTACACCGAGTGACTATGGACCCTTTACAAAAATAGCGAGCACATCTAGTGTTGCCAAAAGAGTACCGAGCCTTGGCCATGAGGGCACTGCATGACGACTTTGGGCATCTAGGGATGGAGAGGACCCTGGAACTTATTCGTAGTAGGTTCTATTGGCCCCGGATGGCTGAAGATGTTCGCAGGAAATGTGAGGCATGAGCCCAATGCGTTCAAAGAAAAACTCTTCCCACGAGGGCTGCGTATCTCAAGAACATCACCAGCAACAAATCTTTGGAATTGGTATGCATTGATTTCTTGTTTCTAGAAGTAGACAGAAGGAATGTCGGAAATATCCTAGTAGTGACTGACCATTTTACACGGTATGCGCAGGCATATCCCACACGTGATCAGAGGGCCACCACTGTCGCTCGAGTACTGTGGGAGAAATATTTCTCAGTCTATGGATTCCCGGCACGGATACACTCGGATCAGGGGCGAGACTTTGAGAGTCACCTTCTGAAGGAGGTGCTGAAAATAGCGGGAATTAAAAAGTCTAGGACAACACTGTATCATCCGCAAGGTGATCCCCAGCCAGAGAGGTTCAACCGAACCCTATTAGATATACTGGGGACTCTGCGACCAGAGGAGAAGGCAACCTAGAGCCAGCATGTGGCATTTCTGGTGCATGCCTACAACGCCACCAGGAATGATGCTACGGGAGTCACCCCATATCTCTTGATGTTTGGGCAAGAACCCAGATTACCCATAGACCTGTGCTTTGGTGTATCAGAGGATGGAGATAGCTATGAAACGCATCAGCAATATGTATCCCGGCTAAGAGAAAAGCTGCAGGATGCTTATCGCCTAGCTAGATCTGCAGCTAGGAAGAATGCAGACCCCAACAAACATCGATATGATGCGAGGGTACATTTACAGGAGCTCCAGTCAGGGGACAGAGTCCTGCTGCGAAATCTGGGTATTGCTGGCAATCACAAGATAGCTGACAGATGGAAGGCAATACCTTACCTAGTGATAGAAAAACTGGGAGATCTGCCGGTCTACAAGATCAAACCTGAAGAGGGTCCAGGGCAAATAAAGACAGTGCATAGAAACCTATTGCTCCCTGTGGGGGAATTGGTAAGCACCCCTTATGAGATGGGCCATGACAGGGGAGCCAGGCAGAATAGAAGTGCTAGGCCAAAGCCGCCATCTAACAGGGCCTGTGGGCATTCTGAAGATAACCTACCCCTAGCCAGCATGTCGGAGAGTGAGGCCGAGGAGGAAGACACGACCAGGGCGTATCCCAAAATGGAAACAAGACTTCAGTCTCAATCAGCTGAGCTGATAGAGAGCTCCCCCTCCTCAGCCCTAAACCCCATGGCGGAGGTATTTCGGCCAGTTACTGGCACCCCTGAGCCGCTGGTGGGACCCCCCTGTGATGACGCACACAGTTTACTGGACAATGGAGACATCGAGGGGGGGGGGGGCTAGGCACATTAGACTTTCCACTACTGGAACCAGAGATGCAGAGGCCTGTGCCAGTAGCCGAGGGATCCTCCCCATCCGTCACTCAAGAAGATGTTCCCCCCACTCCTGCAACAGAGACTCTCAATAGAAGGGACAGGGTAATAAGACCAGTAAAACGGCTAACCTATGATGCACCCGGGGTGGTTAGTGAGGAGCCCATACACTTAGCACACAAACTTGTGGAAGCTAAAGTGGGCTTTCTGAGGCCTTTTGGAGGAAACCAATGAGTTGGTATGATAGGGAGTGGGGTTTGTCGGGATGACAAATTTTTGGCTGGGGGGGAGGATGTAAGCAGTGTCAGGATGAGTGACATCTGGTGGTGAATTGCAGGAATTGCAGTGACTTTTGAAAAATAACATCTTATTTGCATAGACACACCCACCGCACCTAGCCTGCACTCTAACAGCCCAAATGGTCACTTTGGCTACTGTGGGACCCCCAGTTTCTCTGGTATTGGGGCAAGAATAATAAAGTGTTGCTTTACCTGTTTACGTGAATGAGGGATTAGGACATGTATTTGGCCTTTGGCATGCTGGGGGGACTCGCCATCAGCTGGGTAGCGCTCACTAGACAAGGGACAGGGATTCCAAAAACCACTGAATTGAGAGAGGCTGTGGATAGGCTTCTATACCTTGTGGTGAGGGCCTTACAGGCCTATTACACCTAGTCCTGTCCCCTCCCCTCAACACTTGTGGTGCCTCCTGATGATAGTCCTGGGAATTAACTCTGTCAGCTTGTGCTCTGCCCCTGGTGGTGTTTTCCCCCCATCCTGTCATGGTCTGCAGCCCCACTCACTCCCAGATCTGTAGCCTCTTCTTTGAGGTACAGGAGGTCCTGTCCAGCCAGGACACTAAGGTTCTTCCCTTCAATCTGAGTATTGTTTATAAATAGGAAAAATATATAATCCTTCTTTTCTCCATGTACACAGCAGGCTGAAATTCTTTGCAATGGATAAACCAGACTATCCCGTCTGCCTCAGCACTTTACAGCTATGCTAAAAGATAATTCACTCCATGGCATACAGGAGTTAATTTGAATTTATAGCTGATTGTTATTTATCCCAGACACAACTGAAGGAGATACAAATAAAGACAAGCACTAAAACCATCCGTACAAATAGGAGTACAAATACTATGCATTTTATACCTCTCTTTATTTAATACCAGCCTCCAATAAATAGCTATTGCCAACAATAAATGCAGAATTGCAATTTAAATAAATGTCATTTCCTCTAAAATATGAATTGTTGCATATTTATGCTGGCTGTGACACCTCGTGGAGCAAGTTATATGCAGCACTATAGAATAATAATATAAGATCCAAGCAATGGTTGTGGCAAAAGTCCAAATTTAAAAAGTGGGGAAAGGGCAGGGATGTGCAAACTACAGCCTGTGGTCCACATCCAGCCTGTGGGCTTGTCCTGGCTGGCCCACCTGAGCTCCTGGCCAGGGAGGCTGCTGCCGGCCCTGCCCCAGCCCCCTTCCCCTCCCCTGGAGCCTTAGCCCACCACACGGGCAGTGCTCTGGGGGCTGTGGCAGCGTGTCAGGCTCTACACAGCTGTCAGACACACTGATGAGTGGTGTGGTAAGGGGGGCGAGAGCTGGGGGGGGGGAAGGTTGCATAACAGGTGGGGAGTCTCGGGGGGGGAAGACTGGGAGCAGATGGGATTGTATAGGGTGTGGGAGTCCTGGGGGGCTGTGAGGGGTGAGGGAGGTTGGGTAGGGAAGTCTTGGGTGGAGGTGGTCAGAGGACAAGGAGTGGGGGGGTTAGATGGGGTGGGGTCCTGGGGTGGTGGTTAGGGGCAGGGGGGGGATCTCTGGAGGGGGCGGTCAGGGGACAAGGAGCAAGGGGGTTTGGATGGGTTGGGGATTCTGAGGTGGGTTGTCAGAGAGTGGGAAGGGGAGGGGGTCGGATAGAGGGCGGGGCCAGGCTGTTTGGGAAGGCACAGCCCTCCATACAATTTTACAACCCTGATCTGGCCCTTGTGTCAAAAAGTGTGCCCACCCCAGCCTAGGGCCCTTAGCATAAGTATGGTGACAATGAGTTTTCTTAACACTGGTCTTTCCTTTTTGAACTTACCTTTCCTTTCTCAGCCCACGTGTCTGATCATATTCTTCTTTGTTCTGTTGTGTTAAGAATCTAAGGGTATGTCTTCACTACAGCAGTAGGTCGATTTCCTTTAAGTCGATTTTTTAAAGCAGACTGTATAGAGTCGATTTTGTGCGTCCCCACAAAGCACAGCAAGTCAGCAGTGTCTGTCTGCACAACTGTTGCAAGTGTTGACTTAGCGAGCATTGCACTGTGGGTACCTATCCCACAGTTCCCGGAGTCCCCAGCAGGCACCATTTCGAGTGCTATACTATGGGTAGGCATTTCATAATTTCATGCCCTTTTTTCGCGCCACCAACCCCATTTCGAGCAGTGCACTGTGGGTAGGCAACCCATTATTCGCGCCCTCTCTCCGCGCCTCGCTAACGCCATAGCACGGCAAGCATGGAGCCCGCTGATGCCACCGCTGCAGTACTGGCCGTTGTGAGGACCTCGCGCACTGTTGTGGATTTTATGCTGTACCGTCTGCAGAGGAATGTGATCCGGAGACAACTGCGCTTTCCGGAACCTGACAACAGTGATGAGGAGATGGACCTGGACGTGCACAGCAGGGACAGGGACACTGACGTTTCTGGAAGTAGGGCGACTGACAATCTGGCAAATTTGGTGGCAATGGGGCAGGCTCATGCCATGGAACGCCAATTCTGGGCCAGGGAAACAAGCACTGACTGGTGGGATCGCATAGTGTTGCGGGTCTGGGATGACTCCCAGTGGCTCAGAAACTTTCGCATGCGTAAGGACACGTTCATGGAACTTTGTGACTTGCTTTCCCCGGCCATCCGGCGCAAGAATACCAGAATGAGAGCGGCCTTCACAGTTGAGAAGCGAGTGGCGATAGCCCTCTGGAAGCTTGCAATGCCAGACTGCTACTGGTCAGTCGCGAATCAGTTTGGGGTGGGTAAATCTACAGTGGGGTCTGCTGTGATGCAAGTAAGCATCCAGCTGCTGCTATCCAGGGTTATAAACCTTGGAAACCTGCAAGCTACAATAGATGGCTTTGCCGCCATGGGATTCCCTAACTGTGGTGGGGCTATAGATGGGACTCATATCCCTATCCTGGCACCGGACAACGAGGCCGCAGAGTACAGAAACCGGAAGGGATATTATTCTATGGTCATGCAAGCACTGGGTGACCACAAGGGACGTTTCACCGACCTGTACGTGGGGTGGCCGGGAAAGGTTCATGATGCTCGTGTTTTCAGGAACTCTAGGATTTTTAGACAGCTGCAGCAAGGGATTTTCTTCCCCGACCAGAACATTTCCGTGGTGGGGGGTGGGGTGGAAATGTCGATCATTATCATTGGGGATCCAGCCTACCCCCTAATGCCCTGGCTTATGAAGCCCTACACAGGAGCCCTGGACAGGAGTCAGGAGCTGTTCAACTACAGGCTGAGCAAGTGCAGGATGGCAGTAGAGTGTGCATTTGGCCGACTGAAGGGGAGATGGCATTGATTACTTATTCGCTCAGACATCAGCGAGAGAAATATCCCCATTGTTATTGCTACTTGATCTGTGCTCCACAATCTCTGTGAGAGCAAGGGGGAAATGTTTATGGCGGGCTGGGAGGCAGAGGCAAATTTCCTGTCCGCTGCTTACCAGCAGCCAAACAGCAGGGAAAGTAGAAGAGCGCACCATGACGCGCTGCGCCTCAGGGATGCCTTGAAAACCAGTTTTATGAGTGCCCAAGATGGCGTTTGACAACCCGCTCCTTTGCTCTGCTCGGCCCTAAGCCTGCCGTCCTTGCACCCTCCTTCCCTCCCCCCTCCCGATGCTTGCAGAGGAAATAAATTCACTGTTTTAAAAATCATGCTTTCTTTATTGCTTCATCACAAACACAAATACAGCGGATCACTGGCAAGGTAACCCAGAACGGAGTAGGGGAGGAGCGAAACCAGTGGTCACAGTGGTGGAGGAGTGGAGAGAGGAGTGGGGGAAGGGGGGAGAGAAGGGGGGGGCAAGACACAGCTTTTAAAAGTCTTTTGATAAATTCATCCTGCTGCTGCTTGTGCTGGCTTGTGGGGTAGAGTGGGTCAGTCCCCGGAGCTTCCCCCCCCCCCGAGTTCTCACCCCACGTTTGGGTGGGGAAGCTATGGGACTTGGGGAGGGGTGGAGGTGGTTAGACAGAGACTGCAGAGGCGATCTTTGGTCCTGCTTCAGCTCCACCAGACACCTCAGCATGTCTCTTTGGTCCTCCATTATCCGGAGCAAAGCATCCATCCGCCTTTCTTCGCGTTCCTGTCGTCTTTCTTCACGCTCCAGCCACATTTCTTCCCTCTTTTCTGCTGCGGATCTTGATTCCTACCTTGACTGGAGCAATCTTTCCCTCCATTCCATCTGGCGGGCTGCCTCAGTGCGCGAGTTTTCCAGTAGTTCATTGAACATATCATCGCGCGTTTTCTTTTTACACTTTCGTATCTGCGATGCACGGCGTGAGGAGCAGGACGGGGGATTCTGAGATAATTGTGCAGCTGTGGAAAAAGAAAGGTTCAAAGTTATGAGACAGATACATTCGAGGTTATGAGACAGATACATTTAAATGTGGGCAAAGAAAGCTACAAGGTTATGAGACAGATGCATTCTCGGACGGATCACAATGGGAATACTATGCAACTGGCAACCTCAGTATTCAGAGGCCTGATATGATTTCTGTACAAGGTCATATTCCACACCTAAAAGTGACTGAATGGCTCACAGAAAAGTCACAGCATCTCACACACATATGCGAGCCTCAGCACAACACGGCCTCTGAAATCATCCATGCAGCCAGCCATGGTAAGCTGAAATCCATATTTAAGAGAAGCACTTGGATATTCTAGAGTAACACCATCCCCTTCCCCCCACCACGTGGATTCCTCCTCCCCCACCACGTGGCTCCCAGTGAACCGCGAACTGGAAAACAAAACCAAAAATCTCTCGCTAAGGGCTGGCAGGGGGTCTTAAGCGGAAGCAACTGCTTGCAAACTCTTCAAAATCCCTGCTAGCTACCGCTAAGGGCTGGTGGGGGGGAGGGGTTCAGAGCGCATTCGGTCTTAAGCGGAACCAACCACTTGCAGACTTTTCAAAATCCCTGCTAGCTACCGCTATGGGCTGGCGGGGGGGGGGGGGGGGGGGCGGGGGGCGGGGGCGCGTTCGGGTGGGGGGGGCCTGCGCACAGTCGGTCTTCAGCAGAGAAGATTACTTTGCAGCTGGGAACCTTTATCTCCGTACTAATTGCAGTCCGTATTTCAAACAGGCAACCATGAGTGACATCACTTTCCTTAGAATTTCTCAGACAGATAGAGAGCGCATGCTGCTTGAGTCACTGCAAAGTCCTGGTCCATTCGCCGCAATGCTAGCCTGCTCAATGATACCAGACTATTTACTACTTTCGTGGCATGGGATGGTCTCCTATCATGGGGGGCCACATAAGGTGGCTCTCCCCAGAAAGCTGGTGCGGAAGATTCATCGCTACCTCCTGGATAGCTTCATTGAAATGTCCGTAGAGGACTTCCGGTCAATACCAGAGTATATTGACAAACTCTTTGAGTAGAAACTGACCAGCAATGAAAGCACGCTAAGTCCTTAGGGCAACTTAATTATTAATAAATGCTTCCTTTAAAAATCATGAGTCATGTAATCCTTTAAAAAAAAAACACTTACCCCCTTGGGAGGCTTGGGAGGGTGCTGGCTCCAGGGTGATAAACAGCTCCTGGCTGTCTGCCAAAAGTGTCTCTCCGCTGGCCTCCTGCTGCTCCGTGATATTTCCCTCCTCATCATCATTGTCCTCATCTGAATCCTCCTCAGGCCTGATGATTATCCCATCGGCGGAGTCCACGTAGACCGGTGCGATGGTGGTGGAGGCGCCCCGCATTATCTGATTTAGTTCATTGTAGAACCGGCATGTCCACGGCATGCCCCCTGAGCGTCCGTTTGCCTCCTTGGCTTTCTGGAACGCTTGCGTCAGCTCCTTAATTTTCACGCGGCACTGTTGGGCGTCCCTGTTGTGGCCCCTTTCCAGCATGGCCTTGGAGACCCTGGCAAACGTGTTGGCATTCCGTTTGTTGTTGCGGAGTTCCAACATCACAGATTCCTCTCGCCAGATAGCGATCAGATCCAACACCTCACGACTGGACCATGCTGGAGCTCTTTTCCTCTGGCTGGTCTCCAGGGCTGCTGAGCTCTGCATGGCGTCTTGTGATGCTGAGGTCTGCATGGCGGCTTGTGCTGCTTATTGCTCTGAATGGCGACTGAGCTGTGCAGGTGAGCTGGCCACGCTGACCAAACAGGAAATGCTATTCAAATGTTCCCGGGTCTTTTCATGTCTACCTGGCCAGAGCAGCGAGTTGAGAGTGCTGTCCAGAGCGGTCACAGTGGAGCAGTGAGGCAGTCCAGAGCGGTCACAGTGGAGCATTGTGGGACAGCCTCTGGAGGCCAATAATGTCCCATTCGTCCTCACTAGTCCACAATCGATCCAGAGAGGTCGATTTCAGCGCTACTCCTCTTGTTAGGGAGGAGTACAGAAGTCGATTTTGAGGGCCCTTTAAATCGACGCAAATGGCATCCGTGTGAGGACGGGTACAGGTTTATGTCGACTTAATGTTGCTAAAGTCGACATTAAGTCGTAGTGGGGACCAGCCCTAAGAACTTAATCGAATAAGGTGCTGAGGATTTTGGCCACAAGCCAGCAAAGTACTTACTGAATAGATTCACAGACATAACATTAACATAACATAGCATATTTGGCTGGGTTGGGGCTGGAGTCCTCAGCACCTATAAGACCTGAGATTTGAAGACATTTAAAGGCAAAACTATGTCAACCAGACAGGATTTCTTCAAGATAGTATATCTGGGAAAACAACACCAAGTGGAAGAGTATTCCTTTTGTGCGGCCCTGCCCTCGTCGAATCAATTTCATATCAAACTCTCTTACCAGAATTTTTGACCAGACTCCATCTCTGCAGACATCTTTTGAGAGAATTTTCATGACAAAATGTATTTATGCTTCCAAAGATGTAAATTTCAAAATTCTATCACTGATTTTAGTGGCTGTGGCTGCTGATTTTCCATGCTGTATAGCTTCATTCCCATATGGCTCATCTCAGCCTGGATGCTATTCATCTGTGAAGTTTTGGTTGAATATATGACTTCTGTTGAATAATTGCCAAAACTCGAAACAAAAGGTGTTAGCACTGTTAACACATGTACAATACCTATATATACACAGAGTTATAATAAGTAGTGACTACTCTTGTTCTCACAAAAAATCACATATTCACTTGCAAATGTGTCTCTTCATATTCAGAACAACAGCAATTCTCCAAACATCAGTGCAGACAAAAAAACGCTGTGTTAATGTTCATGAATAGAGAATAGCCATGAACATGACTGAACTGAACAGCCATTCTGACTTTGCACAACATTAGTGAATGTTTGTTTTGCAGTTCTAATAATAGAAGAGAATCCTTCATCCATGTATTTGGAGATAAATGGAGTAGAGGATGAAATAGAAATATTTTTTAAAACATAATAATAATATTCCCCAAATTGGTATACTATTACTATGTTTTTTTTCTTTCATCCTCCACAGAGAAAAAAATCAGTATTAGAATATTTTATTATGTGTTCATTAGTGCAGTCTATGTTGCCAAAAACAAAACTTTTTTAAAAATAGAGAAAGTGTGCCTGGGATTTAAAATATATTTATCCTCACTAAATTTTAAAATGCAGAAGTTCAAAGCACACAAAGATGTGCCTATTTCTTTAATAACATGTACTATAGCTGAAAGACTGCACATGAACCATGTGATAGAATTGCAGTTTCTATGGTAACCTTGATTGTTTTTAATAGCAGGGAACTAAAAGACATAAAACATTCCTTGATTGACAGCTGCCTTAGGGCTGAATCAGCTTACATAACTTTATCAAAAATGCATTTTTATATGTTACTAAAAAGCAAAAAGCCATATTTTTTCTTACAGTCCCTACAACACAATGTCAAAGTATGGTAGATGGTTCCTAATGAATACTGTAAACATGAGCTGACCACTAACATATGGAGAAAAGGGATATCCTGAGTCATAATAAGCAGAAATGTTACTTCTTTTCATCTATATTTTTATTTTAGTAGAACCTGAGTCCTGCTACTCTTGCTGCATTGTAATTATACTAGTGGTATTCAAGAGTCTCCAGACTTCAACATTTTTTTTATTTACAGGCGTTGATTTTTGTCTACATTCCAGCATGACAATTACCTTCTTTTTACTCCCTCTTTACTGTTTGATCCAAGTATGAGATTTCTGTCCTTCTGGTTCCAGTTCAATAGAATTCCTTCTCTAGGAATATTAATATTATGGACTAATCCAGTTGTAAATTTTCTATTACTGCATTGTTTAATGTTCTTTTTGATAGTTTAGCTGTGAAAGACATATACAGCTCCACTCTTTACCTTGGAGTTTATTTTCCTTAATTTTAGCAAGGCTGAAGCTGTGGAGTTTTGTGAGAGGCTGAGAGTTCTGTTGACTGTCAGAAAGGGGATGTCACAACCTGGTCTATCTATCTCATAGAACTGGAAGCACCTTGATAGGTCAATCAAGTCCAGTCCCCTGCCTTCACTATCAGGACCAAGTACTGTCCCCTGACAGATTTTTTGCCCCAGAATCCCTAAATGGCCCCTTCAAGGATTGAACTCACAACGCTGTGCTTTAGCAGGCCAATGTTCAAACCACAGAGCTATCCCTCCCCCCTTCACCCAGTCTTGGTCCAGTATTGATTTCTGAACATACACATATCTATTGTGATAGCATTCAGATGATGAATCCCAGGGGTGCTGTTTAATCATCTGATCATTGTTCCTGTCTCTGGGTATTTCAGGTACACTCCCAAGTGCAGATCCCATGACTAACACCCTTCTTGGGCAGTGGGACTCGGCACTCTAGCCATCGAGGATAAGTCTTCTCTGCAAAAGACAATGAAAGGCAGTGAGTCTCAATGCCTGGGTCTACAGACTCAGGCTTGTCAGGCTCCTGTTATGGTGCCAAAAAGAGCTGCATAGATGTTGCAGCTGGGGTTGAAGCTTATCCCTCCCCCCTTAGAGTTCTGAACCACAACATCTACACAACTGTTTTTAATGCTGCAGTATGAGCCCTGCGAGCCAGAGTCTGTTTACCCAGGCACTGAGACTCACTGCTACAGGATGCTGATTGCAGACTAGCCATACCCTGGACCCTGGACCAGTGCCACAGTCCTCCCAAATCCTCCAGAGTGCATCTGGCTATGGAAGCTCTATTTTTCACACCTCAGGAACATGGCACTAAAGCAAGGAAACACAGGTTTTCACACACACTTTACTTCATAAAACACAAGAGAATTACAAGCCTATAGAAAACAACAGAAACCCTCAGTGCAATTCCCCACATGAACCCTGTGAGTCCTGGGTTAGGTCCAACTTTAGGCCCATTATACTTCATGATATACAAACAGAGAAGCTAAATAAAATCATACGGTAACTCTTCTGGGAGGTTGCAGTGTAACAAACCTTCATTTCTTAGAATGCAGAACCCTAACACACAAGACCCAAAACCAGAGAGAGACAAAGCAGGCTGTTCCCTAGGGCAGAGAGGCACAGCTCCCTCCACCTTGCAGTAGACTGCCTGCTCAAGACCTAAATCACACACTTCCCTACAAAGCCTTCTCGATTGCAAGCAGGACCAGGAAATCTCTTAGAATTTAAAATGATAGTGTCAAGGATCGCCTCCCCACTCTGAACTCTAGGGTAAAGATGTGGGGTCCCGCATGAAAAAAAAGAAATAACCCCCCAAGCTTATTTTACCAGCTTAGGTTAAAACTTTTCCCCAGAACACAAACTGCTCCCGTGTCTGGACTGGTACCACTGCCACCAACAATTTAAGCCCCCAAAACCATGGGTTAGGAACCCCCCTGTAACACCCCTCAAATCTCCTCCCTTCACCTGAGAGAGGTTTGAGAAACAAAGACCAAAACCCTCACTTTCTGTGAGACATGCCCAATCCAAACCAGGATCTATCCAATGGAAACAAGCAGACAGAGTCTTAAAAGGAAGATTTCAATTAAAGAAAAAGGAGAAAAGCATAAACCCCTTGTACAGAAATCAATAGAAAAAAGAAACCCTTAACATCACACAGCTTCACTGACCCCCTCTCTAGGAATTTCTCTCTCTGCTAAAGCTTAACAGTAAGGAACACCGTGGATCAATGATTAAGTGATATAGTTCAAGCATATAATTCACTTACTACTGAACTTGACTTGTTAGAAGTGTGATAGAGGAAGGCCAGGGAGCTGTGGCAGAGTGTTTGAGGGGAGATATATCAGCTCCAGGTTCGTTAGGGCGTGGCTCCCTGTAGACTAGGGAAGCAGGCAGCAGATTAATTAGGAGCACCTGCTGCCAATTCAGGCCTTAATAAAAACCCCTGCCTCAGGCAGACAGGTGTGGGTGTTTGGAAGGAGTTTGGAGGTGTTGGAGCAGAGAGCTGTTTGGAGGTATTGGAGCAGAGAACAGTTTGGAGGAGTTGGAGCAGAGAGAGTTTGAAGAAGTGCTGTGGTGAGCTAAGAAAGACCCAGACCTTAAGTAAAGGAACACCTGGCTTGTGTAGAGAGAGGGCAGGAAGCCCCCCCACAAGCTGAAGAGTAGGAGAGGGAAGTAGTTCAGGGGAAGGAGTAGCTAATCCCAGTGGTTTACCGCTATCCTCAGGGCCCCTGGGCTGGGACCCGGAGTAGAGGGTGGGCCTGGGTCCCTCCCTCTCCCCTTCTTCCCTCTGGGATACTTGTGGGACAGTTAATACCCTGTTCAGAGGCAAGAAAAAGGCTCCCTGAATTCCCCCACAAGAAGAGAAAGTGCAGGACCCATCAATATCGTGGGAGTAATTTGCCACAGAAGATTATAGGTAGATAGAGAAGAGAAATAGGTGTGGTTCCTCCCATAGCCGGGCGAATAGCAGCACGAGAGAGAGCTAAAACCAAAACTAAAAACTCTGTCCCTGTGGTTGATTAGCATCTCCATTTCGTCATTCCCTCTCAGGTTACTTGCAGGTTAACCCTTTACAGGTAAAACAGTAATTCTAAGCTACTTTATACTTATGACAGATAGCTTGTTCTTTTAACATAGTTTCTAATACACCACTAATCCCCCCACCTTCTTGGCCTTCCCATCTTTCATCTTCCCATCTATTAGTGACATGGCCAACTTGACTTAGACAGAATTTATCTTTTCAAACATCCTCAACACCTTTCTTAGCTCTATGCCTCCACTACAGAATTTCCAGTCTCCAGTTCATCACTGGCTTTTGGGCAGATGGTTGTTCAAAATCAATTGCCCTGTTGGTACCAAACCTATTGCTTCGTTAAAGTAGAGCCATTCAGTGTTGATAGCCCTTGATAGCACTGTCACAGCTCCCCAGACACAGCCGGTCTACAGTCTGTAGCTCCTGCTAAAGACTGAACACTCAAAGCCACACTAAACGTTGCATTCAAAATGGAGGTTGTAATACAACATGGTATTCATCAAATGAAAATGGAATCCATAAGTTGATACAGACTTATTCCCCTAAACTGTCACAGGGGAGCTGTTAGTTTATTTTCCCTTTATTATTGTAACTTGTGTCAGGAGTACCTAGAGTCTGGGTTAGATGTCTGCCTTTTTAACAAACAATAAATCCAGTTAAATGCATAGTCAACCACCGCTTATTCATAGTACTGTTCGCATTTTTATGCAGAATTTTGCATCATAATTAACTATCCTGCTTCAATTTTTCTCCATCTTTTTGTGACAAGTAAGCCTGAATTGTTTCTCTACCAGACCTGTCCTAGTCTTGATGCATTGTAAGGTTTCTTTCAGATACTGGGTCCGTGGCTGAATACATTTGAAAAGCACCTCTTTGGGGTTTTTTGCCCTCTCTTTAGCGCACATAAAAAAGTCTAGAGGCTGGTTTCTCATTACTGAGACGCTGTTTGCTTGTACACTAAGAAAGTATGTGGCATTTGTGTGAAGTGACAAAGCTACAAGATATTAATATTAGGCTGCTCAGTGAGCTGTGGCGCTGGCCATAGTCCATCAGACAGCTAATTAATGAAAGAATGTGAGGAAGTGCAGAGTAGTCATTTCAGAGATTCCAAAAGGGGAAAAAATACTAGCATGCACAGGTTGCTTTGAATGTCCTCTGACTGCATGTGAAAATAAATCCACGAGCTTTTTTTTTTTTTTTTTTTTTTTGTGGCACAGGCCCTGGAATGTGAAAACCGAGGGGGAAAATCTACTGTGAGTGTTTCATATAAGGCATTTTAGTGTGATTCATTGTAATTGATTTTAGTGTAATTCATCAGTCTGGATGATCTTTGGGAGGTCAAGGCCACCCTCACAATGGACTTGTTCCTCCACTCTGTCTTTGGCCCCCAGTGTCCTCCCACCCACCCCATATCCTTGTGACCTATCTCCACTGAAGCTGCCCCTCAGTAAACAAAGTTCAGAGAGCTCTTCACGTCTGTTTTCTTTTCCCATGAATCAGCAGGGTCAGAAGTGGACAATGTGTACTCCTCACAACCCTTTGGCTCCACCTGGGCCTGCCCACTCCTTCCTCGAATCAGCCTTCAACATATACTTCTGGGTGGACCTCGGGCCTGTAAGGAGAACTCCATCATGAGAGCCAGATGAGTGAGAGATGACATAGAAGAGATAGCTGTCCCCCACTCCTTCAGAGGAGTATAGGGGAGCTTCTATACTTTATCTAGGAGAGATGATCCAAGAATAAAATGTAGGTATCAGAAGAATTTTGCTTATTTATTTCCTTAAACAGGCTAAAATACTCAGACAAATGTAGAGGTGTGTTATTTTGCACAGAGGAAGAAAACTCTGATGAAGATTCAACACATTTCTAATTTTCTTCCCTTTAAATGGAATGACTGAATTTCCTAAATGGAACCAGATGCTCTTTTTGGTATTATTATTAGGCTGATCCCTTCCCTCACAGTTAGTTTGTTGCATTTGTGGAAAATGCATCGATTATTTAGTTGCTACACAGCAAATAATCACACAATATGAAAAGTGAAAATGTGCACATTCCTTTTTATGATAAGGACAGAATTCAGTCTTCCTAAATAATGAACTGGTGGGCATCACCATAAGTGCTGTGGCTCTGATTTTGATCTCATTTCCACCTGTTTTGCACCTGTGTAAATATACTAACTTCACTAGTGTTACTCCAAATGTACACCAGGTGTAACTGGGTTAAGAATCAGGCCCTAAACACTCTAAGAAACAGACATAATCACAGATTGCTATTTAAATTTAATGTCAATGCCTCCGCTCTCATGGCATATTTCTAATAATACCATCCACTGTATATTGTGTGACAGAGTCAGACCAGAAGGGTATAGGAGAGTGCTGGAAGGGAAGTATATCAGCCTCAGGATGAGCACCTTTTGGTTACCCAGGAGGTGGGTGGGCCTAAGCCCGCCCGATACTAAAGTCCCTCCCCCAGCCTGGCGGGAGGGACACTAGACCCGGGGCCAATTAATTACGGGGGACAACTAATGGAAAAAAGGACAGGGGAGTGCGTGAGGGTTACAGGTTCAAAACGAGGGTACAGGATGGGGACACCGAGCAGAGAACCCCGCTCAGCGCCCACTGCTCCGTGAAAACGCAGAGAGAGGCAGTGGAAGCTGCCCAGTGGAACTCCGCCCGGATGCGTGACTGAACGAGTGACCGAGTGACCTGAAGGAGACCCCACAGTCGCACCGGCCCCTCCCATCTAGCATCCTCCCCCTGGTGGTATAGATGGTGGCTTTGGCAAGTGCCAGGAGGAGGTTGACGAGGAGGTCTCGCGACTTTGTGGGGCCATGGATGGGGTGTCCAAAAGAAAAAGGTGTGGGGAGAAGTGCAGCCAGCACCTCAATAGGAGGTTCTGGAGGAGCCGGAATAGGGGCTGCAGCCTGACGCACTCAAGGTGGGCGTGCGCCAGGTCCTCCCTCACACCATAGAAGGGACAGGTGTCAGGCACGGGAAGGGACCGCGCCAAATACTCGCCTGTGCTCTCAGCTCCATTAAGGAGCCGCCAACTAATATCCCCGGCAGGCCGTGGAATTAGCGTGGAACAGAAGGTGGCCCACTGGGGCCGCTCACCCTCGTTCGGTGGTAGGTAGTCCTGCCACTTGGTATCGGGGCGGGACGCGAGAGTGAGGAGATGGAACGTGTGACGCACGAGCGTGTACAGCTGTTTCCTCGGCGCGGTTTGAAATGGGACCGGATGCAAAGTGTGCATCCAACTCGGGGTTTGGGAGTGGGGAGGCTGGGAGGGCTCACGAAGCCGGGGCCCAAGTGCCATTTCCGGAGGGCCTGGGTGAGGGGTGCGGGGAGAACCCTCTCACAGGGCCCGCCGCAGGAACCGAGAGCTCCTGCGGAAACCCACCCAATAGCCTCGGGTGTTTAAGGTGGCAAGGATGGTAAAGTTCATTGTGAGGGCTGGGGTGAATCCTCAGGGGCAGAAGGGGGGACGGGTCCTGCAACAACCTGTGCTCGACCCCGAAGGCGAGCAGGGAGTTGCGGAAGGTTCGGGCTCGCCAGTAGGCCAGCATGTTCTGCTTCCTGGGCCCTATCCCCTCCCCCAAAAGGGCCTTCACGGCCTGGAGGATTTGATGGAAATCCCCCCAGCGCTGGAGGGCGAGCTGCACCTTCTCCCTCGAACCACAAGTGTCTCGCAGGAAGTGGCGCAGCTCTTCTCTCAGCGCGGAGGGGGACCTGGCAGCCGAGCAGCTGCTGCCTTCCGGTAGGGCCTTTGAAGGGACTTCGTGGCCCACTGAGATGAGTGAGTGAGACTGGGAACCCCGGCGCAATCGCTCCGGGTGACCTGTCTCCTTTCCCGGCGTGGAAGGGGGCGGCGGAGGGGGTAACACAACCCCCAGGTCCATGGGGGTTGGAGACTCAAGAACCATCCCCTGAGAGTCGTCTGAATGGCTCGATAGTGGGACGACCTCGGGGGTGGCAATAATGATGGGAGCAGAAGAGGCAGGGGACGGGGCAGGAGTATGGACCAGGCTTGGGGCTGGGACGGGAGCGGGAACTGGGTCTGTGATTGGGGCAGGAGAAAGGATCGGGGCAGGAGTGGGAGCTGGGGCCGGATCAGGTGAAGGGATAGGGAGGGGACCGGGATCGGGGTCGATGGACGGGGCTGGGTCGGGATTAGGGGCTGGGTTAGGGACGGGTTAATTTTTGGTCTGGGACAAAGGAGGTGGTAGGGGCAGGAGTAATATCAGGGTCTCCTGCAGCCAAGCTGCTGGGGTGCAGCTCTTCTCGACCCATGGGTGGGGTCGGAGGACTGGAAACAGGAGGGGGGCCTTCCTCGGTGCCGGGCGCGGGCGACTCGACAAGTGCATCGCCCGCAGCCACGGCATCGGGCGAGATGGTGACTTCAACTAGGCCCCCCTCTGAAGGGGCGGCCGACTGCACGGTCCCTTCAGCACCCACTGACCCGAGACCCGGCTGCTCAGCATTGGCCGTCGCCCCGAGGGGCTCGGCGGCCTCAGCCATGTCGCCATTAGCAGCCGGGCAGGTGGGAAGGGTCAGGGGCGCCCCGAGGACCAGAGCAGGGGCTTCCTCCAAAGAAGGGCAGGGGGAAGGAGGGGGCTGCGGGAGCAAAGCACCGCCCAGATCGAGGCCCGCTGGCAAGGGGTCGTCCTCCCCCTGGGTGAATGGGGTCAGACCCAGGGCCTCGATCTCATGATAGATGGGGGGGAGGGCGGGCTCTGTGGCCTCAGCAACCTCGCCTCTGGACACCGGGGCGAGAAGCGCCCCTGTGTCAATGATGGTAGGGGCAGGGGGGGCTGGTGGTGCGGGGTCTGAAGGAGCTCCCGCAGCAGCCCCCTCACAGGGAGGGTGATCGGGGGAGACGGGTTCGTCTCCGGCCGCTGCCGTGGCCATAGCAGCTGGCTCCGCCAGCTGGGCTTCGTCCGGGATTGCGGCAGATGTTGGTGGGGGGCTAGCCCCCCACAGCAGCTTTCGGGGGGCTACAGCTCCCTCCTCATCAGAGGGAGGGGAGCGGGTCCGCGTTCTGCGGATGGCGCGTTTCCCCCGGACAAGCACCCAGCCTTCTAAGGTGGAAGTGGAGGTGGAGGGCTGGTTAGTGGAGGCAGGGCCAGAGGTTGAAGGGTCTGGGTCCTGGGGTGGCACAACGGGGGAAGGGGAAGCCTCCCCCTGGGGCGGGCCCTCCCTCTTGGTTCCCAAGGACCCCGTCGTCCCCTCCCCTGTAGAGGGAGGGGCGGCAGTAGCGGCGGTGGTGGCTGGATCACCAGGGCCGCCGGCGATGACAGGGTCAGCGCCCTCTCGGGTTACGGGGGTCCTGGGCTCCCCTTCGGTCCGGGCCAGGGGGCAGTCCCTCCGGACGTGCCCCGTCACCCGGCAAAGGAAGCACCGGGCCTCCCCCGTAGAATAGTGGACCCGGTGGTATGCTCCCTGGTGGGACACCAGAAAGGAGCTCTCCAGGGGCACTCCGCTACGCACCACTGCCGGCGATACTTGGATCTGTACCTGCCGGCGGAAGGATAGAATATGGCGTAGGACGGGGTCTTTGTAGCCTGAGAAGCTCCTCACAGCAGCCAGGCCTGTCTGCTTCTCCAGGCAGAGGGGAGACCCGCACGAGGAGCAGCCTCAGGATGTGCAGGTTTCTGCTCCCTGGCTAGCCAAACAGAGAAGGTTCTAGAAAGCAGCAGAAACAGCTAGACTGATTGGGACACCTGAAGCCAACCAGGGGCTGGCTGAAACCACTTAAAAACCCTCCCATTCACTCAGGTGAGTGTGGGTGTCAGGAGATTGGGAGGCGTTGGAGCAGAGAGCGGTTTGGAGGTGTTGGAGAAGAGAGCGGTTTGGAGGCGTTGGAACAGAGAGCAGTTTGGAAGTATTGGAGCAGAGAGCGGTTTACAGGCGTTGGAGCAGAGAGCGGTTTGGAGGCATTGGAGCGAAGGGAGTTTGGAAGGAGGCCCTGAGGTAAGGGTGAAGTGTAGTGTAAAGAAGCAGGGACTGCTGTGGGGAAGTAGCCCAGGGAATTGTAGTGTGTTTGATGGTTAAAAGGTCAGCCATCTTAGCTGATACTATTAGGGTCCCTGGGCTGGAGCCCGGAGTAGAGGGTGGGCCCGGGCTCCCCCCTTCCTACCTTCCCCAATTAATCACTGAGACTAGGGAGACAACAGAGACTGTGCCAGAAAGGATAACTTCTCCTCACTGGCTTATGATGAAGATGGCTCAATAGGCTGTGACCTTGTCTCTAGAGAGAGAAGGGCTACGTGGACAGTCACAGGGAGCCTCTGAGGCTAGTGAAATCCGCCAGGAAACACAGGACCCGCAAGTATAGACTTGGAGCTTTGTCACAATTGCTACAATATAATTAATATGACTCTTTTAATGAAATTCAAATATTTGCTATTAATTATATAATTTGATACTGCAATCTTGTTCATCTCCACTCCAGTCTTTGGGCTGACTAGTACTCCCAGTCTTCTTCTGGTCCTTTCCTGATTTAACATCTATCTATCCAGTCTCAGAAACAAAACTTTGTTAAATGAACCTTGGAGATGCTATCTATTTTATTTTGCAAGCATGAGATTTTAATCATCCATTATTCTTTATTGTAGCAAAAATACATTTGAAAATAATGAAGCATTTTCTGAAGTTCTCAGTGTATGCAGTTGTTTATCGGAGATTCTAAAACACAATCACACAGAAATGAGTTCAAAGGAAAATATAATAAAACTAATGTTGGTACTACATTTCACAGATACCAGTAATGTTAAAAGATTGTCACTGGGAATTACAGTGAAGATACATGTCATTATCTCTTAAATAATGAATGGTGAAAACATGTCAGAGTAGCAAACAAGCTTCAGGAAATGGTTCATTATTTCTCTGTGTGTTTGTATTTTAACTATTAATGATGATTTATTAAAATCTTACCATTCTGGGAGTACATAATTGCATTTGAGGCTTATATTCATGGGGGAGGATCATTTACACATTTGTAGGCATGTTGAGGAAAAGACACAAATACAATATATTCCCCCAAATTTTCAAGAGCTCAGGGCCTTATTTTTCCAAGGGATAAGCACTGACAGCTCAAGCTGGATATTAATAAGACCATAGTTCCCATCTAAGGTGCCTAAATCAGGGCCATATTTTCAAAAGTGCTCAGAAATTAACTTTCATTGTAACTTCTAGGTCTAGATTTTCCAGAGTGCTCCAGATCCAACCAGTCTCCAGGGTTCTGGATCTTCAGAATATGTGGCCCTGATTTGGGTGCTCAGCCCTTTCAAAAATATGACCCATAGTATGCAATTTTCTGTATGTAATCATATTTGTTTCTATTAAATATACTATATTGAATATTCATTTCTATGAATACTCTAATAAGCCTTTCAAGCAGGGTATTGCCTTAGCAAAAGGAGAAGTTAAAATACATAATGAACATTAAAAGATCTTGACGTTTTTTCTTTTAATAAAAGAACATTCCTTAATTGCTGCAGCCCAAGGCAACCATAAAGTCAAAGAGTGACAGTTTATGTGGGTTTTTATGAGCCTGTTTAGTATGTTATTCATGAAAAAGTTAGTTTAGCAACTGCTGTGACTGATCATACTTATGCTACTTGTGAGCTAGCAAGCATCTTCTTAAAGAAACAAGGAGCAATTTTTAGTATGTACATTTTTTTTAAAGGAAGCTCTAAGGGAACCCACCTGGATTTCAACCGTTTCTACCCCACCATCAACCTCAGCCTGGACCAGTCCACACAAGAGATCCACTTCCTTGATACTGCAGTACAAATAAGTGATGATCACATAAACACCACCTTATACCAGAAATCTATTGACCACTATACTTATCTACATGCCTCCAGCTTCCATCCAAGACACATCACATGATCCTCGTCTACAGCCAAGTTCTAAGATACAACCACATTTGCTTCAATCCCTCAGGCAGAGACAAACACCTACAAGATCTCTATCAAGCATTCTTAAAACTACAATACCCACCTGGGGAAGTGAGGAAACAGATTGACAAAATGAGATAGGTACCCAGAAGTCACCTACTACAGGACAGGCCCAACAAGGAAAATACCAGAACACCATTAGCCATCACATACAACCCCCAGCTCAAACCTCTCCAGCACATCATCAGCGATCTGCAACTTATCCTGGAAAATGATCCCCCACTCTCAAAGCCCTGGGAGGCAGGCCAGTACTTGCTTACAAACAGACCCGCAACCTGAAGCAAATACTCACCAGCAACTACCATAGAAACACTAACCCAAGAGCCATTCCCTGTAACAAACCCTGTTGCCTACTCTGTCCATATATCTATTTTAGTGACACATCACAGGAACCAACCACACCAGCCATGGGCTCATTCACCTGCACATCTACCAATGTGATACATATGCCATCATATGCTAGCAATGCCCCTCTGCTATGTACATTGGCCAAGCCGGACAGGCTCTACCTAAAAGGATAAATGGACACAAAATCAGACAGCAGGAATAGTAATATACAAAAGCCAGTAGGAGAACACTTCAATCTCCCTGAACATTCAATAACAGATGTAAAAGTAGCCACCCTTTACCAAAAAACCTTCAAAAACAGACTTCAAAGACAAAGAGTCTTGTAACACTTTAGACTAGCAGATCTTAGGGGTCATGAGCTTTTGTGAGCTAAGACCCACTTCATCAGATGAATGTTATGGAAATCTCCAGAGGCAGTTCCTCCTGGAAAGCACTGAGCTTGGTGGGCTACAGGAAATAACACTGTGTGTTTGATACCCCCTGCTCTAGGCCATGTTTTTAGACCTTTATTTTAAAGGGATCCAGGTTGGAACCAGGTGGAGCAGGGTGAGCCCGGGTTCTCTTACCCCCAGATACTAATTCTCACTGTTAGGTGACACACTACAGTAGCCACTAGGCAAGGCGGCCACAGTCTTGCCATCAGGAGACATTGCCACTTACTTTAGCTGACAGGCCAGTTGGCCACACAGACTCTTGCCCTGGGTAGATGTTTCCACAGACTCTAGTTGCTAGACAAGGCAACCACTAATTCTAGCCACTGGGCAATATAGTCTGGAGTAGTGCCCCCAGCAGTATCATAAACTAAATGTGAGTCAACACTATAATACCATTGCAAAAAATGTGAACATCATCTTGGGCTGTATTAAAAGGAGTGTTATAAGCAAGAGTAATTCTTCCACTTTGTTCAGCACTGATATGTCCTTAACTGGAGTATTTGTCAAGTCTTGGGTACCACACATCAGGAAAGATGTAGACAAATTGCCGAAAGTCCAGAGGAGAGAAACAAATATGATTAAAGGTCTAGAAAACATAATTTATTATGAAAGATTGAAAAAAAATTGGTTTGTTTAGTCTAGAGAACAGAAAACTGATGGAAGACATGGTAACAGACTTAAGGAACATAAAAGGTTGTTA
This sequence comes from Sternotherus odoratus, assembly GCA_032164245.1. NCBI lineage: Eukaryota > Metazoa > Chordata > Testudines > Kinosternidae > Sternotherus > Sternotherus odoratus. The sequence goes on along the minus strand of JAVMKO010000002.1, from coordinate 182,128,739 downwards.
TAAAGAGAAGGATAATAAATTATTCTCCTTATCCACTGAGGACAGGATTAAAAAGTAATAATCTTAAATTAAAGCAGGGGGGGGGGGGTTGGCTAGAGATTAGAACTTCCTGTCAGCACAGAATCTCCATCATTGAAAGATTTTAAAGAACAAGTTAGACGAGCACCTGTCAGGAAGGTCAATATAATATCTAATCTGCCTCAATGCAGGTGAGTGGACCTGTCACAGTCCCTTCCAGTGCAACGTTTCCATGATTCTATGTCTTTAAATATTTCCTGAATAGGGAGGAATGGAGTTCTAGGTTCCCAGATTTTGCTACTCCATTGATACATTCAACAAAACATGAAAGAGAATTTTTTTTGACAAGCATCAGAAACTGATATTCAGGACTGTTCAGTATACTGAATAACCAAGAGTTTTGAAGAACACAAAACTCTAGGGGAAAATACTGGAGGAACTTCAAAAATTAGGAATGGGAGTTATCCATATTTTTACTATTCCATTAAACACACAATAGCAGGTATCAGTTTGAAAGTGAATCTAAATAAAGTTATGTGGATATTCTGCTCACCAGAACAGGATACACACACACGTGTGTGTATATGAACCTAATGTTTATTGAAGAAAACAAATAATAGCTTTAAATAATCAGGATGCTAATGAGAATTTAAGAAGAAAAATATGCTTGATTACTCTTAATATTTGTTTCACCATCATCATTATAAAAGCAAGAGGCCTTGGATTTGTTTGTAGTCCCATTGCCTTTAGGAAAATGCTAATGCAAATCATTTGATGACTTCCCATGAAATAATCTCCTCAGGAGTGGGAAAGAGTGCATTGTGCAGTGATGGCTGCAAACAGAAAGTCAAAAACATAAATGATCAGAAGAGAAGTTTTTTGTCTCTGAATAAATGGACCCCTTGAGAAATCCACTTTTTAAGAGCTTCGAAGTATGTTCAAGAATTTCACACACACTGTAAATGGACAGCTGTACCTCAACAAGATGACAATAGTTGTCATGTCAAATCTCAGCAGGCTGTCTGTGCTCATGCACTCCTAAGTTAAGAAATACCACTCTAGCTGAATGAAACATGACCTTTTATATTACATTTTGTGGTCCAGGCTTCAGTGAAATGTAAGAGGATCTTATCTCTGAATCTCGATGGATTTGGTTTAAGGCAGCCTCTCTCCTTTAGGACTGTTGTCAGCTGGGAGTTCTCCCCCAGGGGAAGAGAGAGTCTCTTTCTTGCTCCTGTTACAATCATGTCAGATGAAGAAAGATAAAATTACACTAATATACATGTCAGGTCTGTTTCCCTGCAGTAGGAGGAAGGACGTGTCATTTGCTTGCAGACAAAAGCACTCAGAAGTTTGCTGTTGTAACAAACAAGAGTTATATTACTCAGGAGGAATTGTACCTCAGTAGGGCAGTGGAACTAAGCCAACTAAACCCCTACATGGAGGAATTTTTTCACCTCAGGAAAATGCAGCCATTCTGTCAGGTTCAGGAACATGTGGGGAATTCCCCCAGGGCATCCTTCAAGCCTACAATGTGGTCACCCTACATGTCTAGCTAGCTCCCCTGACAGTGTGGAGCTGATGCAGGGCCTTCACTGACTCTCCCTGTCCCTTTAGGGCATCTTACAAAGGAGAAGTCCTTGCTCTGGGCAGAGCCCATGGACTACAGCTGTGCCCAGCTGCTGTGCAAGGAAATCAAGGGTGATTGCGACAGCTGGTCAGGAAAGGAGATATTTTTCCTGCAAAAGTCTCAATGAAAGCGAACATTTCCTTTATTTCTGTTGATATTTTTTTTTCCTGGCCTTTCCGTATTTTGGGTTTTCAGGATTTTATTTTTTTGATGAATGGAATAATGCATTGGATCCTAATGAATGATCCCAATTTCAGAGCCAAAGGAAAGGATTAAAAAAGAATACAGATATAGAAGTCGAGAAGAAGAAGGTCCCAGTTCATATTCCCTGTTTACTAAAAATCTAGACACATGTGAATCCCAACACTCAATGTCCCCTTCAAAACATTAATGATGGGATGGGCTTACTATGTATTCAAGAGCCAAACCTCTTTACATACCCAGAGAATTATTTCCCAGTTCTGCAGTTTAGCAGAGGGTTAGACTAGATGACCCTTGCAGTCCCTTCTCACCTTATGGTTCTGTACGTCTATGATTCTATACTGGGTCATATTCATAAGCAGACATGTGAGACATATTATGGCTCAGCCCCCAGAACCGTTTTGAAAGCTTGTATGTGTGCAACAAACTGGGCAGTTCATCTCTTTCAGGATGAATTAAAGAGAGTTTTTTTAAAAGAACAACAACAATATTTTTTTTTCCTTTCCCCTGCTTCCCTCCTCCTTCCGCCCCCAGGGATTTAGAAATAGTCTCCCTAATCCGCATTGCATGAATTGCAAATGTAATCACAAGCATGAAAAAAAGGATAAAAAGCTCTGAAGTGTTGGGATCCAGTGCTTTAGCAAACAAAGGTTGCATTGTTCAGAGTGCAGGAAGCGGTGCACAGATTTTTGTTGCACTGTGGGGGGGAGTGCCGATCATTCTTTAAATTGAGGGTTGTGCCATGAACTATATTAGAGAAGCCAATGGACTTTTGGTATCATATTAATGTGCCATCACTAATAAAAGAGTCCAGTGTTCACCTTGCTATCTCATACCTTTGACTCTTAACTTCAGCAGCAGTTTACAAACTGGAATTGATGTTTAATTGATGCCTAGGGTGTTCAAAGAACATAAGGTCTTCCTTCCTAAAATATATTGCTTATTATGCTCAAGAGAAACACCTTCATAATTCATTAGGCACTTCTGGGAGAAAAGAAGCCATTAACTTAATTTGTAAAAAGGACACATGCAACCAAATGTGTTTGCTTTCTCTTTCTTTCTTTCTTTCTTTCTTTCTTTCTTTCTTTCTTTCTTTCTTTCTTTCTTTCTTTCTTTCTTTCTTTCTTTCTTTCTTTCTTTCTTTCACAAAACTGTCATTGTGAGATAATTTTGATAAACTTCTAAACAAATAAATATGTAACAGAATCTCAGTGTATAGCCAGAGAAAAATGATGCACTGCAGTCTAAATGCTCAGATGGCATAAAGCAACACAAGTTAATGGTTCAACACCAATTTATGTCAGCTGAAAATCTGTCCCACAAACTAGGTTGTTACCGTTACATTGAGTGTATATTTAAAGCATGTGTGGTTTGAAGAATCAAATCAATTTTTTCAAACCAGAATAGCATACATCTGCTTCATTTCTGTACTCTAGTCTAAAGAGTCCCCATACAATGTCCTCTTTACTTTCTCCAGGGCATGAAAGATACTTCAAATGATCCAATGGAAAAACCAGGAGATGCAGTTCACATAGTTTTATCCTAATAATTTACTTATAGTCATTTTAAAACTTCCAACATGGCTGTTATATCATTCTGGACAATCAAGAGGCTTGTTGAACAGTAAGGTGCAACCTCTCTTCCGTACTGAAAGTGTTATCGTTAGGTCTTTGAATTTGTTTTTTCCCTTCACTGTTCTGTGTTGTATATTTTTAATAAATTCAGTTATATTTCTGAACTGGAAAATGTTTTTTAATCATACTTCCTAACAAATATTTTAAAAGTGGATATATTTGGAAAAGAAACATTTCATGCAAATAAGGTTGCAAGATCTCAACTCTATGGCCAGAAGCCTCTAAGTATGTGTTTAAATCCATCCTATTCACCCAAGTGTTTAAAAGTTAAGCATATGCTTAAGCACTTGGTTGAATAAGGATGGACTGCTGATTCAGACCATAAGCTATCTGAGAATAAACTATTTAATTTATATCATTATTACTTTCCAATTACAATTGCAGAACTCTGCAGCACATTCACGCCCCAGTGAAATTCACATAGATAAAATATAAACTATCTGAGACAGTCAACCATTGCTGGAGAGAATACCATTTACCTCGCCATTTGGCACGTAAAAATAATAGCTATTTTTTTTCTTTTGTACTTCCCTGGGAAAATAATGGATGTTAAAATAGATTTGTGGGTGCTGGAATCTTTCAAATTTTGTTGCTCTTTGTTCACTGGCTTGGAAAAAAGAGGATAAATACCTGGACTAAAGGCTCAGGGTTAGATGCTCATCAGGTGTAAATCCCCATGGCTACACTGAATTCAATGGAGCCATGTAGGTTTAGACCAGCTGAGGGTCTGGCACTAGGGTTAGTGGCACACTACATCTGTGCTAAATTTGTGCAATCAATCTCAAGGCAATTTGTATAAGGTTACATCTATAGTACAAACTAAGGGTGCGATTTCCCCTGCTCGTGCACACACACTCATGCTAGCTCTGCTTGAGCAAGTGTGAGTCTAAATAGCAATATAGCCACTGTAGCCTGGGTAGCAACAGCAAAGGCATGGCTGAGTTACATTTACTAAGTACAAATCTTCCTGAAACCAGTGGGTATGTACTTGGTACAGTTTAGCTGTGACTTCACTACCACTACCATGACTACAGTGCCATTTATACTCACACTAGCTTAATGAGAGCTAGCACAAGTATGTGTACAAGACCAATGAATCACATCTCTAGTTCATAGTGTAGGCAGAGACTAAGACAGATAACATACAAATTTAGAGTACTGCATTTTGTGTTACCTGATTAACTTGGCATATACTTCAAAACCAGAACCTACAATCGCAGTAATCTCACTCCAGATATTGCAACCTCTTCAAGGATGAATTTAGGTGAAAAAGGTGCTACAGTACTTACCTAAAGGAGTTAACTCTCTTTTGGACAATGGAAGAGATGGATCCTTCTTCCTGTGAAAGACTATACTGTGAAAGTTGATGAGGCATTAGATAGTACCGGTGGGATATTGAGTGCAGTAACGTATCCCATTGATTTGATGACTATGTTTGAATGCGTGTACACTAGATTTCATAAGGGCATTGTGAGAATATTTTCCGCCTCTAAAGCCTGACTTGTCTTCCATTGAAGTCTATGATAGTTTTGACATTGATTTTAATGCAACTAGATTCAGGCCACATGCTTCCTATGCAGCTTCAAGACAGTTCATACTTAGAAGACCTGTCGTTGTTTCTGTTTCTGCGAACATTAATGGCATAAAAAAGTGTAATGGTCAGTCAAGATGATGGATATAAAGTAGGGTTGTGGAGAGAATGAAGGGGTTATGTATAGTATTATTATAAATATTGTACCCCCTCAGGATATCTGCTGCTAACTACCAGGAGTTAAGTCACAGCAGGTAGTTAAGGGAGAAAGAAACTGGAACCAAAACAATGATAAAAATAAGGCTCCTTGGGGAATTAATGGGGAGGCTATTGATTGGAGATACTCCCTACCTGGCCACAGATAATCTGGGGATATGTATTCTTCCTAGATCAAAACCTAGGATGCAAGGGGATCCTAATCTTTAAAGATGCTGCCTCAGGAAGTAGTGGTGTTGTCAGCAAACTGAGGTTGACACCTTAACTGACTGAGACACAGGGACTGAAGCAAGCAGATTGGCTGTTTTAACCCACAAGTGGGACTAAGCTGGACCTACCTGCACAGTGGCTAGAGAGGTTAAGTTTAGGTCAGGAAATATGCACATAGGAGTCTTTATTGTGTTAACCCATTTTCTTAATTTATTTTTTCCTTTTGGTAATCAAATGCTAACTTTATTTTGAAGAAGCTGTTTTTGACACTTTATTCACTGCTGTCAAATTTCAGTGCTGAATACTGGTAAAGTAATGCTTCTGGTTACATGTGATGGTCCAAGAATACTTCAGTTAGACAATTTGCCTAAATGACACCTTAGAAGCAGGTGTAGGATATGAGTCAATCACACATTGGAAGCAGGTTGGAGAAGGAAAGCTCTACCCTGAACAAAAAAAAGAGTCATGGTGTGTTTCCATTGAGTCTAGAAGATGGCCCTTGTGTGCCACTACTACTCCAAGAACATGGAGGGCAGGACCAGGGAGAGAGAGTGTAATGGAGGTGTACATAGGCTACAAGATTACCTTAACCAGCCCTGATCAAAAGTATTGCAAACCAGAGGGAGGAACGCAAACTAGCAAAGATGGTTGCATTTTACCCAAAGTACGCTCAATAAAGAGATTTCTAAAAAGGAAAAGAAAGGCGGCCTACTAAAAATGACTGGCTGAAAACAGGAAACAATTAGTTTGTATTCAGTTATTATTTTTCTGGTGTGTCAGAATCTTCCATTTTGATTCCATGATTTATCGAAGACTCTCAATCAAAATGGAACTCTGGCATTGACTGAACAAATCCTTACTGCGGTGGGTTTTTTTGTTGGTTTGTTTTAACCAAGCTAGGTACTAGTAGCGTGCCAAAAAAATACTCATTTTCTGAGCCAGGAGATACAGAGAAAGATGATAAAAATGTGTTCTGTTCACATCTTACAAATGAAAGTGTGAGCTCTCCAGTAGAAAGACAGAGTATGCCTTTGTGCATTAGAGGAGTAATTTTGCCAGGTGGACTAAGCCTGGGCCTAGCTGTCAGAAAGTTCTAATCCTCATACTGACCTTGTAGGTGGAATTGGGCAAATCTCACACCAGAGTTTTCAATAGTCTGTGCAGCCAAAAATGACAATTTGGGCAACTAAGAAGGAGGCTGGATCCCCCTGGGCTGTATGCCATGTTAAGGGGCATTGCTTGCCACAAATGTAGGAGCACCCAGTTGGGAGCAAGGAAGAAAAGGTCGGGTCTGGGAAAGGCTAAATCATAGCTGCTCATCCTGAGGCATTTTCAAAAGCTATAGCCAGGATGCAACCACCCAGGCAGGTGCTGCTGCTCTAGTCACACCTGAGCCACAGGGAACTCAGCAGGCACACTCACTTCACAGCTTCTCATTGGCTCTTGCAAATGTGGCACCCCACAGGTCCTATTAGACAATGATTAAAAGGCCATCAGATTCAGTGTTATGCAAGCAGTCCGGGAGCTATGCAGGTACAGGGAAAGAGAACGCAAACATCTGCCGTAGAACTGCAGCGAGAGCAGTGGGCAGAAGCTGGGAGGGAAAGGGATGTTGGAGGGCAGCACAATTCCCCACTAGGTAGTGTTGTCTTGAGTCATCAGCCAATGATTCCATCATCAGAGATACAAGAGGCTGCTGGGGAACGCTGTGATGGAGGTATGGGGAATTATAGGTGGCTAATGCAGCAATAACAAACACAAGGAGTTTTTAAAATCCAGGCCAGAAGGTAATTCCAGATTTACCCCAATGTTTCTGAGATTGGAATTTGGTCCTGCCCTTGCATATTTAGAAGCAAAAAACAACAATAACTATATGGCGGTGCAATGCTAAATGATATACATTAGACTGCTGTAAATAAAAAGAGGAATACTTGTGACACCTTAGAAATTAACCAGTTTATTTCAGCATAAGCTTTCGTGGGCTACAGGCCACATCATGCTGTGACAGCTCTGAAAAATCAGCAGAGAAAGTAGGGTCTCAAAAGATTTCCAGAAGGAACAGATTCTGATATGTTTAGAGCATTTGAACTTCATACTTTTTTCAAATGGAAATTACACTCTTTTTATTCACACATCATTTATTTATTTTAAAATACATTAATAGCTCTAATCAATCTCCATAATGTCATAAAAATATTGTCTGCAGAGCACTTTCTGCTTGCAGTACCGCATAAAGCACTGGAACCCGTACAATGGTTAAAATTAAAATTCAGCATCTTCCAACAATTTACCATACACTTTTCCTACCTGTAGAATGTTATTCTGCCACTACAGGTCTTTGTGCTATAGAGAATTGCAGGCAGGGTGTGGTCACACTCACTGGTAAACAAAGACGAAAAAAACTGAAACTTGTTCTGTGTTGAAGTTGGACTGCCTGTCTGTAGTTGTCTGATTCAGCAAATACCTGCTGTTTAACAGGGACTATAGTTCCAAACAGTATGATGCTGTGTGGTAACTTTTGGCAAATGTTGCCTCTTTAATGGCTTCTGTTACAGCATGTTTATTTGCTCTCTAGTGCTATTGCCAGCATTGAGTAAAATTTACTTCAAGAGAGTCAATTCACTGTTCGGTGTAATATAGGCCTGGATCTTTATGAAGAAATTATCAGCACGTCAAATCTATCTATATATATAAAAGTCAAGTGGTGTATGTATGTATGTATGACAGCGAACTCCTCCCACACCGTTTGAGCCAGAGACTTGAAATTTGGTACAGTTAGGGGTCTTGGGGTCTAGATGCTGGTAAGGGTCGAAAAATTTTCGGATCTCACCTCTGACGCCCCCCAGGGGTGAAAGTCTTTCAGGGCCAATCACATCAGCTGGGCGGTTAGGTGGTGATGATGTCATAATACCCTCTCCAACAGACACCGCACTCGCTCAGCTCACCCCTCCCTCCTCCAACGGAACCCCAGAGATCCCTCAGTTCTCTGCCCCTCCCCCCTCCCAACGGAACCCCGGAATCCATCATCTCTGTGCCCCCTCCACCTGCGAAGGTCCCCGGAATCCCTCTGTTCTGCCCCCCCCCTGCGATGGATCCGAGTTGCGTTTGGTGGGACGGTAAGTGAGGTGGGGGTGTCGGGTTCGGTCGGGGGGTGAGGTGGGGGTGTCGGGTTTGCTTGGGGGGGTCAGATGGGGGTGTCGGGTTTGGTCGGGGGGTAAGTGAGCCGGGGGGTGTCGGGGTTGGTCTGGGGGGGGGGGAAGGTGTCGGGGTGGGTGAGGGGTGAGGGGTGGGTATTGGGTTTGGTCTGGGGGGGGAAGGTGTTGGGGTGGGTGCCCAGACCAAACCCGACACCCCCCCCGGCTCACTTACCCCCCGACCAAACCCAACACCGCCACCTCACCCCCCCACCAACCGCAACACCCCCTGACCAACCCCAAGCAAACCCGACACCCCCACCTCACCCCCCGACCGAACCCGACCGAACCCACGGGGTGAGGTGTGGGTGTTGGGGTTGGTCAGGGGGTGTCAGCTGTCTGCCCCCTCCCCACCTCCGACTGACCCGAGCAACGCCGGGCACTTTTGCTAGTATATAGATAAAACAGTTCATTATAGTTAGTTCACATTGAAGCCATTCGATATTTATGTGAAGTAGTGTATAATTATCTCTGTTGCATTCCAAACAGTTTGGTATGCTTTTAAGTTAAGATGACTTTTCTCCTGTTTTAATTTTGTACACACTAAAGTCTATATGCCTGTTTAGCCTTTCCATTTCTCCTTACTCTTTTATCATATTTTTTCTACTTTAGTGTGTTAAAGTGAGTGACGAGAAGCATATCTGGCTCCTAGATACAAGTGCCCATGAAGACAGTTCATTCAAAGATTCATTGTCTTGAGAAGCAAGGGGAGGTTGATGTTCCAAGTACATTTTTTGTAACAAGTCTGTAATTCCAGCACGTTTTCATTACTCCCCTCACCTTTCAGCACTGTTTTGAATTCAACACTAAGAATCTAATTTATAGAAACCAGGATTTGGACAGTACATGACCGGTGGGACCTGGAATATTTAGTGATCTGCATACAAAACTTATGCTCTGAAATGACTCAAGATTCTATAAAAGGTTGCTTTTTTCTGTAGCAATCAAGCATCACTCAGAAAATACACTGTACTGCACATTGTATGCCTGCTGTATTTGGACTCCCCCAAAATAAATTGCAAATTCATCAGCATTAAAACTGGTGTTATTATGGGGCTGACTCAACTCAAGAATAAAAATCATTTTTCACTGTGGAGATCTGATCAGAGTCTACAATATGGTGAAGAATGAAATGATTTTTTTTGTGGTCTCCACTGGGTCACTCCTGCACAAAGCTCTCTCATATATACTACTAGCATAAGTGCCCGGCGTTGCTCGGGTCAGTCGGAGGTGGGGAGGGGGCAGACAGTTGACACCCCCTGACCAACCCCAACACCCACACCTCACCCCTCACCCATCCCGACACCTTCCCACCCCCCCTGACCAACCCCAACACCCCCCCGGCTCACTTACCCCCCGACCAAACCCGACAACCCCACCTGACCCCCCCAAGCAAACCCGACACCCCCACCTCACTTACCATCCCACCAAACGCAACTCGGATCCGTCGCAGGGGGGGGGGGCCCAGAGCAGAGGGATTCCGGGGACCTTCGCGGGGGGGGGGCACAGAGCTGATGGATTCCGGGGTTCCGTTGAGAGGGGGGAGGGGCAGAGAACTGAGGGATCTCCGGAATTCCATTGGAGGAGGGAGAGGTGAGCTGAGCGAGTGCGGTGTCTGTTGGAGGGGGTATTATGACATCATCACCACCTAACCGCCCAGCTGATGTGATTGGCCCTGAAAGACTTTCACCCCTGTGGGGCGTCAGAGGTGAGATCCGAAAATTTTTCGACCCTTACCAGCATCTAGACCCCAAGACCCCTAACTGTACCAAATTTCAAGTCTCTGGCTCAAACGGTGCGGGAGGAGTTCGCTGTCATACATACATACATACACCACTTCACTTTTATATAGATAGATAGATATACTAGCAAAAGTGCCCGGCGTTGCTCGGGTCAGTCGGAGGCGGGGAGGGGACAGACAGCTGACACCCCCTGACCAACCCCAACACCCACACCTCACCCCTCACCCACCCCGACACCTTCCCACCCCCCCAGACCAAACCCGACACCCCCCGGCTCACTTACCCCCCGACCAAACCCGACACCCCCACCTGACCCCCCGACCAAACCCGACACCCCCACCTCAGCCCCTGAGCAAACCCGACACCCTCATCTCACCCCCCGACCGAACAGTGTATTTAATAATCTGTGTGCTACACAGTGCACCGTGAGCCGGGGGGGGGTGTCGGGTTTGGTCTGGGCGGGGGTGGGAAATTGTCGGGGTGGGTGAGGGGTGAGGTGTGGGTGTTGGGGTTGGTCAGGGGCTTTTGCAGTTGATGGGGGGGTGAGGTGGGGGTGTCGGGTTCGGTCGGGGGGTAAGTGAGCCAGGAGGTGTCGGGTTTGGTCTGGGGGGGTGGGAAGGTGTCGGGGTGGGAGAGGGGTGAGGTGTGGGTGTTGGGGTTGGTCAGTGGGTGTTGCGGTTGGTGGGGTTGTGAGGTGGGGGTGTCGGTTTGCTTGGGGGGATGAGGTAGGGGTGTCAGGTTCGGTCGGGGGTAAGTGAGCCGGGGGGTGTCGGATTTGGTCTGGGGGGGTGGGAAGGTGTCGGGGTGGGTGAGGGATGAGGTGTGGGTGTTGCGGTTGGTCAGGGGGTGTTGCAGTTGGTGGGGGTGTGAGGTGGGGGTGTCGGTTTGCTTGGGGGGATGAGGTAGGGGTGTCGGGTTCGGTCGGGGGTAAGTGAGCCGGGGCATGTCGGGTTTGGTCTGGGGGGGTGGGAATGTGTCGGGGTGGGTGAGGGGTGAGGTGTTGGGGTTTGTCAGGGGGTGTTGTGGTTGGTGGGGGGGTGAGGTGGGGGTGTCAGGTTTGGTCGGGGGGTAAGTGAGCCAGGGGGTGTCGGGTTTGGTCTGGGGAGGTGGGAAGGTGTCGGGATGGGTGAGGGGTGAGGTGTGGGTGTTGGGGTTGGTCAGGGGGTGTTGCGGTTGGTGGGGGGGGGTGAGGTGGAGGTGTCGGGTTTGGTCGGGGGGTAAGTGAGCCGGGGGGGGTGTCGGGTTTGGTATAGGTACCCACCCCGACACCTTTCCCCCCCCCAGACCAAACCCAATACCCACACCTCACCCCTCACCCACTCCGACACCTTCCCACCCACCCAGACCAAACCCGACACCCCCCGGCTCACTTACCCCCGACCGAACCCGTCACCCCTACCTCATCCCCCCAAGCAAACCGACACCCACACCTCCCCCCACCAACTGCAACACCCCCTGACCAACCGCAACACCCACACCTCATCCCTCACCCACCCCGACACCTTCCCACCCCCCCAGACCAAACCCAACACCCCCTGGCTCACTTATCCCCCGACCGAACCTGACACCCCCACCTCACCCCCCCACCAACTGCAAAACCCCCTGACCAACCCCAACACCCACACCTCACCCCTCACCCACCCCGACAACTTCCCACCCCCCCAGACCAAACCCGACCCCCGCCCCGGCTCACGGTGCACTGTGTAGCACACAGATTATTAAATACACTGTTCGGTCGGCGGGTGAGATGAGGGTGTCGGGTTTGCTCAAGGGGTGATGTGGGGGTGTCGGGTTTGGTCGGGGGGTCAGGTGGGGGTGTCGGGTTTGGTCGGGGGATGAGGTGGGGGTGTTGGGTTTGGTTGGGGGGGTCGGGTGGGGGGGTTGGGTTTGGTTGGGGGGTAAGTGAGCCGGGGGGTGTCGGGTTTGGTCTGGGGGGGTGGGAAGGTGTCGGGGTGGGTGAGGGGTGAGGTGTGGGTGTTGGGGTTGGTCAGGGGGTGTCAGCTGTCTGCCCCCTCCCCACCTTCGACTGACCCGAGCAACGCCGGGCACTTTTGCTAGTTAAAATATAAAAATCATGGAGGGAAAATGCAGTGGCAATGCAATCTCTACAGTTCTATTTTATGGGCAGCTCCAGATTTGAAGATTAGTGAAGATGCATCTTAATTCATAATAAACATGATAAATACCATTCTGTGCACCCCTATCAAAATAAGAACGTTAATACCAGAGTCATTTGTAAATCTTTAATAAACAAGCTTCATTACAAATGTCAAAATAAATGAACATAGGATAGTAGCACAAAATAATGTTGAACAGCCTAAATAATTTCTTAAAATGTTTCCAAAATAGGACAGAAATGGAATGATATTTGTCTTTTCCATTTTTGTCTTTTAAGTTTTAATTAGTCTGTCATATTGGAAGGAAGATAGATTACATTTCTTTTCTAAAGTACATGTTAAAAGGGTCTGATCCAAAATCCTCTGAAATTATTCACTTAATTAAATAAGTCTTTTAGTTGACTTGAATGGGCTTTGGATCAGATCCACAAACCATACTATAGAACCTAAATATAATATAGCAAAAGAGATAATATGGTGCAGTACTTTTGATTTGATTTTTTGCCAAATGTATAAACAGAACAAGCCATAAACATGGAACTACACTGTAATGTAACATAATCTATATATATAAAAGTCAAATGGTGTATGCATGTGTGCGTGTATGTATGCTGCCTTACTCCTTCCACACCGTTTGATCAAGAGACTTGAAATTTGGTACAGTTATAGGCTTTAGAGTCCTAATCAGGGTAAGAGTAGAAAATTTTTCAAATCTCACCTATGACGCCCCCCAGGGGTGAAATGCTTTAAAGCCCATTCAAATCAGCTGGGCAGCAGGTTAAAACCTGCTGTTCTCTGTGACATAGTTATGATGTCATAATACCCCCCCCCAATGTACCCCGCACTCGCTCAGCTCTCTCACCCTCCTCCCCCCCCCCATTGACCCGAACAACGTTGAGATGTCTGAACAAAATTTGTATTAATAAAAAACATGGTAGTCTTTTTACATCCCAGTTTTCAATTACAAATACCCCGAGCAACGCGAGGTATTTTTGCTAGTAGCTTATAAAACATTACTGTAGTATAAATAATTTCTGGATTGCATTGAGTATTTTTTCCAGTTTGATTCAATTATGTTTTTTTTCTTTAAAAATAGTTTCCTGTAAATCATATAAAAATTGTCCATCTTTTAAAGCATTGTGTGCCCATGTATGAACTCCCAGCACATACTTGTTACTCCTCTGTGTGTCTACGTCCATTGTTGTATCATGACTCACACTTCGATTGTAAACTGCTTGGGGCAGAGACTGTCTTTTTGATTTGTGTTTGTACAGCACCTAGCATAATGGGGTCCTGGTCTATGAGTAGGGTTCCTACACACTAGGGTAAGACAAATGAATGAATTAATGAATACATAAATAAATAATGAAATGCATAAGAATCAAGAGGCATTTTTATTTAATTTCTTTTATTAAAGTATTAATTTATAAAAATTGAGGGTATTTTTCACTTAGATTTTACAGAAACCTATTATCTGTTTAACATACAACCAGAATCTTTCAGTGTTTTGCTTTTGTTCAGAAATATTGTGCAGTAAAGACACTGCAAGGAATTATTCACATTGGGTTATATGTCTTTACAGGAACAGATAGAACTTAATGTAAGCAGATTAAATGCACTGAATGTCAGAAAGAAAAAGACCCATTCTGTCATCTTTCATTTAGTGATGGGTGAATGTTACCCAAAATGTTAGACTGGGAAAATCAAATGTTACAATTGCTAAGAATCTCAAGGCATGGATTCCAAGATCACTCCGATCACACAGCCATAAGGATGCAAAAGTCACCACACTACTTTCGGAGGCAGATCAGTGGGTAGAAGAGCAAAATCACTGTATGCTCCTTTCTCTCCATAGCAACTCCACACCATAAGGCTTCCACAGAAGCACAGAGCATGTTTCGGAGAGGAAAGAGGAAGATTAGGCCACTCTCCATAGGTTCCCTTACACACACACTTCCCCAGACCTGATATATTTATGTTTGGAAAAATTTACGCTGTTCAGCCAATGGCAGCACAGCTCCTAAAAGGATAAAATTGCCTTTTGGGGTTAGACCAGAAAAGGAAGGATCACCCTAGAGCAGAGGGGAGTCTTTTGGTGGTACAGAACTGGCATAGAGGCACTTATGACACACCCCTGCTGCCAACACAGTATTAAAACAGAGCATGTCCAGGATATATCTATGCCATATTGATTCCCCATCTGTGTTTCAGGCACTATGGTTCATTATTATCTGGCATAAATTACAGCAATATTCAGGCTTCTTCTAAGTCAGCATTGAAGGGCAGCCTTCCACACAGTGGCACAAGGCTCAGGGAAGAACAAGGAGATCTTTAAGCAACCTTGGTCTCCCTCCATCATGATCTGAAGTTTGCCCATAGCTGAGTATTTGGCTCTGTGTTTATCCAATTGCAATATCACACATTTTGGTACATCATTCATGAATAAATTCTATGGCCTCTCTTCCCTCAAAATTTCACTGTGATATTTCTTTCCTCAAACAAGTATTAATTCAAACAATCCTCAATCCTGATATTTCTTTCCTCAAGCAATTATTAATTCAAACTTGATAGACCATTGGTATTTGAATCAGGATTTAAGTGCCAATTTGAATTCAATAGTTTACCTCATGGTGTATTGTCATTTTCAGTCTCAATACATACCTACATACATGTATTTATACTGTAAGATGCAGGCAGTTCCAAATATGTAGGAATTTCTAATATAAATGTAGAAGTGGTTCCCCCCCCCCACACACATATTACTCCTACAGTCAGATGTATGACCTCCATTAATAAGATGGAATTGAGAAGGGCTTCTTATATGTTGTGTGTATCAGTTTAGTCTAGGTAACTCAGTTTCCAAGAGACGGAACAGCTGATGAAATATTGCCAGATTCTCTCCACTGACTGAAGACTTCACCTTTCATACCAACATAAAATGAAAACACCAGTCTGACCTTCATTCATGTGATGCAGCTACTGTACATCAATCATATTTTCTTTCCCTGGTTCAGTGAAGATCATGTTGTTTCATTTCAGGAACAATTTGCTCATGTTATATTTAAGTGGCATATTATGCCTCAATGAAAAAAGACATTGTGGGGACAGTGAAGGGATTTAGTTTAAAAGGAGCTACATGTGATCTTGTCTATGCATTCTGAGTTGATTATCTTTGTGTCCAGTTAACAGATAGTAATGCATAACTACGTTGTGCTCAAATTTATATGTCACTCTTTCTCCACTCCAAGAAACAAGTTGTGAAGACTGATTAAGAGATCTAATCAGTAGAGTTTAGGCCATCTTTAGCTTGTCCCCAGGAACGTGTGATAATATCACTAGCTATTTGGAGAGTAGAGATACATAAAAGACAATGGTGTTGGGGATGGAGCATATGGTCCAGAGGGGCAACCATACACACACACAAAAAATTGTGAGGGACCAACAGAGTCTTGTTTTTAGCCCAAAGTTGAAGGAAGTTGAGGGTCCCATTTAATAAATTAACTTGGTTCCTCTCTTCCTCAAAGTCCCCTTACAGCTCTATGTCCTGCAGTTATGCTACCAGATATTGTGTGGAATCTTCAAAAGAGCCTAAGTGACTAAGGGACACTTGTGGTTTTGGGTAGAGGTTAACCAACCTCATTTGAAATATTGTTCTCTTGTCTCTTACCACTACTGTGCCAAAAAATTCTTGTGCTCTTTTGAAGAGTCCACCCAATATTTTGTTTAAATGCAGGCCATGGTCCTACATGACTTTCAAAGGGAACAGGTTCTCCTAAGTCCCTTATGCACTTTTGAAAATACCACCTATTATATGGTTTAATTAATAAATATATTTACTGAATGTTTTGAAGACTTAAAGTATTATATAATTATAAAGATTGTATTTGGGATTATGATGTTTATTATTTATTATGAAATTCTGATAATCTATGGAGTGCCCTGTATCTGTGGCCCTCCCCTCCATCAGCACTGGAGTGATGATGAGCTGTGTTCCCTACTGCCCAGGGAATATTATCATCTATGGAATCACACTTCCCCCTTCTATACTCACCCCTTATGCCCCCCCACTCCTCACAAAATGTTGCTAAGCAGCAGTGACTCAATTAATGGAAAATTCATACAGAATGGAACCTTCCCCTTGTGTAAATAATAATAATCTGGGAAGACCTCATCCCATTCCATAAACAGGTGAGGTAGGAACCCTATTTTCATCTCATGATGCTAAAATAAACTGTGCAGCAGCCCTGTCCCAAATGTGAAAAATTTTGGAAAGACCTAAGCTCCCCACAGTCATACAAATCTTCACAAAGTCAAGAATAACATCAACATTCCATGGAGAGAATCTGTGTAAAAGAGGCATATTTTAAAAGACTTTGAAATGAACCATTAACTATAATAAAGTGACATACTGGAAATTATCACCGAATTAATTAATCTCCAACTCTGCCTAATTAAATGAACTTTTCAGGGTATTATTGGAAAGTGGATGTTTTTAATTTTGAATTCAAATATGTATGTACCATTACAGTATTAATCACAGTGTTTGTATGACCTTCTCAGTCTGATTTATTGGATAGCCTTACAGGCTCTTGACAAACTGTATTCCATATATTGGAATGATGTTAACAAGTCTAGCATTAAACTGGAGCTAAGAATTTTCTACACAAGTGCCCAAAATACATGTGTAATCTTTTTGTTGTAGGAAATGACTTCATTGATGTGTTTTTATCATGAATCATTTTGTCTTTTTCTGGTACCAAAGTCAAATTAATGTTTTCCTTGTTTCACGCCCTTGTCATTGTTACCAAAGGAGCATGGGTATATTGCCACTCAATTATCTAATTTAATAGACCTTTCTCTCATCACTGCTTGTCAAGAAGGGTGAGATCTTTTCTTTCTGATGTGGACCTTGCTGCAATTATTGATGTCTTCAGAATAGGAAACCACAATGTGCTCTTCATGGGGATAAGGTCATTCAGTGACATGAACTAGTGCAGAATATGGCTGCACATTTTAAAAATGCTAATTTTACACCAAGCCCTCATTACACTAGTAGTTTGAGGACTGTATCAACCTTTGATCAGTTTCTGGGTGAAATTTAAGGTGTTGATTTTCACCTAGTAATCTTCAAATGGCTAAGGCCTGAGCAGTCACAACCAGCAGAGGTTCTCACACTATTAATACCCTGGGTATCATTGGGGGACAAATTCTCTCCAGTAATATGGACACTACTTGAGAAGGTATTGGCCATTTCTTCTTGCTCATCAGGAAGAACTCTTAGCTGATTTAAAGCTTTCCTGTCTAGCTCTTCCACCACTCCCCCCTCCAGCTCCATCCTGACAATATGGCAGGCCTCATGCCACTGCACTCCAGCAATTTTCAGCTGGTGGATGCCTCTGAGCCAAGATGTTGCTCTAACCTATTCTGGGATGGATGGAGCTATGCAAAATAGAGATTAAACTCTAACCTGTTCTTAGCCTACATCTCTTCACTCTCCATCATTTTCCCATGAGGGTTATTGACTCTGGAACTTTCTTCCCCTCTTGGTCTATCCCTTGTAGCAAGGAAAATTTATGTAGCTATTAGGAAAAATGTTCTAATTGTAGTGATAATTTAGCTTTCAAACAGGTTATTTAGAGAGGTTGTGGAAACCCCATCACGGGGGGACGGGGGGGGGTTTCCTAAGGACAGGTTAGATAAACCCCTTTTCAGGGAGGGTCTAGGTAAACATGGTCCTGCCTCAGCAAGGGATGATGGACTGGATGGATGTCTCAAGGTCCCTTCCAGCCCTACAGTTCTACAATT
This sequence comes from Sternotherus odoratus, assembly GCA_032164245.1. NCBI lineage: Eukaryota > Metazoa > Chordata > Testudines > Kinosternidae > Sternotherus > Sternotherus odoratus. The sequence continues at coordinate 182,110,441 of JAVMKO010000002.1, read as the reverse complement.
CTACCTTTATAACATTAACAGAATCTGCTGTAGGTCTCAACTGTACCCTCAAGCTATCCATGGAAGACTGAGGAGGAAGAATTTGGGCTGGTTGCTTGTGGGATGCTATTAGTCATTTGAATTTTAATAGATATGTGCTGATTTTGTTAATTGGTTTATGTTGTGAAATAGCTTGAGTGGTATAGTCCCCGTAAGAATACATTTTATTTTGTTGTGTTTTTAATGTTTCTACAGATGTCTTGAGCATGAAATACATTTTAAAAACACTGAAATAACTAAATAAAATTAACATTTTAGGAAATTCATCTAGAGCATGGGTTATTTAAAGTACTATTACGAAAAGTAATTATGCAAAAATGCATCTGTATTGAATAATTTTATTCTTCATCTGATTATTTTCCTATTGAGGAAAGAACCAGTTCAACTAATATTTGTGGCAGGTTTCTGCATATGTAATGGCAACTTTTCCCAGATTTTTGAGTTTTAGATTTATTGAAGATGGGGTGGCTCTTGATAGTCACATTTCATGGTGACAGATGTGGGGATGCTCTTTGATAATTATTAATATTAAAATTGGGCATATCACTAGTGAGGTGTGATGGATGGTGATGGATATTTAACACTGGAGGTGTCATTAGGTAGTAGAGACTACCAGCCTATGGAAAAAGAAAGAGGCCCATTCTAATAGTCACTGACTAGCTTACACTTCAGGTCCTTTAAAAGACAAATCCAGAGCCTTAATGGTTCTACCCTTTTGTCCTTGGATAGCACCCAAACCAATTTGAACAGGATGGATGAGTTTTTCTAATCACAAATATTTTAGGATATTATAATGATAGAACAAGTAACTTATATTAGTTTAGCACTTTTCTCCTCGGCTCTTCTCTTGACTAGCACATTGTTCTGTATGTTGTTTCCAACAGATTGCAGTGCATCTTAAGAGCAGAGGTGACACCTGGGGAGGGCACGTGGGTCATGTCCCCTCCCCTCCCACTGAGTTGCTGCTTGGCTTGTACTGAGCTTCAATAGCCACTTCCTTCACTCTGCCCCCTCTCTGATATTGGAAGGTATAGGTTGTCTTTTCTTAAAGGACTAGATGACTCTAGCAAAATTTGATCCCACATCTAGCTGTCTTCATGTGAATACACCGTTTATAAATAATTCTCCCCTTGAGCAGCATGAAGGACTCAAAACCAGAGATGTTTTGATGTGAAGAGTGCACACACATATTGACATTTTAGAGCCAGAAGATCAAGGGCACATAGCCTTTAGAGCTGATCATCACACATTAAATCCCTCCCAGGGAGATCCTGAGACCTGTCATTGCAGGTTTAATATTTGTTCCTGCTTATTACAGATGGTAATATTGACACTACCAATAATACTGGTAATCCAAAATAAATAAATATTGGGGATGGACTTTCCCAATCCTTTTGAGAGTACCAGTCTGATATACTTCTCACTTTTGTGCTTTTAAGCCCAATAATATAAGAATTAATATGGTCCTTCCCAAACTGTTCACACTGAGTGAAATTCACCCACTGGAAACCCACATCTTGGCGATGGTTTTCAAGTCCTCTACAAATATTTGATGGAAGGAGGAGGGAAAGGGCATTGAAAGTTACCTGTGACAAGAGATGAGATAGGACACTAGTTACACAGATTTAGTGACTGAAGACTGTAGAAGAAGGACAGCAGCATCTATGCTGGGTATTTTTTATCTCTGCAAAAACAAGGTGCTTCAACAGATTAGACTCATAGACTTTAAGATCAGAAGGGACCATTATGATCATCTAATCTGACCTCCAGCGCAACACAGTCCTCAGAATCTCACCCACCCACTCCTGCAATAAACCTCTCACCTATGTCTGAGCTACTGAAGTCCAGTCATGGTTTAAAGACTTCAAAATGCAGAGCATCCTCCAGCAAGTGACCTGTGCCCCATGCTGCAGAGGCAGGCGAAAAAACTCCACGGCCTCTGCCAATCTGCAATCTGCAAGTTCAGAAAAGTGTGCAAGTTTGCTGAAGCTTTGTCTACACTACAGAGTCAGCTTGATGTGAGGCAGCTTACATCAGCCTAATTATGTCAGTGTCTATGCTACAATACTGCTTCTGCTGAAGTAAGTGGCCTGATACACTGACATTAAAAACTCCACCTCCAGGAAAGGCATAATACTTATGTTGATATAGTTAGGGCAAGGCAGTGTTTATGTAAACACTGCATTACTTACATCAGCTGTACATCAGAAGCCCTCCCCTCTCCCCCCCCCCCCCAGTGCTGACTGCCCAAACTGTCTGTGGGGCACAGGACTCACAACTGCTTGGGCTGTCAGCACTGGAGAAGAGGGTGCAGGGGACATCTGTGATCCCACGTGCAGCTGACAGCTCTGACTGTCAGTGCCAGGGTGGCTGTCAGTGGGGGAAGAGGAGGGGGGGAAGGGGAAGCAGCTGTGTGCCCCCTGCAGGCTGCTGGGCTCCAGCTTTTAGTATCCCACAATGCCCCACTTTAGTCAATGGAAGTGCTCCTGGTGAGAATGGTGCACGACTGACAGAAGGAGCAAGTGTGGATGTGAACCACTGCTTCAATTACTGTGGCGGCTATACACCGACTTAAGTCAACTTAATTTTGTACCATAGCCAAGCCCTGACACAAGTATTTACATAACATTTGCCTATTTTCTAGACATTATGAAAGGCTATGTTTTCACAGGAAGGAATATATTATGTATCACCTTTCCAGAGACATTTATTAACTTTAATATCTAATATATTATAACTATAATATTTGCTCATTTATAGAGGGATCTCTTCCATCATCATTGAAATGTAACAATGTCTAGGGTAAAAGCCGTTCAAGTCTTAACAATGTTGAGAAACACAACTTTTGAGGGTAAAAGACAGGGACTGAACTGGGGGAAAGAGGCCCATAAGTCACCAAGATAAAACACCACTCACCGTACATTGAGAGCCTATTCAGAATATGGCTGTGTTGCCACTTAGCTCTGGTAGGTCCCTCGAGGTTGGCTTCCCCTCAGTGGAGACTTCAGCATATTCAGGGCTCTTATGGGAACTTTGTATATGTCTTCTTCTTAACTAGGGAAAAAATACATAGTGTAGCACCACAAGACCACCCAGACATGGCACCAACAGGAAATATCGCTTACAGAAAGGGGTGCAGGTCCGTAATCCTGTCCCTCCTTTCTTGTACGGGGAATGAAATAGTTAAAAGTGTTGACAGTGAAATTATCATTATTGGTCATATCTGACTTAACATCGCACAGAGATGAATGGGGTAAGTCCTATCGCTGAGTATTATTCTAGACTCTACAAACCCTGCATCTCTCCAAACACTTGCCTTGTATTTAAATAAAAGCTAAGGTTTTGGAGAACAACATAGTAGCTTCAGAGAGGTCCCGGTATACTCCATCAGTATGTACCAGCTGTTTCTCAGTCCTTTTAGAAAGTGAAAAATTCCATATCCAATTGAAATGGCAGAGGTAGTTTAGATAGCCAGCAAGTGCTTACCTCAGTATGCTTTTGGCCGGGCCTCGCAATTATATTTTTACAAACAGTGGAATGGGATTTTACCACAAATGCCCAAGATCTTTGTTTCATATCTTAAAAGACAGCACTTCTATCAGTGAATTGCCTTCTGTCATATCAGGGCATTTGATTGAGAGGGAAAATGCCATCTACTGAGTACCCAACACCATTTCCTACATCACTGATGTGTTATTCATTAAGCCCTGTTTACACTTTAAATATCTGCCAGTACAACTATACTGATCTAGCAAAATGTCCATTGTCAGTATAGCTTATTCTTAGGGCCCTACCAAATTCACGGTCCATTTTGGTCAATTTTGCAGTCATAGGATTTTAAAAATTGTAAATGTCATGATTTCAGCTATTTAAATCTGAAATTTCACTGTATTGTAATTGTAGAGGTCGTGACCCAAAAAGAGGGGGGGTCACAAGGTTAATTGTGGGAGTAGTTTTGCCATCCTTACTCCTGCGCTGCCTGAAGAGCTGGGCAGCCAGAGAGCAGCGGCTGTTGGCTGTGTGCTCAGCTCTGAAGGCAGCAGCATTACACCAGCAGCAGCGCAGAAGTAAGAGTGGCATTACCATACCATGACACCCTTACTTCTGCATTGCTGTCTGAAGAGCTGGGCCATCAGTCACCAGGTACCACATTTTGGCCGTCGAGCTCTGAAGGCAGCAACACAGAAGTAAGGGTGACAATTCTGAGCACCCCCTAAACTAACCTTGTGACGCCCTCTGCAACTCCCTTTTGCATCTGACGAAGTGGGTATTAGCCCACGAAAGCTTATGCTTCAAAACTTTATAGTTAGTCTTTAAGGTGCCACAGGACTTTGTTACCTCTGCTATTCCAGACTAACACGGCTACCTCTCTGATTCTTTTGGGCCAGTTTCCCCGATTTGAGAAATTCTGGTCTCCACGATTAAATCTGTATAGTATAGGGTAAAAGCACACGAAAGACCAGATTTCACAGTGGGAGACCAGAGTTCATGCTCCATGATGTATTTTTCATGGCTTTGTATTTGGTCCTACCTATTCCCTGTTTTCTGAGCTAAAATAAACATTGCAGATAAAAGGACTTGTGGCAGTATCTCTATGCTGATGAAGAAATCAACCACCTAACCAATATATCTGTCAGCAAAACTTTTAAGTTTAGATGAGGCTTGAGAGAGCTTCCATCTAAACATGGGTACAGACTAACCCTGCTCACTTGTGGATGATGTTTGTGTCCAGTAATAGCAGGTATGTTTGAAATAATTACATGAAGGAACAAGGGTGAATTCTTTAAGAGAAGCACAGTGCTTTCAGTTGAGAAATCATTGTCTGAGGTATTCCACTGTCTGAGTCTTAGTTTGTGGAAAAAGAGAGATTATTTTTTATTTTTAATGTACACTGAAATTGTATCAGGGTCAGAGTAAATTCTATCATATAGGCAGAGCAAGTGGCCACTTAGTGCAGCAAAATATTTAGTAAATATTTGTGTCTGCAACTCTTGAATAGTAGGGGTAGGATGACCAGATGTTCTCCAACCCTATCCTGATTTATCACACTTGCTGTCTGTCCTACTATAAGTAGGGCAGCAGAATCTCTGTGGCCAACTCTGAACTTGACGTAATTGGTATGGGTGGTTTTCACATGCTTACAGTCACCTGCAAAAATGGGACTAAATCTTGTGCATCCAATTGGTGTGTGCATAATGACTGCCTGTGCATATCAGACATTTCCACAAATCACCAACTAGATATCTGAAGAGATGCATCATTTGAATGAATGGTCATGGAATTATCATATGCAAATCAGTTCACCTTTGGAAAATTAGACCTACAGTATTAAAAAAAGAAAACATGCAGACTAGGCAATATATTTCCTAGAATCCATCATTCTAAGGTAGCAAGATTGTATATCTCTAGTAACTGGTGCATATTGCCTATTTTAAAATATGCAAAATAAGTAAAACATGACAACAACTTGGTAGATAGTCAATGATGATTTGGAAACAAATGCGTCTTAGCTGCATCTCAAATATATATATGTGATATACATATCTGAAATGCTGATGTAGAGAGTAGAGATATATTTACAATACCATAATCTACTTCACATTGCCAAGATACACTTCTAGTTTTTAATTAAACTTTGTATAATTTAAAAAATGCTAAATTATAAGCACCACTTTGATTATATGCAATAAGAATGTATTCAAATATTATTGCTGCACCTTTGGTAAAATTTTATTGGAAAGCTGCTCATAAAAACTTCCATTTCTTTGAGTGTAATTTCAAATAACAGCCTTTAGTGATTTTTAAAATGTTAAACTAGAAATTGCCTTGTAAAATGTAACTGCTGCCTAATGCACAATAACATTTCATTTAAAGCTTTCTGTGACATGTCGTGGATAATATTTAAATAAAGAAAACAGCTTATTAAAATAGTCCTTTTCCAAGTTTTCCAATTTAAAAATTCATTATTTGTCTTCGATTTAAAAATGGGCAGCTTATTAAACACAGAAAAACTATGACGCAAGTTGTTTAAAATCAAGGGGATTTTTCATACTTAAGTAGGACTCTGATCACTTTGTCAAGTTTAGTATTACAGCGTATGCAGTGTAAAACTTCACACACTATTTTCAGAGATCGAACGCTGTAAGAGTTACTGAGTTAAGCAAAGAGTTAGAGTCTTAACTCTGAATTTCTTACAGGCCTGATCTTGAGGGATATTGATCACCAGCAATTCCCACGGAAACCCAATGTCAGACCCACTATAGTCAAGTCCATTGGCTTTCATGGCTGTTATTTGGCAGCCTTACTGTTCCTTTCATGCAGTGATGGGATTTGATTTTCTTTAACAATAGGTAAAAATGTTAAAATATTCATGCCATGAAAAAAAAATCTTCTTTCACAACTGGGCTTTCTTGATATTTCTCCTCATCCACTTTTGTTTTAATTCACATCAAGCTATGGCAAGGATACTTGGAGGTGTGCTGAAATGCATTGAGCCTTGTCAGACCTCAGCACAACTTTGATGAATCTCCAAAGCACATCCTCCAAATATATTGGTAATTCGAGAATCATTGCAATGGGATGATGCACTAAAACAATCCTTTTTGAGAAATTAGAATGGATTCGATCAGTTAGAGCAAGGGCGCTATTCAAATTCCTCACTATTATAGCGATCTGGGGAAAATAGGTAAACCTACTGTGTTTTTCCACTGTTCCATTTTCATGGGGAAACTGGAGTTGCTACATTTGAGCAGTGTTACCTGGAGTTCCTCTTCACTTTTATTCTAGTTTTCACTGTTTATATTATGGATCACCATGTCCAGTTAACAGTGAATCCTTTCAAACATACTTTGTACTTATATTGTAGCGGTGAGCCTGGTTTCATTCAGCAGGAAAAGCTCCTGGAAAGGACAGAGTAGTTCAAAACGCTAAGAGAGCTTCCCTTTTGAAGACGGAGAAGAAGCTGTTGCTGCATTAGTTTTCCTAAGACAGGTTTCAGCATGATGGATAAACTTGGTGGATACAGCTATCTTAGAAAAGGGAAGGGAGTTGCAGTCTATCCTGTTGCTACGAGACTATTCTGATCTTGCAAAACAGGTTGGAAAATGTCTCCTGTGGAAAAGATGAAGTCATTTACGAGACTGACCACCCCAAACTGGCCTCTATGTCACAGAGAACAGCAGGTGTTAACCTGCTGCCCAGCTGATGTTAATGGGCTTTAAAGAATTTCACCCCTATGGGTTGTAAGAGGTGAAATTTGAAAAATTTTCAATTCTTACCCTGCTTAGGACCCTAAAGCCTATAACTGTACCAAATTTCAAGTCTCTAGCTCAAACGGTGAGGAAGGAGTAAGAGAACATACATACATGCACACACCATTTGACTTTTATATATATAGATGTTTATGTTAAATAGTCATTAATGTTCAGTACGCAAAATGCTGCGACTTTACTTAGGTTCCAGTTAGTGGCATCAAAAACCTACTTTGAAAGCTGGGTTATAGACTGGTCAGGGGTTTATAGATTTAAGTATAAAGGTCTTTCCAAGGTTCTTCTCAGAGAGCTCACTCTACACAGAAACATGAAACTTGCAGCTGGATTCTTATTGTAAATACACTGATACAATTCCTTTCAATGGAGTTACTCTGGGATTAAAACTGAGATCAGAACCTGGCTGATCAGCAAAGAATAAAGTGTAACTTTGCAATCAGCCCTGAGTAAGAGGCAGTGCCCAGTAGCTGCACTGCCGAGTAGCTGAGAAGAGATCAAATTGTGACTCAAAAAAGTCTTATTCTGGCAAAGGAGTAAATTACATAACCCATATCCATGGAGTGCCCTACATACCTCACCACTAGCTTTGGCTAGTGAACAAGAGTGTGGAGGAGAGCTTCCCAACCTCATTATGGTCTCCTCCTCTCCTGCCTTCTTCTTGCAGCAGAAAGTATCCAATAAGTAGCTCATACTTTTCCCACCACAACCAGAGTCATATTGAGAGCAGGGGAACAAGAAAGGAGGGGTCAGTCTTACCTTCAATCCTCTGACCAATTGAGTTAGGATGGTGATAAACTAGCACAGAAAAAGTTTAGAGATCAGAGCAACTGAGATTAGAAATCTGGCCCTAGGAAAAAGAAGCCATATTGAATGGATCCAACTGAATGGGTTCTTGCTGTTGGAACAAGTTTAGATGGTCTGAATCAGTAACTTAGTGACTCAGTTGCTTTAAACTTTCAAATAGCTTATATTTTCATGCACATACTATAAAAATTACATCAGGGTTACTTTTTTCTCAACATGGATGGTTTTGTCATAAAAAAAAGAAATGATTGAAACTATCATTTAGATTTGACGTGACTTCATTATTTGAAACTTTGCAAAACTAATTAAAAACAGATGCTTTATCCTGTATTGTCCAAGATATAATTATTTATGTATGGCAGCAAATATGCAAAAGGCTTGTCAAAAACAAAGAATGATAAGACTACCCTTTAATGATCTATATACTAAATCTGAAATGCACATTAATGGAGCACCAGTGAATTTGACAAAATGCCATGGCATAATTATTTGCTAATTAGCTGGTGTAGTCAAACATGTAGGATTTACTGCTACTTACATGACTTTTCGTTGTAGAAGTTGGAAAGGGAAATGATAATGACTTCATGCTGTAATGACTGTTCTTCTCGGTTTTGGTTCATCTGTTTAGGTAGTTTGAAAATGACACTGAATGCTGAAGCACTTTATGTTTAGTGTCGTTCTTTATTTCATTTTGAAATCTCTCCAGAGTATGAAATACAAAATGACAGTGATGCTAAATTGAATAATAAATGTGCATTACATGCCTGTATTACTATGTGGCTGGGCCTGGGTTTGTAATACCAAACCTTTCTTGTAAATCACACTGATCTACGATTACTATGAACTGTTAAAGTTTTGTATTCACAGAGCTTTTGGGAATAAATCACTTAATCATTCACCATCACTATTAAATGTGTGGCATGGAAATGTAATTCGCCTGGAAATATTGTATTTTGAAAAGATTACTCTAAATTATTACGCGGGGTTGGAATTTAATGTCAACAAAGATAATCTGTATTTATTTCCCTTTTCTTTAATGGGAGAAAATGCTTGTATAAATATTAGCTGAAAAAACACCAAAACCCTTTTGGAGAGCAGTCTTAAAATCTGCAAGGAGTGTATCAATTGATTTTCTGAGTGACAGTATTCTTGAAATCATGTTCTTTGACTTGCTAAACAAAGTCTGTAGTTTAGAAACAACTACTGTCAAGGATACATCTCAGTTGGAAAGAGTGACATCTTGGAAATGCTATATGTTCATCAGCTGAAATAGCACATAAACGAGGAGAGAATAACATGTTTGAGTTTCATCTGGAGGATAGCAAGAATTTTACAGAGTAACTTGGCTTCAGAATTCTCCAGGGATATAGATAAGGGATCAATAGAAATCATGTCACCCACTACTGGAAGGGAGACACCTCTGAACTGTAACACTGCACCTGCTCACCAGCAAATGGAATAATTAGGACAAGAAGTAAAGAATACTGTATCCAGATGGTGCTGGGAAATTTTAAGATAAGCAGATGGTAATTATCTGATTTGGAATTTGCCCAGAATACTAGCGTTCACATCTCTGCTCTTAAAGGAAGCGGTATGGGATCTCTGGTAACCACAGATGATCTCTTTTACATCTCATCTAAAAGATGTCAACTCCAGCAGGATGGGGACCATAGTGATTCCTTGGAAAGAGGGCCACTCATGAACACAGCATCCACCCGAACCATGAGCACCTACATGCTCTTTGGACATCTTCTTCTGAAGTATTGATATGCCCCAAACCTCTTTTCCTAGGTGGGCTCGCATCACAAGATAATAAGGCTATGGCAGCATACTTCTAATATTTGGTATCATGTAGCCCCAATATTAGATAATAATTAATAACATACAAATCTATTTAATTTTTTCTTGTATTTCTTTTTCAGTGTATGTCTAAATGTATGAGGTTAAATACATAAACAGCCTGTATAAGACAACTAGCGAAAATACCCGGCGTTGCTCGGGTCAGTCGGAGGTGGGGAGGGGGCAGAGAGCTGAGCGAGTATGGGGTCCGTTGGAGGGGGCAGAGAGCAAACCTGACACCCCCACCTCACCCCCCCCACCCAAACCCAACACCCCCACGTCACCCCCTACCAACCCCAACACCCCCTGACCAACCCCAACACCCACACCTCACCCCTCACCCACCCAGACACCTTCCCACCCCCCCCAGACCAAACCCAACACCCCCGGCTCACTTACCCCCAGACCAAATCTGACACTCCCACCTCACCCCCCTGACCAAACCCAACACCCCTACCTCACTTACCCTCCAACCAAACCCAACTTGGCTCCGTCGGAGGTGTAGAGGGGGCAGAGAGCTGAGGGATTCCGGTGTCCGTCGGAGGGGGTAGGGAGCAGAGAGCTGAGGGATTCCGGGGTCCGTTGGAGGGGGGAGGGGGCAGAGAGCTGAGCGAGTGCGGTGTCTGTTGGAGGGGGTATTATGACATCATAACTATGTCACAGAGAACAGCAGTTGCCCAGCTGATGTGATTGGCCTTTAAATAATTTCACCCCTGGGAGGCGTCAGAGGTGAGATTTTAAAAATTTTCGACTCTTATGGTCATTAGGATCCTAAGACCTCTAACTGTACCAAATTTCAAGTCTCTAGCTCAAACGGTGTGGGAGGAGTAAACATACATACACGCATACATACACGCATACATACATACACGCATACACCATTTGACTTTTATATATATAAATTGTTGGAAACATCTCTTCATACATATTCCTCACAATGAGAAGTACAATGAGGCCTCACACCACGCAATAGGATTATGAATGAGGTGCAAGCCAGTGCTAATAATTACTTGTACAGGCTGTGCAATAGGCATAGCACACCACTGTGGAGGGAGTGGGCCCAGCGCAAATGGCCCTATGGAAGTATGAGAGTGTCTCAGCAGTGCAGCAACTGCGGTCTGGGCCATAGAGGAGGCATTAATGTGATAGACATAACAAGCTCTGGTGTTAGATTGTAGTGTAGGTAGATAATTATGCCAAGAGGTCACTGGGTACTTCCAGAGGCAGAGTATGGTATTGTCACAGGGACAGACACTGATGATTGCATTATCATTTATTTTGAAGGCGAAAAGCGAAACAACTGTTTACTTTATCCATTGCAGCCCATGACTCAGAAGATGTAGTAGTACTGCTATGAGTGAGTAAAACCCTGTGATGGGATGAATTAAAACCATGTTAAAACTGATTTGTGAACATGCCCTTGACTTAAGATAGCTGTAAGAAACACGCAAGGGACCATACCAAACAAAGTCTGCCCAGAAACTTCCATTATGCAGCGGGGTGGGGGGTATCCACTGGGTATTGGGACCAGGTGTTGGTGCGGGGTAGGAGAGAGAGAGCACACAGAGCACAGAGAGAGGAGGAGGTAAAAAGCAAGAAAGCCAAGCATCATCCTGGAAACATGGTGTGACCCTGGGAGGATATATTTGGGTATGATGTTTGGGGATTGTACACTTAGAAATTGCTCTTTCTGTTCTTGGTTCCTCCTGCATTTGGAGAAGCCAAGGTTTGTACATTCCTTGTAAATAAACAAGATGTCATCAAAGGAAATATCAGATTCCATCAATTTCTGCTTCCAAATGGAACGTGCCCAGTCCCCAAACTTTGACTCGCCCCTTGGGTCAAAAAGAGTCAGCAGTATTTTGTGTGTGTTTAGAAAAGGCTTCTTGTCTTGTTTGTTTGTTTGTTTGTTTGTTTCTTTGTTTGTTTGTTTCAAGGGACTGGTGACATTTTGAAATAATTCAGATTTTTTTTGGTAAAAATTGTCAGAAAATTTGTGATAGTTAAATATTTGTTATCAATGTTGTTTTTTAAAAAGACTTTGTCATCCTGTAAAGAGAAACAGTTCAGGACAAGTATCTGTATTCACCCTCTGTGGTCCAGCAAGGCCACTTTCTCTAGGCTTCCAGCTCCCTGGTCATCACCTTTCTTGAGTGTCTCACTCTGTTCTGAGCAGGGTATTTCCAGGCTGCACAGTCCCCTGACTATACTTTGATATCCCAACAAGGGACTCTGCCTAAGCAGGCCTATTTACTTTCTCTTCAGAGACTAACATCAAAGTAATTTCTAACTATTATTGTACCACACAGTGCTAGCCTATTGTATTCTTAAGGGAAAAACACTACAAGAACATTACAAGAATCTATATACATGCGAATAAACTTATCAGAGATCACCCCATGAGCTCTAGCAGGAGCAGCTCTTCAAAATGTCATCCACGGGGTTTCCTTCTAATTTCGAGTTCATTATAGATTTAATTCAGAACAAGCTGTCAGTTTTATGGGAGCTCAGTAGGTCCATTCCTTTCAACCCTTCCCTGAGGATTGGGGCCCTCTGGGGACTGGACTCCTGTCTGTTTGTTGGATCAGGAGGACAGTCATGAACCAGTTTAAAACCAGGCTATTTATCCAAAAATCCTTTCATTGTTTGTTGGTCTCTAGAGAAACCAGTTTGACTAGTCCAGGATATTGAAAGATGTTGTCAGTTTGTCACATAAAGCACTTTGAGATCTACTGATGACTAGCACTATAGAAGAGCTAGGTGGGATTTTATTAATCTATCTATATAAAAGTCAAATGGTGTATGCGTGTATGTATTTGCGCTTACTCCTTCCACACCGTTTGAGCTAGAGACTTGAAATTTGGTACAGTTAGAGGTCTTGGGGTCCTAATCAGGGTAAGAGTCGAAAATTTTTAAAATCTCACCTCTGACGCCCCCCAGGGGTGAAATTCTTTAAAGGCCAATCACATCAGCTGGGCAGCTGCTGTTCTCTGTGACATAGTTATGATGTCATAATACCCCCTCCAACGGACCCCGCATTCGCTCAGCTCTCTGCCACCTCCCCCCTCCAATGGATCCCGCACTCGCTCAACTCTCTGCCCCCTCCCCACCTCTGACGGACCCGAGTTGGGTTTGGTCGGAAGGTAAGTGAGGTGGGGGTGTCGGGTTTGGTCGGGGGGTGAGGTGGGGGTGTCGGGTTTGGTCTGGGGGGGTGGGAAGGTGTCAGGGTGGGTGAGGGGTGGGTGTTGGGGTTGGTCAGGGGGTGTTGGGGTTGGTGGGGGGACAAGAAGGGGGGGTCGGGGTTGGTCGAGGGGTAGGTGAGGTGTGGGTGTCGGGTTTGTTTGTGGTGGTAGGTAGGGGTGTCGGGTTTGGTTGGGGGGAAAGTGAGGTGGGTGTGTCAGGTTTGGTCTACGGTGGGTGATGTGTGGGTATTGGTCAGGGGGTGTTGGTAGGAGGTGACGTGGGGGTGTTGGGTTTGGGTGGGGGGTGAAAATGTGAGTCGGGGTTGGTCGAGGGGTAAGTGAGGTGGGGGTGTCGGGTTCGGTCGGGGGGGGTGAGGTGGGGGTGTCAGGTTTGCTCTCTGCCCCCTCCCCCATCCAACAGACCCCGCACTCACTCAGCTCTCTAGCCCCTCCCTAGTCAGCTAGTCAGCATCTTGGTGTATCCGAATGTATGCATTAGAAATAATTCTTAAAACAGTGCATATCTCTTGGACTTAGGGTGACCAGACACCAAGTGTGAAAAATCGGGACAAATAGTTAAATGTATGCAGAAGAATGAAGAGGGTGATGCTCGATATGGCTGGGTAATGCATATATAACTCCCCTCCCCATTTCCAGGTAAAGGCCATCCCACCAAACAGCCATATGGGTGTATGACAATTAGAAGAGTAACACCCAAGGAGGCACTGAACATGTGCAGAACATTCCCAGACATCCCAGTGAGGACCAATTCCTCCCTGTCTGATTGATCACCCTCCAGGGAGATAGTGGATTGTTCGTTATGGCTCGCAGTAAGTATTCCCTCTTCAACAGCTGTGAAACAGAACGGGGCTAAGGAGAACACATGAAAAACCTATAGGGCACAATGTTCCTCACCCTCACTTCAGCTCATGAGTGACAACGGACTGAAACACCATGCCTTTGGATCTTCTCTGCAGTGACAGGGATCAACTGGAAAGGAAGGAACTGGCCTAAGACTCTAAGATGGCCAGCTGGGGGAAGACTGGCAGCTCCTGAAGTATCTAGTTAGGGTCAGGAGACTGACTAAAGTCTTTAAAGCATCTTGACTGGTTACCCTGATTTTCTGAAGCCCCAATTAACTGAAAATGCTAAGACTCCCTGACACCTCCAGATAAATTGGGTTCTATGTTGTATAAAAATTTAGATGAGATTTAATGTGGTTTGGTTTGTAGAGAGCTGTATGCTACATAATGACACAATCCATCAAGGGAATTAATAACTTCAGACAACATGTGGTCTCCATATTGGTTCTTTTAAACTTTAAAGGATCACGTACAAGTTGTAATGCTAATGTATCCAGTGAAGAGTGCAATACAATATCTACTGTGCATTATCTGGGCCAGATTTTCCACAGTAAATAGATGGTAAACCCAACAAAAAACCTATGTACCCCTTGCATCCACCCAACCCTTTGCTTGTACATGCAAATAAACATATACATATACAAATTGGGTACTTGTACTTTCAACTAGGCATTTAAATGTGCACTTACCAGTTTAAGTGTCTGTTTGCATGTACAGTTAACGGATTTACATCTGCAAATGTGTTGTGTGCACAAAGATGTGTTTTAGGTATAACTGGTGCCCCTGAAATTTTTAACTTTCCTTTGAAGATTGAGACCTACAGGTATACATGTGTCCTTGTTTTCAGATATGCTGGACACCCATAGCTCTCTCTGACTTCAGTGAGACCAGTGGACACTCAGGATCCCTGCAAATCAATACTGCATGTCACTTGCTTTAGTTGATAAAACAAATGTCTGTCCACTTGAATTACAGTAGAAGCTTCTATAGAAACTACTCATTTAGGGTGGAATGCTTCTCTAGTGTAGGAATGCATGGCTCCCTTTGTATTCTACAGGAGCTAGCTGCACATATACCTGAGGACAGGGCTGGCGACAGAAATTTTGGGGCCCCCTACTCTGATCGCCTCCCCCCGCTGGGCTGCCATGGGCTCCCGGCCCCGGGTGTCCCCAGCCCCGCTTGCTGGCCCCCGCCCCCGCGGAGCGGCGCTCACTCTATCACTCCTCTGTGGAGGCCAGAACAAGGCGCAAATTGGACGCCAGGCGCCTGGTGGCCGCAGCTTGCCCACGTGCTGCGGGGATGGGCTCGGGATCCAAGCCCGAGGCTGGCCAGGGCCCCCCAGCCAGGCTGCACCTCGGGAGAGCGAGAGTGAGCGAGCAGCCTGCCCCCCTCCTCCCCGGGCACCAGAGTTTCCAGCAGGCCGGACCCACGCGTGGGGGGAGTCCCTGGCTCCGGGCTCGTGGGCAGTGGGAGAAAAAGCCGCACCCCGGTGAGCAGCTGTAGGTTCTCCGCCAGGCCAGGGGGGCTCCCCCACGCAGGCTGTGCGTGTGCTGGGGCGGGTGGGCGCATCGCTCCCAGGCCGGCCCTGCCCAGCCTGTGGGGGCTGAAGGGAAGCGGCCCGGGGCAGGGCAGGGAGGAGCCCGTGCCTATAAAGACCGATGGGAGAGCAGCCGGCTGCGATAAATCCACCTCCTTCCTTCCCCCGCATCAGAGTTTCCACTGGGGCGCCGGGCGCGGGGCCGGGCTGCTCGGGTTACACCGGAGCCTGCACCGGGGCTCCGCGATGCCACGTAGTTCCGGCCCCTGCCCAGGCCCGGCGACAAGGGGGGACGACTACGGATACAGCTGTGTACCGGCCCCCGGACTTGAGGGGGCCCCCCTTAAGTCTGGGGCCCTGTAGCTGGCCCTGCCTGAGGACCCTTTTTTACTTTATAGTTTTCTTTTCACTTAGGGAGTACTTTATAGTTTTCTTTTCACTTAGGGAGTTCTTCAACTGAAAAACAATAGATTAATTAAAATAAAATAATTAACTGTTAGCACTTTTTATCATGTATCCAGTGAAGAGTGCAATACAATATTTCAAAGCACTTCACAAAGGGTATCATTAGCCCCATTTTAGTCATGTGGAAACAGAGACCCAGAGAAGTGAAGGGACTTGCCCAGTCATTTACCAGGCCTGTGGTAGAACCAAGTGTTCAGAGTCCCACTCTGGTGTTCTCTCCACTACTCTACATACTCCCTATTTTTATTGTTTATTATTTATTTAATTGTCTAGATTGAGCATATGCTCCAAATAAGACTTTTGGGAGAGATTTTCAAAGGCCCAGATGAAAGCTGAGCCCCTAATTCCCATTGACCTTCAAGGGATTTGGATATGTAAGGGCCCATTTTGTTCCTTTTGAAAATCTCCTCCTACCTTACATTTTGCACTAAAATGTTTCATTTTGATTTTTAAATATCCTTTTATTCAACTTTTTGACTCAATGTTTATAATAATGATCCTTTTAAATCGGTATTACATGACATTGCGAATGAATAAACACTTTAAATATATGAGTATTTTAACAGCAAATTGTTTTCATGACAGCAAAAACCAGTGTCACTAAGTAAGTGCCTTGAACACTGGATATAATATAAAACATTTGGGGGGACACTGCATTTTAAAATCTCTTGGTAAAAGTCTTTTAAGGAAGCTGTGGAAAATTGACTTCTGAGTATAAGACTGTAATTCAAACAGTCACCATCCTCAAGCTATCCAACCTGTGAAATTTTAAAGGAGTTTTTCTATTTAATGGGCTTACATTTCCTCAATAGAAAAGTATATTTTCCTATTCATAAATATAAGTATTTCCACAAAGGTTATTGTGACCTGACAACACAAATGAAAGCTTATTCCTTTGTGCAACAGCCTCCATGGTCTGGCTTGCTCCTGGATGCACAGGAAAGAACAGTGTATAAACCACATTCTAATATCCCCAAAGCCTGCTCAGATCAAACAGATATAAATCAGCTGTGCACTGCCATTCTATTTTAAGACAAAGATACTTGCAATGTAAAATGCCAACCACATTTCTGAGTTGTCCCACCAATAGTAGGGCTGGAGACTAGGCTTCACCTAGCAACTGTTGCTGCCACACATTGGAGGGAGTCAGGTCTGTTAGGAAGAACAGTGACCCTGGAGTCCAAAGAGAAGTTCAGAGTCTCCAAGGCCAAGTCAACAGTCCTGTCAGAGACATACAATCTGACCAAATAGCAGGCAGTAAGATTCAGCATCAGAATAGCAGCCAGGTTGGGAGATGATTAAAGAGTTAACAGTGGAGGTCTTGCACTATCCGAAATTAGTGCTAACTCTTCTGTATAACCACCCCTTTATTCCTCCATTCCTTATTCACCACATGGAACTCATACATGCAGGAACTAAGGGTGCATGTCAGAGAGATTTCCATTAAAAAGTACCTGAACGTGCATCCCCTCATGAAATAAATGAATGATCTTTGCCATTTTTGGTGGGCAACCAAGTTTGCTGAAGATCGTCGATAATCCTTCACTATTGACTGTATCAAATGCTGTTGTGAGATCAACAAAAACACTGAACAGATTCATGGGTTTTTTTTATAGTTTTTCTTGCATTTGCCTGATATTGAAAATGATGCCTATGGTGCTACAACAAGGTCCGAATTTGCACTGAGTCTCAGGTAGATTAGCTTTGAAATCAGTTGGTTCAGGAGGACACGGGCAAAGATTTCTTCAGTAACAGATAGGAGAGATATTCCATGGTAGTTATCACAGATCATTTTGCTGACTTTATTTTTAAATAAGGAATAATTGTGGCATCTTTGAAGTCTTCATTGTCCCAGATGTCAGTAAGGACCTTCTGGAGTGTTATTACTACCTTTGGACCCACAGATTTATATATTTTTGCCGGTATTCCATCTCTGCCTGAGGACTTTCCTGAGCTTTTCTGTCTTCAAGTGAGGGTGGTGCTGAACAGGTTTTTGAGGTGTCTGATTAATAGCACTTGTTTCAACTGAGAATGGTCTGTTCAATAGTTGTTTGAAATGTTCAACCTATCTCTGTTCCATGCCATGTTTGTCTTTGATGACTGTCCTGCCATCAGCCATCATGAGCGAACCTGTGCCCACCTATGAAAGTCCATAGACTAGCTTCGAGGAATCAAAAAACTTTGTTTCATTTGTTTCCGCATACATTTGAATGTCTTCTGCTATTTTCTCCTACCATTTATCTTGTATCAAGTGTAGTTGTTTTTGTGCCTTGCTCTGCAGGTGTTTAAATCTGTCTCTCTTTGAGTTGGACTAAATATCATTTTGCCAGATTTGGAAAACCTCATTTTTTAAGAGTACAGTAAAACCTCGATTTAACGGACCTCAATTTAACGGACTTCGGATGCAATGGACAACATTTCTGAGCCATATCTGATGCATTCCTGATCCATTTCTGGCGGGCTGGCTGCCGGCTCCCGGCTGCCGCTCGGGTACAGGCAGCGGGCGGGCTGGCTGCCGGCTCCTGGCTGCTGCCCGGGTCCGAGCCACTGGCGGGCTGGCTGCCGGCTGCTGCCTGGGTCCAAGCCACTGGCGGGCTGGCTGCCAGCTGCCACCCGGATCCCACCAGCGGGCAGGCTGGCTGCCGGCTCCCGGCTGCCACCCGGGTCCCAGCAGCGGACGGGCTGCGGAGCTCCCGCCCCGCCCCTGTGGCGGGCAGGCTGCTGCTCCAACAGCTCGTTGTTTTTTGTTTTAATTAAATAAGGGACTTTTTGATTTAACGGACACCCCCTCGCCTGAATTAGTCCGTTAAATGGAGGTTTTACTGTACTGTGATTTCCTCATCATTTTAATCAAACCAGTCATGGTGAGTCCTTTTCTTCCATCCAAGGATGTCAGTTGCAGTTTTTTGTACTGTGTCTCTGAATTCCACCAATGAGAAAGGATTATCACCAAGGCTGGTTTCTAGTGCACTTTGTAGCTTGTCTTGATAGGATTCGTGGTTTAGTTTAACAATATCAGGGGAAGTCTTGGTTGTTCTGGGGTGTTTCAGGCCTGTGGCTACAATGTGTAGATTCAGTATTGACCTAATCATTCTATGATCCATCCAACATTCTACTCCACGCATGACCCGGGTGATCCTGACATCCCTTATGTCACATTGTTGGACAATGATGTAATCTATTAGATGCCATTGTTTGGATCTGGGGTGCATCAGTGTAGTTTTATATTTGTCTACATGTCTAAAGATGCTATTTGTAACTGTCAGGCTATGTTCTGCACACTTAGGAGTAGGAGACCATTTTCGTTCATTTTTCCAGTGCCATTTTTCCCAATAACACCTTGTTAGTTGTTGTCATCTTTACCTACTCTGGCACTGTAGGTGCCTAGGATGATTAGTTTGTCACTTTGTGCTGTTGACTTGATGAGGGAGTCGAGATCAGAGTAGAACCGCTCCTTAACATCATTAGGGCTTGATAAGGTGGGCACATATGCCATGATGATGTTAGCAAATCATGACTTATTTTGTGGTAACCAGTTTCATGAGTCTTTCATTAATGGCTTTTGGAAAGTCTTCAAGACATTGCAAAAGTTTGGTCTTGATGGCAATTCCCAATCCATGGATTCTATCTTCATATGGTTCTTTTCCCTTCCAAAAGAAGGTATAATCCTCAGACGGTTCGGTAATAAGTGCCCTCATCTGCCAATCTAGTTTCCTGAAAGCAAAATGTCAGTGTCATATTGAACTAGTACTTTTGAAAGGAGAGCTGTTCTTCTTTCAGATAGAGAGGTATTGTCTTTGTCGATCCTAGTCCTGATGTTCCAAGCAGCAATCTTTAGTGCTTTCTAAGCTACTTTTTGTTTTTGACCAAATTGAGGATGATCCACAGTAAACTGCCCTGATTTAATTTGGTCAGGCAATGTTTGAGTCACCTTTTCTAGTCCCTTCCTTTATAAAGGGAGGAGTGCAATCCTAAAAAGGTATGCTGTACCACCTGGGGTGTTGCTGAGCTTCTCTGCTCAGGCATGGGTGACCAATGTCCCAGGCCACCCACTGGCTGGCTTGTGGCTATGACTGCCAGTAATCATCTTCACCCATCACATTGCCATTCTCCCATCACCACAGGACTTTTAAAGAGAGATGTTCATGAATGACTTGTGCATGAAGGTGATTAAAATGGGAGAGTCGTTGCACTGGGACAATCCCATTCTCTCAGCTGCTGAAGCTTGGCCCAATGGCAGAAAGGCTGTTACAACTGAGACTCCTTCATCTGCAGTGGATAGCCATGACTTCTGTAGTGCCCCATCATGACTTTTGCCTTCCACTATATGTTGCTGCACTGATTTTCAAGCCATTGGATCAATATATGTTCTCTTTCGCCTTAGCTACCTGAACAGTCATCATATGCTTGGGAAAGCAACCCCTAAATCATCATCACTTTCCACCCTTCCAGTTACCCTCACCTGGTTTAGCCCACCTGCTGAGGCAGCTTACCAGGAGTGGCCGCTATCACATACCTATGGCCATCTGGAGCCACAAGTGAGAGCTGGGTGTACAGTGAGGACCAAAGAAGAAAAGAACCACTCCGGGAGTGAAGCACTTTGAATCAATCTATAATAAAGTCTGTAATGGAGATGGAGAATCCCCAAATAATCTAGACCTGGAATAATGTAAATGATGTGTAAAGGTGGCTATAAAGAGTCAATCTATAATAAAGTCTGTAATGGAGATGGAGAATCCCAAAATAACCTAGACCTGGAATAATGTAAATGACGTGTAAAGGCAGCTGTAAAGAGTCAAAAGAAAAAAATTAAATTCCAATTATGTAATCTTTTCTAAGCCAGCGAGTCCTGGCTTTTTAGATCCCCTTACAAAATAATGTATTTATGGTCGCAAAGCATTCCTCTCAACTTACTTTTAACAGTTGGCTTTAGTGACTGTATTTGTGATGGTAGAAATCGCAGCAAACACATTTCACCCATGCTGTAGCTCATGAAGAAACAGGCTCAGCGTAGTGTATCATGACAGACTGAAATGGAATTCCAGCCGTGTGAAGGTAAATTTTCCAGCTGTGCTAGCACAGATTGGAATAACTCACTCATGACTGCTGCAGAAGAAAGTGTCAGTCTATATCTCAAACTGTAGCTATCAACCACTTTGTATCACTGCCTGGAGCAGACAGGGAAAGATTCCAAAGTAACAAGGTGAGATTAATGAATTTCTATAAAGTAATTTACAGTATTTAAACATTTTTGGAATCTTCACTTTTTTCTCCCAATAGTTCTTGCTCTGAGTCCATGAATATTTATATTTTTTAAACAGGGTGCGCTTCTTTGAGCATGCAGTGTGTTGCAGTGCCATTCTTTATTCCTACTACAGTAGTTGCAGCTTTATGAATGCCTCCTTCGTGCTACTGAGGTTTGTGCTGATATCACGAGCAACTAACCAGAGCATTGAGGAATGTCAAAGGCTTATGGCAAAGCTAGGAATGGCAGCTGAATTTCATGAAGACTATTAGCATGGCAGAATCTCACATCACTTGGCATTTCACAAACTTGGCATTATTTTTTAAACGCAATTTATAAGCAAATTGGCAGTGCATCCATTTCTGATTTGTTTACTTTGAAATTGTGTAAGTGAATTTGGTGCTTATCAGAATGATGAACCAACAGCACTGGTTTTAACCAGGCATAACATAAAGCCTCCAACGGATACAAAAAAAATCAAATTTATAGTGCCATCAACTGGCACAAGCTGTGTTCCTCCCCTTCTTTCTTTATTTAACACCTGGAACCAATTTGGGTTCACCGTGAGAAGGTGAATGAGATAGTATCTTTTACTGGATCAACTTCTGTTGGTGAGAGAGACAAGGTTTTGAGCCACACGAACTGAAGAAGAGCTCTATGTGGCTCAAAAATTTGTCTCTTTCACCAGCAGAAGTTGGTCCAATAAAAGATGTTACCTCACCCACCTTATTTCTCTAATACAGTAGACTCTCGATTATCCAGGATTGGATTAACCAGGATGTGGATTAACCAGGATGACAAAAAAAATATGCATAACTCGCAGGGCCGGCTCTGGCTTTGTTGCCACCCCAAGCACACACACACTAAAACCCCACCAGGGGGAAGGGCAGCCAGTGAACCAATACCTCCTCCCCTGGGCGCAGGGTGGCTGGTGAACCAACCCCTCCTCCCCATATTTCTTATGGATGGTGATTATCTAGGATTTTATTAACCAGGATTAATTTTTTCCCTATCATCCTGGATAATCGAGAGTCTACTGTATTCTGGGACTGACATGGCTACAATTACACTGCATTACACATAATGTGTCAAAAGGTCAGAAATATTTAGGATTCAATCCATTTAGGGCTCAAAAAGTCAAAACTAAAAGTGTAAACATAATGCATCTACAAACACCATCCATTACAGAAAACAAGTTAAGTCAGGTGAATTCCTATCTAAAATGTTCTCCAGCAAATTATCATGCTGTCAGGTTCTAACAAAATGGGCAATCTGTCCTACAGGACTTCAAAAGGACAATATTTCAGTATGTGCACCTAAGGGTTCTCTATATTGGGCATGTATAAAGAGGAAAGGGAGAATCATCTACTGTTGTGCAAATTCTCTGTTCCTCTTCCCATAATGGGGACCATATTCAGGAAGTGCTAAATTACTTGCTTCAGCCACTGGTCTGGATGTGCCTCCTTTGACCAGCTGCAAAGAGAGTCTGCAGACTTGGGAAAATATGCATCACAATCCTTTCCTGAACACTACCACAGTTCCCAGACCAGCTGATAGAGCACCCATTTACAACATGTATTGCAAAATTCCAACCTTGATGCATGCCTTTTGCTTGCGGTAAAAGGAACAGTTCTCCGTATGGAAAAAGGTTAATAGCGGGATGCCCTGAATATAACTAACTGATATCTTGAGCAGGTGATGTCCAATATTTGTTAAATATTGGTTTATGCCAGGGGTCGGCAACCTTTCAGAAGTGGTGTGCTGAGTCTTCATTTATTCACTCTCATTTGAGGTTTCGTGTGCCAGTAATACATTTTAATGTTTTTAGAAGGCCTCTTTCTATAAGTCTATAATATAGAACTAACCTATTGTTGTATGTAAAGTAAATAAGTTTTTTAAAATATTGAATAAACTTCATTTAAAATTAAATTAAAATGCAGCACCTCCCAGACCGGTGGCCAGGACCCAGGCAGTGTGAGTGCCACTGAAAATCAACTTGTGTGCCACCTTCGGCATCCATGCCATAGGTTGCTTACCCCTGGTTTATGCTATGTACTTTCTGAAATAAAGCAATCAGTAATCTAGACAATATTCACAGTATAGTATTCATACAAAGTTATTATAACGTAGTCCATATTATTCTCTAATCCCTTATTTTCTAATCCCTTAAAGTCTTATTTTCCCCTTTTTAAGCACTATTTCACAATAAATTAGTATCCACACAGAATTGTCCTTTTTGATATTTAAATATTTTACCTAAGTATTTGTAGCATGAGTGTATAGAATTAGTGGATTTTTTTATGATGAATTTGATTTGTCATGGTTTTGCCAATATATCTAGTTTTGCTATGCTCTTCTAGAATTCCTCACAAACCTCCCTAAACTATTGATTTTGGATTAACAGCAGAGTTTACTAACTCACTGTTGCAGCTACTAAATGACAGAATACTTCCATGGCTGCTCTGATTGTTTTGTGTCACCTCTCTGAATGAAAGTGGCACTGTTAACATATGTTAACAGTAATATTTAAAAGACAAGGCAAACGTATATAAGTAACACAGGAGCTTAATCCCTTCTGGCTACTGGACATCTAGAGAAGACAACCCCATTGCTGTAATGTTTTTTCTTGAATTTTGATGGAGGGAAACTTGAAGCCATACTGGTATCATGTTCGGTCTTTTTTTCCTTCCTCTTTTTCACATTTCAGATTTGTGGGATTTTAATCTTTCTTTCATCACAACCCTTATCACTTATTTTCTTTACTAATATTCCACTCTGTTCCACAAACACCCATCTAGCTATTTTTATAAATATTTATTATGTGAATTGCAGTAGCATTCAAGAATCAAGTCAGTGCTATGCACTATAAGAACACATAATGATAAGATGGACCCTGCACTTCAGAGTTTACAATTTAATGGCACTGTTTGAAATTTTGTGACTGAACATTTTTCCCACCACAGAATGTAGTTTAATCTAATTTGCAACATTTTTCCATGGGAAAATACAAAATCTGTCAATTTTTAAAAATTATTTTCCACTAGGAAAATGAAAATGAAAACTTTCAGTTTGAATCAATGTTCAAAATTAAATAAAATATTTTCTTTTGAAATGTCAAAATATTTGTTTAGCTGAAAAGGGTGAATTTTTTTGTTTAAACATTTGGAATCAATTTTTTCTGAACTTTTCATTTCACAACAATATCCTATATTTTGATTTTTTTTTCAGCATAAACAAATGTGCAAATCTCCGAATTTTCGATGGAACTAAAATTCTCTTTTCTGATCAGCCATGACATATAAGTATAAGACAAGATATAACAGGTGCATACAATAAATAGACAGATGAAGAACAAGCAAACAGTGAGAGAATACTAGTTAGCATCATAAGCAATAGCCACAGCACTTTATAAAAAACGCACACAAAATTTAGTATTCACCTTTTAGTGTAATGAGATACAAACTACTCTTGAAGCATATTTGTTAATCATTGACTATTTTTTTCATCCTATTTTGTCCCATTTCTCTAATGCCAGCCCTTTACTTCCTGGTCTTACCTATTCTGAGCCTGTCTTTCTGATCATCTGGGAAAGATAATGATCCAGACCAGCTGCTGCAGCAAATTCATATGATCATTTGCACTTCAGCTTCCTACTTTCCATTATAATGTGCAGCTGTTAACATTTCAGAATAATCAGAAAAAGTCACTTTGCTGGCAAAAAAAAAAGTGTCATATTTACTGGATGTTTCCCCAAACATTGACAAAAATAGTGAAACAAAACTCTTGAAATTATCATCATATTTTTCTTTCTTTCTTTTTTTTTTTAAAAGGGGGGATGTAAATAGCAGCAGTTTTGTGAATGTTTTAAACTTTTGTCCTTAGCTTTAAAATAACATGGAAAAGAATAATGTTTAGGATCAAGTCCTGTGGACCTTCCTCCCTTGTTACTCAGTCAGTGAAGCTACTGATGGATGAAAGGACACTGGAGTAAATAAGAGTTTGCAGGATTTGACTCCGAACAAAGAAACTAGTATTTGGCCATGACTAAAAAAACAATTCAGGACCAAATCATCAGAGATGCTAACAGAAATCATGAGCTTCAGGAAATGAATGAAGGCTCATGAAGGAGATGACCAAAAGAAGCTGGAAATGTTCAATATAGTTGGCCCATCGTTATCTCCCTCTTTCCCTATTTTACAATCAGGGAAATGGAATATTTGCATCTGATTCCACTAGGCAGTTTTTGAAATAAAATAAAGGTTTGTGTGAACCAGCATTGTAAGAGGGGGTACCCCCAGCCTCTATGTTTCCACTAGGCAGTTTTTGAAATAAAATAAAGGTTTGTGTGAACCAGCATTGTAAGAGGGGGTACCCCCAGCCTCTATGCTCCTGAGTACAAAGGCTGGGCCTCTTCTATGCCAGACCAACAAGTTCTTTTCCCCCCACACCTCCACCTTGCCAGTTGGGGTTACCAATCGCTGCCACCAATTGGGTATACTTCCAAAACCTTGGAGCGGCCCCCGATCTTCCCCTAACCCTGACTTTGTACCCCCTCCCTGGGTTTTAAAGTCAGACACCGGAAAACTGCTTCTCTCCACCCTGACCAGCTGAAGGCAGACTTCCCTTAACCCAGTCTCTCTCAACCGAAGAGCCAGACCCTAACCTTGTACCCCTTCCTGGGATTCAAAGTCAGATACCTGGAGGCTGCTTTCTGTCCTTCACCCTCCCCGGCTGAAGGCAGACTTCCCCCACCCCTGTCTCTCTGTACCTGAGAGGCAGACCCTGGAAACTGCTTCCTCCCTCCCCGTCTGACCTGAGGTAAGGAGAGACAGTCTTCACACTCCAGCTAGGCCCCTAGCTGCCCTGGTTCCTATTCCCTTCCCTTCCCCCTTCCCAGACTGGAAGCAGAGAAAAACCCTAAGGGAAATACACCACACGGTTTTATAACTAGAAAATTTAATAAACAAAAAGGTTAAAGCAGAAATACAGACACTTTACATTTGGTGTTTCCCACTTTGGTCTGAAAAGGAAACAACACCCCAAAAGGCACGGCTTATTAGAAGAATCAAATTTACTTATATCAGCTAAGTAGAAGTATCAGAAAAAGGTAGAGCCATCTTTATAGCCAAAGATGGTCTAGAACCCCTGCCAGCTACCTTGGCAAGCCTCCTGCCTCATGTGCAGCAAAGATGGAACTCTCCTGGCCCTGGCCTCCTCCCTGGAGACCAGCCAAGATGGAGCTCTCTGGCCCTGGCCTCCTCCCTGGAAGCCAGCCAAGATGGAACTGACTGTTTTGCTCCTCCCTTCTTCATGGGCTTGAGGCTCCTCCCTCCCCCATGGCAGGGAAACTCCTCTGTTACCTGTCTCAGATAACAAACCCCACCCAGGCAAGGCACATTGTGTTAGATAACATAGCCCAACCCAGGCAAGGCACCCTTCACACTTATAACATGCCCCCCAAATCGCGAACGGGATCCGGAGGTCACGTGATGCGATTTCTTCCTGGAGCTTTAGGAAAAAACAGAGTTGAACACATGCATTTTTAAACATACTACTAGTTACAGTCAAACTAATAGAAGGTTTCCACATTCCAAAATCAAAATTTTGGAGAGCTAAACTCCAACAAAGAAGTTTCTTGCTTAGAAACACGACCGGTTGCAACTGCTGGTCGGGTTCTTTTTGCCTTAACACTGCTCCCACACCACGATTAGAGGCATCTGTGGTTACTAGGAATGGTTGGTCAAAGTCTGGGGCCCTCAAAGTTTCATTAAACTTCTCCCCCATGGCAACCAAGTGGTTTACCCCAGGAGCTTCCCACAGACCTTTCACAGTCCCGGCCAGGAAATTGGTTCCTGAATCTGTGAGGAAGTTTGCTGGCCACCCTACCCTGGCAAAAATTTTGGTTAATGCCTGGCACACGCTCGCAGCCCTGTTGCTTAGAGCTACGGCCTCTGGCCCTTGGGTAGCAAAGTCCATGGAAGTCAGTATGTACTGCTTTCCTCTGGGTGTTTCCTTTGGAAAAGGACCCAGGATATCCACAGCTACTTGCTGAAATGGAACCTCAATTATGGGGAGTGGCTGGAGAGGGGCCTTCACCTGATCTTGGGGTTTGTCCATCCCTTGGCACACCCCACAGGATTGGACATACTGAGCAATGTCCTTGCCCATTCCCTTCCAGTGGAAAGACTTCCCCACACGGTCCATGGTTCGGTTTATCCCGGCATGACCACTAGGGTGATCATGGGCTAAGCTTAGGAGTTCCTTGGGAAGTGATGCGGGTGATGGGGTTGGTTCCGTTGGCGGTGGACCGCTCTCCGCTGGTGCACCGTTTTGGATCTCAGGCTCTGGCGGAGCCTTTTGGGTTGGTTCAGCTGCTGTTGTTGATGCAGGTTCAAGGTTGCCCTCGGGTGTTGGGGTAGATGGGGTTGCCGGCGCTGGGCCCAGTGCAGGCAATGGTTCTGGGGTTGGTTCCTTCACCAGTTCCGGTCCCGGGACTGGCTTTGGTGGGGTCTTTGGAGCTGGATCCTCCACGGCTGGTTCAGTCGTTGGCAGGGTATCCGGCTCCACTACCTCGGTCAGGGTTTCTGGCAACACCGCTGGCCCCCTGACAGAAGGTTCAGGAACAGATACAGGGGTGCAAGCTTGCTTAGGTTGTGCCAGGTTTAGAGTTGGTTGGTTGTTTTCCCACCTAACCTGCAGTTCCTTTAGCTTAGCGTTTAGCTTTTCCATCTCCCTTTGATGTGCAGCTATTGCTATTTCTTCTTCCTGTTCTCTGGCCTTCATTTTTTCCCGATGTTTTCTTTCTCTCTCCGCTGCTTGGAGTAAGAAGTCGTCTATATCCTTTTGGGTTTTATGTTTTGTCATTTTAGCTTTTCTGCAATTATTCTACAGCTAGAATAATAATTTGAATCTTTATAAGCTCAGTACCACACACAAAAAAGTTAGGGTGTAACTTTCCTTTTCAGACCAGAAGAGGACACTATTTCCAAAAAAAGGGTGCTATATTCTCCTTCCCCAGGAGATGGCACTAACCCCCCCCCTCAGGAATTTGCTACCTGAGTTTGGGGTTACTTAGCATTCACAAATAACAGCTACCAACTAACCAAGAAACAAAATGATTTCTTTACTGAACTTCTTGCCACTCCTCTGGAATCTCTGGCCTTTGACTCCCAGTCAATTAATTACCTGTATTCCCTTAATACAACACTCCCCTGACCTGGGGTAACAATAGACAGAGAATCCTGCTTCCAGACTTGTTCCTCCACTTCTCAATGGCTCTGGCTGACCTGCTTGATGGCTCTTAATTACCATACCAATGCTTTCTCCCAAGCCTTTTGTCTCCAACTCTGCTGTTCAGCTCAGAGACAATTTGCTTTTCTGAATTTCAATTCACCTGACAGAAGCAAACTTTGCTCTCACCTTAGAGACAAAAACTTTTCCCTGAATTTTCTCTCACAGACAGCCTGCTCTGAGCTGTTTGCAAACGATCCTGCTCTGAGCTGATTGTTCTCACTGAGAAGCCTGCTCTGAGCCTTTTGCACCTCACAGACAAAGCCTGCTTGCTCTCTACAACCAAGCCTCACAGAGACACTTTCTAAGCCAAGAATCCTTGCCTTGTAGTCAAGCTATCTCTTTGGGCTCATCCCACCGCTAGCCAACCATGTAAGATTCCAGGCTGCGCCTCTTCTATTCCAGACCAACAAGTTCCCCCATGGCAGGGAAACTCCTCTGTTACCTGTCTCAAATAACAAACCCCACCCAGGCAAGGCACACTGTGTTAGATAACATAGCCCAACCCAGGCAAGGCACCCTTCACACTTATAACAAGCATTCTTTACAGTCGTCCACAAGTCAAATGGGTTTGACCCTTTCCCACTGCTTTTAGTTGTCTATTTATCTTGGATGTCAGGGCTCAATATTTCTTGGTGATGATATGAAATGTGAAAGTGCATCCTGTACTGAGTTTGCTTTTTTATTTTTTTAAAGGATAAAAATAGATTGACCCCCAGACTCTTCCACAGGAGAAAAAAATGAAATAAAATGATCCTTGGAGCTCCAACAAAAGAATTGACTCATTTAAATTGTTTCCCCCCCAAATAAAAAAAAATTAGCATAAAAATAGTTTGAATTGCCAACAAAATAATGTGTTCAATCTCCTAGTATCAACTGCTAGTGCAATTTATGTATATGTGCTATTAGGATGCTTACACAAATTTTGTTAGGGAAAACTTATCACTGCACCATATTCATTTCAAAATAAAGACTTGCCTTTGGTCAATCTGTGTACTGTACTGCTTTTATGTATTGATTTCATGTTCTCTTTATGCCACTGTATATGCTGCCTTTTGAAAAAGAATCTTTGAATAGTTTTAGTTTGATTCCAGTAACTCAGAATGTGGTGTGGGTTTGTAGGTTTTATCTGACACAGAGAACCAAAGAAAGAATAGACTTTACCCTCCTATTGTTCACTCTTTACAGAAGTACAAGCCTGGTTTTGTTACTTCTGAGAAAGACACAATAGCTTAGAAAAAAGCTAATGGGTCTAAAACTGTCCAGCAGATCAGAATTCCCATAGGTATACCAAGCATTTGAAGGTAATATATCCATTCACAGTTGTTTTGTTTACTCCATTTTGCATAATATAACCAGTTTACATCATAAAACCATAGAATTTTTGAGTTAAACTAGGAAACTTTCTTTGTGGAAACTTGTTTTGCCAGATTACACTGGCTACTCTACATGTCTAGAACTCTTTTTTCTTATTAGCATTTTTTTATGATATTGGGAAACACTCACACATACACATATTTACATATGTGTTTGTATGTATCTGTCTGTGTATTATATATGACAAAAATCATAAAAGATATAGAACAAAACAACCATAGCTATGTTTTCCATTTTTCTTTTGAGGGACTATCAAGTTTATTTGACTCATGAAGGACAAGAGATCTTGATAGTCAACAAAAAAAGGTCACTGGACCAAATTCTACCCTCATATCTTCTTTTTATTTTCCTCCCTGATCACAGAGAAATTCTTGTTAATAGGATGGTTTGATAAATTTTCATGGTACCAAGTATAATGTTTTTATTAGTCCCTAGTTTCTTCAGCTTGCTTCTGGCTAAGGCACATCTCCTTTTAACTTCACCCTTGATGGGACCATCAATGCTGATCAAGCCAGGGAACTGATGGGCAGGATCTCCTGGGAAGCTAATATTAGGGGGCATTGAGTCCAAGAGTCGGCTGTATTTTAAAGAAGCCTTATTGAGGGCGTAGGAACAAACCATCCCAATGTGCAAAATAACCCACAAATATGACCAGCTTTACTCAACAGAGAAATCTTAGGTGAGCTTAAACACAAAAGGAAGCTCACAAGAAGTGGAAACTTGAACAGATGACTAGGGAAGAGTATAAAAATATTGCTCAAGGATACAAAGGTTTAATCAGGAAGGCCAAAGCACAAATGGAGTTGCAGTTAGAAAGGGATCTGACGGGTAACAAGAAGGGTTTCTACAGGTATGTTGCCAACAAGAAGAGGGTCATGAAAAGTGTGGGACCCTTATTGAATGGGGTAGGCAACCTAGTGACAGATGATGTGGAAAAAGCTGAAGTACTCAATGTTTCTTTTGGCTTGGTCTTCACAGACAAGGTCAGTTCCCACACCGCTACTCTGGGCAGCACAGTATGAGAAGGAGGTGAGAAGCCCACAGTGCTCAAAGAACAGGTTCAGGACTATTTAGAAAACTGGACATACACAAGTTCCTGGGGCCGGATGTGTTGCATCTGAGGATGCTGAGGGAGTTGGCTGATGTGATTGCAAAGCCATTGGCCATTATCTTTGAAAACTCATGGTGACCACTGGAGGTCCTGGACAACTGGAAAAAAGCAAATATGCCCAAAAAAGGAAGAAGAAAAATCTGGGGAACTATAGACCAGTCAGCCTCACTTCAGTCCCTGGAAAAATCATGGAGCAGACCCTCAAGGAATCCATTTTTAAGCACTTGGAGGAGAGGAAAGTGATCAGGAACAGTCAACATAGATTCACCAAGGACAAGTCATGTCTGAACAACCTGATTGCCTTTTATGGTGAGATAACTGGCTCTGTGGATATAGGGACAATGGTGGGCATGATATATGTTGACTTTAGCAAAGGTTTTGGTATGGTCTCCCACCGTATTTTTGCCAGCAACTTTAAGAAGTATGGGTTGGATGAATGGACCATAAGCTAAGGATAGAAAGCTGGCTAGATCATCAGGCTTAATGGGTAATGATTAATGGCTAAATTCTGAGTTGGCAGCCAGTATCAAGCAGAGTACCCCAATGATCTGGATGATGGGATGGATTACACCTCAGCAAATTTTCAGTTTACACTAAGATGGGGGGAGGGAGAGAGGTAGAGTAGGAATAGGGTAAAGAGTGACCTAGACAAATAGGAGGATTGGGACGAATGAAATCTAATGAAGTTCAACAAGGACAAGTGCAGAGTCCTGCACTCAAGATGAAGAATCCCATGGGCTGCTAGAGGCTGGAGACCGACTGCCTAAACAGCACTTCTGCAGAAAAGGACTTGGAAATTACAGTGGACGAGAAGCTGGCTAAGAGGCAACAGTGTCCCCTTGATAATGGCATATTGGGCTGTATTAGTAAGAGTGTTGCCAATGGATGGAGGGAAGTGATTATTCCCCTCTATTTGGCACTGGTGAGGCCACATCTGGAGTATTGCATCAATTTTTGCCTCCCCCCACTAGAGAAAGGATGTGGACAAATTAGAGAGAGTCTAGGAGAGGGCAACAAAAGTGGTTAGAGGGCTGGGGCACATGACTTACAAGGAGAGGCTGAGGGAACTATGCTTATTTATTTCACAGAAGAAAAGAGTTAGAGGGGATTTGACAGCAGCCTTCAACTATCTGAAAGGGGGTTCCAAAGAGTATGTAACTAGGCTGTTCTTAGTAGTGGCAGATGACAGAACAAGAAGCAATGGTCTCAGGTTGCTGTGGGGGAGGATATTAGGAAATTCTATTTCACTAGGAGGGTGGTGAAGTGGAATGGGTTACCTCAGGAGGTGATGGAATCTCCTTCTTTAGAGGTTTTTAAGGTCAGACTTGATAAATCCCTGGCTGGGATGATTTAGTTGGGGATTGGTCTTGCTTTGATCAGGGGGTTGGATTAGATGGCCTCCTGACGTCTCTTTCAACCCTACTCTTCTATTGTTCTATGATTCTATCATTCTATGTTGTATTTCAATACTTTATCTATGAGATAGCAGCAGGAATAGACAACATAATTGCTGAGCTGTTAAAGTTGACCGGACAGGTTCTATCAAAGCATTAGAAAAAATATACAAGAAGGTGTGGGAGCAAGAGACAGTACCAGATGACATGTTAAAGGCAATAGTTGTATCAGTCTTGAAGAAAGGAAATCCTGCTGATCCAAATAATTATAGAGTTGTAAGTTTATTGGCAGGAAAAAAAATGATGAAAGTAACAGATTGGGACCAGTTTTAGAGGAAGTATTAGGAAAGGAACAGTATGGCGTCACACCTGGCTTAAGTTGCACAGGTCAGATATTCATGCTCCAATAGTTGATGGAAAAAAGTAAGAATGAGGATTAAAGATGTTTTCTGTTTTCATTGACTTCACAAAGGCATTTTATAAGGCTTAGAAGAAAGATCTATGGAGAGAAGCAGTTATATGGAGTTTCAGATAAGATAATTGCAATAATAAAAGGTATGTATGAAGATTCCTTTGTCATCATAAGAACTGATGGGAAATTAAGCAAGTCATTCAAGTCAAAGTTTGGTGTAAAGCAAGGAGGCATGAAATCAATTTTCACCATGTTCTTAAACTGTACATTAAGAAATATTGGAGGGTTTGACATTGGAGGATCTAGAGTTAAGATCCTTAATTTATGAAGATGACATCATACAACTGGCAGACACATTGAACTAATGATAATACTCTTTGGCACTTGGAAAATTGGTATAGTCGTGGATTTATAATAAATGACAAGACAAAGTGGTTGCATCTTGGAAAAATCTACAGTAGGTTACTGCCAATCCAGCAACATAGATCAAATTAAGTTAGATTTATACTAGATTTAGAAAAGAATATAGTCCATAAATTCTTACCATACTTACAATCAGTTTTTTTCTATCATTCAAGTTTCACCAAAGTAGCTGCAGACTATCAGTATGCACTTATATATGATATGATTGGTCAGCAAAACTTCTAAGCCCAATTGACACAGTAGAGTGAAATAATCAAAATTTACCTACTTTTAACATAACTGCATTCCTACATTCATGAACAAGAAACTTCTTTGTGGATGTAACACTAAGAATTATATTTTTCTGAATATGATACCTGCTTTATTCCATATTTACTCAAGTAAATATCATATGCTTAATCCAAGTGCTAAATTCTGCTTATCATATTCATTCAAGTAATTGAATTCCTTATTTTTGTTATTTTTGTTTGTGAAGGGGCTTTTCATTTCCAAATTTAAGATTATTATAATAAAAACATAAAATGTCAATATCAAAATGAAATATTTCAAAAATGTTCAAATGAAACTTTTCGGTTAACGTGAACTAAAATGTTTAGGTTCAAGAATAGCAGCCGTGTTAATCTGTATCCGTAAAGAAAGCCAGGAATACTTGTAGCACCTTAGAGACTAACTAGTTTATTTCAGCATAAGCTTTCATGAGCTATAGCTCACTTCATCGGATGCATAGAATGGAACAGAAGTAAAATGCATTTATACACACAGAAAGAAAGAAAAAGAAAAAAAATTGTACATTAGCATACCAATTCTAAGAGGGCTGGTAAATGTAGATGGTCCATTATCACTAGGAGAAAAAAACATCGTTTGAAATGGAGATCTGTTGTCAGTGAAATTAACTCAGGAAATGCAATTAATTACTGTAATGAGAGAAACAAACTGAACTTCTATTAAGCCTGGTGGCTGAACTTTGTGATTTTGTCCTCACCTACAACTATTTCACATTTGGACACAATATATACCTTCAAGTCAGCGGCACTGCTATGGGTACCCGGATGGCCCCACAGTATGCCAACATTTTTATGGCAGACTTAGAACAATGCTTCCTTAATTCTCGTCCCCTAATGCCCCTACTCTACTTGTGGTATATTGATGACATCTTCATCATCTGGACCCATGGAAAAGAAGCCCTTGAGGAGCTCCACCATGATTTCAACAATTTCCATCCCACCATCACCCTCAGCCTGGACCAATCCACACAAGCGGTCCATTTCCTAGACACAACTGTGCTAATAAATGATGGGCACATACACACTACCCTATACCGGAAATCTCCTGACCGCTACACTTATCTACATGCCTCCAGCTTCCATCCAGAACACGCCACTCGATCCATTGTCTACAGCCAAACTCTAAGATACAGCCACATTTGCTCCAGTCCCTCAGACAGAGACAAACACCTTCAAGATCTCTACCAAGCATTTTTAAAACTACAATACCCACCTGGGGAAGTGAAAAAAACAGATTGACAGAACAAGAGTACCCAGAAGCCACCTACTACAGGACACACCCAACAAAGACAACAACAGAACACCATTAGCCATGACCTTCAGCCCCCAACTTAAGCCTCTCCAATGCATCATCAAATACCTACAACCTATCCTGAAAGATGATCCCACACTCTCACAGATCTTGGGAGACAGACCAGTCCTCACTTACAGACAGCACCCCAACCTGAAACAAATACTCACCAGCAACTGCACACCAGACAACAAAAACACTAACTCGGGTACCTATCCTTGTAACAAAGCCCAATGCCAACTCTGTCCTCATATCCATTCAACTGACACCATCATAGGACCTAATCACATCAGCCATACCATCAGAGGCTCATTCACCTGCACATCGACCAATGGGATATATGCCATCATGTGTCAGCAATGCCCCTCTGCTATGTACATTGGCTAAACCGGCCAGTCTCTACTACGTGTAGTGGGGCGGAAGCCCCACTCCAGCAGAGAATGGAATAAAACAGCCCTGGGAAGGGCTGTAGCTGGGGGGCAAGCAGCTCCCAGGCTGATTGGGCCAAGTAGCCACAGCTGTGGCTAGTTCAATTAAGGCCCAGCTGGCCCTGATAAAAAGGGCTCAGTTTGGAGCACACAGAAGAGAGTCTCCTCTGGCTGCAGAGGCAGACTGGCCTGGCTGCTGGGGAAGCTTGTGATAGTACCCAGAGTGGAATAGGGCTGGGGCAAGGAAAGAGGAGCTGGGGGAGTTCCTGCCTGGAAACCCCCAGGTTGCAGGGCCTAGGTGAAGGCCCAACAAACGGTACTGGGGATGCAGGGGGCAGCCCAGGGCTACAGAGGCAGCAGGCCAACCCCCCTTGACTGTGATGAATGGCAATGATACTGCAGTCTGCCTCAGAGAACGGGGGCAAGTGGTGACTGGCAGTTGCCTAGAATCCTAGACTGAAGCAAGGTAGGGACAGAGCTGGGAGGGGGACCCTATGATCTGAGGGGCTACTGCAGGGGTGCAGCACCCAAGGGAAGAGGGCACCAGGGTCCGTGAGGGACACGGGGTTAGAGCAGCAAGCGGGATATCATCCTGCAGAGGGTACTCCAGATGCTGGCGAGCTAATTCCTGGACAAACCAGCAGGAGGCGCCACAGGGTGAGTCGCCGCCCTGCTACACTATGCAAAAGAATAAATGGACACAAATCTGACATCAGGAATCATAACATTCAAAAACCAGTAGGAAAACACTTCGATCTTCCTGGCCATTCCATTAAAGATTTGATGGTTTCAGTTTTGAAACAGAAAAACTTCCAAAACAGACTCCAACGAGAAACTGAGGAACTGGAATTAATTTTCAAATTGGACACTATTAACCAGGGGCTTAATAGAAGTTCAGATTGGTTCTCTAATTACAGTAATTAATTGCATTTCCTGAGTTAATTGCACTGACAACAGATCTCCATTTCAAAAGGTGTTTTTTTCTCCTAGTGATAATGGACCATCTACATTTACCAGCCCTCTTAGAATTGGTATGCTAATGTACAATTTTTTTTTCTTTTTCTTTCTTTCTGTGTGTATAAATGCATTTTACTTCTGTTCCATTCTATGCATCCGATGAAGTGAGCTATATCTCACGAAAGCTTATGTTGAAATAAGCTAGTTAGTTTCTAAGGTGCTACAAGTATTCCTGGCTTTCTTTAAAATGTTTAGGTTCATTAATTTTCAAAATTCTGATGATTTGGTCCTGATGGGGTATGGATTTTTTGAATCCCAGTTTTTTTCCCAGAATGGGAGAAACATTTCCCATCCAGCTGTGTTCATTTGTTCACTCCACAGTATTCTCAGAAGTATTGGTATTATTAGAACTGCTCTTATGTTAAACAACTACTTTTTGTCATATGTTTGTGTCATTTCCAGAGACAAATCCCAGTTTATATATCTTGATCATGAAAAGGCTATGTTCAGAGACATACGTTTCTACAGTACATAGCCAGAGATCTTGACTCATTAGATAAATTTTTTTATGTGGACTTAATTCTCGCATTAGCCATGCTAACACTGTCTTCTTAGGGAGGGAAATATGAAGATAAAGATCTGGGACTGAGCCTATGTATGAAGCATTAGCATACAAGATAAGCATTGCGAGACGGAAAACCAGCAGTTCAACATTGGTTTAATTTAAACTGTAAAACAACAGTATACCCTCATGGATTTTATGAATTGTCTGTAAAGTTTTGTCTCAGTTCAACAGTCACAATAGGGAAAAAACACATCAGTCACTTTCTGTTCTTCATCCTCTGTTCTTTTCAATCAGGTTAGTTCACAAGCTCATTTTGAGAAGGAGCAGGTGGGTGTGAACACACTACGTAAACAACACACTCTTGGCAGGGTTCTGTGTTGCCATTATCTCTTCTAGACACCAGACAGAGGGGGAAACCAGGTCCTGCTTCTCTCAATGCCAGACACCTGCTCATTTTTCTTCCATTGCATCTGCTTCACCTTCTGTTGCTCTATCAATTGCTCATAGGCTATGGCATCATTCTCTTCAGCATGAATTGACTCCAAAGAGCCTGGACTATCTAGTTGCTCCAGGTTTAGTTTAGATCTCTGTTCCAGTGCTTTTGTTTATTTTTTTTAATGACAATCATAAGTAAGGTGGTGGCATAATGCATCCAGAGAAGGGAAAACAAAATGCCAAATTTATTGAAATTGAAACTTGTATCCGCCATACAGTAAGACATTTTATTGACGTGTGCCACAGAAATGACATTGATACCCATTTAGAAAGTCTGTAAACAAATACCAGATTCAGTTACACATTTAGAAACTTTTTGTTTCTCAAGCACATGTAAGAAGAGCTCCAATGAGATGTGATGAAAAATACTTCTTACAAGAGGGTCACAATATGATGGCTGATCTGCTTGA
This sequence comes from Sternotherus odoratus, assembly GCA_032164245.1. Lineage (NCBI taxonomy): Eukaryota > Metazoa > Chordata > Testudines > Kinosternidae > Sternotherus > Sternotherus odoratus. The sequence goes on along the minus strand of JAVMKO010000002.1, from coordinate 182,072,762 downwards.
TTGTGTAGGTTATTCCTTGTTTGCACTGTTGTTGTAGCCTTGTTGGTTCCAGGATATTAGAGAGACAAGGTTGGGGGTGTAACGTATTTTATGTACCAATTTCTGTTTCCTTAGTACCCCGGTTAAATATAGGTATCCTTAACTCTTTATGGTAGAGAGGATCTATGTTTTTATATCATCATGCCCAGAAACATCACCTGATAAACTAGCTCTGTTCCTCATTAACCGAAGCAACGGCGTCATTCCCAAAATTACAGAGCGGTAATTCTGGAAATATCAAACTTCAAGAAGTTGGTAGTCATTGCTTTAGGATGTGGTTATGTAGGTAGGAAACCCAATGTGTTTACTGACCCTCAAATTTTGTTCTTTCCAAATACATATAGATATCTATATTTTACCACCACAGCTAGGAAGAGCTATAATAATATACTATGTGTTTTTTTAAATCCCCTACTCAGGAAAGCATTCCCATTAAAGGCAGCATTTATACATGCACTTAATTTTAAGCAGATGTTTATATTCTTTCAATTGGGGTGGACTTAAGTATAAGATCAAGGTCTTTCCTTAATCAGGGTCTTAATCAGGGGAAAATAAATGTAACTAGTAAAATGTTTTTTTTAATTTTAATGGCACCTTTCCATACCATTTCTGTTTTGCTGATGTTTCTTAATACTGTGCTACATGACAGATATAATGAGACTATTTTGTTAACCATCAGTAAGGCAGTGGTAAAATTCCTACACGTCACCTTGAGTAAGGAAAAGCTTTGGGTATCTAAGAACAAGATCAAATATTTCCATCATATAAAACACAATGTTCTGGAGGAGAGAGCGGATCTTTGTTATTTGTGAGATTTGGAAACATTTCTACAATGACATTAGGATATTTGAGGCTAGGTTACAAATTTGAGAAAAGATTGGGCCAACATTACTCAAACTAAGCAATATCTTACTCTGCAAACAGTTCAGTGATTTCAGTGGGATCACTTGCCAAGTAAAATCATGTCCATATAAATAATGGTGACATATCTGGCCTTTTAACAATTGCCTATTTATTAATTTTTAATGGGGCAGATTCATTTTCATAATTCATTCCCTGTGGTGATTTGTTTGACAACTATTTTAGAACGGTTGTTTACAATGATTTAATCAATTCTCTAGAGGAAAGAACTTCAATGCAATTCATACTTGATAGGATAGCAATTTTATCCCCATTGTGCTTTTTCTCACTAAAGGAAAATTCTTAATAAAACTGGCTATTTTACATTTTGTTTCTCTTGTGTTCTTATTGCCGTATGGCTGTTAGACTGATAAATGGTCTTAACTGGCTGCTTTTGTTTATTTATGCATTTATTTGTCAAATCTGTTATTTCCTCTCATTTTGATTTGCCCAAGTCAGTTCCAGACCCACCACAGAACAACTGGGCATGTTCCATCCTGGGATATCATTGTCTATGTAGAACTCTTCCTGCTGTTGCTCCTCCTGGCTGTCAGGGGGGCCTCTGTGGTGCTCTGCACCATAAACTGAGAGCAGGGAGACTGACTCTCCTGTGTTCTCGATGCCTCCCATGCTGGCAGCAAAGCAGCATGGAGGTGAAGGAAGATGCTTCCTGATGCAAATGCAAAGAGAAGAGGAGCACAGTAGTAGGGGTAGTAGAGGCCAGGAACAGGAGCTGGCGGGAAAGGTGGATAGGAGGTGAGGAGTAGTGTAACAGGAAACATTCTGGCCTTAATCTTTGTGCCACTGCTCTCCATCTCTAAAATGGTGATAACACCACATGCCATCCCACTCCCCCCACAACAGGTGTGTTGTAAAGATAACGTCTTTGCAAAGCACTCAGATACAACCCATTCAATGAGCACCTTCTATCCTGTGCACTGAATGAGTCAGGAGTCCTGTGGAAAAAAATAAGACAAGAGTGATGAATTGGTTGTGTGGGCAATCTTAACTGGGCAATCTGGCATTTTTTAACTTTTGAGTGTTTGTCTTGGGAATCTTAATAATATTCTTTTAACTGATTTTTTTCTATTATATATTTCTAAAGCGAGCTTTAAAAACATTGAGATTATGTATCTAAAAATGGATTTGTCTAAAGGCCTAGGACTATGAGCCACTAACAAATGCTAGAGATAATAATTAATACTTAGTATTTATTAAGTAATCATGTATTTTGAGATAGAGGCTTTGGGATTGCCAGATAGTAAGAAAAAATGAGCATTACATGTTACATGCAATTGAAAATATAATCAAAGAAAAACATTGCACAGAACCTGGTAGAGTGAGATTTGCACTACAGAGCATGTCTAACAGGCAACCTCCCGGCTACGATGACTAGTTCAACGTATTCCCAACATCCCCAGTACAGTTTTGTTCAATCTTTTAAAGAACATCTCTACTATACAACTGATTTTGCTGGTTGTTTGGGTAGGTAACAGCAGATACATCATTATTAAAGCTGGATAAATACTATAAAACAGTGGGACGGTTTCATTCCCTGGCTTCTGCCAGTGGAAGCAAGTGAGACCCAAGCGCTACATCCTTAGTTTCAGAAACTCCACCAAGGACAGTATTTCAGTGCAAGGTTCCTTCAATCCTTGCTCTAGTAGGGCACCAGAGCAGCTCATACAGTCACAAAGATGGGTCAGTATGGTGTTTTAGATGCTGCTTGTAATTATTAGGACTGGGGGACTGTAGGACAGGAAACAGGAAGGAGGGGGGAGGAGTTGAGCCAAGCCGGAGTTAGAGCTACAGAGGGGTGCAGCAGCAGCTCTGTAAAGAGGTTTCACTGAAAAGGCAGAGCCTGATTGGACAGGAAAGGTAGAACCCCAGAGGAAATTTAAAGATGCCTCAGTGGAGGTGTCAGTTTAAAGATGTTTGTCTGTACTCCATATCCGTAAACATATACATCTCAATCAGATGCCCAATTATTACCATTAACCATCCTTCCTTCCCATGTCTCCCAACAGACTCAGTATTCTTGGCTCCCCACCCAGAGCTAGATCACTCTGCCCTCATTATTGTATTGTTTCCATTACATTATGTAATCTTTTATGTGTGTTTGTCCTTTATTCTGCATATTTATTGTCTTAGTGAAAGTTGTTCAATGAACTAGAGCTGACTGTGGGACAGCAGTTCTATTTCATGGCAACTTGGATGAGGTTTCAGATTTTGGTTTTGCTTCACGTTGGAATGGAAACAAAACCATCTGAACATTTTTGTGAACATGCAGTTGTGGTAAAATGTATGTTTTCCAATGGATGATGATTTGAGAAGAGGTTTTCATATGTCTGTGAGAATGGCCAGATATGCGGGGTACCTAGGCTCAAACCTCTGCTCTGCTTGACTCAGGATGATCTGAGATTTAAAACTCTGCTTTGAACAAGGCAGAGCAAGGATCTGAGCCTAAGTTTCCCACATCCCACCAGGCAGGTGTGTGAGAGGATTTTTTTCCGTTTCTCTCCAAATCCCCAAAAAGTTTTCAAGTCTTTGTTGAAACCAAAATGTCTCTGTGAAACATTTCCGCTCCAGCAAAATTCAATTAGCTGCCTTAAAATAAATCCTCTTTGATAGGCAGTATCCTGTAATAATATACTACCCAAAAGTACCTCCAAATGGGTTGAATACAGCTCCACTTTCATTAGCAAACAACATATGTTGGCAGACAATTTTTGTAGGTCCCTTGAGTGGTTCCATCTCACTTTTAACTGCTTTAATCAACTCTATTTTAACATCTGATTTTAGAGGTGGCCTACATTTTTCTGTGATGTGTTGTGCTGGCAAATATCTGTGCATACAGTTTTTATACACTGATGGAACTTCTTTCATAGTTAGAGTTAAATATATGCTAAGTACTTTGTTGGATCAAGGTCTAACATTTATGCATACAATTGGTAGACTTTACATACATTTGATAAACTTCTGCATGTTGATGAGAGAAGTTATTACCTAAACTATCTGATTAAATGTGCAATTGTATACCTAATTAACATGCATATAGTTGTTAGTCCTTTGAAAAATGAGCAAGAACTTCAGACTTTGACCTAATAATAATTAATTAAGGTGGATTTCCGCAACTTTACAGATTTTCTATGTAGAGATACATAATTTGATTCAATCATCCATTGGCAAGGGCACCTAGCAGAGTCACAAATTGTAGGTCATAGCCAGCATTGTTTCTAGACTGAACATGTGTCTATATCAAGAGTCTACATTTCCCCCCTCATGTAACTTCAACTCCCTGTATACCTGCCATCTGTTAACACAGCAATCATCCAGCTAGGATTGCTGAACTGAACTTTGAACTCAGCTTTATTCAGAGCTCAGTTAATGGCAATTCTGATAAGACCGTAACAGGCGCCACAGGAATTAAGCGTATTCCCTCTGCCCCCATTGGTTACCTCCGTGTTAGTCTGAGATCCTGATAGATACCATACAAGAGAGGAGCCAAACATAGGATTTCAAATCCCATGACCATTAAGTGAAATAACTGAATATTCTACTAATCCCACTTTTTGAGGTTTATTCATAAAAATAAAATCTGTAAACATAGTCAAGGGAGGAAAAATCATTAAATCTGATATTCAAATTTGGGTGTTATTTGTATTAACTGAAGATGGGATCTGAATATCTGGGCAATATTTAGATCCACAGAATGAATAAAGCACTTTTGCCCATCTGCCAATGGCGGCCATTATAAAGGCAGGTAGGAAGGACAAGTTTTTGCCTGCTCCAGAGTTTACAACCTCATAGCTCAGTGAGAAATGGAATAGAAGACTCAGGTATCTCCACTAACTGTCTTTCCCATTGCACACTCATAGATTTCCCCACATACTCCTTCCCAGCAGATGTTGGCTCTTTCTTCTATAATGGCTCTCAATGCCTCCTTCCCCAAACAACCTTAACTCTCTCTTCATGACTTGCCATGAGATAGCTCCCTGGTATAGAAAGGCCTCACTGAGGCATCTTAAACTTATGCCTCACCTGTACTGTCTTCTCAAGGCAGACTGGGATCTTCAGGGAAAGGACTCACTCCTAGATATGGTTTCTTTGGTGGAACAATCAAAGCACATCCTTTTCCCACACCAAAAAGCATGATGAATGATCTGTAGAGTAGAAGACAGTCTTCCTGCTTCACATCCCCATCCTGTAGCAGATAGAGGTTGGAAACTTAAATAGTTCTTCTATTGAAAGCCGGCCCTTCATCTCAGAGCCTGTGAGGCTCCAGAATCTATTTGGGAAACCTCCTTCCTTGTCTTCTGCCTAAATGATCCAGGCCAGGAAACTGAGGGAAGTTATTTGGTTGCTCCAGAATAGGAAGGAAGGGGACAGAGGGGAAATGTCCCAGTCCCTATATACAGCTTAAGGTAGTGTCATCAGTAGAAGGAGAGGAGGTTGGCTGGGGAGGGAAGTTGAAATAGTTTCAAGATTGTCAGTTTCAGGCACTCCTTGGAGGTCTGAGGACAGGATCCAACAGATGGTGGGAGTTTTCCTCCTTTTCCTTGAGGTGGGGCAGCAGGAGGCCCCTGGTAGATTGTGGCTATCTTCTATAGGTTGGCAGGAGATTAAGCCAGCTGCTCAAACACACTGCTGACCACATCAGACCACTCAGAAGGATGGCTCAACTGGAACAAAACATGGAAGCTGGCTGCATAGATTCACCTTTCCCTAAAAAAGTTGCATTCTACATGCTACTTTCTTCAGAAACAGATTTTTCATACCACATACCTGAGAGAAATAGCCCAAGAACAGGATATTTTGGTAGGAAGCCCCATGACTCTGCTCAGGCTTTTTACTGATGAAAAAGTGTAAATTGCTAATTTATGTAACTGCCCTCCCCTTTCCTGTGGTTCACAAATCGCTGCCTTTCCCCCTCCCCTTTTATAGTTTGCTCTTCCCCGGCCAAATAAGGCTAAATAACATATTCCAGACCAAGAACCCCTTTGGTGAGCAATATTGCTGGCCTATAATTTGCTCAAAAGTGGTGTATTGCAGAGGGCCTTTCATGTGAGCTGCATGAAAACCTACACAAATGGGTCTATGCCATTAGTAACTGGAGCCCTAGGAGAGCCATTGTATGACTGAACATATATTATGGATCATTCTCTATAATTTAATTCAGGGCATGGGAACCTTAAGTAGAAGATAGAGAGCTGAAGGACTGCCCAACCACCCCCATCTCTCTTGCTCACACTCACATACCGAAGCAAAGCAATGGGAAAGATATCCTGGCAGCAGTGAATACGTGTGCACATTGGCATTTCTGAAAAAACTTTTGCTCTCTGTGGGGGATGGAAAATGTGGACAGAGGAAATTAGAACAGCCTGACACTAGTAAAATAGCCTACCCTGCAGCTTAGGCTGTGATTGACAGGGCTCTTGTAAATAGAGAATTCAAGAAGTAGGAGGCATTTAAAATTACACGTAAGGTGATTGAAATGACATTTAAAATGCCAATTTAAACAAGAATGCATTTTTGAATTATTCACTTCAAGAATGTGCTTTGCGTTTCTGCTTCACTTCAGAATATTCATTATTTTTAATAAAAAGTCCTGTCCTGGGTATCATTTAGGGTGGTGACAAGAGTGATTAACATAACTGATTTGGGTAGGCAGGACCAGACTTCATACGAAATATTGCATTCTACAAGTTAACGTTAATTTTAGGTTAAATACTTGCCGTATGCTTTTATATGTAAATATAACACAGCCATATAAGGTCTCATAGCACAATGATAGGAAGCAAGGGAAATGTTATTCTGAATACCTATAAAATTAATCCTTAAAACTTCTTCATATTTGAAATGTAAGCTCACTAAACTATTAAATGAGTTCAGAAGTAAACAAAATGTGGAAAAAACAAATCATATTAATTAGAGAAAGGATCTCAAACATTCAGTAGTAGAAAGTTAATCTCCCCTGGATTGACAACGTATTTTTGTTCAAAGTAATTACAGTCGGCACTAATAAAAACAATTTTGATTTGCAGTAAACATCAGCTAGCTAATTCATAAGAACAGAAGAATTTTACAGCGACATTTGCATAGCACACAATGAACCAATGTCAGATCTGCAGGGCATATGTTAAAGCTCTCATCACAGTTAAACACCAAGGGGTATCTTTTCTTGGCAATGCGCCTGGATTTGGAACTTCAATTAATATCCATAAGAGCATGGGTACCTTTCCACATATCTTGTTACAAAGGTGTATAATCTGAGAGGTGATGAGAGACGGATGAAAAGGGGAACACCTAATCTAACTTGATGAGATATCCTATCTACCTTGCAGGGATATTTGTTTAAGGAGCATGTCTCTTCAGCTATCCCTCGATGCAAGGATGATGTATGCCAAGGGGGTTCGTTGGTGAGGTTTTAAGTAGTTGAGGAGCTCAATTCTTGCCCTGAAGATTTTCCCAAAGAAGTGACAGGTGTAATCTTGGAGGAGACATAGTTGTTGGCTGGAGTGTTGTGCCCTTTCCTCCTTTGTCACTTCTCTGTCTCATGAACACATCTGTTCTCCTCAAGGTGAGCTGTGGCTTGGTGTATGGTGTGGCACCACTGTGTTCTGTTCTGCGTCAAGTCCTCTCAGTTTGTTGGATTGATGACTCCTTTTTTAAGATTTACTTTCAGTACGTCTTTGAAATGCTTCCGCTGCCCTGCATGAAGCCTTCTTCCCTGATTTAACTGAGAGAAGAGCACTTGCTTGGGGGAGACGAGTGCCAGGCATAGGTACACAGTGGCCAGCCCAATAGAGTTGGTGTTTCCTGACCTACATTTCTATACTGCTGATGTTGGCTGCAGAGAGAATGCTGATATTAGTGTGTGGGTCTTCCCAGCTGATCCTGAGAATTCTCCTGAGGGAGCACTGTTCAACCACTCCAGCCACTTGAGATGACATCTGTAGATTACACAGGTCTCACCCATAGAGTAGGGTGCAGAAGACAACTACCTTGTAAACCAAGATCTTGGTACCTGTTTGTAGATTCCTGTCCTTGAAAACTCATTTGAGAAGTCTTTCAAAAGATGTGCTAATACAGTGGATCCTGTATTCAATTTCTGTGTCAGTGCTGGTTGTTTGGGAGAGGTGGCTGCCAAGATATGGAAAATGGTCCACATTTTCCAGGGGTTCTCCGCTGATGGTGATTTTTGGACACAAAGAGTAGGTGAGGGCTGGTAGAATACCTTGGTTTTTCCAATGTTGAGAGAGAGACCCAGGCTGTGACAGGCATCTGCAAAAAAATTTGGATGGTTTTGCAAGTTGGCCTCTGTGTGTGCAAGAATGACACAGTCATCTACATATTGAAAGTCAATGATGCCAATTCTCATGATCTTAGATTTTGTTTGGAGATGTTGAAGATTGAGGAGTTGGCCATCCATACAATACTCAATCCCAATTCTGTCAGAAAAGCGGTCATGAATGGGAATCAGGATCACAGCAAGGTAAGCGGATAAGTGTGTTGGATCAATGACAGATCCTTGCTTGAAACCTGTATGAATGATGAATGGTTCGGTCTCTGGGCTGTTGCCCAAAATGATGGCAGTCATCCCATCATGGAGTATCTGATGATGGAAATGAATTTCTGTGGACATCCAAACCCACACAACACCTTCCATAGGGCATCATGATTAATAGAGTCAAAGACCTTGGTTAGGTTGATGAATGACATGAACAGTACCTGGTGTTGCTCTCTGCACTTCTCCTGAATCTGTTGTGCCATGAAGCTAACGTTGGTTGTGCTTCGGGATGGGCTGAAGTCACACTGTGATTTAGGGAGGAGTTCCTTGGCAAGGGGGAGGAGGCGGTTTAGGAGGTTCCAGGCAAGAATATTCCATGTGATGGAGAGAAATATTCCATGTGATGGTGGAATTTCTTCACCAGTCCACATTTTGTTGAGGAATTGCCATTTTTTGTGCTGGAGTATTGTTCCACCAGCTTTAAAAACCTGAGCTTTGGTTGACTGATGGCATGCCGGACTTCCTCAAAAGATGGGGGATCAGCAAGGTGTTCCATTGCTGAGCTTTGTGGAATAAAGTCTGTGGTGTCTTCGGAGACCATGGATTCACTGTTTAGTAGGCTTCCAGCATTGTTTAATGGCTGCATTGTACTTAAGGAGGGGGGAATCAACCTGAGAATGTAAGAGGGTTGGGCCTTTTGAACTTAGCCCATATATAGCTTTTGTTGCTTGAAAGAGGCTTCTCATGTCATCCTGGGCTACAAAACCCTGGATCTTGCCACTACTAGTTTTTGATGTCACGTAGCCTCCTTTTGACTTTGACTATAAGCAGATGATAGGCCTCATTATTTCATTTGTTAGAGGAATCCTTTTGCCAGTTACAAAATGCATTTCTATTCTGTTGAATGAATGCTAGGATTTCCTTATTGTTTTCATCAAACCAGTCTTGGTGCCGATGAGAGGAGTATCCTATAGTTTCAGCACATGCATTGTGAATGGTGTTTTTAAGTTGATCCCAGTGCTCTTGAATGTCAGTGATGTTGTCAGGCAGGTTAGAGAGTTTCTCAGACAGATATTGCTGGAATGTCTTGATGCTGGCTTGGTCTTCAAATGCTTTGTACTGCTTTTGTTTAGTCCTTGGGTGTTTGCGGTGTGGTGGAGCAAGCTGTAGGTACATGATTGATTTTACTAATGGATGGTCTGTCCAGTAATGATTGATACTTCTCATAGCTCATGCTATACAAATGTAAGGATAGTCTCAGGCTCTGACTATAACATAATCAAGGAGGTGCCAGTGTTTGGACCGAGGATGATTCCAAGTGGTCTTAAATTTGTTACTCTGACTGAACATGGTATTTATGAAGAGCAGGTCATGTTCCACACATTTGCTGAGGAGGAGAATGCCTCCTCCTCATTTATATTTCCCACTCCTTTTTTTGCCTATTGTGCCTCTCCAGAGTTGGGAATCCTGTCCAACTCTGGCATTGAAATCTCCCAGGAGGATGAATTTGTCTGCCTTAGTTGTGGTTATGAGGACTGCATCAAGAGTTCTATAAAACTGCTCCTTATTGTCTTCCTCATCATCGAGTGTTGGGGTGTATTCGCTGATGACTGTGGCATATTGTTGTTGCTGAGCTTGAACCAAAGAGTCATGATATGCTCGTTGATCCCCACGGGAAGCTCCAAAAGCTGACCGGTGATCTTATTTTTGATGGCAAAGCCAATCCTCTCTCTTCCCCTTTTGCTTTCCAAAATAAGGTGTAGTCACCTCCATCCTCTCTTAATTGGCCCTCATTGGTCCAACAGGTCTCACTAAGAGCTGCAATGTCAATGCTGAGTCTTGCCAGTTCTCTAGTAATTATTGCAGTTCTTTCCAGGCATTCTCTGTTGAAAGTCCATAAGGTTGCAGAAATTCATTGTCTTATATCTCCTGTTTTGGCCACAGAGTTGAGTGATTCCACTGGATAAGCCATCCAGTCAGAAGAGTGTGAGACAGCTTGGATTTGGGGCACCTTTTCTAGCCCTCTCCTATTTGGGGTAAGCTGAAAAGGCTTGGTCAGTTACAACTGCTGCTCCTGAAATGCACTTGTGTCTCATCCAAGCACAAGAGGAATATTACATGGCTGCCGCCTGCATGCAGATTTGTTACTGAAGACTCCCAGAGATCACTGCTTCTGTCTTCCCCACCACTTGTCCATCACTGCAGGACTTTGTGCAGGTGTGAGCTCTTTGGCAGACGCCTGAATGTGAAATCTTTTAATGTGGGGAAACCAATGCACAGGCGGTAACCACACAGAACTGTAGGAAAACCCTGACCCAGTGGCATAGAGATCCAAGACAACCAGGGAGCACCCTCCTGCTGAAGCTCTCATATGCCTTCAAAGCCACAGAGTACTAAAAAGTCCTGTATATGTGCCTGATCCACCACTGGGATCATTTGAAGTTTTGACCACAATTAGATAGGAGCCTAGTCTCAGACCTGCTTGCCAAGAGGGACCCAGGTAGGAGTATAAAAGCTCCGTATGATATAGCAAGAATTTTAGTTGTAAGCTGGGGGCGCATCAGTTGGAAGTAACAAAAGAGAAGTACCTCAGATTATTGGTTGACAACAGGATGACTATGAGCCGCCAATGTGATATGGCCATGAAAAAAGCTAATGCGGTCTTGGGATGCATCAGGTGAGGTATTTTCAGTAGAGATAAAGAGGTGTTAGTACCGCTATACAAGACACTAGTGAGATCTCATCTGGAATACTGTGGGCAGTTCTGGTCTCCCATGTTTAGGAAGGATGAATTCAAACTGGAACAGGTACAGAGAAGAGCTACAAGGATGATCCAAGGAATGGAATATCTGTCTTATGAAAGGAGACTCACAGAGCTTGGTTTGTTTAGCCTAACCAAAAGAAGGCTGAGGGGAAGTATGATTGTTCTCTATAAATATATCAGAGGGATAAATACCATGGAGGGTGTCAAGGTGTGTCTCCCCACTCCTAACTCTAGGGTAAAGATGTGGGGACCCCACATGAAATAAGAAATAACCCCCCCCAAGCTTATTTTACCAGCTTAGGTTAAAACTTTTCCCCCAAAACCCAAACTTCTCCAGTTGGGGCTTGGAAAATGCTGCCACCACCAATTTAAGCCCCCCAAACCATGGGGTTAGGGTAAATTGGAACCCCCCTTAATATACCACCCAAATCTCCCCCCTTCACCTGGGAGAGGTTTGAGAACAGAAAAATCCCTCACTTCCTGTGAGCCATGCCAATCCAAACCAGTATCAATCCAATGGAAACAAACAGAATCTTAAATGAAGATTTTAATAAAAGGAAAAGAAGGAACATAACCCCCTTGTACAGAAATCAATAGAAAAAACCCTTAGCATCACTCAACCTCCTGACCTCCTCCCTTGGAATTTTTCCCTCTGCTACAGCTTAACAGCAAGAACACCGTGGATCAATTATCAAGTGTTACAGTTCAAGTATACAGTTCACTTACGGCTGGACTGACTTCTTAGAAACTTATAGAGAGATATGAAAGGACAGAGCTGTGGTTCTTCCCATCCAGGCGAACGGCACAGACAGACAGCCTAGGGAGAAGACCGGGAGAAAGTGAAACTAAAAAAAACTCTCCGAGGTTGATTACATCACCTCCCTCTCCCTCTCAGGTTAACCCTTTACAGATAAAACAGTGATTGTAAGCTACTTTATACTTATGACAGAGGGAGAGGAATTGTTTAAGCTCATTACAATGTGGACACAAGAACAAATGGAAATATACTGGCCATCAGGAAGTTTAGACTTGAAATTAGATGAAGGTTTCTAACCATCAGAGGAGTGAAGTTCTGGGACAGCCTTCCAAGGGGAGCAATGGGGCAAAAGACCTATCCGTCTTCAAGACTAAGCTTGATAAGTTTATGGAGGAGATGGTATGATGGTATGATGGGATAGCCTAATGAATTGATTAATTGATCTTTGCCTATTAGCCAATGATGGGATGTTAGATGGGGTGGGATCTGAGTTACTATAGAGAATGCATTCCTGGGTGTCTGGTGAATGTTGTCCACATGCTCAGGGTTTAGCTGATCACCATATTTCGGATCAGGAAGGAATTTTCCTGAAGGGCAGATTGGCAGAGACCCTGCGGGTTTTTTGCTTTTCTCTGCAGCATGGGGCACAGGTCATTTGCTGGAGGATTCTCTGCACTTTGAAGTCTTTAAACCTTGATTTGAAGACTTCAGTAGCTCAGACATAGGTTAGGGATTTATTACAGGAGTGGGTGGGTGAGTTTCTGTGGCCTGTGTTGTGCAGGAGTTCAGACTAGATGATCATAATGGCCTTAAAGTCTATGACTCTGACTTTAAGCTCTGAGGGTTTTTAACCCATCCAAGCCTCTCCAGCACAACAAGATTACGGTCCATCAGAGAGGAATTTGTATTGGGACTATGGTAGCACCTGGTACAGTAGCTGCTGGAAGATGGAGCTTTTCAGACTAAACATCTATCCCTTGCAGAACATCATGTGGAAGGATTCACCCGGACTCTACCCAATAGGATGTTGGGGCCTTTAGAAGTTTAATTTAGGAACAGAGAGAAGAAGGGAGATTGATAAATCCCAAGAAAACTTGTCTTGCCATTTCCATGTTTACCAGTACAAAATCTATATATCATTTACTTGTGCCCCAGATCATGCAGGGGAGTGGAGTGGCTGAAGAATACAAATGTCAGCTTTTTTTTTTTTTAATAAAACTTCTTGTTGGGAGAAAACTTGTAAATTTTCACTGCAAAATTTTAAAAGTAACACAAAGGAACTTTCTCGGGGGCCTTCTGTGTAGCCTGGGTACCTCAGTGATGTCTCCTTACATTTTGTTCTGCTCCCTCTGCCACTGTAGTGGTAACCTGGATCCCTCCAGACATCCTTTGCTGTCTTTCTAGTAGTGCTTCTTTGTTGTCCTTATTGACCTAGCTGGGCATATTCTGCTGCTGAGCTGCCTCAGTGCCTCTGTTCTGCTCTCCTTTACAGAATGACACTCAGACAGCACATTAAAAACAGAGAAGAGGCTCTGAGATATGATGGACCTGACAGCTTAGGCAGGAACAGCCAAAGAGCACCTTTGGAGAGGTTCCTGCCGTCTACTTCATCCACTTCAGGCTAGCATTTTCGAGGCAAAGGCAAAGGAGCAGACAGAAACTGTCAGCTAATACATACAAGTTTTGAGATTAGTAACTCATTTGCTTGCAGTTTTCAGCTGGAATTCTTTGCACGTCAGATTTTGAAAAGTACTTTACAAAACACTTCTGTATTTCAGTCTTGTTATCCTCATTGCTGTAGTGAATCAAAGTATCTGATCTTTGTACTAAGAACAAAGACATTAGGTAAAACAACATATGTAAGATATGCAAATGTATTCCTGATAAGGCACGCTTAATTCTTTGGATAGAGGGAAGCTTCATTTTGACTCACATAGTAAAACTGATGTCCAACCTTATTACACAGGCCTGCCAGCTATCAGTTGGGCACCGCTGAAGGAGGAGAATTGAGGTAAAAGTCTGCTCTCAGGTAGCAAGTCCACTCATCAGATGGGAATGATGCTAAGTGGTAAATTTATACCAGTATCTGGTGGAAAGCTGATAGATTTATTATTAAGCCCTATTTTTATCATCTATATAACTCATTAATGTCCTCAATAAAAAGTAAAATGTTTATTAAGATATTTAGGTGATTATTATGTCTTCCTTTCACTTATTGTATTGTATGCATTCTTCCTAGGGTCTCTACAGCAGGGGTGGGCAAACTTTTTGGCCCGAGGGCCACATTGGGTTTACAAAATTATATAGAGGGCCAGGTAGGAAAGGCCCCACCAATAGCATGTGGGGCCATTAATGTGCTGCAACAGGCAGGGTAGGATTTGCCTGGTTCAGGCACAGACATAACTAACCCTACAATGCTGCCTCACAAGCCTTGGTATAGGAAATGTGCTGGGGGTAGGGCGGATTGTGTGGAGTTGAGGGCGAGAAAAGGATCGAGGGTGGACCCATAACTTATGGTGCTATAGGAGTTCTGGATTGTGCCACTTATTTCACACCCTCCCCATCCAGAACCCAATGTGTATGAAAGTGTCATAAAGCCACCTTTGCCTTCCCTCCCGCTGGGCAGTAACCTCTGTGTTATGCCTCTTGCAGGCTCAGAACAGAATTGTCCAGTCAGATACTAAAACTATTCAAATTATACATGTGTTCTTTATGTTTCCATCCCCATTTCTATTTGAAGAAATTATTTTCTCTTCCTTTGCTCCTCCCCAGCTTAAGCAGTAAGATGATCTAAAAAGATTCCCTGGATTATTTTCTTCTAAAATATTAAGCAAATAAAACACCTCAGTGAAATACAAATGTGCTTTGAGCCTTTGCTTTGCATCACAGGTGTTGCGCAAATCCTGCAAAAACTCCATTGCTCAGTCTGTTTCATCTCACTTCCAGTCAAGATAGCAATCATATCAGACTTGCCCAGGCCTTTTGGATTTGCACTCTACTCTTTTTAGTCACTGACTGTTCCACTGATTTTCTGCCCCTCTGCTTTTATCTCTTTGGCAGTGGTTTCTGAATGATTTTTTGAGGTTGAGCGTTCCTCCTCTGGAGGTTCTTTTTCTACCCCTTTTGCACTGGTTTGTTGTTCTTGAATTTAGTTCCCCTGCTCTTTCCAATAAAAGAGAGAAACTCTCTTCCTCCTGGCTGTTGTCTACACCACTTTGGCTGATTTTTTTTCTTTGTTCCATTATAATATCTATTATTTCCTAATGGAAATGATAGGAAATTAAAGAGTTACAGCATCCTTGGTTGGTGACCAGATCCGGGGCCTGATACAAAGCTCATTGAAATAAATGGCACTCTATCCATTGAATACAAAGGGTTTGGGGTCAGACCCATAAGCGGTAGTTTTAAAAGGTTTCTAGGCCAAGGAAACATGAAAGTGAAAAATCCCACTACAGAATGCTTTGGGTCAAATTCTCCACTGGAAGGTGTAATTTCTGGCTCAAGCAGATACCCACACTAGCTCTGATTTTTTAGCACACTAAAAATAACAATAGATACATGAGCAATGGGAGAGACTTGCCATCCAAGTATGTGCCTAAGGTCTCAAATGGAATCTTACTAAGGCAGCGAGCCCTTCCTGCCACTTGCACCCACACAATTCCAGTTCTGTTTGTAGCATGCTAGTTTGATCACATCTAGTATGGATCCAGCTCTAATACAGACAGACCCTAACTCTACATCACTCTGTTTAAAGTCAATGCTTAGATTACACCAGCTGAAGATCTGGCCTAAACGTCTATGCCATGAAGTGTCATCTTTTAACTTCCCTGTTTCCTAATTCCTTGTCTCTTTTCCGCCATTCTACTCCCTCAGAGCAAAATGCTCCCCCTCAAATTTTAGCACAACCATGAAGGATTTTGAGGGAAGAACACACTCCACTGTCTGCTGAACCTGGTATATTAAAAGGTGTATTGCAATATTTCAAGGTGATCACATACCACTTTTCCTAAGTGTGTACTGCAAATCTTAAACCTAACCAGAAAGCAGAGAAATAGATTTCTTGTAAAGCATTTCAGGAAATACTTCACCTGCTTATACTCCATAGTCCAGTGGTTAATATACTTATCCATGATGTAGACATCCAGGGTTCAAATCCTTATGCTGCCTGAAAAGAGCAGGAAGTTGAACCTTTCTCCCATGTCCTGTCTACTGGGCTGTGGAGTTAAAAAGGGGATTCCCCACTAATTCTTCCTCTAGGAGGCATGTTTTTGTAGGTGTGAAGGGGGCGTATGTCCCCATCCAGCATGGGGTGAGTGCATCCCAGCCTTCAAGCTGTCCTCTGTCTCAGACCAGTGAACAAAGTCAAGAGGATCACCCTTGTTGGCAGGGCAATAAGACTTAGTGGCCTGAGTCAATAGAATCGCCCTGTCAGAGTCAGCAGGTTTGCCCTGATTCACAGGGCAATAAGACCTAATGGCCTGAGTGAACAAGGTTTTCCCTGGTCTACAGGGCGGTAAGATCTAGTGGCCAGAGTGAATAGGTTTGCCCTGATCCACAGGGCGATAAGGCCTGCTGTTTGGAGTCGCTAAGGTTTGCTCTGATTTGCAAGGCGGTAATGCCTAGTGGTCAGAGTCAGTAGGATTACCCTATCCACCAGGTGGTAAGACCTAGTGGCTGGAGTCCATGGAGTTCACCCTGGTCTGCAGGGAGGTAAGGCCTAGTGGCCAGAGTTAATAGGTTTACCCTGATCTGCAGGGTAAACTTAGTCATCAGGGATCTGCCCGAAACATGCTGACTGTGTCAGGGGAAAATTAATGGCGCGTCTCTCCCCCTTACCGTACACTCCGGATTGTAGTGGTGGCGTTGAGGCAAGGAGCTCACAAAACTGAGTTAGCCCTAACAACTGCTGTAGGGACAATGACTAGTCCCTTCCTGGGCTACTTCCCACCATGATTCCTGTAGCCTTGGTCTAGACATCTTCGGGGTCTCTGCTCTCCTTGGTTTGTGCTGCTCCCAAGGGCTCCGATGTCTGAGTGGTGTCCTCAGACACCCGGGCATCTGTTTGGGTCTCGGCGCCTCTATCCTTGCAATCTGGGGCTTAGGCAGCTCCCATGCTGGAGCCTGCAGCATGTGTCCTTCCTCTGTGGCAGTCAACCCAGACTGAGCTGGGCTGTTCCTTTTTATAGTAGCCGTACACTTGGAGCATGCCATGAATCTGTTTTTTGATCATAACTCCCATTTGAAAAGGGACTCTGGAAGCTCCGGTCAGCACCATTGACTGAGCAGTTAAAAGTCTGGTCGGCATTGCAGTGGGGCTAAAGCAGGCAGGCTCCCTGAGGTAAGCACTGCCTGGCTGGAGCCTGCACCCCCCACTCCCTCCCAGAGCCTGCACCCCAACCCTCTGCCCCAGCCCTGAGCCCACTCCTGGAACCTGCAACATGCACCAACTCCTGCACCTCAAACCCCTGCCCCAGTGCTGAGCCCCTCCCACACCCAAACTCCCTCCTGGAGCCCACGCTCCATTCACACCCCAGTCCCAGCCCTGAACCTCCTCTTCCACCCAAACTCGCTCCCAGAGTCTGCACCACACACCACTCACCCCCTCCTGAATACCAATCCCTTGCCCTAGCCCTGAGCCTGCTCCTGCATGCCAAACCACTCTGCTCCAACCCATAGCTCCCTCCCTCACCCTGAACTCCTCATTTCTAAGAACATAAAAGCATAAGAATGGCCGTACTGGGTCAGACCAAAGGTCCATCCAGCCCAGTATCCTGTCTACTGACAGTGGCCAATGCCAGGTGCCCCAAAGTGAGTGAACCTAACAGAAGTGACAAAGAGTCCTGTGGCACCTTAAAGACTAACTAAAGGATTGAAGCATAAGCTTTTGTGGGCTAATATCCACTTCTTCGGATGCAATTCCAGATTAACACGGCTACCTCTCTGATTCTGAACCTAACAGGTAATGATCAAATGATCTCTCTCCTGCCATCCATCACCCCCATCTGACAAACAGGCTAGGGACACCATTCCTTACCCATCCTGGCTAATAGCCATTAATGGACTTAACTTCCATGAATTTATCCAGTTCTCTTTTAAACCCTGTTATAGTCCTAGCCTTCACAACATCCTCAGGCAAGGAGTTCGACAGGTTGACTGCACTGTGTGAAGAACTTCCTTATATTTGTTTTAAACCTGCTGCCCATTAATTTCATTTGGTGACCTCTAGTTTTTATATTTTGGGAACAAGTAAATAACTTTTCCTTATTCACTTTCTCCACACCACTCATAATTTTATATACCTCTATCATATCCCCTCTTACTCTCCTCTTTTCCAAGCTGAAAAGTCCTAGCCTTTTTAATCTCTCCTCATATGGGACCCATTCCAAAACCCTAATCATTTTAGTTTTCCTTCTCTGAACCTTTTCTAATGCCAGTATGTCCTTTTTGAGGTGAGGAGACCACATCAGTATACAGTATTCAAGATGTGGGCACACCATGGATTTATATAAGGGCAATAAGATATTCTTTGTCTTATTCTCTATATCTTTTAAAATGAGTCCTAACATCCTGTTTGCTTTTTATGACTGCTGCTGCACACTGCGTGGACATCTTTAGAGAACTATCCACGGTGACTCCAAGATCTTTTTTCTGGTTACTTGTAGCTAAATTAGCCTCCATCATATTGTATGTATAGTTGGGGTTATTTTTTCCAATGTGCATTACTTTACATTTATCCACATTAAATTTCATTTTCCATTTTGTTGCCCAATCACTTTGTTTTGTGAGATCTTTTTGAAGTTCTTCACAGTCTGCTTTGGTCTTAAATATCTTGAGTAGTTAGTGTCATCTGCAAACTTTGCCACCTCACTGTTTACCTCTTTCTTCAGATCATTGATGAGTAAATTGAATAGGATTGGTCCTAGGACTGGCCTTTGGGGTACACCACTAGTTACCCCTCTCCATTCAGAAAATTTACCATTTATTCCTACCCTTTGTTCCCTGTCCTTTAACCAGTTCTCAATGTGGTTCTTTCCTCTTATCCCATGACAACTTAATTTACGCAAGAGCCTTTGGTAAGGGACCTTGTCAAAGGCTTTCTGGAAATCTAAAAACACTATGTCCACTGGATCCCCCTTGTTGATATGTTTGTTGATCCCTTCAAGGAACTCTAATAGATTAGTAAGACATAATCATGGGAATCCCCCTTTACAGAAACCATACTGACTTTTTCCCAGCAATTTACATTCTACGTGCCTGACAATTTTATTCTTTAGTATTGTTTCAACTAATTTGCCCGGTACGGACGTTAGACTTACTGGTCTGTAATTGCCCGTTATAAATATTGGCATTACATTAGCTATCTTCCAATCATTGGGTACAGAAGCTGATTTAAAGGACCTATTACAAATCATAGTAATAGTTCTGCAATTTCACATTTGAGTTATTTCAGAACTCTTGGGTGAAGGCCGTCTGGTCCCAGTGACTTGTTACAGTTAAGTTTATCAGTTAGCTCCAAAACCAGATTTGTCACCTACAAAAGATGGCTCTGACCCCGTCCTAGAGCCTGCACCCCCAGCTGGAGCCCTCACCCACTCACATAGTTCAAGCCCAGACCAGTGAAAATGGAGAGCAAGAGACAGAGGGAGGAGGGATGGAGTGAGTTGAGGGCAGGGCCTTGGAGAAGGGGCAGGGAAGGGGCAGGGCAAAGGTGTTTGGTTTTGTGCGATTAGAAAGTTGGCATGCCTAAGCATGCTCCGTAGGTCCATGTAGGCACGGCCTCCTCCATCCACAGTGAGGGATTAACCCTTCCCCGTCCAGTGTGGAGTGAATGCATGCCATCACAGTAGGGACTGATCTGGTAGGCATATTGTAAAGTGGCCTCTGAGCATGCCTAGCAGGTCAGGCCCCACAAGTGACTCAGTCAGGAGTTTGAGGATCCTTACGGGGCCTAGTTTGAGGATCCTTACGGGGCTTAGGAGTGAGCTAGGCACAAGGCATCAGGACTAGGTAGCTGTGTGCATCCCAACTTGCAGAGCTTAGGAGTCTTTGTTAGAGGAAGACTAGTTACTGGGGAATTTACGATGCCTATGGAGTTAAAGGGCAACCGCATGAGGGTTTTGAAGATCTAAATTTTGGATTTAAATGACTAAAAGGGCACTTTGGTGCCTAAGTCCCCAGGATTGATTCGTTCATCTCACGAAGTGGGTCTTCGCTCATGAAAGCTTATGATCCTAAACATCTGTTAGTCTATAAGGTGCTACAAGACTCTTTGTAAATCCCTTTGTGGATCTAGCCCACAGTTTCTCCACTGCTGCTTCTTACATGCAAAGGGAATGCAATCTAGCATCATATCTTCGTGCATATAAATCAGAAGATCCATTAACTTCAACTGACCTATGCCAATTTACATCAGCTACAGCTCTGGCCCCCTCTTGATCTCTTCCAATTATGCCTCTTTGTGTTAACAAAACTTTGCTCTAAAAACAATCTAATAATATATGCTACTACGACTAGATTCAAAATTCACTGAAGTTAATGGGAGTCTTTCCAATGACTTTAATGGCTTGGATCAGTCCCTTAGTTTATAATATAAAAATCAAGAGTACATATTGGATCATTACTATATCATCTGAAACTTAGAGGATCTATTGGCTCATCTTTCTTGCTTTATGAAATTCAGATTTTAGGTACTGATAAATTGGACTCTTTTAGTGTATAAATAAGTATTTGTTTATTACCCTCTCCCTTGTATACAATATAGCACTCTAAAATGGTCCCTCTTTTAAGAAGCAAAAAAATAATAATACTTTTTCATTGGAGAGGGAAGCTACAGTATTTTTTGTATACATAAGGAGTAGCTCTTGAACTACCACAAGGAATTCTTGCAACACTAGAAAAACTGGAGATGTTACTGTATTTAGGAGCACACATTTGGTTCTCATTATTTTAAAGTCAAATCCTAACTGGTGCCTTTTCTTTGGCTTCACCTTCATTGATTGATTTCACATACAGTAACAGCCTAAAAATACCACTCTTTCTTTTCACTTCCTATCCATTCGCTCCATGATGCCCTCACACACTGTAGCTCTGCTAAATCTTTTAGCGGGTTTCAGAATCTCAAAAGAGGCTCTTAATGCTCAATCTTGCCTGCATGTCTCTTAGGTGTTGTGGTCTCATTTATCTTCATTCTCATTGGAGCTGCCTAACCAAGAACTGTCACACCCACCAATAAATCCAACCATAATTGTGTTAAAAACTGGAATTCAACTTTTACTTGGCAAAAAGTTCTAGTCCTCCCCCTTGCTCCAGCTTTTTTCCCCATGGAAAAAAATGTGTCAAAAAGTCTCCAGAAAAATCATAAAGATGAGCAACATGTCATTTCTCCCTCAGAAACCACAGACCTCTCAAAAGGTTTGAGATGAAGTTTAAAAACTACTTAGGCCTGTGATTAGAAATTAGAGATTAATAAGGATTGACATCAAAGTTTCTCAAAGAATCTGTAATTATAGGTGTACAAATGAGCAGGGAAAAATATGAAGGGGCCAATTGACTATGATGCCAGTCAGATCGCTCTCTCTCTCTCTCTCTCTCTCCCTCTTTTTTTTTTTAAATTACATGAAATGTTTCCAATTTCATTTTCTGGAGCTAATAAAAAAAGTGCTGTGTTGGAAAGACATCTGATGACGGCAAATATGCAGAATTTCTAATCCACCCACGTACTCTCCATTCTGATCATGTTTTTTATAGGTTTGGTCAGAAGGAGCTGTTATTAAATGTGAAAAGCCTGAAAAGCATGAATAATAGCTATTAATCATCACAAATCATTAAATGAACAGGGGAGATCTCAACCTGTCCCTCATACCACACAGATAGATGTACAATCTGAAATACATGCATGTAAAGAAAACATGCCTTTTTATTTATTTATAGATATTTCTTTGAGCTCAATATTCTGACCAAGACTTTTGATTCTATTGGAGGTGCTTTTCTCAAATGTTTGTCTTACCAGTTAGTGTATCTGAGTGTGAATACAAATGATTATTTATATCCAGGGTCCCCATGCTATTTTACACTTAACTGTGGTGATACTATGATATTGAGGACTAATAATAATACATATCACTTTTATCATCCTTGACTCCCATTGATCTCAAGCATATGACAAAGACTGGCAAGCTTTATTATACCTCCACCCCAGAGGCCTTAAGGCAGTTATGTGATTCGCCCGAGGTCATACAGTGTATCAGTGGTGAGTAGGTGAGACTCAGAATGTGTATCCGGACTGCTTTGAAAATCCCAACAGTGCCTTTTCTTGTTTTGTGAAGAATAATTGTTTTTATTTATTGTTGAAAATTGTATATTCAGAAGAAAATGTTCTTAAGTCTATGAATATATGTACTAGAGCTGCTCAAAAAAATTGTTCGAAACTGATTTTTGACAGAAAATTGGGTTTTCAATTAAGTACAATTTGTTGCGAAGAATGTCTGTTTTCCATAGATAATTTTGACTTTTTGTCAAAAAATGAGAATTGAAAACTTTGCGGGGTGTTTTTCTGTTGTTGTTTTGTTGGTTTTTTTTTTAAGACAAGTTGAAATTTTTCACAGGAAATGTCCAGGAAATTGAATTTTTGTTTTGTTTTCATCAAAATTTACCCTGGGGGAGGGGAAAATATTTTGGCCAGCTCCAGCTTAAATAAGAATGTGGTACTCATGTAAGTGCATTCTTGTTGACCCAAGCTGCATAACTACTGACTATACCTTTTCCATTTTCACTATCTTTTTTCATTGCAAATACCCTATAAAGTTAACCTTACATTAAATGTAATGTTGAGGTTGCATGAATCAGAAAAGTTAGGAAATAAAAAAGGGAACATGAAGCAATGGGAACCTGTCTGCTCAGGCCCATTATTTTCAATCCCTGTTTTAGTTAAGTAGCATTTTTAGTGTCATGAAATAGATGCCAAAATATATAAAAACTGCCAACTCTTATGATTTTATTCACAGTATTTGCTGGTTTTCTTAAAGCTTCAGATCTTTGAATCATATTATCCAAGAGAATCTCAGCTTTCATTTATAAAAAGTTTCCAACCTCCATGGTTTCAAAGAAAAGCTTAAAAAAGGAAACCTTAAATCTTCCAATGGTAAATCAAAAGCACTCACAATGTATAATTATTGTAAATCTCATGATTTTTAAGGTAAACGTGTGATTTTATGGGGCCTGGTTTATGAACACTAAGATTGATAATGCTCTGTGTGGCTGCAGAGGCCAAAGGTCATCTACTATTTTGGAAGTCTGAACTGTAGAGGGAAAATCATCCTGTGGTAGGCAGCAACTTATAGCTGGTTTCCTTTTGCAGTGTCGCCAGTGCCAAGTATTTAAAAATCATAAGTCATATCCCCCAAAATGGGTTTATAAATCATAAGATTTTAAAAATAATAAATTTGCAGTTATTTTTATTTTCCTTCTGATGAAACTTTTAAGGGTCATATTTTCAAGCTGTTTCCTACAACCACAAGGCCTAGAAACCTTTCTTTTTGTAATGAAAGCTGAGCTTTTAAGCTAACGAGAAGATTTCAGCAGCTTCAAGAAAAACACCAAATATTGTGAGATTTGTGATAAAATAGCAAGAGTTGGCAACAATGGTTATGTAACATTTTTGAAAGGGCAATTTCTTTGATATTCTCTCTGCCTTAAAAAGAACAAAACAAGTAGCTTTTTTTATGAAGACAGATGCCAGCTTCACTCTGTGTGCTATCATAAATCCGATATTTTCCATTACAATGAATTGGAGGTTTTCCCTTTGATTTCATTAGATATAGGATCAGGTACTATATGCAACAGCATAATATAATATAATATACATCCAGATCCAAATACATATATATCTCCTACTTAAAGCAATCTAGTGTATATGCCTTTTTGCTTCTCCAATGTTATAAATGGCAACATTTGTCTAAATTTTATTGATTTAACCCAAATAACTATTCATAACAATAAACTGAATTATTCGGTGAATATATATATATATATATATATATTCACCGAATAATATTATGGTCTCCTATGGACTTCTAAAATGTTATTTTCTGATTTTGTTTTGTTTTGGCTCATGTTTACCTCTGTTTATAAGGGGAAATGCAGCTGAAAAATATATCCTGAATCCTTTGTTATGTTTGTGTAGAGATAAAAACTTACTGCTGGGCAGCCAACCATTTATACTGTTACTATAATCTACTACAATTAATAATGTAATGTTTGATAGGTAATACAATATTGTTCTTTTTAAGAGGTAAATTACTGCCACCGGGGAAGTAATGTATCCTCCAAACATAGCTCATAGAAATAGTTCAAATATTAGGCACAAGAAAAGCTATTCAACACATCAAGACTTCCATTTTTAATATATAGTCTACTCTAGGATGTTATTTTATATCTATATCTATATCTATCAAATTCAGCTTCATGTTACAGCTATCATAATTGTCATCTTAATAGCAATGGGTGATTATTTAGCTTTTTAAGCAAGCCTATCCAAACCATCTGAGAATTTTTCTCTCCCCACCCTCCTTGACTGCATCACATCATTTTTCTTTCCTTTTAAACCCAGGGGTAATATTCCCTTTTCTTCATCACTGCATCCTTCACATTTCTCCACCTCTCTTGGCATGGTCCCCAGTCCATTCCTTCTGAGTCCAATTAGCTAAACTCTAGGCTGGACATGCTGATTCCTGTGGTGCATAGTCCATTCCATTATACTTCTTTCTTTTTCCACTGATCTCTCCTTTGCTGGTGGAGGGTGACAGGGCTCTCAGCAGTTCTGGCAGCTTTTCTTGGCTTTAGACGATAATTTCCTTTGGTCAGAAGCATCCTCAGAATGCAATACCATAATTATCCTAATATGTCCCATTACTTCAGTACAGTCAGAGGCATGTCAAGCCACAGCCTAATGTAAGCTAAGTTGTGTTAATAGAGGCAGTGGCAGCAGCAAGATCAGAAGAGTGTTTTCCTCGGTCAGGGGAAGAGGGTGTATGACCTACTCCATGGAAGATTCTTCTTGTGCATTGAGAAGATGAAGTGGGCCAGTCAGCAACCCCCTCACAGATCCAAATCTGGTTTCACTCAACCCTCAGTGATTCCAACTGGGAGAATGGGAAACCTTACTACCATTCTCCACACATAGCCACACCTGAAAATGCCTGGGACAGGAGGAACAGGCTAGCTAGCCCCAACACCCTCCCTGAAGATCCCAACAGCTGGGAATAGCTCAGTTTGCTAACCTTCCCCCCTCAAGATCCAATGTGGGGTCAGATGGCCAGCTGAATATCTCTTTTACACATAATCACTAAATATCCAAAATTCAGGTGAGGCACACAGCCGGTCAGGGTTTAATCTGACGAAAATTGATTTGAACTATCTGAATCTTTGTGGCCTCCCTGCACCAGGAAGCCCAATCTCTCCACAGTTCCCCAGCAATCCCAAACCTACAAAATCCTGGTTCCTTCCTCCCTGAGCAGCTATCTTCTTTTAAGTCCAGGTTCTGGGACTCTCTTGGAGATAGGGTGACCAGATGGGAAGAGTGAAATATCAGGACACACTCCGCGAGCGGGGGGTGGGGTGGGGGGGGGGCATGAGCGGTGGGGGGCGGGGCACCATAGGCAAAGGTGCAGAGCCCTGATCGGAGCCATGAGAGGGGGCACACAGCCCTAGGAAGCTGAAAAAAGCCTATAGAAAGCACGGGGTCAGGGGCACAGGGCTCCGGCTCCACCCCCTGTCCAAAGCTGCAGGACAGACATGAGCGCAGGATCCTGGTTGCAAAGTCAGACCCAGTTGCAGGGCAGGTGAGTGAAGGGTCCGAGTTCTAATGCTGGCTTCAGCCGCAGTCACAGAGGGGAGGCCCATAGTCCTGCCTTCAGCCCAGCTTCAGCCACGGACAGCTGAAGCAAACTACATATCCCTCTGGTAAATTTGCATTACACTGGAAAACAACCTGAAAAACCAAAATTTCCAATAGATCACAATCAGGTTTAATGGGACATTCCCAATCAACTAATTTTCTATGTCACTACCAATTTTTACATTTTACCTGAATATGGGACAAATGGTGTCCCAATTAGTACCTCAAACAGATGTACATGGCTAGGTGCAATCCCTGCTTGACAATGTGGGTGAGTGAACTGGGCAGCAGCTTAGCAGTGCTCAGCCCCAGCCTGCTCTGGGTAGAATCAGCATGTGCAGAGCAGGTGCCTCCTTTCCTTGGCTTTGCCATGAGCAAGGTGGTCTGCACACACTCTGCTGGGGAGGAGGATGCAACCTCTGACACTTACCTATGCCCAGAGACTTCCCCCCCAATACATGCACAGTGTTGTTCACACTACCCCTCCTACACTCCCCCGCCTGTAGATAAATCTCTGCATTATGCATTTTTGTTTAACTTTTATATGACTTTTGTATTATGCCTTTTCATATAATCTTGTTTTAGAAACTCTGTATTGAACTTTGGTAATATGTTATAGCCCCTAAGGTAGTATAATTAAGGTAAAAGAAAAATGTCTCTGCTAGGAGTAGAATAAGATCTTCCCCTCCACTTTATAATCAAGTGCCCTGTTGAATGAATGAGGTGTGAATGAGGAGGCATGGAAGGCAGGCACCTTCAGACAGTGCAAGGTTTGGGGGAAGAGAGACAAATCAAGGACAATCAAACTTGTCAAGTGGGCTGACTAAGAGCAGACATAACCCTCAGGGGTTAACAGCAGCACCAAACCAGAGAGAAGCAGCAAAAATGAGCAATGGACACAGACCCAGATTTGCAGGAGAGGGAAGCTGCTATAAAAGTGAGGTGTCTTGCAGAGGACGGACCCCTTCCTTCCTGGGGCAAGGATAGTGAACTTGGAAAAAATTTTACCTTGCGCCTCCGCCCCGCCCCCCATTCCCTTTTCATGGAGCACTG
This sequence comes from Sternotherus odoratus, assembly GCA_032164245.1. Taxonomy (NCBI): domain Eukaryota; kingdom Metazoa; phylum Chordata; order Testudines; family Kinosternidae; genus Sternotherus; species Sternotherus odoratus. The sequence goes on along the minus strand of JAVMKO010000002.1, from coordinate 182,045,845 downwards.
CTTATTTTAAAACTTTTTAAAATGAATGTAGCATTGTATAGTAGAATGAATATATGTTTGGTTTGAAATTTTATTAATTTCATTTAGTTTATATATTTAATGAAAATAAATGAATAATTTGATAGTCTTGATATTGTTATTTTTATTTTGAGCCCTCCACCAGACATCCTCCACACCAACCCTCACAGACCAGCACCCCACACACCTCCCAAACACTCATCCACACTTGACCCTGCCCCCCTTCCCTGGCCACACTCACCAGCTCTGGAGGTCTCTGGCTCTTAGGGTGAGAGTTAGAGAGTAGCAAGGGGGACTCTCCAGCCAAAAGCACTACCTCCATGGCTCCCATTGGGAGCTGGAACAGGGGGGCTTGCAGGTAATCACTGCTGCATCATGCAACAAGGCTCCCCTCCCCCAAACGCCAGAGGGACCTGTCACCTGCCAGGGGCCAAGGGAGTCCCGGGCTGGGGGTACTTACCTGGGGTGGCTGTCCTGTCCTGGGGAGTATCTGGCAAGCAGGCAGGTTCATTCGTCTGCTCCTCTCCTGTAGCTGCTCCTGGGATCCAGGGAGGTGGGGGGATGCCTGGGGCTGGGGCCAGCTAGGAAGTATCCAGCATGGTGGCTGGCTGGATCCAGGTTTGAGAGGTGGGGGGGGGTCTCTTCCCCCACACTCTTCTGCTGGCGCCTGCACCATGCACGCCCGCAGGCAGCAGGAAGGTGAGAGACCTGTCCTCCTGGCCATCATCACCTCCTGGGGTGTGGGGCCAATTATGGACTCAGCAGGGGGGGAGGGGCGCAGGAGCGGGCCACGGTAGATGGAAGCTCTCTGTTTCGGCGTGGGGGGGGGGAAGTGGGCGGAGCCATGTTGCCTTCATGAGCCCTGCGCGCGCAGGGATCATCTGCAAACTCCAAAATCGGGACAAGACGCGTCCCGACGGGAGTCTGATCGGGACTTGGGACAGACACACAAAAATCGGGACTGTCCCGATAAAATCGGGACATCTGGTCTCCCTACTTGGAGAAAATGACCATGTAGTCATGACCCTCCTTGGCATAGGGAGCCTTCAGAGGTATTTTTGAGGCTTCCTCTCTCCATAGGGCAAGCCTTAGGTACATGGGTGCTCTTGGCAAATAATTTTTTGTTGCCCCATTACTCAAAAAAAGAATTAAATTCTGCTAGGTTAGCATGTGAGTGTGGATGGAGCCATAGTTCCATCCTCTCACTCTTCACCAGACAACAGAGCATGCTACAGAAGCTCTAGGAGGTGGGAAAGGCACTGCACTCTGCTCGCCCTCCCAAGGAGGGGCTCTGGGAGCCATTTTGCCAGCTTGCGGCAAGATGTCTCCTGAAGCTCCCACTGAGGTGGTATGCCCATACCCCTGCAAACCACTTCAAGCCCACACAAGGATGGGGCTCTGGGTTAATGTCAAACTGTGGCCCACAAAATCACAGAGAAGGAGAAGAAAATAACCTGAATATCAGCGAAAAGAAAAACAAGGACAAATAGTAGGAACTAAACTTTGGCATCTGTTAGTAAATATTAATATTTTAGTTCCTTTTTTTCTATATATTTGATTCATTTATATATATTAACTATTCTTTAAAATCTTTACTCTTTTATTTAAAGCAAAGAGGATGTCTGAAGTCTAAAGTCCATAACACAGGTCTTGACCAATGTGTAATCCTACTCATTAATTTATTCATTATGCTGTACTTAATAACTCTAGGACACCTTCATGTCTATAAAACCCTGGATACTCTTGGAAACTATCTCCTTAACATATATATAAAATGCTAACATAAGCATATACAGACTAGGGAAACTAATAAGAGATTATAGTTATAGCAGATGTTTTCTACTGAGGAAATCCACATGGAAGAATGATTGTGGGGTAAGAAAGACCCACTGAGAGATATTAACTTGAGGAATTGTTAGTCCTCTCAGCTGCAAATAATCATGCCTTCTCACATGAGTCAGGTAAATTGAGACCGTATAGAAATGACATCACAACATATGTTTCTGGGAGCATACTCTTGGCAAAGAGGTTTTCTTAGTCTGAAACCCTATATAAAGATAGCGATATGAAAACATAGGTTGGGGGAATAAAAACTGCACATCCCTTTCAGATGCAGGAAAGACACATATCTTAGTCTGACAACAAAGGGTGGTAATGTATCTATTTCTGTATTGTGTACTATGCTGTACTAATCTTTAATTTAAAATCTTAGATCAAATAATTTCAATTGAGCCTGTTATTTTGACAATCTCGAGTCATTAACTCAGACATGCAACATTGCCTAGAAAAGGGAAAACTCAGATGAGGTTGACCAGTTTTGACCACAGTCCTAACATGTAGAATGCAGAAGCCCTGTTGAAATGAATATGACTCTGTATAGGGGATGCGGCCCATCCGTGTATTGTACATTGCAAGATCCGGGACTTAGAGCCAACAAATACTTACCAAGTAACAATAACAGTGAAGGAGTTATCCACACCACCAAAAATGACACTGAATTAAGGAAGAAAATATTTAGGCTATCCTAACATTAACAGTAAGAGTACCTGGACTTCGGCTTGGGCTTTTATTAAGTGTAGGGTAGTAGATATGAGATCCCAATGGCAAATTAAAACATGAACAAAAAACTGCTTTAATGAGGAGCAAAACACAGGTAGGCTGGAGCTCATCCTGTTCTGTGTGATTACAGACAGACTTGCACTATTAACAGTCTTTATTAGTGTTGAGGTAACACCTGTTATTTTATTTGTGTAGTAGTGCCTAGAGGCCTCAGTCAAGGATCAGGTCCCATTGTGACAGGCTCTGTACACACTTAAACTAAAAAGGACAGTCCCTCCCCAAAGAGCTTACAATTGCTCTAGCAAGACATATGTTACCTATTAACCATGCCTAGAAACATTTCATCAAAATGATCTGTCACTAGCTGGTCAGCAATCCTGAGAGCAAGATATTGGTATTATTTAGAAGCTGCAAGATGTTTAACTATAAGCTCACATGTACTACAGCTAGTGAGAGGGATTTGCCATTACTGCAAATATTCAATTAGGGTTTAATTTAACACTGGCGAGTTGCAGTGCCAGTGATTTTCCCCAGTTGGGCTGCTGAGGGGATCCAAAAGCAAAGTGGCCACACTAGGATGCCTGTATCCCCTCTGCACTGCAGAAGGAGTCTCCATGCTGAGCCCATAAAGACTAGCACAGAGTGCTATGAAAGGGACAGGTCAGGAGAGGGGACATGGATTTGTCTATTATGCTGATTAACATTGAGTAACTGTTTCTACTACTCCATTGCCGCCCATGCCCTGAACCAGGTGTGGAGATGGATTTCATGTCTCAAACCCATTTGCATTTCTCCTGCCTAGAACCTAATTACTAGGTGTTAATAGGAGAATATTGACCTGTCTGTCTGCTTGATCAGTATTATTATACTGACATTATCACTGTGGTATCTGCACACCTACAGAAGTAGATTTCACCCTTTTGGTTAGAGAAGACATTTCTAAGAATGGAATTTATCCTGAAAAATGGTGGAGAGGAAAGGTGCCGTGGTCTTTTCAAACAGTGCTATCTCTGGATCAGTTACACCATCATAAATTTGTATTGATTTAACTTTATTCACTCAGGGATGCTTACTTACACACAGTGGAAAGTAGCTTTTTGAGTTTTTGTGAAATTAGCTGAAGCTAATCTAAATTTAGCAAGCTAATACAAGCCATTTTCAAGGTTAACCTGAGATGAATAGTTCAGTGTTACTGCAAGCTAAGTTGACTTAGTGTTTATGCTGAATACATTCCACTGCAAGATGACCTACAATTCTGCACCCACTAAGAAAACGACTCTTGTCACCACTGTATACAATCCTCTTACCTCATCATTTGACATATGCTTTTCCTTTATGGTTAAAACCATAGATTGAAGGACAATTGGCAGCACTCCCAGTATGTTATTTTTCCCCACAGGAAACTCTGTGCAAGGGTCTAGTCTTCAAACTGGGTAAATGCACTGTGATTTAGGTAATGGGCAGTACAGTTCTTCTAGCGAAAAGTATATTGGGCATCCACTGTCTGCAGAAACAGGCAGGGAAGCAACAACTCAGAATCAGAGGACACCGCTGTGAAGAAGAATATGTTTTATGCACCCCCTCTTTACTGCTTCAAGGCTACTAGTGAGTGGAACCTCTGGCAACCCAATGGACGTCAGTCACGGACACAGCAGGGGGCTGTAACATTTTATTGCAATCCCTAGATTACACCTTCAACAATGTTAAGAATAACAGTTAACCATCATCTTCTCCATTACTCCTTCATGGCCCTTTTTAGGGTAGGAAGTAGAAATTTTAACAGGAATTGTTAATTTAAAAAAATCAGCAAATTAATAATTCTATCATTTTATACCCATTTCAATTGTGTCCTGCAATTGTGTCTACATTTTATATGAAGAGGGCGATGACCAATTGTTCTCCGTGTCCACTGAGGTTAAGACAAGAATTAAGACAAGCTTAATTTTCAGCAAAGGAGATTTAGGTTAAATATTAGAAAAAGCTTTGTAACTATACGTATAGCTAAGCATTGGAACAGGTTAACTAGGGAGGTTGTGGTATCCCTGTCACTGGAGGTTTTTAAGAAGAGGTTAGACAAACACATGTCAGGGATGGTTAAGGTGTCCTTAGTCCTGCCTGAACGAAGGGAGGGGTGCAGTAGATGACCCCGTCTAGCCCTACCTTTCTATGATTCTGTGACAGAGTCCAAATGATTTATACTGTGGGGCTCCACAGGGGCTGAAAGAGTCAGTGTGGAGCCTTGCTGAAGTCAATTTCAGGATCAGGAATGGTTTCTGGCATATTTCTGGAGATTCATGCTGAGTTAAGTTTAGAAGCCACATTTTCACAAATGGGCCCCTATGTTGCTCCTACAAAATATTTGCAAGCAAACAGGTAAATGCATGTGCAAACACAACTTTACGTGCACAATGACCCAATTTAAATAATGCACGCCCATTTCATAGCCTGTGCCTTTGGTTCGTTATTAATATATCATCCAGGCAAAGATATGGATTTGTAATAGTACTGAAGTCCATCTTTTGAAGGACTGATAGTTGTATTCATTATCAGGTCATGGCAGTTTCAACTGTGGGAAGTAAATTTTGATTGTGCCCCCAATGATATTTTAAAAATATATATAAAATGGATTGCTATGAGGTACTATTTATTTTACATGCAGTATACTCACATATATTTACTAACTACTGGCATTTTGTAGAAGTTCATTAATAGACTTTTGCAAACTTTTCACATCTCCATCCCGTAGCATCCTTTTGGTCTGTGATACTGGAAGCAAGCATCAGTCAGGAGAGACCACAAGGTCAACTTATTGGAATAATGTAAAAAGTGTGAACATATAGGGATTTGTGGGGCCTGATATTGATGTTGCCATTGGGATCTTATATCTACTACCCTACACTTAATAAAAGCCCAAGCCGAAGTCCAGGTACTCTTACTGTTAATGTTAGGGCATCCTAAATACTACATTGACTTCAAGGGAATTTATATAGGCATAAGGGAGATCAGAGTCCAGCCCATAAATTGTATACACATAGAATTGATGGTCTAAATAAAGAGGATAGATAGATAGATAGATAGATAGATAGATAGATAGATAGATAGATAGATAGATAGATAGATAGATAGATAGATAGATAGATAGATCCAAGAAAGTTTGTATTTGACATGTATCTGATCCAGTAATGAGATTTGGAGGTTGACCTTAACCATCCATGACATGTGTTTGTCTAACCTCTTCTTAAAAACCTCCAGTGACAGGGATACCACAACCTCCATAGTTAACCTGTTCCAATGCTTAGCTATACGTATAGTTACAAAGCTTTTTCTAATATGTAACCTAAATCTCCTTTGCTGAAAATTAAGCTTGTCTTAATTCTTGTCTTAACCTCGGTGGACACGGAGAACAATTGGTCATCGCCCTCTTCATATAAAATGTAGACACAATTGCAGGACACAATTGAAATATAGGTGTGGACCTCAGTTTCGTAGACGTAAATCCAGATCACATGTGTAACTTCTTAACCATTAGCTTGATTTTAGTGAGACTGAGGGATCTGTCTTGAATACATTCTTCACTTTTAAAATCAGTAATGGAGACCCTGTGGATGAAGAAAATAAAAGGTCCATAATCCTGCTTTATAGCAAATGCATCTTGCTATTCAACGAACAAATCCTGCTCTATATGCTTTAGGGACTCTTGCTTCCTTCTGTCAATATTTTCTCTTTGCTTCTGAATCCCCTTTTGTTAACATCAAATAACTTAAATAAAACTGCCTTTGTTCCCCTCACATACGTTATAAACGGAAGCAACATATTATAGTAGATAGTGCACTGGACTGGGAGCCGGGATACATGGGTTCTAGTCCCAGTTTTGCCACTGACCTCTTATGTGTCTCCTTAGGCAAGTTACTTTAACTTTCGTTTCCCCTCCCACACTTTGCTCATCTCCTTAGATTGTAAATTCTTCAGAATATGGACTAACTCTTGCTGTGTGTTTGCACAGTGCAATAGATTTACACAATGGGACTCACAATAGTAAGTATATACAGTTTGCTCTGTATATATATGCACAATAGTAAGTATATACAGTTTGCTCTGTATATACCCTCCATTCCATTGGGAACTTGGCCACTTCACACAGGACACTGAGCAGTAATGAGATGGTAACCCAATAGCCCAGAGCTGAATGTCTCTGGTATCAAATAATTTACAATATCAGATTATAACCGATATTTTTCACATATTTTAAAAATAATTTGTTCTAATATTTTTGGATCACCATCTTATATCTGGCACTAAGAGTGTCATGATGTCATTAGCAGGGTATTTTACATCGTTATCCTAGGTATCATTCCTGCAGGCTCATGGTATCACTTCACTTATTTCAAAAACTTTTACTTCATCTCCACAAATTGCTTGCATGCCCCCTGTCACTGTTGAACAAAGAGCTGATATCAATGGGAGAAGAGTTAACTGGCAAACTAAGAAAAACAATAAAGGCAAAGTTCTGTCCTCAGTTACACCTGTGAACCTCCTTGCTGTTAATAAGGGTGGAATTTGTCCTGAACATATTTTGTTGACATCCTGATCCAAAGCCCATTGAAGGCAACATAAATACTCCCACTGACTTCCATGAGCTTAGGATAAGGCTCTCTAATTGCATTGAGAATCTACTCTTCTTATATGCCCATTTATGATGCAGATGCCCAAAATTCCATCTAAAGTCAACTGTATGACCGTGTATTCTGGAATTGTTTTTCTTGAATACTAGTCAGCCATCAATATGGCCACACACAGAAGATCAGTGATGAAAAGCATTACAGATGTGGAAGCTCGTTATTAGAAAATTGCATTCATCATATAAAGAAAGCTGGAGCCTGACAAAACATTATTTTCCTTTGTGTCTTTACTCATTCATCTGGCATAAAATTAAGAACAAAAGGGACTTCTTGATTAATGACCCCAGTTAATCATTCCAGTGGAATACACTGAGACAATTCTTATTTGATTCCACTAACAAATTAAGTTTGCGTTAATCATAAATGTCACTCGCACACAAATCGCACATAAATATTCAGAGTGATCTATATTTTATCAGTTTTAACAGAATGCTTGCCAGCTAGACTGGGTTTAAACAAGCAATTAGTGAATACGTTATTAAACATTTTAAATAAATTTGGAGCATGAAATCCAAATTAGAGGAGTTTAAAGAAAGTAAGTGCCTTGATTGCACAGGTGTCTGAGGTGCAGACAGATTTGCTGTGAGCAAAAAGAGGAAATACAGATTAGATTCCAATGTGCTGCAAAATTTTCTTATTTTTGTCAGTTTGGGCAATTATTTTGAAAACTCTCCTGGGTGAATACTGCAAATAAAAACTTTCTCTGGAAACACTTGTTCAACTATTCAGAAGAATCTGTATAGGCTTTTCTTCATACCCCTTTTGCCTTTGCTCCCCGTGAACATTCATGTGATCAAATTTATTGGCACATGCGTTTACAGAAAATGAGTCTGAAAGTCACAAAGGCAAGTTTTTGTGGAAATTGTATTTTAAATGTGCATATATAAGCATTCACACTAGGGCTGCCTGCACACTCAACCAGCCAGCAAATGAACACAATACTATAGGTTGACTTTGATGTGCTTACTCACAATGAGTAGTACTTTATTCCTTTGTAGCTCTACTGTAGTCAGAAAGGAGTAAGGATATAAGAACCTGTTGCTATGTGATTTATCTGAACAAATATAAATAAGAAGCGTAGCTCAAACAGAAGATAGCACCTACTGAATACTAACAAAGAATGGCAACAGTGAAGTGTAGAATGAAAACAAAATTGTGAATATTTATGACTCCATTCTGCAACTCTTGGGCTCAAAGGTATAACTCTATCCTGCAACTCCTTGGGGTCAAAGGTATGATTCATGTGCGTAAACCACTCTCAAGTAAGTATGGGTTGGATGATCAGGTCCTTAAATTGAGGGTGACAAAGAGTTTGAATAGCAATTCCTTTTTAAACTTGTGTGGGCTGGTGGACTGAAGAAAATATGAGAAATGTCCTTTTATACCATACATCAGACAAACATATTCCATAGCATCTTTTTTCATTGTAAAAGCTAATAATAGGTTATACTGAATGCTGTGTGATGCTTCCTGATAGACAAGGGCACTAAATCTCCAAAAATATCCTGTATGTAACAATTGCAGTTTCATCAGCTATGAGATAAAACTATCCACTCTGGGTTTATTCACCCTTTTCAGTGTATACTTGTAAAAGTAAAAATGACCTCTATACTAGGCATATCCTAGAGATCAATGATCGGCTGGGCCTAATGGCCCAATGTATAGCACCGAGGTATCAACTCTTCCCAGGAAGTCATTAATCCTCAGGAAATCCTTGGCACCTGAACTTGTGCTGCCTAATTAGCATTAAAACAAATATGATAGTTTTGAACTATTCCAGTACCACTAGTGATTAAAGCTTCAACTTTCACCTTTTTCTTTCTGAAACATTTTACGGTTTAGTAAAATTCAAAGCCTGCTAGGTGAGAGATATTCTGGATCTCACATATTGATGATTAAGTGCTTGCTTCATTCTTGTTTTGAATCAATAGCATTTCCCTGCTGGGCCAACTGATAGAATTATGCATTTAGGTTCAAAAAACATAATGGATTCCTCTGAAAATATTGATCCAATAATCAATAAAGATAATGATCTCTGTTAAATAACATATTTAATGCCAGGATAAGACTTTTTTGTTAAAAATCTTGCATTTCATGCCATATCAGCACAGCATCTAGATCACAGTTACTGCGGTACTCCTATTTATATTGTAAAAGTAGATTCTCCTTCACATCCTATGCCTAACAAAATCAGTCATGAGCAGGTGAAATGCTCTCCTAAAAACTCAGTCACCTCTAGGTATTGACCTCTTTTCTGTGTAGTTAAAGTACCCTTTATTGGTCACTGGTTTATTAAGAAGAAAGACCATTCCTTGACATGTTAGTTCAGAAAGGACAAATAATTCATAGCAAATAATGCAAGTGAATGTGGCCTATTTTTCTATTTATGAATCATCTGAAAATAGCTGATTTGGTTTCTCAAATATAATCTTTATTCTGAATTATTCACTGAATCATTTATTTCTTGGTCTGGAGCTTTCGTACAAACAGTTCTTTGTGGGAATTCAGTTCTGAAATTTGAGCGCACAGGCCATTTTCTGCTCCCAGGCTGGATGAGTTTAACTTTAACAATTAGTTTTTTGATACAAAAACACACATTATCAATATAAGTATTTGTTTTATGTTAATGTTCTCCACTATTCATTTAAAACTCCCTGTTCCTGCAAACATGCCTGCTAGTAATCTCATTTACTAGAATTTTCTCAGAAAGTGAACACAAAAGGCACTTGTACAGTTACAACACATTCATTTAGGGATAGATTAAGCTTTTAGACTCAGCCCCGGATGTAGGACAGCATTCAGCAGTGCTGCCTCCAGAAGAACACTGGATGGAATTGTGACTCCCAGGCCTGGTTCACACTAATTCAGCCCCTAATGTGGATGCAGTTATATTGGCATAAAGGTACCTCATACTGGTATAACTTATTCCCATTCCCTTATGGAAACAACTTGTATGGGTATAAGCACCTTATGATGGGGTGAATATATCCTATGTGGCAGTGGCCACAAAAATATTAATGGGTAGAGTGGCTACCTCCACACCTGCAGCTAATTAACTGACTAGCAACTGCTGGGATAAAACGGATCAGGTATAAGGGTACTGTCCAGAGAGGTTGTGACAACCCTGAAGAAGTGCCCCAGCAGTGGTTGACAAGGAGTTGCCTAAGGCACAGACCTAGCAGTCCCAGAGGGAGTCGGAGCAGCTGACAGGATTTCAGTTCCTCCAACCCACAAGTGGGAAAGAAGTGGAATTTTCAAGGCCAATGTTGCAAGGCCATTAAATTAGGACAGTGGGTTAAAGAGCAGCTGGCATAAGCTGGAAAACCAAGTGAATGGGGTATTAAAGGGCCAGTGTACTCTCAATGTACCCTGTAGGTAGAGAGGAGAGGGACTGTGTCCCTTGGTACCCTTACACCGCTATAACTGTGCATACACAGAAGGGTTGTACTGGTTTAACTATATCAGTCTGAGAACTCATAGGGTATGTCTTCACTACAGCATTAGTTCGATTTCCTTTAATTTGATTTTCTAAAGCAGACTGTATAAAGTCGATTTAGTGCTCCCCACAAAGCACAGCAAGTCGACAGTGTCTGTCCTTACAACTTTTGCAAGTGTCGACATAGCGAGCATTGCACTGTGGGTACCTATCCCACAGTTCCTGGAGCCCCCAGCAGGCACCATTTCAAGTGCTACACTGTGGGTAGACATGTCATCATTCCGCGCCCTTTTTTTTGTGACGCCGACACCATTTCGAGTGCTGCACTGTGGGTAGGCATGTCATCATTCCACGCCCTTTTTTTTGTGCAGCCGACACCATTTCGAGCTGTGCACACACTGTGGGTAGGCATCCCATTATTCAAGCCCCATCCCCGCGCTGCGCTAACGCCATAGCAGTGCAAGCATGGAGCCCGCAGATGCCATCGCTGCAGCACTGGCCGTTGTGAAGACCTCCCACCTTGTTCTGGATTTTATGCTGCATCGTCTGCAGAGGAATGCGATCCGGAGACAACTGCGCTTTCCGGAAGCTGATGACAGTGAGGAGGAGGAGGAGGAGGAGGAGGAGGAGGAGGAGGAGGAGGAGGAGGAGGAGGAGGAGGAGGAGGACATGCATAGCAGGGACAGGGACACTGACGTTTCTGGAAGTAGGGCGACTGACAATCTGGCAAATTTGGTGGCAATGGGGCAGGCTCATGCCATGGAACGCCGATTCTGGGCCAGGGAAACAAGCACTGACTGGTGGGATCGCATAGTGCTGTGGGTCTGGGATGACTCCCAGTGGCTCAGAAACTTTCGCATGCGTAAGGGCACGTTCATGGAACTTTGTGACTTGCTTTCCCCGGCCCTCCGGCGCAAGAATACCAGAATGAGGGCGGCCCTCACAGTCGAGAAGCGAGTGGCGATAGCCCTCTGGAAGCTCGCAACACCATACTGCTACCGGTCAGTCGCAAATCAGTTTGGGGTGGGTAAATCTACAGTGGGCTCTGCTGTGATGCAAGTAAGCACGGCAATCGTCGAGCAGCTGCTACCCAGGGTTATAAACCTTGGAAACCTGCAAGCTACAATAGATGGATTTGCCGCCATGGGATTCCCTAACTGTGGTGGGGCTATAGATGGGACTCATATCCCTATCCTGGCATCGGACAACGAGGCCGCAGAGTACAGAAACCAGAAGGGATATTATTCTATGGTCATGCAAGCACTGGTTGACCACAAGGGACGTTTCACCGACCTGTACGTGGGGTGGCCGGGAAAGGTTCATGACGCTCGTGTTTTTAGGAACTCTAGGATTTTTAGACAGCTGCAGCAAGGGATTTTCTTCCCTGACCAGAAAATTTTCGAGGGTGGGGGTGGGGGTGGAAATGCCCATCGTTCTCATTGGGGACCCAGCCTACCCCTTAATGCCCTGGCTCATGAAGCCCTACACTGGGGCCCTGGACAGGGGTCAGGAGCTGTTCAATTACAGGCTGAGCAAGTGCAGAATGGCAGTAGAGTGTGCATTTGGCCGACTGAATGGGAGATGGAGATCATTACTGATTCGCTCAGACATCAGCGAGAGAAATATCCACATTGTTATTGCTGCTTGCTCTGTGCTCCACAATCTCTGTGAGAGCAAGGGGGAAACGTTTATGGAGGGCTGGGAGGCAGAGGCAAATTTACTGTCTGCCGCTTACCAGCAGCCAGACAGCAGGGAAAGTAGAAGAGCGCACCATGAGGCACTGCGCCTCAGGGACACCTCCGAAAACCAGTTTCATGAGTGCCCAAGATGACGTTTGACAACCCGGTCCCTTGCTCTGCTCAGCCCTAAGCCTGCCGTCCTTGCACCCTCTTTCCCTCCCCCCTCCCGATGCTTGGAGAGGAAATAAATTCACTGTTTTAAAAATCACGGTTTCTTTATTGGTTCATCACAAATTCGGGATGGGGTGGGAAGGGGAGGGAAACCAGCAGTCGCAGTGGTGGAGGAGTGGGTGGGGGAGGGGATTAGGGGTGGTGTAGGGTGGCCAAGACTCAGCAGCTTTTAAAAGTTTTCGGATACACTCATCCTGCTGCTGCTTGTGCTGGCTTGTGGTGTAGACTGGGTCGGTCCCCGGAGCTTCCCCCCCCCCCGGGTTCTCACCCCACGTTTGGGTGGGGAAGCTATGGGACTTGGGGAGGAGGAGAGGTGGTTATACAGAGGCTGTAGAGGCGACCTTTGGTTCTGCTGAAGCTCTACCAGACACATGAGCATATCGCTTTGGTCCTCCATTATCCAGATCAAAGCATCCATCTGCCTTTCTTCGCGTGCCTCTCGTCTTTCCTCACACTCCAGCCGTTGTTCTTCACGCTTTTCTGCTGCAGCTCTTGATTCCTGTCTTGACTGTAGCAATTTTGCCCTCCATTCAGTCTGCCATGCGGCCTCAGCGTTGGAGTTCTGGAGTAGTTCATTAAACATGTCATCACGCGTTTTCTTTTTACGCTTCCGTATCTGTGATAGACAGCAAGAGGGGCAGTTGGGCGGATTCTGAGATAACTGTGCAGCTGTGGGCAAAGAAAGGCACAAGTTTATGAGACAGAAACATTCACGGATCACAATGGGAGTACTATGCTACGGGGAACCACATTATTCAACGGCCTATTATGAGTATATTCCGCACCTAAAAAATTACTGGATGCCTCACACAAAAGTCACAGAAGCATCTCACATACAGCCTCAACACAACACGGCTACTGAAATCACCATGCAGTGGGCCATGTTAACCTTAAGCCATACTCGGATATTCCAGAGGACCCCCCCCTTACCCCCCCACCAGCCACGTGGATCCCTCCTCCAGCACACCTCGTGGGGCTCACCGTGAACTTCAAAACAAAACTGGGCTGCCTTCGGGCTACCTGTTGGGAGTGGGGGGGTGGTTGTGCAGACTGGCGGGGGGGGATGGGTGGGGGTGCAGACTGGCAGTGGGAGGTGGTGTGGTTTGATTGCAGGCTGAAAACCCAGGTGCGCTGTACCGGGAAATTTAAAAACCAAGAAAATTGGGCTGTGTACAGGCTACCTGTTGGGAGTGGGGGGGCGGTTGTGCAGACTGGCGGGGGGACGGGGCCGTTCAAAAAAAAGACCACTCACCAGAGGATCCTTTGTGGGCTGGGGTACCCCCTTGGGAGGGTTGGGACAGTACTGGCTCCGGGGTGACAAACAGCTCCTGGCTGTCTGCAAAAAGTATCTCTCCACTTCGGTCCTGCTGCTCCGTGATATTTCCCTCCTCCTCATCATCCTCATCTTCCGAATCCTCATCAGACCTGACAGTTATCCCATCGGCGGAGTCCACGTAGACCGGTGCGATGGTGGTGGGGGCGCCCCCCATTATCTGATTTAGTTCATTGTAGAACTGGCATGTCTGCGGTGCGCCCCCTGAGCGTCAGTTTGCCTCCTTGGCTTTCTGGAACGCTTGCCTCAGATCCTTAATTTTCACGTGGCACTGTTGTGCGTCCCTTTTGTGGCCTCTTTCCAGCATGGCCTTGGAGATCCTGGCAAACGTGTTGGCATTCCGTTTGTTGTTGCGGAGTTCCAACATCACAGATTCCTCTCCCCAAATAGTGATCAGATCCAACACCTCATTATTGGACCATGCTGGAGCTCTTTTCCTTTGGCTGGTCTCCTGTGCTGCTGAGCTCTGCATGGCGGCTTGTGCTGCTGATTTCTATGAATGGTGACTGAGCTGTGCAGGTGAGCTGGCCACACTGACCAAACAGGAAGCTATTCAAATGTTCCCGGGTCTTTTCCTGTCTACCTGGCCAGAGCAGCAAGTTGAGAGCGCTGTCCAGAGCAATCACAGTGGAGCAGTGAAGCAGTCCAGAGCGGTCAGAATGCAGCATTGTGGAACAGCCTCTGGAGGCTAGTAACATCACTTGAGTCCTCACTAGTCCACAATTGACCTAGAGAGGTCGATTTTAGCACTACTCCTCTCGTTAGGGAGAAGTACAGAAGTCGATTTTAAGGTCCCTTTAAATTGACGCAAATGGCATGCATGTGAGGATGGGTACATGTTTATATTGACTTAACGTCGCTAAAGTCGATGTTAAACCCTAGTGGGGACCAGCCCATAGTTAAAGTGGTACAGAAAACATGTTTAGATATGCACTGTGTTGTGACAATGAGTCAGAGTCACAATTCCCCAACAAGTTTCTTGCTTTGGAGGGAAAATAATGTACTGCAGCCCTGAAAAGGGGGCTGCTTAGTTCCTACCCTGTGCCTAGACAGCTCCACCCACTCCCTGTCATGCTCCATTGCTTCTCACCCCATTATTTCATTGGAAGAAAAAAACAGGAGCCCAGTGACTGCAGTGGAGCTAGAGCTGTTATCTGATAGGCTTAGTGCAGCCACATGGGTTTGTAGAAGGTGTAGCTTATTCTCTCACACTTCTTTACAACCGTGTTAATGCTACTGTCAATCTACCCCTTAAATATTATGTTCTACTGAGTAAGTTTTGTGGATGTTTATGTGGAACACCTACTAAGTGTGAGGAGCAGCATGGGAGAAAGCACAAAGGTGATTATTTGAAAGGAGTGGGCATGAATTTTCATAACTTTATTTTTACAGTCTTTTTTCAGTTCATTAATATAAATGCAAACTGTACATAAAATAGTCCTGGGTGTATTTAGGGTCAATAGACTTTACTCATACCCATGTTCTGTACATCATATAATCTCCTGAACAACATAATTGCGGTTGTATCTATCCACAGGTCTTGGAAAAGTGTCTGGATAAGGATGACAATAATAAATAATAATGATTGAGATATGATTTAAAAACATTTTAAAATAATTTTAGCAAAGATTTTCTAGCTCAGATAGAAATTCATATGGGATTTATGTAATTAATAGAAGACATTTACATTTTTACACTGATGACTCTAAGCTAGATTTCTAATATGGGCTAATCAAAGAACAATGTTTCCCCAAAGAGACAAATTTTCAAAGGGATATCAATCATGCATCCAAAATTTAGGGTACATATTTCTATAGCCATCATAGGTTATCACACATGAAATCTTATATTTGGTAGTGAAAACTTCATGTGCACTTGCAGCTCAGATACTTGTGTGTTTTAAATGCCCGATCCGGATTAGCAAATGTGAATTGCACCCAGAAGTCAGAACAAACGCAAGTACAAATTGAGAGGGTAGTTGTAAAACATGTGGCCGTAAAACTCATGAATGTGAGCTGGAGAACCAACCAGGTGAAAATGGAGTTTTAATCTCATACATGATAATGAATGCACATCAGATCGCTGAGCCCTGATTCTCTTCTCACACCAGTTTTACACTTGTGTAGCTCCATTGATTTAAATGGAACTGTGCCCAGTGTGCAGCAGTGTGAAAGAAGCAGGCCCTTGCTCTCTTCAGTAGGTTAAACAATAGCTTGCATTAACATTATAATATACTTCTTCAGTGCACTAATGGCTGTATTTGGGCCACCTGATATATCGAAATTATCCATGTGCAAGTCAAAATACAGGAATGGCTGAGCAGTTTCTTTTCAATTATTGCAAAACTCTACCCTAATAATGCTAGAAAACTCACAGTCAGGGATTTCAGTGAGGTTTGGACTGGGTTCCCAATGAGGAAAGATCAGTATTACAAGGCATACTTTTGGTTGGTCAAATATTACTCCTACAAGCACTATTTTATGTTAATCCCAATGAATATGTCCTTCAGATTTCAGGCATTAAGTAGAAATATATTAGTAGTCAGAGATTAAAGCAGATATTTCCACGATTAAGGTTAAGGAACACAATATTTTCTGTTTAATAAACATTCCCACTTCTTCCTCTGGGTCAGAAATCGGCTGTAGGGTTAGATAAAATTGTTCTGGTGAATAATAAATTCACCAAAAAATGAAGTTTCAGGGTAACTGAAACTATTTGTGAATAGAAGTCAAATTTGGTGGATTATTTTAGCTGTATACAAATGAGGAAAATAATATCTAAAAAAGTTAAAATGGTTTATTTCAGCATTTTCAAAATGAACCATTTTGACATTTTGTTTCAAAGAAAACTGTTCCAAAATGTTTTTGAATCGACATTTTATTTAGAAAATGTCCATTCAAATTAACATTTTGTTTAGAAAATGTTGATGTGACTAAACCTGTAATAAATTCTTTTCTTTCTTTTTGGTGAGGTGGGGGAGAGGAAGAATTAAAAAAAAATCTGTTTCTGTTTAAACAAAACAATTTGGGAGGTAGAATTTTCCCAGTCCAGCCAATGAACCAAAAAATTAACAATTCACGCAACTCTAATCTGCAATGCTGAAGAATAATCCTCCCATGTTGGTATGGTAGGCAACCACCAAGCCTTCCCAATTAAGGCTACAGTTATTTTCCCCATGTATACAATGAGACATATCTAGATAGAAGGTATCCTTCTGCAATTGTGTGCACATAAAGCTTAACCAAACAAGAACAGAACAAAAACAACCAAGATAGTGGCACATGATCCATAAATAAATTAATATACCACACTGGAAACAGTGTATTTATTTCCCCTACTTTTTAAAATAATGCTTGCTGTTATTTTCAATGTTTTCCTACAATACATTGTATGGATGTCACTGATACAAATCTTGCACAGCTGAGCCGGGTAGGGTTATAACTACACTTTTCTGGCCCTCAGGCTGCTTAATCTTTGCAGTCTCCTGCTGTTTGCTATCAATGTTCAACTTTCATTACTTCTGTAGCCCCCAAGAAAAGATTTTAGTATTCAGTAGTATGATTTTTTTTTATTTCTTCTATCTTCAAAAGGTATTTCACTTTATTTTATGTGGTGGTGATATTCTGTAAGTGGTTTCTACCATGCATCTTCTTGTCTCAGATGTTTGCTCATGTAAAATATAGCACCACCCACTGGCACTAGTATAGTTAAAATCTGATAGCTTTCCAGTTTAAACTTCTAATTTAAGTGTTTAGTAACTTCTCTGTAAAAATTCACTGTGGCCGAAAGGTGTCATTAGTGATTAGTGAATTTGAAACAGAAGGCAGGTGGCTTAGATGAACATATTGGCTAAATGTATCCCTGATGCAATGCTCCAGGTTTATATATTTTCCACTTTCAATGCATCCAGGAAAATCTATTTCGAAGTCACCCTTGAGATTATTTCTATTTCATTCATATTGTCTATGTTGTGAAATTTCTACACGGTTGCTAAAAGAAGCTGTGTAATACAGTTTATTTCCTAGGAGGTAATATTCTATTGTTAATATATAATCAGCATCAAGTGTAATATTAACCTTAGGTCTCTCAATATATTGGGTCAAACTTTCAAAGCTATGTGTTTCAGCTGCAGACAACATGCACATGTAACCAGAACCATGTTCTCCCTTAAAAAGTTCTCCCTTGCCAAAAGTTCCCTGTAACAGGGGCATTGGAAGGCCAGGTGGCCTAGTGGTTGAGTGTTTGACTTCTAGTCACCTGCTTCCCTGGTGCCTCAGTCTTTAATGCAAGGGGGGCAAGGGGACCCAGGCCCACCCACTCCACTAAATCCCAGCCCAGGACCCTGTATAAGTCAACCCCTTAGGGGACTTTCCAGCAGGAACTTTATGTCCACTGCCTTGGATTACATCCTTCAGTTTGGGGCATGGCCCATATATCCCAAGTGATTTGACCCTAGTAGTGCCCCCTTATGGACCCTGGACAGTTTTCTGTTGTGGTCCCAGATCCTCCAAATGGGGTAGCTGTAAGCTTGTGGGGTTCTGACCCTGCCAAAATCTCTGTGCTTCAATCACCTGGGTTCCTCTTAGACCAAGTGCTCCTTGGCCTTTTCCTCAATCTTCTTTGGCCAGAAGACAGCACTTGCTTCCTGGTGACTGCCTTGACCGTCAGGCTAATGATTCTTCCCCTCAGGTAGCGGGGCAGCTAGCTCCTACCTCTTCACCAGTCAGCCCCAAACTGAACCAGACTCTCTCCTTTTCTCTAACCTCCAAAACCTGCTTTGTGGCTAGCTGGGCCCAAAGGCTCTCTTTAACCCCTTCTGTGCTGGTGTGTGGTTTCTCTGATTCATCATATTGTCATAGCACATTTTCTGAATACCACAAATTGCTTACTCTAAATCAAGGAAATATTGTGGTACCTCAAATACCTCTGGGATAGTATTTGGTGGATACTGAGTTTTTAATGGTGACCATTCAAACAACAACAATTATGCAGTAGAAGGGGAAACCTCTCTTCAGTGCTCAGCTGGAGTAAATTGGCCAGGCTCTGAGGATTTCTAAGGGAAAATCTGGGAAGAAATTATGCCCCTCAATAAGATTTGCTTCAGAAAGGAAATTCCAGCCTTGTGGCAGGAGTGATCTCCAGTGCCTCTCTCATTGTGAGAGCAAAATATTATGATGATGCAATTTAAGTATCTGTTTTACTAAAATTTGGCACATAAGGTATAAAGAAACTACCTGTAATGTTAGTTTTTTGTTTCATTTTTTAAAAAAACATTGCCACAAACATGAACAAAGTATAGTACAGTAAATCACTGTCAATTTGCCAAGTGTCTTATAAAGGAAATGCCTTAAATCCACAACAAACCCAAAAGTTTAGTACCGAGATTGAAATTCCATCTATAACTTACTCTATTTTACTTACTTGCTTCAGGACAGATATCCTGTAATTGGATTATTCACAGTTAAGGTCTGAGTGAAACACTTAGGATCATCACTGACCATATGAGCCTATTGCAAGGCAAGTTCACTTTGTCCCCCTTTGGGGTGGGGTAAGGGTGTTGTAGTCCTGCAGCTAAGTCTACCTGGCCATCCTTATCTTTAGGGCAGTGGGGTATAATGGTCAGAGTCGATAAGGCTGCCCCCTCCATAGGGTGGTGTGGCCTAGTGGACAGATCAATAAGGTTGCCCTTTTCTTCAGGGTAGTGTGGCCCAATGGACAGAATCAGTAAGGCAACTCTTCTCTATAGGGCTGTGCAGCCTAGTGACCAGAGTCAATAAGGCTACTCTTTTTCTTAGGGGTGTGCGGCCTAGTGGCAAGTCGAGGAGGTGGGCTGCCACCTGGAGGGAGTGGCAGCTGGGCTTAGAGGGACCTGGGTCCTCCCTGCTCAACCAGGTCCAAGCCCAGATCCTGGCAGAAGTGAGTGTGCTCGCCACTGAGCCAGCAGAGATCCTACCGAAACATGTTGACTTAATGACCAGTTCTATAACCAGTCCACTGTCTAGTCCCCCTAGGCCACTTTCTACCATGTCTCCCAATGCAGTTGCCCAGATGCCTCTGGGGTCTCTAGGTTCCTTGGCTTGTGCTACTCCCAGCTACTTTGGGGTGTCTGCAGGGATCTGACTATCCACCTGGGTTTCAGCACCTCTGATTTCTAAAGTTTGGGGCTTCAACCACACCCAGGCTGGAGCCTGCAGGATGCAGCCTCCCTCCTCAGTGGTCAGCCCCAAATGAGCTGATCTGCTCCATTTTATACCAGTACTCTATTAGAGCATAGCCAGCAGGAACAAGAGGCCATGGCTTCCGCTGCCAAGAGTGCAGGTTTAATCCCTTCATCTCCAGTGCGGGGTGACTGCAGCCCATCACAGAACCAATTTATATTTAGAAGCGGTTCACCTGCAGCAATATATATATTATAATATATCATTCAAAAATAATATTTTGAAACAAAAAGTCATTTCAAAATGAAAAACAACCATTTTGTTTAAAAAAATGTCAAAATGGGAAGTTTCCCCATTTTTCTCTCAATTAAATTCTAGCAAAATTAATCCAATTAAATTAAATTTTCTAAATTAAATTCTAGCAAAATTAATCCAATTTTGCAGAACATTTCTGTTTCAGTGGAACTACGTATTCCAACAGAGTATTGGTTTGCCAAAGTTTCTCCAACCAGCTCTGCTTCTGAGGAGCTTCCTCTGGATGAGCTTTGTCCTCAGTGCACAGCTGTGACTAAATGACATAGTCAAGTCCATAGGATTTTGTGGTATAATTTTGATCTGGCTCCTGGATTATCTCAGTTTCTCTCAATTTCCCTGTGGCGTGGCAGGGCAGGGGTAAAACCCCTAGAATGCCCTGCCTCTGCAGGCTAAACCCTGCCTTCTGGCAGGAGGGCCAGGGGCAAGGACTGGCAGTAGCCATAGGGAGCACAGCTGGGAGTCCTAATGAGGGCTAGCTTACAGCGATGGAGTAGGCTAAATGGCCCACAGCTGAGGTTGGGCTGAGAGGGCTAGAAAAGCCCTGACTCATACTCAGTCAGGGGCAAAGGCCTGGCAGGGAATAGGCGGCTGTTACACTGTCTCCTTGCTGAAGGCAAGGTGCCTCAGGGGCCTGGAGGCCCAAGAACCAGGACAGTGGGGTAACTGTTGGGGGATTGGGGAGAGCACTTTTGGTTGCACTGGAAATAGGAAAGGAGCACAGTAAATAAAGGACACTTGGGTGGAACACTGAGCAGCAGTGTAAAGACCTTTATTGTGCCAGCCAGAACACAGGGTCCAGGGGAAAGGCCTAGAGACCTGTGCAGACCCTGTGACACTCCCAAATGACTTTTCTTCATGTAAATTCCTCAGCTCTGTGAGGTAACTTAAATCAGTTCATTTCCAGTCTGTGATTTTTACCTTGAGGTGCCAGATATTGTGATGCTTGGGTAAAAAGGAGGCATTCCTGGCTCAACCTTGTGTATAAATACACCACCCCTCTTCTTCCAGTCACCTCTATGGGAGCGGCAAGTCCCCCCACCAACCTGATCTGGCTGTCTGCTTCCTCTCTGGGGAAAGGGAGGCTTGAAAGAGCAACAGCCCCTTACCTTTCAGCTTGCTGGACAAGACACCCTTGAAATTAAAGAGAGCAACTCCCCTTTTCCAGACAAACTGTCCTATTGCTTAATATGTGGCAAGGGCATTTGAAGGATTGACATCTTCTTCTCAGTAAAAATAGCAGAGAAGCTTGAATTGTTCTCTCTTGTACTGTTTTGTATAGTAGAGCTAGATAAAAAAAATACATAACCAGTGCTAAAATATGTTAGAAACAAGGGTGAGTGAGAAAAGCGCAGCTACAAGGGCACAGCAGCCTATCAGGAACTTAACTACATGACATTTCTGAAAGCAAAAGCAAATCTGCCAATAGCATCTGTGGAGTCAGCCAAGAAGCCAGATGCTACCAGGAAAAGAATATCCTCTGCTGTTCGGCATTTTGGGTCCCGTGGGTACCACTCAAAGACAAAAAGGTCCAATGTGTTTCACTGAACAATATGCTGCAGCTCAGGCACTTTCACTGTTGTTGAAAAGACGTCCTACTGAATAATGGCAGTGCCAAAGAACACAGATGCTAACATACAAAGAAAACATACACACCAAAAGCAAATTTCCAATCTAGTTCTATTCTCATATTAAATATGGGAATCGGGGAAGTTCGCGTGCAGTTTGTGGTCCTGTGGTGGGGAGACAGCTAAAGCTAATGGAGTGACCCCAACCATCAATTTGGCTGAGGGTCTTCATTTCAAAATCAGTTTGCTGATGGTGTGAATCAGGTGAGATTCTAGAGCAAGGAACCACTTGCCAGAGGGCCTAAGCAGGGAAGAATTCAAACAATTTTTGTTGACCTTTCATTTTATGTTGAAGGAGGAGAGCCAGAACAGACATACTTTAAATTAAAGCATAATTAGATTTATCTTTGTGTGCTGTGTTTTCTTTTCCAAAGCTTACTATCATTGTAATCTCAGATATGCCAACCCTCCCTGATTTTCCATAGTCCTCCTGATTTTTACATATGATTGTATAATTACTAATTCAGATTTAAATCTACTAATTTTGCAAGTGCATATGCACACATCTATACATTTTGTGTGTGTGTGTGTGTGTGTGTGTGTGCTTGCAAAATTAGTAGGTTTAAATTTAAATTAGTAGTTGGCGTGTATGCACCACTCAGATCCAACACAAAGTGCTGTGAAGGGCTTTCTTCTCCACTATCCCTGGGACACGTGCAGACAGCACAGTGAGGGGCTGATAGGAGGTAAGCTATGGCAAGTTGAATGCAGTGGCGAGCTGCTGGATTTATTGTCCAAGCCCCAGGCTGTATGTTGCTCTCTAATTATCCCATGTGGACACCGATGGACCTATGTTTATGTGCACTGGGCGTGTGCCCCAGCATGGTCCACATGGTGTACAGCCTATGGCTTGGGCGATGAATTCAGCATCCCAATCACCACCTGTCAGACACTCAGCGCACAAGCTGTAAAATAGGAACAGCCAGAGCAAAGAGAGGAGGTGGCGAGAGGGAACACAAAGAGGCAGGAAAAGAGGAGGACCATCCCAGGAAAGAGGTCCAGGCCCAGGACTGGCTGAGATAATTAAAGGTCATAGGAGTGCAACTTTCCTAGATCCCATTCTCTGGGGTGGGGGGGGTGGGGAGCACAGTGTGGGGCAGGGGCAGTCTCCCTCCTTGTCTATAGGCAGGGAAGCGGGGGAGAGGGGTCCTGGGAAAAGAAGAAGGAGGGAGGAGATAGATCCAAGCAACCTCCCTAACATTTTTCATTAATTTTCCTTAAAGTTTGAGAGCAAGGTTGGCATCTCTGTAGTGTCCAGGTTCTGACACTGAGTGACTGGGAGAACTGTGGTGCTCTGGCCAAATTCTAATTGGGGTAATTATTTGGCCTAGCACAATTTTGTGAGCAATTTTAATTGGCTATGGCATTCACTTGTTTTCCTAAAAGGAGGAGCAGTGCTTCTGTCCACTTTTAACGAGTTGATTTGTTCCACCCCAGAGGTGTGTACATATCAGCAGAAGTTTCAATGCTTCTTATATGTATGATTTATAAAGTCTGTATAGCTCTTTAGGAATTCTTTGGAATAAGAGGTGGAATTTAAATGTATAGTATACTCATTATTATCATAAATAAATGCCAGAAGTCTAAATAATAAGATGGGTGAACTAGAGTGCCTCGTGTTAGAGGAGGATATTGACATAATAGGATCACAGAAACATGGTGGACCGAGGATAATCAATGGGACACAATCATTCCAGGGTATAAAATATATCGGAAGGACAGAATAGGTCATGGGGGCGGGGGAGTGGCACTTTATGTAAAAGATAGTGTAGAATCAAATGAAGTAAAAATCTTAAATGAATCCACATGTTCCATAGAATCACTATGGATAGTAATTTCATGCTCTAATAAGAACATAACAATAGGGCTCTATTATCGACCACCTGATCAGGACAGTGATAGGGATGACTTAATGCTAAGGGAGATTAGAGAGGCTGTCAAAATAAAGAACCCAATAATAGTGTGAGACTTCAATTATCCCGACATTGACTGGGTACATGTCACCTCAGGACGAAATGCAGAGATGAAATTTCTTGATACTTTAAATGACTGCTTCTTGGAGCAGCTGGTACAGGAACCTACAAGGGGAGAGGCAACTCTAGATTTAGTCCTGAGTGGAGCGCAGGATCTGGTTCAAGAGGTAACTATAAAAGGACCGCTGGGAAATAGTGACCATAATATAATAACATTTAACATTCCTATGGTGGGAATAACACCTCAGAAGCCCAACACTGGGGCATTTAATTTCAAAAAGGGGAACTATGCAAGAATGAGGGGGTTAGTTAAACGGAAATTAAAAGGTAAAGTGACTAAAGTGAAATCCCTGCAAGCTGCATGGACTCTCTTCAAAGATACCATAATAAAGGCCCAACTCAAATGTATACCCCAAATTAAAAAACAACACCAGAAAACTAAAAAAGAGCCACCGTGGCTTAACAGCCAAGTAAAAGAAGCAGTGAGAGAGAAAAAGGCATCATTTAAAAAGTGGAAGTCTAATCCTAGTGAGGTAAATAGAAAGGAGCATAAGCACTGCCAAATAAAGTGTAAGAATGTAATAAGAAAAGCTAAAATGGAGTTTGAAGAACAGCTAGCCAAAAACTCAAAAGGTAATAACAAAATGTTTTTTAAATATGTCAGAAGCAGGAAGCCTGCTAAACAACCAGTGGGGACCCTGGATGACAGAGATACAAAAGGAGCACTTAAAGATGACAGAGTCATTGCAGAGAAACTAAATGAATTCTTTGCTTCAGTCTTCACGGCTGAGGACGTTAGGGAGATTCCTAAACCTGAGCTGTCTTTTGTAGGTGACAAATCTGAGGTATTGTCACAAATTGAAGTATCAGTACAGGAGGTTCTGGAACTCATTGGTAAACTTAACTGTAACAAGTCACCGGGACCAGATGGCATTCACCCAAGAGTTCTGAAAGAACTCAAATGTGAAATTGCGGCACTATTAATGAGGGTTTGTAACCTATCCTTTAAATCGGCTACTGTGCCCAGTGACTGGAAGATAGCTAATGTAACGCCAATATTTAAAAAGGGCTCTAGAGGTGATCCTGGCAATTACAGACCGTACCGGGAAAATTAGTTGAAACAATAGTAAAGAATAAAATTGTCAGACACATAGAAGAGCATAAATTGTTGGGCAAAAGTCAACATGGTTTCTGCAAAGGGAAATCGTGTCTTACTAATCTATTAGAGTTCTTTGAAGGGGTCAGCAAACATGTGGACAAGGGGGATCCGGTGGACATAGTGTACTTAGATTTCCAGAAAGCCTTTGACAAGGTCCCTCACCAAAGGCTCTTACGTAAATTAAGCTGCCATGGGATAAGAGGGAAGATCTTCTCATGGATTGAAAACTGGTTAAAAGACAGGGAACAAAGGGTAGGAATAAATGGAACTTTTTCAGAATGGAGAGGGGTAACTAGTGGTGTTCCCCAAGGGTCAGTCCTGGGACCGATCCTATTCAACTTATTTATAAATGATTTGGAGGAAGGGGTAAACAGTGATGTGGCAAAGTTTGCAGATGATACTAAACTGCTCAAAGTAGTAAGGACCAAAGCAGACTGTGAAGAACTTCAAAAAGATCTCACTAAACTAAGTGATTGGGCAACAAAATGGCAAATGAAATTTAATGTGGATAAATGTAAAGTAATGCACATTGGAAAAAATAACCCCAACTATACATACAATATGATGGGGGCTAATTTAGCTACAACCAATCAGGAAAAAGACCTGGGAGTCATTGTGGATAGTTCTCTGAAGGCATCCACGCAGTGTGCAGCGGCAGTGAAAAAAGCAAACAGGATGTTAGGAATCATTAAAAAAGGTATAGAGAATAAGTCGGAGAATATCTTATTGCCCTTATACAAATCCATGGTGCGCCCACATCTTGAATACTGCGTACAAATGTGGTCTCCTCATCTCAAAAAGGATATACTGGCACTAGAAAAGGTTCAGAGAAGGGCAACTAAAATGATTAGGGGTTTGGAACGGGTCCCATACGAAGAGAGATTAAAGAGGCTAGGACTTTTTAGCTTGGAAAAGAGGAGACTAAGGGGGGATATGATATGATAGAGGTATATAAAATTATGAGTGGTGTGGAGGAAGTAAATAAGGAAAAGTTATTTACTTGTTCCCAAAATAGAAGAACTAGGGGCCACTCAATGAAATTGGCGTGCAGCAGGTTTAGGAACTCCTTACCTGAGGAGGCTGTGAAGGCTAGGACTATAACAGGGTTTAAAAGAGAGCTGGATAAATTCATGGAGGCTAAGTCCATAAATGGCTATTAGCCGGGATGGGTAATGAATGGTGTCCCTAGCCTCTGTCTGTCAGAGGAGGGTGATGGATGGCAGGAGAGAGATCGCTCGATCATACCTGTTAGGTTCACTCACTCCGGGGCACCTGGCATTGGCCACTGTCGGTAGACAGGATGCTGGGCTAGATGGACCTTTGGTCTGACCCAGTATGGCCGTTCTTATGTTCTTATGTTCTTATGTTCCAGGTGTGTGAGTATGTAGAGTGTCATGGATGAACACTTGGGAGGTGTGAACCAGGTCAGATAAAATAAGACTTTTCTGAGGTTCAAAGAAGCACTGTTATTATTTATTTTTTGTAAATGTCACATGTCACTATGCTTTCTAGTTTCATTTTTTCTCTTCAGCAGATTAATGGAATGGGTCACGTGAGAGCTATTATTATAGGGGCCTGGTTTTATTATCCTACCCATGTTTTCTGTTGTTTTTATTTTTAAAAATCAGGAAGTATCTAGAGTTTTAGATAAAACTGAAATAAAATAGAACTGGCCATTTAAATATCATGTGAAAAAGTATGGACCAAAGCCTTCTCCATGGCTCAGAACCCTTGACATTTCCTGAAGGGGACACTCTGCCCCTAGGGCCAGATGTGAAGTAGCTACATGACTGCCAAATTCCTCCCTTTGCCAGGGGTAGAGCCTTTGACTTCACTGCCCAACTGCTGTGTATGAATTACAGAGTGCTAAGGGAAAGGCATCAAAGACAGGCAGTGCCTTGTTTGACCCCCATATGGAGGGAAGATTCTTCATCTCCTAGAAATCAAAGAGGTTACGATCTGACAGCCAACTGTCCCATCTCTGAAACCTCCCTCTCCCATATAGGCCGTAAGTCCTGCAGAAAGCTTTATTTCAATGACTATCATTAACATTAAATAATGATCCATTTTTAAAATGACAAATATTCTTATAGTCTAATGCCAATATGGGAAGTACTGTGTAGAGAAGGAAGAGGTTTTCAGTTGGAACAAAGAGACTGAAGATGAAGCTTTCAGTTACTTTCACGGTATTCATTCCTTTCCTCCAGAGAACACTCTCTGGAACATCTTAGTGACTGTGATATGAACTGTATTTTCATTAATATTGGCATGGCTCTTTGAATACCCCAAGAGGTTGCTGAATTTTTAATTTATGTGAAAAGAAAAATCTAGGAAGGATGAAACATCCCAATTATTTTATAGGAATACATAGCTTGCTGCTCCATGATCATTTCCAAACTTCTCCCTCTCTGTCATCAGTAGCAATTGAGATGAGTAGAAATTGAGATGGAGAGGTCAATTTGAGGAGAAACAATCAAATCTAGAAGCACAGTTTGTAGGTAGCTGGGGAAATGAGAAAACTGCAGCACATCCCGGTGTAAGTAATGATTTGCATTAAAGGAAAAGGTTGGTTTAAACTGAAAATTGGTCTTCAACTGTTTAATTTTCCTTACATTTTCTCTTCCTCCTTCAGTTCTCCACACCTTCAGACACTCTCAGCTCTCCACTCCCAAATGGCATCAATTGACAATGTTTTCTCACATGATACAATTTCAGTCTTTGATAATACAGTTCTCTAAATACAGAACCAAGTGCCAAATATATTTTGGTTTGATTGTACAGTATTGATACAGGAACATTTGCATTACTAAAATCTCTTCTTTGGGTCAGTGAACAGAGCACAGCAGGACAGTAAACCAATATACTGAGTCCATAATTAAGAAAGACAGTATTATGCTGATTCATACTATGTCTTGTAGTGGCTGAAAGTAATGTACATTTGTGAAGATAGAACTCTGTTTATTTATAATTGCAGGTACAGAGTTTTGAATTAACTGGGGCTATCAAGTGATTAAAAAATTAATCGTGATTAATCATGCAATAAATAATACTGTTAAACAATAATAGAATACAATTTATTTAATTTTTTTGATCTTTTCCACATTTTCAAATATATTGATTTCAATTACAACACAGAATATAAAGTATACAGTGCTCACTTTATATTTATTTTTATTACAAGTATTTGCACTGTAATACTGTAGTGCAGTCGCTTTATCATGAAAGTTGAACTTACAAATATAGAATTATGTACAAGAAACTGCAATAAAAATAAAACAATGTAAAATGTTAGAGCCTGTAATTCCACTCAGTCCTACTTTTTGTTTATCCAATCGCTAATACAAACAAGTTTGTTTCCATTTGCAGAAAATAATGCTGCCCACTTCTTGTTTACAATGTCACCTAAAGTGAGAACAGGCATTCTCGTGTTACTGTTGTAGCCTGCATTGCAAGGTATTTATGTTCCAGATGCATTAAAGATTTATATATCCCTTCATGCTTCCACCACCATTCCAGGAGACAGGTTCTGCTCGATAACAATCCAAAACAACACTGACGCATGTGTGTTTTCATTATATGAGTCAGATGCCACCAGCAGAAGGTTGATTTTCTTTTTTGGTGGTTCGGGTTCTGTAGTTTCCACATCGGAGTGTTGCTCTTTTAAAACTTCTGAAAACATGTGCCATGGAATCCCTCTCAGATTCTGGAAGGCACTTCAGATTCTTAAACCTTGGGTTGAGTGCTGTAGCTATCTTTAGAAATCTCTCATTTGGTACCTTCTTTGTGTTTTGTGAAATCTGCAGTGAAAGTGTTCTTAAAATGAACATGTGCTGGGTCATCATCCGAGACTGCTATAACATGAAATATATGGCAGAATGTGGGTAAAACAGAACAGGGGACATAACATTCTCCCCCAAGGAGTTCAGTCACAAATTCAGTTAACATTTTTTTTTAACAAGTGTCATTAGCATGGAGGCATGTCCTCTGGAATGGTGGTGGAAGCATAAAGGAACAAAATCCAAACAGCACAGAAAGACTCTAATTCCTTTTGCTCATGGATTTTTATCCCGGTCTCCCTAGAGTCCAAGGTGATGGGACATCTTTCTGAACATCCCCTCTTTATGGGTGTGCTGGGAGCAATAAAAAAAGTCCTTGTTCTTTGATAGCTTACAATAGCTAATCTGGACTCAAGAGTCTTTCTGAAGGGTCGGAGAAAACCTCTCCTCATGGGGACAAGCAAGTATTTCACACTTGGTGATGTTTCTTTTCTGAGTGGATTTACAGTTTCAGAACAAACACTTTTAATGTGGGTTACAGATATTATAACTGGGTTTAATTCACACAGCAACTCACAAGCATTCCATAAAGTCTAAACACATTTTTACAACCCTAATACCCATTTCAGCAATACTAGCACAGAGGCAAGTCAGACTCAAGAGGTCTTTCTGAAGCTGGTTTCCAGCTATGCATTTGATAATGTTCTCTTGAGGTCTAGGGATCTTGGAATGAGCTTGCACCTGGTCTACCTGTATCACAGGGGGAAGCAAGGACTCTCTGAGTCCGTGCTGGATCCTTGGTCTGTTCCTGGGACAGGGCAATATTGCAGTGCCACTTATACCATGTCAAATTGTCAAAGCCTGCTTTTAAAAGAGAAGTCCATGGTCTATGTGCATATTGTGATGGGGCAAGGCCAGATGGCTATAGGAAAGTGCTAAGGAACAGATATGTGAGTTGCAGGCTAAACAAATCCCTGGTACCTTTGGAACCAAATGGCAGTTGTTCAGGTTAATCAAGACGCCTGGGGCCAATTAAGAAGTTTCTAGAAAGCAGCAGAAATAGCTAGTCTGATTGGGACACCTGAAGCCAGTCAGGGGCTGGCTGAAACCAGTTAAAAACCCTCCCAGTTAGTCAGGTGGGTTTGGATGTCAGGAGCTGTGGGAGGAAGTTGTGCTGTTGGTGAGACTGAGTGGTAGACACCATATCATAGGCAAGGAAGGAGGCCCTGAGGTAAGGGTGAAGTGAAGTTTGAAGAAGAGGGGACTGCTGTGGGGAAGTAGCCCAGGGAATTGTATTGTGTTTTGTAGCTAAAAGGTCAGCTATCTTAGCTGGTACTATTAGGGTCCCTAGGCTGGAGCCCAGAGTAAAGGGTGGGTCTGGGCTCCCCCCTTTCTACCTCCCCTAATTAATCACTGAGATTGGAAGACAACAGAGACTGGGCCGGGAAGGATAGTTTCTCCTCACTGGCTTATGATGAAAATGGCTCACTAGGCTATGACCTTGTCTCTAGAGAGAGAGAAGGGCTACATGGAAGGTCACAGTGAGTCTCTGAGGCAAGTGAAATCTGCCAGGAAATTCAGCATCCATGAAGATAAGGCCAGAGCTTTGTTACAATATTTACTTGTGAAGTCCTTAATTCTGTTACCCATGTTACTCTGCATAAGCCACATAGAGCTTCCTGGAGGATCAAGCACCTCTGTTTGCAGATATAATGACCTTGGAACTTCCTTCTCCATTGCCTTCTTTGTGCCTTCATTGGTGCAACTGTAACTATGGCAAAAGCAAAAATTCTCGTATGTTCACTGTATGCCCTTACCAGAATTTGAAAACTCTTCACAGCTGGTCTGCAACCCTCCAGATTGGATCAATTGGGTGGTACCTTATTTGTTTCACATGTCTGCTGGGCCATGTTTCTCAGTCTAGGTGAGGAAAGACTTACTTAAATTTCCATCCATACAGTGACATCCTGATGTGAAGAGGAGCCTGGTCATACAACAGCAGTTCATGCACATTTGACTTTGGTGGACTCCCCTTGGAACACATGGATGTCATTTTTTTCCCCCAAAATGAAGCCGTCCAAAATTTCTTTCAAGTTATAATTTCTTTCTCAAGTCCCACTAGGTTGGTTACAACCACAGCATGTAGCATAATTAGCTGAGCCCACAACCACATAGTTGACAGGTGTCAGGGAACTTAAAAGGGGTGGGGTCAAATAGCTTTGAGCATATTATGGACCTGAACATGCATATAGGACCAAGTGTATAATTTAACCTTATGGAAGTGTTGGAACAAAGTTGTGACTTAATTAGCCATTTCCAATAACCAAGGAGTCAATGTCATTAGAGGGTGCTCTTCTTACAATACATTTTTCAGTTTATTTTATCCTTGATGTGGTAAAGTAATTTCCACTAGCAATAGGAATTTTAGGCACTGAGGAAAGAATGTTCAATTTATAGACTATTCACTTATTCTGTTGTTATAATGCAAAATAATACACATTCTGTTTTGTTTCTTTGACTTTGTTTTTTTTAACTTTATTGGTTTGGTTGAAAATGCAAAACTTTTTTTAACAGGGCATTTCTGAGAGTGTGATACTGTATACCAATGGCTAAGAGAACTTCATTGACATACGTATTTTATATGGACTTTAAAGGAAATAAAAAATAGAAAAATGAGACAAAAAACAGAACTTGCAAATTGGGTAAATGGCATGCGATCAGTAGCCAACATTACCCATAATCTTGTTTGAAAAGTGCTGAACCTCACAATCTTAAACTGAAAATATGAAGATGGGCAAAGTTTGTATGAAGAAGATGATCTGGAATGGGAATTAAAACGTTTACCTTTTATTTGGGAAATCAAAATAAGACTTTATCTGAGAGTGCAGAATCTAAAGAGATGGAAATTTTTGAAGTTTTCTTTTGAGGTGCCTTTGATGAAATGTTGCTTTCCTGAATTTACTGTGTATATTTAGACAAGTATGGCATTTTAATATTCTCTGAGATCTAAGAATAAATACTCATTTCAAGTTTTAGAGTGTTAGAAAAGTCTCTATGACCACCATGAGAAAATAGTCTCTTCATGCTTTTCAATGTTCAAAATATATTCAACTGTACAAATCCAATAATTTAATTGCAATAACAAACTCAGTGATGTGTGTTTATCTTACTTTTACACACAGGGATTTAGTAAAAATCACCTTATGGAAAAGTAGTTCTATGTGCTAAAATTCAAACTCAATGGAACACTACACATAAAAGTTATTAAAATCAAATGGTTCTTCTAAACTTTAAATTCAAACTCAGCGCACCAGCTAATCCAAAATGAATTAAGTGAAATATCCCTTTGGAAAACTCTAAAACTATTGCACTCAGGAAAAATGTTTAATGATTAATCAAAATATGAACATGATTCTTTGTGAAAAATGAATTTTCTAATTAACCATTTGCATTCAAAATGTACAACTGCTGCAAAGGGCACATTTCGAAAAATCATTTGAACTGCTTTTAACCTCTTGTCTCTATTTTTTTATTGGCTTGTTTAATTTCAAAAGACAAATCAGCTCCTTCAAACTTTCTGTTTATTGACATTTTCATATTATACAAAATACAAATGTCAAACCTATAACAGTACAATCTTATTACAAATATCCAATTTTGACTTATGCTTTTTAAGTTAACAGTAATGTATCTGAGAAAACACCCTGTCTCCTTCTTATAGGGAGCAGGTCTTTCATTGAAATCAAAGGAGTTAAGACAATTTATATCAATTGAGAATCTGCCCCACAGTCTTTAAAGGTAATTTTAGCACAAATAAAACTTTGACCACCATCCATTATTGTTCTCCAAGAGAGAACTTGTTAGCAAACCAAGTAAGGGAGAAGACAAAATAAAAGTTCAAAACCAGTTGAATAAACATAATTATGATGCTCTAGAAGGCTTTTGCCTTCCTTTGTTGACTTTTTGTCACATTTGAGATCCATCACTCCAGAATCAGGAGGGCAACATCTGTAGATGTGGTTGGTTTCATCAGTTGTGAAGTTTAGGCTGTGTACCACTGGTATTGGAATTCTTCAATTATTATGTGATTCTGGTGGGGCAGCTGCCCTACCCCTATGAAAGAGTGGGCTAAAGTACACCAGTGTGGCTGCGAAGGTTGGCAGCCAATCAGGAAATGGCCTACTGGGAGCCGATCAGGGCCAAGATTAGAGCCAGCCAATCAGAGCTTGGCTAGGCCCTCTAAGAAGGTCGCCCAGGAAGGGAACAGTCAGTCTGTCCCAGACCTTCAGGTAGGAAGGTATGTCTCCTGAGCAGGAGACTAGCACCCTGGACAGAGCAGTCTTGGGCAGGCTCAGGGGAGCAGAGGAGAGCTTCAGCCTGATTCCTGCCAGACTGCCAGCCCTGAGCAGAAGGCCCTAGAGGGTGTGAAGGGCCAGAGGGAAAGTGGCCCAGGAACAGGAAGGCAAGGGGAGAGAAGGAGGGCAGAGAGACTGTCATCAAAGGGTCCCTGGGTTGGGACCCAGAGTAGAGGGTGGGCCTGGGTTCCACCCCCCTTTACCCTTGTGCTGCACCAGGCCGAGGGGCAGTGGCCAAGTCAGGCTGCAACCTGCCCCCCAACACAAGAGGGACTGGACTTGGGGGTTGTTGCAGGCCACGGAGGCCAGTGCAAGGACTGCTGTTTGCCCCCTCTCCCCAGAAGGGGGTGGAGGGGACTTGAGTGGCACTGCCAGAGGGCAGTGTCCTGAAGAGGACGCCGCTGAGCCAGGAGCAACCTGGGTCCAGATGCCAGCAGAGGGCGAGCAACAGATGGGACACCACCAGCAGAGGGCGCTCCAGGACTGTGAGAGCTAATTTCCAGACTGAACAGCAGGAAGCACCACAGTGGTGAGTCATACCCCGTTACAGTGACATTAATCTCCAATGCCAAGAAGCAGCTGTTGCTGATACAGTGATACTGAAGCCCAATGTAAATGATATACATCTCCTCTTCCTGATATCTGTCTGTTTAGTCAGTCTAATCCACCTATAAAAACCTTGGAAGTTAGGTGCCACTGGCATGCTGCTATACTTCAACTTTAAAATAACTCTCCTGTACCTAAAGTACTAACACAAATGTTACCAATGAGCACAGAGAGTGGGCGAGTATACTGACCAGTATGTTGCTACTTTGCAGGAATTTGTTACAGGTCAGCACTAGAATTGTCTAAAAAGATTATTCAGATTAGCTCATGTGGAGAAAAAAAAAACCATACCAGACTTACTTGAGCTATTACTGCTTGAGCCTTAAGTAACTGCATAGAAAGCTATACTGATTGGTAGCCAGATTGGCATAGGCTAAAATAAATTTTCAGGGAACGACAGACTGTACCCAAGCAGCAAAATCATTAATACTGCAATTTTTTAAAGAGCAGAGATGCAGCAGTAAAGGTGGTGGCAAATGCAGTATACTTCTTTAGGAAATACTATGCATTTCATCCTCCTCCATTGCATCAACCAAAGTCATTCTTCCATTGTAGATATTCTTATACGTAGTTATATAGAACAGGGGTGGGCAAACTTTTTGGCCCGAGGGCCACATCGGGGTTGCAAAATTGCATGGAGGGCCAGGTAGGAAAGGCCGTGCCTCCCCAAACAGCCTGCCCCCCATCTGACTCCCTCCCACTTCTTGCTCCCTGACTGCCCCCCTCAGAATCCCCAACCCATCCAACCCCACCCTCGCTCCTTGTCCCCTGACCACCACTGCCAGAACCTCACCCCCATCCAACCCCCCTGCTCCTTGTCCCCTGGTATTCCCCTCCCGAGACCCCCCCACCCAACATCCTCCACCCCAACCCCTATCCGTTTCTCTGCCCCCGACAGACCCCTGGGACTCCTACACCCCACCCAACCCTGCCTGCTCCCAGACTGCCCCCCCAGGAATCCCTGCCTGTTCTGCAACCCCCTGGCTCTGGACCCCTTACCACGCTGCTCAGCAGCATGTCTGGCAGCTGTGTGGACCTTGACACGCTTCCCTGTCCCCCCAGAGTGCTGCCCACATGGTGCGCTGAGGCTCCAGGGGAGGGAGGAAGATGGGGCTGGCAGCAGCCTCCCCGGCCGGGAGCTCAGAGAGTTGGGCAGGACGAGTCCATAGGCCGGATGTGGCCCATGGGTCATAGTTTGCCCACCTCTGAAATTGGATGTTCTGAAGAACAGGCTTCATGTCATCAGCGTGGACAGATACGGCATTTCTCTAAAGAATGACATACTTGCTACTTCAAAAATCAGGTATAGGAACTCCTCATTTAAAGTCGTCCTGGTTAATGTTGTTTTGTTGTTACGTTGCTGATCAATTATGGAATATGCTCGTTTAAAGTTGTGCAATGCTCCCCTCTAACATCGTTTGGCATCCGCCTGCTTTGTCCACTGCTTGCAGGAAGAGTAGCCTGTTGCAGCTAGCTGGTGGGTGATTGGAACCAGGGTGGACCGGCAGCCCCCCTATCAGCTCCCCTCTCCCCTCAGTTCCCTGATCAGCAGCTACCCAGCAAGCTATTAATTGCCTGCAGTTCAGCTGTCCCTCCCGCCACTGCCATGTGCTGCTCCTGCCCTCTGCCTTGGAGCTGCTCCCTGAGACTCGTGCTTGCTGTGCAGGGGGAGGAAGGGAGGAAAAGGGAGGTTAATGTCAGGCTGTACCCTTCCCTTCTGCTCCTGCACCCCACTTAGCCCATCTTCCATAGAGCAGGGGGGACGCATGAGCGAAGGAGCTGGCTGGCAACAGCTGATCTCTGCAAGCTGATCTAATTAACAAGGCAGTATACTTAAAGAGTCCGCATACTTAAAGGGTAATCTCTCACTCACTCACTCACTCACTCACTCACTCACAGTGTGTCTCTGTCTATCCTCCCTGCTTTCTTGCTGCCTTGTAGAGTGTGAGAGTTAACCCTTGAGGGCTCAGCCAATTGCTAGTTTATTTAGCAGTAAGGCATTACCCTTGGACTCCTCCACCTCAACCAAGCTTCACACTCATCATCACCGTGTACCAGTATTAAATTGTTTGTTTAAAACTTATATTGTGCATCTAGTGAAAACAATTTCCCTGGAACCTAACCCCCACATTTACATTAATTCTTATTGGGAAATTGGATTTGCTTAACATCGTTTCGCTTAAAGTCTCATTTTTTCAGGACCATAACTACAATGTTAAGTGCGGAGTCCCTATATGAGAAGTCCCTGGCTCCCTGTAATGTTGTTGTGTGTGCAGATAATTGTACTTCTCCTTACCCTGTTCATAAACTTCTTTGTCATGCTCTCAGTTGTACTGCTGGAAGACAGCCACACTCCACTGATTTGATGTGAGATGCTGGTCTACCTCTGTTATTTATGATTGAATCTACTTACCTTTAATATTCAGAATGCATCCTAGTAGGTGCTAGTGGTGAATCCAGTATCTTTCCTGGAAAATTTTGGTCAGGGATCAAGATTGATTTTTTTTCTTCCTGTTTTAACAACAAAGTATTTGTGTAATTTAATTACCCCCAAAATAATGCCTAATATCCCTGCCTCTGAGAGGGACTTTCAGCCTTTGATAATATTAAGGAAGCAATTGCTATAGGTTTTTCTTTTCTGGATTTATGTATATGTGCAGATACTGCTTCCATCCCTCCTAAACAGCCACTGCACATGAATAGTGAGAGAAGTTCTGTATTAAATTGGAACTATTTGTTTCTCTATTTATTTTATTTATTTATCTGTCTATTTATTTATTTTGTGTTCTTATGGTGCTTAAAAGAGTTAACTGAGATTGGGGCTCCATTGCCTTAAGCACTGTACAAATACATACTAAGTAACTGCTTTGGCACTGAAGAATTCATAGTCAGCACAGCTCAAATAGGCACATTCAGGTGAAGTGGCATGTTCAGAGTAATAGAACAAATTAATGGCAAAGATGGGATTAGAACCCAAATCATCTGGGGGTTATTCTAATTCTCTGACAAGTAGACCACCCCTTACAGAGTCACAAACATATAACAGCTCAGTCTGGGCTGACTGCTATGAAGGAAGGCTGCTTGGTAGAGGGTGCAGCCCAGGAGTTGTTATAGCCCTTAGCTATGGGAGCTGAAGAACCCGATACCCGGACCGGAGGCCTGCTGCCAATGGAACCAGAGGGAGCATCCTGCACTGAGGAGCCTGGAGTACCCAATGCCCTATGGACCATTGCTGCAGGCAAGCTGGTAGGAAGTGACCCAGGAAGGGGCGTGGTACCTCTCACCCTCATGAGATCAATATGTTTTGGGTGGGGATTCCCTGCTGACCCAGTGGTGGACCACTCTGCCACATTTAGGGCCCTGGGTCGGGGTCCAGTGGAGTCAGGTGGGCTTGGGTCCCCCTACCGGGGCCACCACCCTCATGGTGTTGGTCCCCAGGTGCTGACCACTGTACCCTGCATTTAAAGGCAGTTATATTGACTCTGGCCACTAGGCAATTCTACCCTTCTATTGACCCTGACCATTGGGCCATGCTTTTCTGCAGACTAGGGGAGCCCTGTTCACTCTGGCCATCCGTCCCCACTTCCCTGCAGACAAGGGGAGTCCTATTCATTTGGGCCATCGGTCCGCACTTCCCAACAGACAAGCTATTAACGTGGGCTGACAGGGGGAGGTCTATTGATTCTGCCCATTGGGTTGTGCTTCCCTGAAGACAGGGAGAGTTCTGTCCACTCTGACCATTGGACTTAACTGCGGGGTTACCATGCTCATACCCGACCCCAGGGTGATATGGGGTACTGGCCCTGTGACACAGGCAAAATATGGCATCTAAATAGCATATTACACCACATAGCTCATTTAACCTTTCATGAACAGCCCTTGTGTGTGTTCATGGAAAGGAAATTATTTAACTTGTCTCTGCTTTGGAAAGGTCAGTTATGGTAAACTTCACTCTTCTGCCAGTTTAGTAATTAAGCCTTGAGGTTAGGGGATTTAAAAAGGGACCTCCACAAGCTTTTCCATTTTTATTTTTATTTTTTTCATTTTTGGATCATGCACTTTCTGCAGCCTATTTGTTGAACTCCATGGCTTAAATTATTCCACATTTTTGAATTTCTTCTAACACTTTTTTGCTGCGTTCTTGGAAAGTACAAAGCACAGAATGAGCCCATAGAAATTTAGGAATGGCATTTTCAGCTACAAGTACCTTTACCCTTTAACCTTTTCCTCTCCCTGTGCTTGAATTAAATAGAGTTGTACTCTGCTTTTCATTTCTGCAGTGAATGCAACACCTGGTGCACTGAACTCCAATCCAATGCAAGCTTGTTATGCCAATTTCTGCCAGTGACGGTCCATTTTTTCAGTCACAATTAACAGTAATGAAGTACTTTGTATGTTTCCTTACATTTTTATCTCCCTTTGACTATAGTTTTTTTTTCAAGCAACATCTCTCAATATACTATTAGTAGAGTTTAAAATTTGTAAGTATTAAGAAGTCACAGATACTGTATCAGTATTCAACATACACTGCCCCTGGTTGAAGAAATGCTGTTCTAGCTGATTCTGTATCCCCACACAATGGAGACATTGTTGTACTAAATAAAGACTAGCAGGATCTTATCAAGGGGAGAAGGCAAATGCCACATTTATTGTAAGTACAGACAGAAAAGACAAGACAATCAATCACTATTTTTCTCTATTACACACACACACACACATGCACTCATTCATTCATTCTTATGAAGTTCTGCAAAGTCGTTATAGTTACTAGCTTAAACATTGCTTGTGACAAGCTACTGGCCAGGTAGCCTGTCCACAAGGGTGAAGGTGCGGAGTGTCATCCATCTCTCAGATGGATGCCCTTGGAGCATAGATGGTCGCAGAACCAGACTCAGTTTCTCACTTGTGTGAGTTGGATTTTTATAGGAGTCTGTCCCCATTCAGGTCTATGGAAATCACTTTTTCATACTGTTGCAACACTTAAAGTGATAATGAATTAGCAGATGGTATTTTCATGACGACTATGGGGTACTTTCTCTATTTTCTTTCTTCATACTTCAGCTTTATCATCTGGCGATGGCTTCGCAAATGTAGGCCCACTTTTCAGGGTCATTCGGTTATCTTCATAGTGCGTATTCTTTGGCCCAGCAATGTTGAAACAGTAGCTTGGCTGGTTCTGGTAACTTTGCTTTATTATTTAAACCATACATACACTTACATTAATTCTTCTATTTACTTAACTTAAACTTAAACATACATTTTACTGTCTTTACTCTTTCAGGTATTCTTTCTTTTACATATCTACTTTCAGGGCATAGCAGATCACAATAATCTGTTTGGCCCATTTATTACACAAATTCAGAAACAAACAGCAAAGCATAACAGGGATAGCAGTTTCTACATACAGTTGTTTTACAAAGTCACTTATCTCTTTCTCAAAACAGACTTTCTGTTTTAGGTTGGCTGGTACAATTAGTTTAGCTTGGCCTTGCAAGTTACAACACAGGCTCATTTAGTTATCACTGATTCTGATGTTTACACTCTGAGCTAGTGAAACAGTATTTACCGTTCATTCTTATATTTCATCTAGCTTTTATACAACAACATGGGGCCACCCAACTTACCCTTGTGTGGTGGAACATGTCATTTATTTGCCTGTGAACTGTCCTTCATCCCATGTGTGGCAAGTTGGAAAAGGAGGGTTTTTTAAAAAACTTTCAGAGCATGTTAATTTGTAGACTCAAACACTAATGGGGTTTATCTCCTAATTGCCCGGAGACCACTTCAATTCAGTTTCCCAAAAATTCATTCTGGCTCCAGTCTCATCACTCATGCTCTTTTATTTAGCATACAGAAAAGTTATGCTAAATTGATCACTCAAGCATAGGGGGAAGGTATAACACATCCAATGTTACACAGAAAACCTCTTCCTTGATATATGTTTACACATTTCATTGTTTTGACTATACATTGCATTACACTTTTGGGAATTGGCTTAGTTACTTTTTAGGAACCAGTACCTGTACAGCCAGCTCTTTCCATGTACTGTTTATGTATGACTTTATCTTAACCCCATTTTATATTCCAGGTTGATCTTGTTTGTTGGTTCACTGGGTGTTCCCCCTGACTAGCTAGTACAGACATTCTGTCTCTTAGCTTACTGATCCATTTACCTACCTTAGTTAGCACAGATATTCTGTTACCAGCTCCAGTTACCTCCCTAATTCTGTCACCCAAGAAATGAGCCCTCAGCTGTATCTAATTGCTCATGTCAAGCCAGGCCTACACTTTACCTCAATACAAAATGAGGTCTAATGGCTTCTGGCAGAAATTTAATAAAAGATGATAGGTAGTGAAAAGTTTCTTAAAACTGGCTAGAAAGAGGGGTTATTTTTCTCATTTGCTTCCTTAAATTGAACTCAAATCTTTTATCTAGAATTTTTTTCTGGAATGGTCCCTAAGTCAGACTGTGATTGACCCTTGCATAGGTGCTTTTCTGAATCATTGAGAAATTCAACTTTTGTGTTATAAGCTCTAAAGACTCTCAGCAAAGTATAAAAGACTTGCCTTTGAAATGTACTTTATACTGCCCAAAGTAGATTATTAAAATCAGTTGATTAAATTCTTCCATGCTATAACACAAACAGATGTCCAAATTAGAGAATTCAAAAGTGCCAAAATTTAGTGCCAATGAATGCCCCAATGTGGAATACAGTCCTGTGCTCTCTGAATGTTTGTCCTTGAGATCAAAATGTACAGCAAGGTTCACTAGATACAAGTGGGATTCACAATTATTTACATTTGGGGGAGATCCCTTTAACTAAAATCCTTTAAAAATGTGATGTAACTAAATGTGCCCCTGGTTTCTTTTCCACACAGCGCCCTCTTTGGAGTAATTTATCACCTCAGCACCATATTCTGTTGATGTATAACTCAAATACATCATCAGACTGAGCAGAGTTTCAAATGATTTATAACCCTAGTAAATCATTAGAGTGAGGCACACTGATGATGTATTATTCAAAGATGGTGCCATATGGGTAAGAAGGCTTTAAAAGCTGATTCAATGGAATTACAGGACAAAGCCGCTAACACTAGCACATTTACATGACCCTGGAGGCTGTTTTCCTTCAATCTCCTGGGATTGTTGATGCCAAATTAGTCTAGAGGTGCTACTAACTATTGTTTCCCAGTTTTTTTCAGTGTTTGGTCTCAACCTCATCAGATAATGAAGAATTGATTTGCTGATGCCTGTAAATAACTACAGTATATACAAATATATGATGTGAAAACAGTGTGAAGGATTTGACTCAGAGTGACATGGGAATTCAGAGCTAAAACCTCCATCTAAAACCTCACACTGATGTTCTGAGGTACAGCAACACAAGGGGGATTGTGGATGGAGTTATGTACCTGGAGTACGGAGACAATAAGGGGGAGTTAAGATGGGTTAGGACTCATTTCTGCACCACTGAAGTCAATGGTAGTTTTGCTACAATTTAAATACCAATTGGATCAGCACTTTAAGTAAGAATTACCCTCCCTCGTTTCTGTTTGTGTGGAGGTCTCAAACCATTTGAGTATAAGGTAGAATTCTATTTACAAGCCTTTGGGACAAGAATTTGACCATAATAATTTTAAAATACCTATGTACGTGAGAGGTAATTGTAATAACACTTTTTGCAACCATTTATTTCTTGGTATTATAAATTACTTTTTATCCTATACTAGGGCACAAGATACAGATCCACTCTACAAAGCAGTACTGTCAAGGAAAATAAAATGGGGAAACTGGCATGACAAACATTGACAAGCTAGACTTAGCATGGCAGTTGCTGTTTATAGAGCAATGCACCACAGAATGTTTCATATCTTCCTGCAAATGAAATGTCTTATCCTATCCTACCAGGTTCATTCTGCTGAACTTTTCACAGATATTTCTGATGTGAATGGACCTGGTCCATTTAAGACCTCTCAGCTTTAATTTTAGGTCTTCTAGAGACTTGTGAATTTTCCCCACAAGCTTATCTTTATTGTTAACCCCATTTCAGCTGACCACATAGAAAACCAGTACACATGTGTGACAGAATGTACCCCTGTGTCAATGCCATTCACACTATTGTAATAATCTTTCTAAAAAGTCTGTTCCAAGATATCATTTGAAAACGGATAATTTGTGGTGGTTATTGTCCGGGTAAAATGTGTGGCAACACCATATATGAAGTTTGAATATTTCCCTGTATGATATTAACACATGTTCTAAACCACAGCCCTACCCAAGAAGAAGTTAGCAAATGGATCTGTCCTAACAAAGGAACATGTGCTATGTTCAGTTTGCATTTAAGCAGTAAGCAGAGTCCTTGAGCAAGTAGGGGAGACAAATAAAGCTGAACAGGTGGAAAAAAAGCAGCAGGGAAGACCCATCAATCTTCTCTCTCCTGCTTTTCTTTAAAGGGGGACTGAAACTATAAAAAGAAGGAGCAAACACCCCAAGGCACAACCCCCCACCCCCTCTTTCTGCCTCTTCTTCTTCCCATGACATTCATGGCACCTGAATCAACGAAGGAAGATTCATTGTATTCTGGAAGGAGTTCTGACTTGAGAAGTTTCGTCAGTAAAACTGCTAAAAGCATGTGGTGCAAAGAAATTGCTTTGAATTTAACATAGTTTGTTATTTTAGGCACTAGCTGCATTTTATCTTTATTTTTCTTGTAAACATTTCTGACCTTCATGCCTGATTACTTGTTCACACTTAATATCTCTCTCTTTATAGTTAATAAACTCGCTTTATTGTTTTCTCTATTTAAAGTGTGTGGGAAATGCCATTTGGGATGGCAAGTTCTGTGCATATTTCTACTAAAGAAAAAATAGATTTTATA
This sequence comes from Sternotherus odoratus, assembly GCA_032164245.1. Lineage (NCBI taxonomy): Eukaryota > Metazoa > Chordata > Testudines > Kinosternidae > Sternotherus > Sternotherus odoratus. Next base: position 182,003,064 of record JAVMKO010000002.1, on the reverse strand, counting down.
TAAACTTATATTGTATGAAGAGGGTGGACAGTACAGGACTTGCGGAGAAAAATTGAAGATTGGGAGTGTGTTGGGGCCACCCAGCAGTATAACCAAGACTGGTAAAAGACCAGGTGTGGCTGGTGGCTGCCACACACAGCTGGGAGTGACTTGCATGCTGGCAGTTGTTTGTGAGCAGTCTAGTCTGGAAGCTACAGTAGGGAACTCCAGGTTAGAGGGCAGGGTGACACAACTATTTATTAGTCTGGATTGTATGCTTGTATGTCACAACATCAGTATCAGAAAATGGTTGATCTCTTGCAATGAACACTTATTTTCTGTTTCCAAGGAGGAAAATGTATGTAACAAAAGAAATTGTGGATATTTTCCGGGTAATAAAGTTCCATCTTCATAGGTTAGCATAAATTTCGATAATAGGTTGTTTTCCTTGAAGGAGCTTTCACTTGAACTCTGCATTTTAATCTAAATTTATAAGCAATTGCAACTGCCCATGGAAATTCCAGATTTAGGATGGGCTCCAAAAGATTCTTCTACCATTCTCAAGCAAGTATTAGGCCACTTCTTTTGCTATTTCTTGTAAAATGTTGTGTGTTTTTCAACTCATTTGTCATTTTAATACTGTTCAGAGAAAAAGTACTTTGCTTTTCAGGGACTTGCATGAGTTCATAAATTGAGTTTGGTGCAATTCACACAGACCCTGTGAAGGGGTGTACCTGGCCCTTTGAGATTGCCTGCTGGAGGCCCCACAGCCCTACTATACCCTTCCCCAGGAAAGGAGCAGTGAAGGTGAGTCCTTCAGGCCTGCCTAAAAAGGCTGCAGGGAAGCAGCCAATCAGAGCTTACCAGGTTCAGTAAAAGGCACTGCAGTGACTGAGCAGGTCAGTTCCTGGATGGGACCAGAGGGGTAATGAAAGGGGCTCTGCTCTGGCCAGAGGAATTCAGTGAGCTGATTTACTGGCCCTGGGAATGAGAAGACCTGACACCCATAACCCTAAGGTAAGAGGGTAAAGGAAAGAGGCTACATGGGAAAAGGCATAGGGAATAGCAGCAGTGAGATGGAGGTAGTGCAAATTCATATCGGGTGCCTTCTGTGTTGCTGTGTGTAAGGTCCCTGGGTTCAGACTCAAAGTAGTGGCCAGGGTGTCCCCACCTCCCAGTGCTGGAGTGGCCTAAGCCCTGGAAAGGGGACATGGATACTTTGAAAAGCCCAAGAAAAGGGGCTAGACTTAAAGGACCCGAAGATGGGGCTGAAGATCCTGGTGGAGGTAGATAGTTTTGTTGGAACCTTTTGCTACCCTGGAAGGGGTTCATCCATTTAATTGTGTGACTTGGCTGGAAGGCTGAGCCACTGAAGATCTACCAAGCAAGTCAACAGCCAAATGGAGTGCCAGGAGAAAAAAAGATAGCAGCACCACACCGAAATACAGGAGGCATTCCCGAGTGGTGAGAGACCCCTGTCACACCCCCTGGTTAAATTCAGGAGGTTTAAGTTCCAGAAGGCACCTGATATGAATTTGCACACCAGTAGCATCTCTCTGCATGGATCAGTGTCAGCACTTGAAACTTTAGTCCATATCATTTATGGTCCTGATTTACACACACACACCCTCTAGTGGGTTAAAAAGGACAATATTTGCACTAATTTGCATAACATGGTAATCCTGAAGGGAATTTTTTCTTCAGTGGTGGGCAGGAGGCAGTCCTCTTTCCCAGTGTTTCAGGGGAAGGTAACAATAACTATCTTTCTAGCTGTTCCAATTGGAGAAGGTTACATGGGAGAGGTTTAGAATCTTCACATCTCTCAGATGTTTTGGCTCTACCCCCTCCCTGCATAGCCTTCCTCAATTTCAGGCTGTGCTTTCTGTCTACAGGTCTCCCGTGACAGTGGGAGCTGTCACTGCAAACTTCTCTTTAGGTATATTTGCTGCCATTGGGGACCATAGCTTGTGTTCCATAGGCAGAGAATTGACTGTGATTATAGGCAAGATTATGCGTGAAAAGACTTTGCATGGGGAAATGTCCACAGGTAAATGTGGAGTTTGTCTTTCAGTTTGGGTCATGCTTGTCCATTGGTGGTCTGTGGTAATCACAAATTGTGAGTGTCAAACCTCAAGAGGCTGTACGTGTGGAGCTCAGCAACATTTTTTGTTGTTGTTAGGGTGTTCGTTTAATGCAAAAAAAAAATTTTCAGCAAAAGATGCAGATTTGGTGACACCAAAACATTTTTCAAATTGAATTTTGCTGATTGTTTTGATTTAACCCTTTGCACAAAAAATAAAAATGCATCATTTTTGACATTTTTAAACAAAACATTTCAGTCTTTTGGTTCAATATGACTTATTCAAAATTTCCATTTAGATTTTAAAAATAAACATTTTAAAGGGTCAAAATTGAAGTGAAACATTTTGATTTTGTTCAAATGTTCATTTGACCCCAAATGTTTTCTTTAACTTCAATTCACCAAAAATTTCAAATAACTTTGTTACAGGTTCAACCCAAAAAAAACATTTTTTCTTATTTTTCAGAATTGCCAGTGAACCAAAAAATCAGTTATTTATTCAGCTCTATTAGTCTCTCCATTTGTGCAGGGTCTTGATCTTGGGCTCTAGGTTTAGTCTTCATTTACACACACACACACACACACACACACACACACACACACACACACACACACACACACACACACATAATATATAAAATAAAACACGGTGAACCTGTTGATGCATGCAAGTAATTGAAAGTGCATATGGAAAAATAGGCTTTATGCATGAAAATTCTATCACTTGGGCACACAGCTATTAGGGGACTAATTCAAACACCAGTGAAGTCAACAGAAGACTAAGTTCACCAAAAGTATACATGCAGGTGTACACACATGCAAAATTACATGAACACAAGTAGATTATTTCTGTTGTTCCAGATACTTATCTATAACCAGTTTTCAACCTTTCTTTTGAGGAATGCGCTGGAGCTCTTATGTGAGCCACATTTTTATTTTTCTGGCACTATTTCAGTAGTTTTACAGCCAAAGAAAATTGCAGTAATTTATTTATATTTTTAAATAACATCCAAACCTTTTCAGTTTGCCCATCATTGTGACTAATGCATTAATTTTATTTGTTTTATTGAATCAAACTTATGTTTAGAAACCACAGCATTTGGGCAGCATTTAAATAATAAATATACTAAGTCTCTGAAACAGAGACAGGTGCCATTTTCTGCTCTTTGTCAAACTTTGAAGTCATTGCAGATGAAGAAGCTGAGAGGAACCATAGCAGTAGTAGTCCCAATGGGCTGCAATGAAAGAACAAATATCAGCAATACTCGGTGTCATTTTTTTGGCTCCTTATTATGAAGAAAAAAACCTATTAAGATTTAAAGTAAAATGGCATTGTCATGATATAATATCAGTCTGATTTCCCTGTTTGGTTTATAAGTATACTAGATCTCAGCATTTTCATTGTTTTGGGGTGGGTTTTTCAATTATTTATTTTACAGACCAGAAGGGGTCACTTAGCTTTCTGAAAGTCAAGTTGTATTGTTGTTGTTTAATTTAATTATAGTGGCACCTGTCAGCACCCCTAAGATGATAGCTTGCTGGTGTTTCCAAACTAATTTCCAAGATTTATAACTTACCTATACTGCAAAATCTGGTTCCAGGTCTGGATTTTGGATACAACAAAGTCAGGAGATCTTATGATTTAGAGCTTCGAAATTTGATCCTTTATAAATATAGGAACCATTTGCAAAATTTGGAGCTGGAGCTATGTTCAGAATGTAATCATTCCCAATGTTCAAGGATGTTCATTCTGTGCACGAAGACTTAGGGGAATCATGATTTTAATTATGAATTATTTTTAATGCATTGCAGTCAATCATTTTTGTAACTGGGCATTTTTAAAGCTACAACTTAAAATAAATGCAAACTGGAATTTGATAACAAAAATGATATTTACTATATATATATATTGAAGTCATTAGATTGGAGGCATTTTGCAATTTTTCAAACTAGACTACCTCAAAAAAAGCTCATTCTGGTTTTTCCATTCTCTAATGGAGCAACTGCAAAGCATTGTATCATAGTGAGGTGTGATCATTGTGCAGTATTTAGGATTTGAAACTTCCTTGAAAGTCACTTAGACCAAAAAAACCCTCATCTTTCTCGCATATAGCAAAAGACCTAAAATAGTCCCCGACTGACAAAACTTAGTCACTGAGGAGCTCTGGCAGTGTAAAGGGATCTTTCTATTTATGAGAATCAGGCCTCAGACCTTAGAGCTTATGGACTGGCCTTGCAGGTAATATGCAGTTGGCTTTTCCTCAAATCTATTGCTTGCCAAGCTAGTCTATAATCCTTAATAATGCCTTTGCTGTAGTATCTTGGTGCCCCTGAAAGTTTGGAGGAAGAACTACCATGCTATGTTCCCAGCCATCTCTTCTGGCAGGTGGGGGAGAAGGGGAGTGACCATTGTCCCATCCCCTCTCTATGCCCTTTGGAAAGAATGAGCCAGCAGCTGGTGACAAATTCCAGATTGAAATTTTAAAATTCAGGATGCCATATATAACATAACAACTCAGCATCTTTATTTCTGAAAGTGGTTGTGTATCCTGTCATCTGCAAAGCTTCGTCCTCATTCCAGTCACAGCTCTGTAATGCCTTCAGTGCTGCTCTGTTCATGATTCTCAGAATCTCATGTCAGAAAATCTGTGCTTCTCTAAAATGATCATAAGTATAGTATATACCCTTCTGGGGGGGGTTTCTGGGAGAGAAGGGAGAACAGGGGGGGATTGGGTTTTACTGCAATTCAGTTATATCTCCAAGACATGCCTGTGGTTATTGAATTTCAGGGCTCTAGAGCTTCCTTATTAAATGATTTAGCAATATTATCATCATGAAAGGTTTATAGGAATAACCTTTTGGTAGATCACAACATGCATAAGAATATCTATTTTAGAACATATTGCAACCATTTTTGCTGCCTGTGTGGACATGGTCTAATGGTCCAGAAGTTGTAACTTCATTAAACAACTGAGATTTATAACAGAAGAGGGAGCAAGAGAAAATATAATCCTTTTACACATTTATTAAAGAAATATTCTCTGCTTTGTCTGATTAAGGTTGGAGACTTCCAGTTTGTAGGAAGTGAAAGAAAGAAGGAGGAATAGCTGCCAGGAATAGCCCCATTAAACGGATGGGGGAGGGGAAAACCACTCATAGCAGCCAAAGGGACAGATACCTTAGAGTGGCCTTTGAAGTATGTTGGAAGGGAAATTGTATTACAGAGCTCTGCAACTACAGAAACGAATCAGGATAGGACCCCTTCTTTTCAGCAATCTGGAAAAGAAGAGAGTCGATAATTCTCTCTTACCCTAGCTATAGGCAGATAATATGATGCAGTTAGAAGGCTGGTAAGAAATTCCTTCTTCCCAGATTCATTTCTCTTTTCCTCCTTACCTCAGAGCTGAGGTGATTCAGTTTCTTCCTTGTTTCTGTTTCTCACCCTCAGCTCTCTTCCATGCTACCTTGGATTACCCCTCTTCACATCCCCATATTAATAAATATGATAGTTTTGCTATATTAATAAATATTGAAAGTTTTTTTAACGAAGGATAAGATAATCTGAATTTAAATGAGTGACACAGTAAGTTTCAAGGACACAAGAACTTTCTTCTCTGCAGCCTGTCTGGACAAGATTTATGTCCGTATGTAACCTGCATACCTTTATGTTGCAGCATTTCATGTTTAAGGCCAAAGAATAAGCAAGAAGCAGGCGCGAAGGAGACACAGATTGGTGTGTGTGTCTCTGCATACATGCAAAGAGGATACCAAGGAAAGTCAGCAAGAAAGCCCCAGAATCATCCAGAACTAGAGTGGTAATTACTAGATATGCTGAATAGCTGTTTTTGAAGCTGTGTAAAAAGTTTCCATTTAGGGCAAACAATCTTGCAGGTCCCACATATATTCACAGTCTGAGAGCTGAGCATATCAAAGATTGGGAGTGTATGGGTGGCGGGGGAGGAGGAGGGAAGGTGGCTATAAGGATAAATACGGGTTCAAGAGATGTCTTCTGTCAGGGTTGGAGTCCAAGACCTCTACCATTCTGGATACAGGTGAGTGTTGTTCTTCCTTTACTTACTAGGGAAGTCCTCAGTTAGAGTAACATATGGTCCATTGCAGTGTAATCTATGGATCTAGGAGAGGAGTGTCATGGTCTCTGAGTAGTTTGCCTCTTCTGAGACTCATTTGCATGCTCCCAAGTATACCCCTTTCAAGTGGCAGGCCCAACCTGGAACCCAACAATTTTCCTACTATGTGTATGGGTTACACTTCCCTGGTTATCAGCTGTGATACCTAACAGGCACCATAGGCCTTGATTTTGCAAGAGTTTCTGTCTGGAATCCACAGACACTAATAATATGCAGTGACACAGAAGCAGCATTTTGGCAGCAAAACTATTTTGCCAAAAATACAGTGAAAAATGGATTTAAAACAATAGAGACCTACACACAAACTCTTTTACTTGGGTTTGGCAGTCCCCTAGGAGCACGTTTCTTAGCCTTGGTGACTCCTGTCTCTAGGGCAGGGGATCTCAAACTGGGGGTTGTGAGCCCTCAGGGGGTTGCAAGGTTATTATGTGGAAGGTCATGCACTGTCTGCCTCCACCCCAAAACCTCATTTCACCTCCATCGTTTATAACAGTGTTAAATATTAAAAAAAAATTGTTTTTAATTTATAAGGGGTGCGCATACTCATAGGCTTGCTGTGTGAAAGGGGTCACCAAGCAAACATTTGAGAACCACTGCTCTAGTCTAGGGGACAAGTTACAACCTTCTTGGTGCAGGCCCCTGACTCTTATGACTATCAGTTTGCATTATCTGATAACTATTTCTCTCACTCCCTTTCTGTAGGGTGGATCATCTCACAGATCAGTGTTTTATGATCTCTAGATTCTCAGCCTTGGCAAACTAGCTATGTAATCAGGATTGGATCCTTATCTAGGCAATCATCTTGCTTGGTTTCTTTAACTCCTTTTGATCTAACTCCACAGCAAGTGAACCACACAGAAGCATGAACAATATTCATACAAAATACTATAGCTATTAACCAGTTCTTCACAGGGTGCATTTGTTACCGTTAGAAGTAGAGGCTGTGAAGGCTGTGAAGGCTGTGAAATTTGCATTTATCTATTAGCTAACTGCTTTTAAATTGGGAATTTGTTTCAGTTAAAAAGAGAACAAAGAGGCAGAAGTTACTGAAGGTTTGTAGTTATGTGGTTTTGCGAGTGTATGGGGGAAAAATACTGCCCTATAGATAGGGAGCCCTGTAGAAACCAAGGCAAATGTTTATTTATATGCTGAACTCAATACCGTATCACTTTGGATACAGGATACGGATTTTCTTTATCACCAAAAACCAAGGAGACCTGTCACCTATTAACTCCAGGACTGCTATGCTGCTAGCAGGGGGGATCCCTGGACTTTTGTTTGATGACAAGTCTAAAGTGTTTGGTAAAAAGAACTTGAAATGCTGCCATCCTTGTCAAGTTCTGAAGAGAAACTAGGTCATACACATTACCAGTTAAGGCCATCCAACAGAGGCTGAGACACCATCTCTCAGAAGTGACAGAGTCCTGTGGCACCTTAAAGACTAACAAAAGTATTGAAGCATAAGATTTCGTGGGGTAATACCCACTTTGTTGGATGCATGCAGTCATCTCTCAGAGACAAGCAGAGGAGGATGTGTTTATACATATGTGCTACAAAGTGTAGAAGAGTTAATTATATGTTACACTTAGCCATGTACAACAGCAGCAAGGTGATGGAAGTCAAAATTGTGGGGGACTTTCTCTCTGAAGCTGCCTGGGAGCTGTTTGTGAAGCATAGGGAGATACCAGTATTTATTATCTGTACCTCTGTGTATCTGATTACTATCATACACAGGTTCAAAGAGTTAACATAGTCCGTTGGGAATGTGTTACATATTTGCAGGAAGGAAAACAATGGTTCTACATAGCCCAAACAATGCAGGCATCAAGATCTGTTCAGTCCAACTCCAAAGTGGAGGCACAAATGCTCCCAGTGTAGGACAGAACCAGGTCCCTAGTAGGGCCAGGGCCGGTGACAGGGGGGTACTACGGGTACAGCTGTACCGGGCCCCCCGACTTTAGGGGGGCCCCGGTACACAGTTGTACCCGTTGTCATCCCCCCTTGTCGCCGGACCTGGAGAGTGGGGAAGGGGCGGGGAGGCGGCGCAGCTCCCTCCGGACGAGCGCGCATGTCCCCGGCAGGCGCAGTGAGCCCGGCCGGCGGCAGCGGCGCAGTCTGGGGGAGAAAGGGCGGGGGAGGAGGGAACAGCAAGGGCGGCTCACGCTGCTCCCGGGCTCTCACTCCCGCTGCCGCCAGCTGTCAGCTGGGGGGGAGCGCCGGCTGGGCTGGGGGGGGAAGGCCGGCTTCCTCCCCCAGCCGCTGTCAGCTGGGGGGGGGGGAGTGCCGGCTGGGCTGGGGGCCCCCCAGCTGCTGTCGGCTGGGCTGGGGGGGGGGCGGCTGGGCTGAGGGGGGCCCCCAAACTATCAGAGTAGGGGGCCCCCAAATTTCTGTCGCCTGCCCTGAGTAGGGCAATGAAGAAACCACCTGTCATGTACACAGAGGACTTGAGAAGGGAAAAACCCCAGGAAGGGAAAAGATGCTAGAAATGGTTGTTGAAAGAAGACTGCCTCTCATGGGGAGAGGAGATCAGAACCAGCAGAGAACGCTGGGTGGGATAAAAAGGATCTTGGACTCCCTGGAATGATGGTGACAAACACCCAAAGAGCTCTCAGGAGGTATTAGAAGAATGAGGCAGAGTCTTGCGTGCAGGTGTTCATTGTTTTATTTCCATAGATCTGCACGTCATTAGTGCTTGGTCTATGAAGAAAGGGTGTTACAAAGGAATTTCTCAAGTCTGTGGCCCCTGCTTTAACTGTCAAATAGTCCTCAGAGTCAAACTGTCCGTAAAGGTGGAGCTCTCAGGAAGACTTTTATGAGCAATTGGGGACCCTAGGGGAGGGTGGTCAGCACAGATCTTGTGGCCTAGGGCAGCAGGACCATGAAGTCTCACATCTCAAGAAACAGTACAAGACAGTTGTCTGTACCCTATGAGTGTGCCTGAGAAGCCAGACTAAAGGACACTGCTTGGAAACCAATTCAATCCAATAAGCTTTAAAACACAGGTTTGGGTCTAATTCTGCAGCGTGGTGAGCATCCTTAAGGGAGAGCTCACTCAGGGCTGCAAAGTTGTTCTTAACACTTACATTCAAGATTTTGCATACAATAGATGCAACTGTGGGTAATGTTTTCTGAAAAATTCTGTAAAGATGGAACTCTGGCATGTCTTTCCGCAATGAATTAAACTGAGGATCAGGAAATGAGAGGTAACAGTTATAATTAACAGCACCCCATAACACGTACTCTTCCTCCATTCTATTCTTTTAGAGCTGCATTTTATATCTACATTTTTATCTCTGGAACACGAAAAATCTTGAGATTTCGGAGGCAAGTTTGAGGAAACAAAAGTTTGAAACTCAGGTCTAATCCTAAGGTTGAGTATGTATGAGCAGGGCAGGCGACAGAAATTTGGTGCCCCCCTACTCTGATAGTTTGGGGGCCCCCCAGCCCAGCCGACAGCAGCTGCCCCCCCCCCAGCCCTGCCGGCGCTCCCCCTCCAGCTGACAGCGGCTGGGGGAGGAAGCCGGCCTCCCCCCCCCAGCCCAGCCGGCGCTCCCCCCCAGCTGACAGCTGGCAGCAGCGGGAGCGAGAGCCCGGGAGTGGCGTGAGCCGCCCTTGCTGTTCACCCCCTCCCCCCCCACCCTTTCTCCCCCGGACTGCGCCGCTGCCGCCGGCCGGGCTCACTGCTCCTGCCGGGGACACGTGCGCTCGTCTGGAGGGAGCCGCGCCGCCTCCCCACCCCTTCCCCGCTCTCCAGGTCCGGCGACAAGGGGGGACGACAATGGGTACAGCTGTGTACCGGGGCCCCCCTAAAGTCGGGGGGCCCGGTACAGCTGTACCCGTAGTACCCCCCTGTCGCCAGCCCTGTGTATGAGATGGCATCACTGTACCTGCTTCCCTTCCCTTTTCATCTGACAGCAGTGTTGAATCTACCGCATCATAGATAGAAGATAAAATTAAAATCAACCTGATGAAAAAGTAAAGAACTAGGATGAGAAGAAAGGAATAGGAAACGGGATGGCAAAGAGTGGTGAAAAGCTTGAAGTCTTTAAATTGTCTCTCCAAATATTTGCCCCCATGTCTGCTTTCACTGTAGATAAAAGGTGTTGCCCTATTTTTTACAGAAACGTACAAACAAAGAAATATAGGAAGAAAGACATCTTGTGCTGATGAAACCAGGTATATATTATGCTGATAGTGCATGAAGCCCAAGAACTCTTAAAATAAATGGTTTACTAAAAATATGTCCAAGAAGAGCCTTTTTAAAAATTAATATTGCTTTTTGTCAGTCTAGGTAATTCATGCAACTGTGTGTATATAAAGAAGATCCCAGGAATGATGATCCTATTCATATTTCTCATTTACAGAAAAATACCTCACATTTAAGATTTTACGTTAAAAATGGTTTGATTTAAACCTTTTTACATAGATGAGAAAATTGTTCATCTCTACAGGATCAGAGTTCTTTCATGCAATTAAAAAGATACATCTTGCAAGATCATCACATTGAAGTAATATGTGTCCAAATAACACACAGACACTATCCAATTACCTTAACTGTGTATTTCAGATATGTGCTTTAAAATATATGTTCTTCACTTAGCAGTTGGGCTTATTTTGTAGTTCCAGCTTTACCGTTATAGTTTTTAAGAGAAGTCACTGCCATTTAATATCTGCACCTTTAACATTATGAGTGAAATCCTGGCCTTGATAAAGAAAAGAGGAGTTTTGCCCTTGACTTCAGTGCATCAGGATTTCACCATATATAATTATCTTAGGGTTGCACACTGGGAAACATACAGTGGGTACATTAAAAAAGTTTATTCAAATTTTAGAAATAGTGAAGGTCTCAAATAATCACTACGGGAACTGTTTCTAGAATCAATAATACCTTTAGTATTGGAATGAACTTTTAAGGAGTTGATCCAAAGCCCATTGTCATCTATGTTTTAGATGAGGCCCTAGGTGATCCCAATGTATGTCTGTGTTTTATATCTATATATTACACCTAGCCTATGTTAAAGAACATTACAGTTTAAATTTCAAGCATTGGTTTCCAGAACATTCTGTGTTTCAACACTTGGGATGTTGCATATAGGTAGATCGATGGGATAGTAAGCAGGTTAATCAGTTTAACTGAGAAGCTAGAGAACTGGCAGGTTAAAGGGGAGGCTAAGAGAAAGCAGGAACTTTCTGAAATAAGGGCAAGTGGTCTGTCACAAGAAGTCAGGAATTCAGGGAGAGGATGATCACTATTGCTGTTGCAGACATGATATGTCAGGCACAGAAATAGTCAATGTAGATGTTTTTAGATAATTTTGAAAGCTTCTCCTGCAAAATACAGGATATTTTAATTAGAACTATACATCCAATCAGCTTTGACATATTTTCTCCAACGTCTGGGCTGGCCTTTTCCATGACCACACCATATTTTTTCCTGTAATTCGCTATCACAGGCTCCTAGTCCTAGTAATGAATAAGCAGCTCCTTGAGCAGGGATCTGTCTTTTTAATTTGTCTGTAGAGCATCATACACCAATGGTACTAGAGAACTGATAAATACTCCTATTAGTAAACTGTTGGACAAATTCAATCAGTGACCTGAAAGAATCTGTGGAGGGAGGTTCTTTGGAGCAGTGAGTTCTTTGTTGCATTGAGGGTTCAAAAACAAGGATGCTCTTATGGTTAAGTTTGGGGTTTAATGTCTAGCGCTGCCACAGATTTGTGGCCTTGGACAAATTATTTAGTCATGCTGTGCCTCAGATCCCCAACAGTGGGGTGGCCACTGTTCTGTACCTGTGGAGTATAGTGAGGATAAAATCACTGATGTTTGTGAAGAGGGGCCATCTACCTACAACAGGTATATGGAACTGCCCTTTTAGCCTGCCGAGAGGAAAGCAGGAATCGCTTGTGCATGAATGCATTTAAATTCTCATGAATGTGTTTTTCCCCTTAAATAGATTCATTAGAGTAAGAATGCTGTTTTTCCAGTAGAAATTATATTCTTATTACATATACCGCTTATCTGATTTGTTTTTGAAAGTTCATTCAAGGAAAAGCCTCCCTCATACCTCACTGAACAGTGGTTCCTTTCTCTACTGTATGCTTCTTTCATTCAAGCATGGACTTCTGTTTAGTAATGTGCCATGAAAGGCATATTACCAATGAAGAGCGAGGTTTTTCATTTTACTGTCCTATATTATGACATGCACTTCCCACTTCCATGTGTTTGTGCAATTCTCCTGATAAACTCATACTTCTGCCAGAGAAGAGCAGTTTATGAAGTCTTCCATTTAAGCAATTGTAGTTTTATTGTGTATTCTCCATTGTTTTGGTATCATAAAGTGTATTTATAGTGTATCTTAAATTGATGTTAATTGCAGAAGTGCTTCCAGGTGGCTTTGGCACCCTATGTGCTGTCTGAAAAAAGGTCTTCTTTTATAGTTTACTACAAGACATTTTCTATATGGAGTGGGAAAGCTGTTTTCGTACTAGACCTTTATAGCCTCTTGACCTTGGTAGTATTTAGATGATACCATTAGGACATTAAAGTGTGACAAATTCTTTCCTTATTTTACCTGACCTAGCAATAACCCCAATATACACCAAAACACGAATTTAATCGGGTTGCAGTATTTTCCTCTGTCAGGATGGCATGTGACAGCCTTGATTGTGAAGAAAGCCTGTAATTCATGTAAGGTAGTGAAGAGCACTACGAAATATTGTGATTGTAGAACAAACCCTGAACTATGAGGGAAGTTAAAATGTAACACTTCTGATATCAGTGCATTCTGACTGTCATTCAGTGATATTACGTCTAGCATTAATGAAGCCCTGGAAATGATTAACTTGTAATCAAGAAAAAGATACTTAAAGTGCTAGAGAGAGCTACCCACAAATGCCATGAAGTGCATCCATCTTCAGAAAGAAGAATTCTGTTTTATTCCTATTCTCCAAGCAGCATCTCCTATTCATCTAGCTTATTTTGATAGTGAAAGAGTTTATTTCTCTTCTCATGCTTAGAGTAGTTCCTTCATTCATGAAGCTGACCTATTAATGACTTCCCAGGAGCTTACTCCGTATTCAACCTAGCAATTTAATGACATTACTAATGTAAAAATGAATCTCAGAGGTCAAGAATCAGGTTAAGTCTCTCTAGTTCCGACTGGAGTATGTTACGTTAACCCTCTCTGTTTGTGATAGAGAGGGAATGAAAAGAGTGTTGGTAGTTAATCTTCAGCTCCTGAATATGCTGGTTCCAAAGAAAATACATAGATTTAAGAATGAGTTTCTTCAATATATGCTGGAAGAAATGATATTGCAAGGCAGTGAACTGAAGATGCTGTGATCAGAACTGCACTGCAAATTCATTTTGTGTGAAATCTAGCAACACACTGTGTCCATTAATTAATGAAAGTTTAACCAAGGCTGAGTTATAGTGGCTCTCTTATGCAAGTCAACATGACAGTCACACATCTACCAAATGAACTCATTATGGGCAGTGAATGAATAACTAATGAATTTGCAATTGAGGAGCACTTATAGTAAAACACAACCTATAGAAAAATACTCAAGTAAAGCCCAGCAGAGAATTTACTCCAAATGCTAATGATATGACAAAGCCCAAGCAGGCTAACAAGGGAAGTACCATGTTCACTTCTTGAGAGACAATAGTGTAACAAAAACAACCCCTTCCCACCCCCCAAAAAGGCTCCAGTGGAGTTGCTTGATATGTGAACAAAAACAGGAAAAGAATGCACCATCGTTTCCTTTATTTTCTAAAATCTGAGAAGGTTGGGAAAGGGAGAATATGCTGTAAGATAGAGAAAGTACATGTCAGCTGTAATACCTGATCTCACAGCAGAATAAACTGAAGTAGAAGATCTCTGGCATTATTTTTAAAGGTCAGAGTTTAACACTAGATGCCCAATGAGGCCCTCGATACTTGTACTTGTTTAGAGTGGCTGACACAAAAATTAGGATGAAGGAATCCACTTCTCCCACCTGTGCTATTGCCAGGATTAAAGTGCTAGTTTTCCTTTAATATGAAATAATGAGTAAATATTGAGTCCAAGCATTCAGGTCTGTCAGTAATATAATAATGGATCTCTCAAAGAGGCAGAATAACATATACTTGAGATATGTGGATTCATCAAAATCAAAAAGGGCATCAACTGATTTTGAATAAGGAAAATAAGAGAAGAGAGATTTAAAATATATTCCTAGGCAAAAGCCATAATTAATTCTGAATTAAGGTTGCACAAACTGGGTATCCCACCAAATAAGCCATTAAATAACTCAATACTCCATCTCCAACTACTTTCCAGACACCAGTTCCATCTCCTCTACCTCCCTTGCCCCATCACAGCCCAGATATCACCCACCTTCAGTGAGTCCAGCTGGCCCCTCACCAGCAGCTAACCCACTTCAAAGCTCCCTATATTTTGGAGGGGTGGGATGTTGGGTTTGTGAATATAGCCAACTCATTGTACTTTAATCTCTGAGTGCATTCTTTATGATCCAGAAAATCCAAAAATCAAGTATCTTTACAACCACTGAGAGAAAAGGAGTTTGTTCACGTGCTTGCTTGCTTGCTTAGTGGTCCAAGAATGTAAATCACCAATTTTCATATAGATTAAGAAGAAAATATGTATGGGGCAGCAAGATTACAGAATGTAACTGCATGAAAAGTTCACTCTTCTCTTCAGTATCCTGCGGATTTTCAACGGCGCTCATGGGCATAGATACCAAATCCTATTGAACTTCAATGGAATTTGAGAACCTTAATTATTATTATTATCATTTTTTTTATTTTTGTCTTGACCAGGACCCCATTGGGTTAGTCTCTGTGCAAACACAGAACAAAGAGACAATTCCTTTCCCCAAAACTGTGTAGTCTAAGACCAGAGACAGCAGTTGGATAGAGACATACAGAGGGGGAAGTACAAGGAAACAATGAGAAAATACTAATCAACAGGATGGCCAATGGTCTCAGAACACCAATACCTTTGTCAAGTTTTGTGTAGGCATTATGATAAAGGAAAGTTTTAAGGAAGGTTTTCAAAGAGGATGTAGCTAAATATTCTGGAGATGTCATAAAGAGAAACCAACATTTCAGTTTGGAGATAATGATCGGGGCCTGGAGGAAAGGTGAGTTGTCAGCACAGAGTCAGTAGTTCAATTTGTATTTCTGGGAGAGATTACCCAGAAATAAAGTGTAGAGGAAAAAGAGAAGGGACCAAAGAAAGAGGTTTGCTTAATGCTCCCTCCAAAAAGCAGTTGGATGAGGAAGCTCTCCAAAGAATATACTCAAGGACCAATTATAGAGCTATAAGAACTTGGAGAGGATATAGTCATAGGAGTCAAGGTAAGATAAATTTTAAAGAAGAAGAGTATGGTCAGCTAAGCTGAAGGCAACTGTCAGATCAATAAGGATGAGGATGGAAGTACTGGTTCTGAGCTGTGACCAGAAAGAGATAATTAAAGACTTATGCAAGAGTGATTTCAGTGACGTACAAGTGGCAGAAGCTGGACTGGAGACAGTCTAGGCTAGAATTGGAGGAGAGAAACTCCAGACAAAAATTGTAAACAGTGCCTTCTATGAGCTTAGCGATGAAGAGTGAAGAGAGATGAGGTGGTAATTGGAGAGGTAGGTGGGGTAAAGATACGTTTTTTAAGATGAAGAAGATTAACACGTGTGTATTGCTAGGGAAAAGAGACAGAAGAAAGTGATTAAGGCTATGTCTACCATACAGAGCTTTTAGTGACACAGCTGTCATTATGTGCCATGCCACTAAAAGTTGTGCAATGTAGCCACTGTTTGTTGGCTCTCCTGCTGACAAAAACCTTCCACTTGTGATAAACAAGATTAGCTTTGTTGGTAGCAGAGTGCTCCTGCCATCAATGCACTGTTCACACTGGCGCTTGTCATCAGCAAAACTTTTGTCTTTCATTGTGGGCGTTTTTTAATCATCTCTGCAAGACAAAAGTTTTGTCATTTGATTGCCAGTGTAGACAAAGCCTGAAGGATTGAGAGTATGTGTGAAGCAAATTAGGAGATGGGATGGGATGGGGTCACTGGAAAGACTCAGTGGATTAGAGGAAGAAAGTTAAGAAAATTTCATGTCCATGATAGGAGAAAGGAGGAGAGAATTGTAGGAGAGAAAAGAAAAAAGGGGCAGTAAGCTAAGGAGAGAGGGAAGATAATATACAGTATTTTGCTAGTTTTCTCTTGAAATAAATTGGTGGTATCCTGTGTGGAGAGAGAATTGGAGCCAGGAGAAGGGCAGAGTTTGAGGAGAGAGTCAAATGTAGCAAAGAAGCAGCTGGGATTGCAGGCAAGGGATTCAGTTAAATTGGAGAAAGAGAGATGTTTAGCTAGAAAGATAACAGGACTCGAAGAGGAGAGAACAAATTTACAGGGTCATCTGGAAATCTCAGCCTAAAGCTTTATACTCCTATGAGCATTTCTTAACTGTCTTGTTTTTATGTGATTTTTTCTATATCGATTCAAACAAATTATTTATTTCTATTGATATTTTAAAGTTCTGTGGGGCAGAAATCTTTTGATTCCCCTCCCCCCTCCTCTCTCATCGTTGTCAGGTGCAGAGATACTGCCCATTCTCTATACGTGCTTCAGAAGAAAGTGCTGCTGGCTGTGGTATTTCCTATAAGAGAATCCATTACCTTATTATACCAGGTCAATAGCCCTAAGGAATCCCATAGACCCCCAACTGGAGGAAGTGGTTCACTTTAATACTGTTTCAGTTGCACTTCATACACTGGAGTCAAAGGTCGATTTGCCCCCCCCCCCCATCTTGTAAAACAGGAGGCTTCATCTGAAACTAACAATGAAAACTATAAACTGTGAGTATGCAGCAAGACTCCATACAAGTGGAGTAGAAAAGCACAAAAGGCTCTTCAGCTGCTTTAGTTATTGAAAAGCTTTTGCTGAACAGAGAGGCTGTAAGTTTGGAAAATGCTGGGAAAAATAAAAATCCTCCAAAGTTCTTAGTCTTAAAGAGGATCCGACTTCTCAGTGGTCCCCAGAAAACATTCTGAATCTAACTGAAACAATATTAAAGTTTACTTTGATACTGTGCACCACCAATAAGAATATGTAGTTCACACTTTGCCTGTGATGCCACAAATAAATGGTATGCCAAGACCCTCAAGAAAGAGTATGTTTGCACTGAATTCATAATTCCCTCAGACTCGCTGTCTTGTAACAGACACAGAAGTTTGCAAATACTTAGAAAAGTTACATCCAAAAGAACTACATTAAAAGAATATTAAGCTTGCAAAGTTGATCACACAAAACTTAGGAAATACCAGAATTATGGTATTTTCTGGATATCTAAGGCCTAAAGAAATTCAAACTATGTGCAAGCCCCCATTTTGTGGGGCTAGCCACAATTTTGGTTGCCACCAAAATTGAACTGAAGACTTCAAGAGTGAAACACATAAATCTCTCCTGCTTAAATTGGGGGGGAGGGGGGAACAATAGCTCAGTGGTTTGCGCATTGGCCTGCTAAACCCAGGACTTTGAATTCAATCCTCAAGGGGCCCATTTAGGGATCTGGGACCAAAAAAATAAATCTGTCATGGGACAGTACTTGGTCCTGCTAGTGTAGGCAGGGGACTGGACTTAATGACCTTTCAAGGTCCTTTCAGCTGTATGAGATTGGTATATCTCCATATATTTCTATTTCTTAGAGCCAGGTGACAGCTGTAACAAACCTGAATCCGATGTGGTTTGGGCAGAGAGGGTACGGTGGGGGGGCATGTAATGCACACTGACTAGTGGGTTACTTGTGCAGACTGGTTTGTCATGAAGATGCCATTAATGGATGGAGCATGGTCAGTGCAGATGGAATCTTCTGAGAATTAAGATGCCAAATTTGAACAAGCCTCTTGGCATGTCTTCTTTTCATCCCAGAGTATCTTTGCAGTTCAGCATCGTTATTCATTCCTGTCCATGGCTTGTTCCTCCAAAAGGCTTAGCCCTGTCATAACCTTACGTACAATCTCCTACCATCTAGTTGGTGACTAGGTCAAAATCATCTCAGTTATGTTTGCATAATTTTCTTTGGCACCCTGTGATCTGTTTGTCTTCTGCAATGTCTCAACCATCATAATATTTTTCACTGCAAATTACAAACCCTGATTTCATACTCTACTCTCCTTCTAACCTTTTCATTTGTCCTAAAATCATTCCACTTTACACCTGCAATCTTACAAAGAACTCTCATTTCTACTTCCTCCAGCTTTCTGCTGTCTATTTAATTTAACAAAACTACTTCCAGACCATAAAGTAATACTGTTATTACACTGGTTTGATAAATTTTCCCTTTGGTACCTTGTGCGGACTTAAAACTTGGCCAGATATGGGCAGGGTTTCATGGAGTTTGCAAAAGGCACATCCCAGCACCAGGGATACCAAAAGCATGGAAGTGCTAGAGCTTCTCAATGAAACACTGCAATATTTTTAATGCTAGTGCTAAATAACATATTTTTCCTATCTATTGATAGATCACACCTTGAGGCAGACAACTAGTATGGGAAATGAGACCCCAAACAGTTAAAGTTTAGCAAAGTAAAGCAACTGGAAACAGGATCTTATAATCAGAAGAGTCAGGAAACCTTAATCATAGGCATCACTACCCAACTCTGCCTGTAATTAACAGTGTTCTACTCTGGTTTTCAGCTGCACACTCTTTTTCTTATTTATCCAAAATGAGTCATATATGAATAAAAATAGATTTGCACTCCCAAAGCAGAATTTTGATGAATAAGGGCAGATGCTTCCCTAATTTCCTATGCCAAAAGTCCTATTTTTACAGGCCCTGAACACGTGCAGCTCTCAGTGATTTCAATTGGTTTTTACCAACACTCAGCTGGCATTCAGGATTTGGCCCCAAATATGCACAACTCTCAACAGTCTTCAACAATTTAGAGTGGATTATGAAGAGGCAAAGAGATGTGTGGATTCTCTGAAGCCTCTCTGAGACCATGATGCTGGCTCTGGTCAGGAACAAGGACCCAGAAATCCCCTCTATATGTGGCAGAGGGCCACACAGTGTAGTCACTATATATAGACACTAAATCCATGTAATGCAATGTGTTCACACTCCCTGGTATATGTCAGTCAGCCCTAACACAGATGGTTGAGAATATCAAGACTATGGAATCCACTGCAGGTTCCATTGCATTTGGGGAACTCTGTAGTCCTTCTGCCCTGTGTGAATTTTACCCATTATAGGTGCTATGATATCTTTCTCCCTCAGATCTGTCAACCTACAACACACCAGCTATATAAGTACCATGTATCATTATTATTTATTACTAGTCTAATACTAGGCAAATCTCTGCTTCCCATTTGTGCCTCTGAGACTCTCCGGTGCTCCTGAGCAGAAATTGCCAGTTGTTCTCAACATTAACAAATACTTACTAAGGATCCATCTCCAAATTCATGTTCTCCTCTGACCTACTTTAGGATGTAAACCAACCCTCTCCAGAGGTGTGTACCAAAAGTATTAACCTATTTCAGCTTGTAGAGGGGTGGTATGGCCCCCTGCTGACTGGGAGGGAAATGACCCCTGGCCGGGGCCAGAGGGGGCAGAGCCAGCGCCGGTCAAGCCCCGCCCCCGGAAGGCCGGGGCCCGACCCGGAAGTTCAAAAGCTCGGCCGCCGAGCTCACTCGGGCGGCAGACGCTGGAGAAGCCAGCCGCTCCAGGGCTGGCTTCGGGCAGAGAACCACCGAACCGGCCGCTTCCCCGCTACTGGGAGAAGCCGCCGACGTTGCCGCTTGGCCGCTACCCAGAGGAGCCGCTGGACCTGCCGCCTGGCCACTGCCCGGAGGGCCCGCTGGAGATGCTGCCTGACCGCTACCCAGAGGAGCCACTGGACCCACCGCTTGTCAGGTACCCGGAGGAGCCGCCGACTCAGTCGGCCGCCTATTACCCGGAGGAGCCACCGACAGAGCCTGCCTGCTACCCCGAGGACTTGCCAGACCTGCTGCCTGACAGTGATCTTGAGGAGCCTATGACCCTGGACCCCAGTGAGGACCCCGAGACAGCCCAGGTACCAGGGGAGGTGGAGTCCAGAAGTAACCCGGGAGAAGGCCCCGAGCCAATGTCAGTGTGTTGTGGCCAGGATCCCCACTGACTGAAGCAAGTCTTCCACTGCAAGGGCCCCCGGGCTGGGGCGCAGTGGAAGTGGGTGGGCCTGTGCCCCCCCCCCCCGCCACCCCACTGGTGGGTGGCAGTCTCCCCCTCACACCGACACCTGGTCTATAGGCTCCTGAACTATTGTTCAGCCCCTGCTTAAGGGCCTGAACCCCTGACTCATCATACTTGTTGTTGTTCGCCCTGACTCAGGGCCCAGACTCAGTGAACTCTCGCTCAGCCCTCCCTGAGGGTCTGAGCCCCGACCCGGTGAACTCTTGCTCAGCCCTCCCTGAGGGTCTGAGCCCGGACCCATCGAATTGCTACGCAGCCCCTGCCTGAGGGCCTGCGCCCCAGACTCCTTGGGGTGGTGGTCGCCCCTGCCTCAGGGCTTGGGCCACTGAGCTTCAGCCCAGCCCCTGCTTCAGGGGCTGGCCCCGGGTCGCAACCCACTGCAACTCCTGCCCGGCGTGAGGGCAGGAGCTAGGACCCTGCGGCCCCGCTAATTCCCCTCAGGAGCCGCAAGACAGCACAGAGAGGGCTAGGATTTCCCGCCGGACCGGCGGAAGGGGGCAGAGCCCCAGGTACCCCTCCCTTACACAGCTACACCACAGAATATTCCTACATATAAATTTCAAAGTACAGTAACTACCTTTGCCACCATGAAAAAATCATTTGGACTTAAGCATAATATAAAAATGTTAGAAACATTTTGACATGAAAGCTCAGCACGGCATAATATGACTTGAAAGCTCCTGTAGATGTCTCTCCTTTGTGTACCTTCTCTTTTATCTCTTTCCACCTGGCGAGGTTAGAAGGACCAAATTGACCACCTGGGCTAGCATGGTAAATTTCTCTCTTCACTAACTTAGTCTCACGGTTGGTGTTTATCTGCCAGTTGCCAACCCCATTCTGGAACAATCATTGTAAATTGGTGTTTGTGTTATAGATAGACAGTTCTCCTCATTCTGTGAGTATGTCAGAAAAGCACCATCCCTCATTAATAGCTATAAGGAAGGAGTGGTCTGAGGGTAAGCCTGTTTGCAAAAGCTTATGGGTAGAACCCTATCAAATTCCTGGCCATTAAAAACATGTCACAGACTGTGAAATCTGGTCTCCAATCTTGAAATATGGTCTTTTTGTGAGCTTTTACCCTGTACTATACAGATTTCACAGGAGAGACCAGCGTTTCTCAAATTGGGGGTCCTGATCCAAAAGGGAGTTGCAGGGGGGTTGCCAGGTTATTTTAGGGGTGTCGCAGCATTGTCACCCTTATTTCTGTGCTGCTGCTGGTGAGGCACCACCTTCAGAGCTGGGTGCCTAGCCAACCGCCCGCACTCTCTGATCACCCAGCTCTGATTGCAGCACCCTGCTAGCAGCAGCGCAGAAGTAAAAATGGCAATATCATACCATGACATCCTTACTTCTGTGCTGCTGCTGGCGGTGGCTGTGCCTTCAGAGCTGGGCTCCCAGCCAACAGCCACCACTGTCCAACTGCCCAGCTCTGAAGACAGCGCCGCCGCCAGCAGCTACGCAGAAGTAAGGGTAGCAGTACCGCAACCCCCTCTACAATAACCTTGTGACCCGCTCCCGCACAATTCCCTTTTGGGTCAGGACCTCTACAATTACAACACCGTGAAATGTCATATTTAAATAGCTGAAATCATGAAATGTATGATTTAAAAAATCCTACGTCTGAAATTGACCAAAATGGACCTATTTATGGGCCTGGGTGGGATCCAAGTCCCTAGGCTGCATATTTAGTGCAGAGTTTCTTCCTTTTTTATTGGTAAAGACTCGATTTTGTAGAGGGAAGGAGCACTGCTTTACGTCAGTATTTACTGACACATAATGCTTCGAAGCTGCATATTGTTGTCCTACCTTTCTGTGTGCGTTGTATGTCTTGCCTTAGTTAATAGTTGGTAGTTAAAGTTATGTTGATTTCATCTGTATATGTTCATAGAAGCTTTTATCATGTGTTTATCGCCTCACCTTTTGGGGGGAGGGTCACAAATCTACTTTCATTATATCTTTCAGAAAATTTTATGCTGCTGCCTTGGTGATTTAAAAAACAGCTCCAAAAGCCCTTGGTTTGGTGCTTCTGGGGCCAGTGCCACAGACCTCCTGTGCAGTGGATTTTTGTTTCACAATGATTTTGACATCATCATAATTATGTGATTACATATCCTAGAACTGTGTCATAATTGCATTTTAATTATGCAAGTAGAGGTATTTACACTAAATGGGCAATTAAATCTAATTACACTAATGATGTAAATGTGCAAGATTTAACTAAATTTAATTAAAAAAAGACTTTAGGAAATGTATACAAATAAAATGTATTCAATGGCTATTAAAACTATGTAAGGTATCCACAACTGTAAAGAAACTCTCTCTGTTAAGTATAAAATTGTGACATTAGGCCATAATCCTGCTCTGGGGACATCTCTTTAGTGAGTTCTCCAAGAGGCATTGGGCACCTTGAGTCATCCCTCCCCAAGCTCCTGGGGAGTGTAGCTAGTTTACAGACCTTAATAAGGGTGCTCAGCTAGCTCTGTTGACCAGGTGCTAAAGGAGAAATGTCTATATACAGTAAAACCTCGATTTAACAGACCTCAATTTAACGGACTTCGGATGCAATGGACAAAATTTCTGAGCAAGTCTGATGCATCCCAAATCCATTTCTTGCGGGCTGGCTGCCGGCTCCCAGCTGCCACCAGGGTCCAGGCAGCAGGCAGGCTGGCTGCCGGCTCCCGGCTGCCGCCCGGGTCCAGGCAGTAGGCGGGCTGGCTGCCGGCTCCTGGCTGCCGCCCGGGTCCAGGCAGCAGGCGGGCTGGCTGCCGGCTCCCGGCTGCTGCCCGGGTCCAGGCAGCAGGAGGGTTGGCTGGCGGGTCCCGGGAGCCGGGACCCGTGCGGGCTGGCTGCTGGCGCTGGGGTCCCAGCCGCGGGTGGGCTGGCTGCTGGCTCCCGGCTGCTGCCGGGGTCACAGCAGCGGGAGGGCTGGCTGGCAGGCGGGCTGCCTGCCTGCTCCCAGCTGCCGCCCAGGTCACGGCATCGGGAGGGCTTGCTGCCGGGTCCCGGCTGCCACCTGGGTCCCGGCAGCGGGAAGGCTAGCTGGCGGGCGGGCTGCGTGCCTGCTCCCGGCTGCCGCACGGGTCACAGCAGCGGGAGGGCTGGTTGGCGGGCGGGCTGGCTGCCGGCTCCCGCCTGGGTCCCAGTAGCGGGAGGGCTGGCTGGCGGGCGGGCTGCCTGCCTGCTCCCAGCTGCCGCACAGGTCACGGCAGCGGGAGGGCTGGTTGGCGGGAGGGCTGGCTGCCGGCTCCCGCCCGGGTCCCAGCAGCGGGAGGGCTGGCTGGCAGGCGGGCTGCCTACCTGCTCCCGGCTGCCACCTGGGTCATGGCAGCGGGAGGGCTGGTTGGCGGGCGGGCTGGCTGCTGGGTCCCGGCTGCTGCCCGGGTCCCGGCAGCGGGCGGGCTGCGGAGCTGCCGCCCGAACCCTGTGGCGGTCGGGCTGCTGCTCCGACAGCTCGTTTTTAAAAAATTATTAAATAATGGACTTTTTCATTTAACGGACACCCCCTCACCCGAATTAGTTCGTTAAATGGAAGTTTCACTGTACGTCTAGATAGATCATTGTCAATGGATAATATGCAGATGGCACTCAAGAATAGGCAACATTGTTCATAGGATTTCTAGCATCAGTTACAGTTGTGTGCATTAGGGGCCATGAATCTGTCTCCTTCTAAAGGGGGATATAGTAAAAGTCTATAAAATCATGAATGGTGTGGAAAAAGTGAGTACAGAAATATTATTTATCTCTTTCCACAATACGAAACCAGGAGGTCATCTGATGAAATTATAGACAGCAGGTTTAATTCAAACAATGGGAGTGGTTCTTCGCACAATTAACCAGTGGAACTCATTGCCACAGGCTGTTGTGATGGCTAGAAGAATAACTGTGTTCAAAAAAGAATTACATAAGTTCGTGGAGGATAGGTCCACTATTTGCCATGATGGTCAGGGATGCAACCCCACTCTTGGGGCATCCCTAAACATCTGACTAAACATCCAGAAGTCAGGAGATGAAGACAAGAACAGATCACTCCAGCGGCCCTGTTCTGTACACTCTCTGGAAGCTCTGGTATTGGCCACTGTCAGAGACAGAATACTGGGCAATATGGACCATTGGTCTGACCCAGTATGGCAGTTCTTATGCTCTGCTCTTTTGGCACAGGCTAGCTCTTCCAATCTGCCCTGCTCCCCTCATTGTGCCCAGCTCCCTCCCATAACCCTCTTTCTCCTTTGTGTACCATCTGACCCTGCACTGGTGAGGCCTCAGCTGTGTCCAGTTTTGGTCACCAATGTATAGAAAGGATGTAGAGAAACAGTAAAGGATCCAGAGATGAGTGAGAAAGATGATCAAAGGGATGGAATGCAAGACATACAACTAAAGGCTGAAGGAACTGGGTATGTTTAGTTTGGAAAAGAGTTAGATTAAGGGGTGATATGATAATGGTATTCAGATACTTGAAAGGATGCCATAAAAAAGATGGAGAAAAGTTGTTCTCTTTTGCCATGGAGGGCAGGAGAAGAGGCAATAGGTTCAAATTACAGCATAGCAGATTTAGATTAAATCTCAGGGGAAACGTCCTAACTTTAAGACCAGTGGGACAATGGAACAGACTGTCTAGGAAAGTTGTGGAAGTTTCTTCACTGGAGGCTTTCAAAAGGATGCTGGATAGCTATCTGTCTTGGATGGTGTAGACACAATAAATCCTGTGGCTTGGCAGAGGATTAGACTAAATGACCCTTGCAGTCCCTGCTAACCCTACAGTTCTATGATTCTATGACCCTACCCCAAAGTACAAGAGTATCCCAGTCTTGGCTGTCCTGATAGTGTAGCTCATTGTCAAAGGTGTAATCATTAATCGAGAATTTCCTTCTAATGGATGTTATTGAGTTTATCTTGCAATGTCAAGAAGCTTTAAATGATTTTAATGCAATTTTACTTATGTGAATGACACTTTTTAAATTAAATGTGTTTATGTGAAATGCTTATTAGCCAAGCAAAGGAACGTTCAGCAGTAGAGGAGATGGTGTAACCCAAATAAGTGCCATTTGAGCAGCCCACTTGATTGTTTATCAGTTACAGATTGCATTGTGCATTTAAGGCACAATCTCGTTGTCATTCCTTGTCCTTTCAGGATAAACTGGTGTAAATGTAACACTGACAGACCTCAAAACTGGGGACTCTGGAGCTTAGTGCATGATCCTCTATCGCATGAGCTAAAAGCCAACTGCCTGTTGGCTAAGGCGGTAGAGAAGGCTCATTTTATCTCTCTCTCTCTCTCTAAGTCGTCTTGATGCCACTAGATGAGACAGAACACTACATCCAGGAAGTGTGTGGGGTACATAAACCTCTGGTGAGTGAGTCGTGTTACATCTGCCTCTTTGTGCCTGATCCACAGCAGATATGAGTTTATTCCAGCCCAGGGCCGACGACAGGGGGGTACTACGGGTAGAGCTGTACCGGGCCCCGGACTTTAGTGGGGCCCCGGTACACAGCAGTACCCATAGTCATCCCCCCTTGTCGCCGGGCCTGGAGAGCAGGGAAGGGGCGGGGAGGCGGCGCGGCACTCCTCCGGAGTGGAGAAGCGCGCGTGTCCCCGGCAGGAGCAGTGAGCCCGGCCGGCAGCAGCGGTGCAGTCCGGGGGAGAAAGTGCGGGGGGGGGGGAAACAGCAAGGGCGGCTCGCGCCACAGGACCCCGCACTGCCTCCAGCCGCTGTCAGCTGGACGGGGGAGCGCCGGCTGGGCCTGGGGGGCCCCCAGCCGCTGTCAGCTGGGGGGGGGAGAAGTGCCAGCTGGGCTGGGGGGCCCCCAAACGATCAGAGTAGGGGGCCCCCAAATTTCTGTCGCCGGCCCTGTTCCAGCCCCAAAGCTAGGGAGTCTTGGTTCTTTCACTGTAGCTGGGGTAGTTCATGATTTTAGCTCTGAAGAGCACTGATCCAGTCCCCGGTGGGTTGGCCAAAATGGTGCTCAGCATACTATCACTGATCCAGGTGCAGTAATTCTTGAATTCCTGAACTGCAAGGCTTCTGCATGGGGGAGGCTCCTTGTATCTTTTCCTCATATTTCCCCTCCTTGTGGAGCTGTGCACAATCTACCCATTTGAAACTCTGCCAAATTACAGAGAGGTTAAAGCTTTGCTATATAGCTTCAGAACCACAGTGTGTTTCCAGTTTCATTTCACACTGGATGTGCAATGGGGATAGTAAATTATAAAATGATCCAGAATTAAAAATGATGGATGACTCCCCTTATGAATCATTATTGGCCATTATACCAAGTGGGGGTGAGATTTTCATTTTTCTTTGAAAAGCTCATTGTAAAACAAGTTGTGTCCTTTTATTTCAGGGTTCAGATCTTGATCAAAACTCACGTGGGACAGGACATTTAAAGCAAACATTGCTGATCTGGTCCACTGTCTTTTTGTCTTACAAGCCCTAGAAACAAAAACAAGCTGTTGCTCCATAGGAGATGGCTGACCCTGGTTCTGTCCTTTTGCATTTTTGTTGTGACCATGTGCTGTATCAAGCAAGATGCTCCCTTAGAACTTATCACTGTGATATAACCACATTCAGCTAGATGGGTACTTCACGGGCACTTGATAGAAGAATACAGAAATTTGCTTTTATACTGATCTTTCCTATAATACTTGAGGTACACGAATGTGCTTTTCAAAGTGATCAATAAGAAACAGGTAATGCGGTAACTGTGTACTGCAAGCAAAGTAGCAATTATGTGCTCAGCAAGAATTCATGGACACTAGAACTTGTTTATTACTGAGAGATGAAATACATGCAGAATAACAGGGCTTCCCCAGTCTTTTCCACCATAGGATCTTTAAGTTACAACCAGACAGCCAAAAGTTATCACAGTTCAAGATTACAACTATCAGAGCAGTACCACAATGCTCCCTAGCCACAACTGCATCTGAACTGGGGATTAAACCAATGATGTTCAGGCCAGGGCTGCTGGCTAGAACATCACAGACTGAAGTAAACTGACAGACAGTTCAGGTAAGAAATAGAAGGGAATGCACAGCAGGAAAGGCAACTTTTATTTCCAATCTGACTGGAGGAGCTTTCTGGGCCTTCTTGGTGCTTCACCTCGACACGGCTGTGGGTCTCCCCAGGTGGAAATAAATCTCTAACTCCAATGGCTGCAGACCACCGATTCAGCCTTATCACTTTCTGGATGGGGTCGAAGGGCTCAGCCCCAGAATGTTCTACAACAAAAAAACAAATCTAACTGAATACTGGGTCATCCCTGCCCTTTCCTCTGGGCTTGGTTACAAATCATCTCAGGTGTGCATGTGTCACTCTTGGGGTCTAACCGTTGTTCTCCAGAGGCTGTTCTGCCTAACAGGCCCGTCTCGCCATAACTCTGCAAGAGAAGCTCCCTTAAGGCAGAGCTCTGTTCTTCCTCTTGGCCAGCCTGCCCCAACTTAGCCAGTCTCTCTCTGTTTATTCCGCCTCCAGGCTTGGCGTTTGCTGTAGGTACAGTGGAGCAGGGCTAGCAGGGCCCATAGGCGGTCCCTAACTGTTTTTCTGCTGGTGTGGGACCTCATATTGTCCTTTAGTTTTGTATTTGTCACAGTGATTTCCAGTGACCTGCAACTCACATTCTCCTTTGTATTTTCTATTCTGACTTTCAGCTTTTGACAAAGTTTTATTTACTTTAAACAGCTTAATCTAGTTCTGTTTTTTTTTCCCCAAACCATCCCTCAATCAATTATCTGTTGTGTGCAGCCATTCCCAACAATAGAAGAGGAGCAGGTAATATTTTCCCATGAGTTCTTTTTATTTTAACCTCTATAGTTTGGGAATAACACTCAGTAGCAGAAAATATACCCAAAGGAGAGACAATGTGTGACAACAGAAACTGAAGACCAAGAAAATGACTATATAATGATAAGTGGTTAAAGAACTCTTCCACTTTTACTCTAAAACTGAAAATGTTCTACAGTACTTTGGAGATTTTATTTTTCAGTAAGAAACACAGCCAGATTATGAAGAGGCAAAGAATATTTGATGGAAAATCAGGGATGCGTGGAAGAGGAACAATTGCAAATTGCTCTGTTTTGCTATATGTGCCACTTCTCTATGGAGCTAGCCATGCTGAAAGAAACTGACAAGGCTGCAACTCAGACCACACTGTGGTACACTAGACAGTCACTCATCATTCCAGACTAACTTCCATCTTTTTATACTCAGATAATGTAACATTAAGGTTGTGACACACACTGACAAAGGCATGGAAATTAAAAATGAAGGTTGGCATTCTGTCCCTTATTATTTCATGCTGAGAGCTTGAACTCAGCCTCTGCCACTTGGACACAAATTGATTGTCTATAAGCCTAATGTCATCTCACAGCGCTACTTCTTATGCGTTCTGGGTTCACTTCCTTGACTCAGTTCTTCCTCGCAGGTTGACACATGGTGGGGGAGTCATTTCATTGCCAATTTGGGTAGGGAGTGCTTTATATCACATCACTCTTGAGTGACATACAGTGCTCAGCCTAGTCAATGAAGGCAGTGTTAACAATGAACCAGGTCTAGCCCTCCCCAGTAGAGGCCAAATCAACAACATTGAGGGTCAGATCATCCCTTTTGAGATCTGGAAGTGTCTTCCACAAATGGATCTCAGCCTTTCTTGGTGAAAAGAGATCCAGGCTCCTCTGTGGCATTGTCCCTCCTCTTCCCTGGACCATGTGGAAGTTTCTCCATATAGCCCAGAGCCCACACCAAGGAAAGGGTAGGAGTCAGGGCAAAAAGGGCAGGGGTAAATATGCATATCATCCCCTCTTGGCCCTGCAGTAGATGCTCATAAGTTGTATTAACATATTTTATGCAACTCCTCCCCTTCTGGGTTCCCAGGAGACTCCCAATCAGTGAGGAGTCCCACAGAACCTCTTTGACAGGCAGCAAAATGGAGGCCAAAAGGGCACAAGCTGTCACAAGGATATAAAACCTCTATGCAAATAACCCATGCCTCTCATATATCCTGATTGATTCACCATATTTACAGGCAGAATTTTTGTGGGATGGTGGACAAAACCTGCTCCCTCAATGAAATGATGCAGGAGAATCTCTACAACAAAATCCTTGTGCTTTTTTCCCAGTATGCAATACCTTCCCTAGATTTTATGGTGACAGGCGACCTTCCAACCTGTAACATTTGTTTATTTAAGGGTGGAGGACACACAGAAAAAAAATGGAGGACATTCCACGTGATTCCATAGTCACCAACTGCTTAGAGATGTATAACCATGAGAGCTCCTTTCTACAAGAACACAGTGCTGACAGGGGCCGCCCTACACTCTAGCATCTGTTCAACATGCTGCTTCTATAGTCACATTTTTCCAGTCACTTGGCACTTCATCCCAATATACTAAGCATTCTTTAGGATTATGCAGAGGAATTTCTGTGCATTGACTCTAACTCATTCAGCTGGAGATGAGCCAAAACTGGAACATGCAAATACTGACCTCTTTGGAATTTAAAACTTGATGCCTTTATCTAAAGTCACCCCCTACTGTATTGATGCCAGGTTATACTAAACAAACAAATGAGGCCTATTCTCCTGTTCTGGTTTAGATGGGGCCAAATCCCAGAAGATTCATCATTCTCATGGGATTTACACCATTCAAGTTGGCAGATATCACCGTTTTGAGACAAAATCTTGTGAGAATAGCATCTCATGTGATTCCCATATGGTTTTTATCCATATCAACATCCTAGGCTAATTATAATACCAATATGGATCTGAATGTGGACTCCTTGACCAATCTGTAATTCCCACTAGCTTTTATTTCTGCCTTCATTTTTAATGGATTATCCTCCTAGCTATTTTGAGTCACAGCATTAGTTACTTTCTTTTTGCCTGTTAAGATGCATTGATTTCTGTTTACTATTATTGGGGGTTAAGTCTGTGATACCTTTACTCACTTTTTCCAAATAACCCAACATTAGACTCTATAGTCTATTTTATTTCACAAGAATTTTAACGTCAGCACTGCACAAGGAAAAGAGTGACTACAAAGTGTTTTACAATCATGATCTGTTTTATGGATTTTAACCTTTACCATGTTTTAGTTTAAGTAGGATCTGCAATTGTCACATTCAGTGTCTCCATGGTAACACAGGTTATATTTGGTGGGCGGGGTAAAAAAGTCATTGCTCTCTTAAAAGGTCTTTACATTTTGCAATTGTCTATCCCTGTTGCATTTTTCACCTCCATAGTTCTTTTCAGACTTTATGTTGCTGTCCACAACCTTGGGTATTCTGCTCTGGCAGTATGTAGTTGACTGGTGTCTAATGACTTGTGCTAAATTAGGTGGGAAACCACTGAAGAATACAGGAGCTTTAAATACTGCTTCCACGTATGTGTTTTTCCATGTATGTACTGTGGTTCATAAAATGCATATTTATAATAGAAGTTATAGTGTATAAAAACAGAATACATATAAAACCTTATGTAAGGACCAGAACCAAAGCGCCTGGAAATCAATGGGAGTCTAGTCATGCAAGCTGAAGAGTGCCTCCTAGGAAGTGCTGAGCATGATTGACTCTCATTAGCTTTCACAGGGAGTTGTGAGAGTGCTCAACACAAACCAGGACACACTCAGCGCTTCACACGGTTGGGCTGTAGATGAACTCACATGATATAATTAACTATGGCTCCATATGAAAAACAGTAATCGGCCTCAGAGAAAGTTTTACGTAAAGTTGAAAGTATCTTATTATTTTATTTTTTCCCATGGTCTGCAGTGAAAGAGTTGTCAGTGTATTAAAAATCTGCAATGACAAAAAGCATAGGACCCTTGGTGACCTTTTTGAGTATCAGACAATAGCCTTGTCCGGATATGTTGATGTCTACATAAGAGAAATTTATTTATCTAAGGTAATTAATGGGATACCCTAAAGTGGCAATTTATAGATGAATGTTCCTTTAAAAGGAAACCGAAAACCTAAGAATGCATCCAGCTTTCTATAATATAATGTATGATTTCTTCATTAGGCTGTGACATTGGCTGATGCAATGATGTTACAAGTTGTAATAATCATATAGGCCAAAAATGCTAGTTGTGGTCAAATATTTCACTCATCATCATTAAACCACATATGCAGAGCTTTTGGCCATTGTGTTCCCAGCTGGCAGCTACCAGTAACATCTGGGCTATTAACATCAAAATCAGCAATCTAGAGAATTGTTGTTCCTTCCATCAATTCCAGCTAATCCTGGACTCAAATTAGTGCTCTTCCAAGACCACCTGCAATAAAGTCTAACAGCTTCAAATATTCAAACATTACATGCTGTATGAGGTTGCATGCATAGAAAATAAGAGTGAAGCAGCTTTGATGGATGCATCCGGATCTGGCATTCTATTTGCAAACACTTTACAATACATTATTATATTCTAAGAAAGTGTATGTGGAGATATTTTCTATAGTGACTGAGCACAAATAATATTATCAGTTGCAAACTCAATGTATGTGGGTTATACTGATATTCAGAAATGCCGGATTCTGCCTAACAAAACACAAAAACTACACATTTGAAAGGTAAAATACTTTCCCTCCTTGAGAACCACTTCTGCTGTGATAAATAGAATATGTTAGCCAGCCAATGGCAGCGCTAGGTTCAGTGGAAATCAGGGGATAGGTTTGTTTGTTTGTTTTGTTTTTTAAAAGTAAAACATGTTATATTATTTATCAGGGTCTATTGATGTGCCTGATACGGCTAAACCACCCTGAACACGCCCGATCCCGTCTGATCTCAGAAGCTAAGCAGCGTTGGGCCTGGCTAGTACTTGGATGGGAGACCTCCTGGGAATACCAGGTGCTGTAGGCTTAACATGGGTGTGGGGCTAGCAGTTCCACCCCATAAGGGAACCAATTGCTACTGAAACACCAACACCAGTTGGTGGCCCATACCCTGGCTGGGAGGTGACGGGCAGAGATTGAGTTGCCTGAATTAATATCTGTAATTCCACCCTTCTTATGTATGTGGCACTCACTTGGTGTATTTTATGTTAGTTAGATTGTAAACCCCTCAGGACAGAAACTAAATCTTCCCATAGAATCATAGGACCTGAAGGGACCTTGAAAAATCATCTAGTCCAGTCCTCTGCCCAATGGGAGGACTAAAACCGTGGGTTTATGTAGCACCTATAGAATCACAGAATATCAGGGTTGGAAGGGACTTCAGGAGGTCATCTAGTCCAAACTCTTTCTCAAAGCAGGACCAATCCCAGACTAAGTCACCCCAGCTAGGGCTTTGTTAAGCCTGACCTTAAAAACCTCCAAGGAAGGAGATTCCACCACCTCCCTAGGTAAACCATTCCAGTGCTTCACCACCCTCCTAGTGAAAAGGTTTTTCCTAATATCCAACCTAAACTTCTCCCTCTGCAACTTGAGATCATTACTCATTGATCTGTAATCTGGTACCATGATGAACAGTCTAAATCCATCCTCTTTGGAATCCCTTTTCAGGCTATTGAAAGCAGCTAACAAAACCCCCTTCATTCTTTTCTTATGCAGACTAAATAATCTCAGTTCCCTCAGCCTCTCCTCATATGTCACGTGCTCCAGCCCCCTAATCATTTTTGTTGCCCTTTGCTGGACTCTTTCCAATTTTTCCACGTCCTTCTTGTAGTGTGGGGCTGAAAAATGAAAAATGAGGCCTCACCAATGCTGAATAGAGAGGAATGATCACATACCTTGATCTGCTGGCAATGCCCCTACTTATACAACCCAAAATGTTGTTAGCCTTCTTGGCAACAAGGGCACACTGTTGACTCATATCCAGATTTTCATCCACTGTAGCCCCTAGTTCCTTCTCTGCAGAACTGCTACCTAGCCATTCGGTCCCGACTCTGTAGCAGTGCATGGGATTCTTCCGTCTTAAGTGCAGGACTCTGCACTTGTCCCGGTTGAACCTCATAAGATTTCTTTTGGCCCAATCCTCTAATTTGTCTAGGTTCTGCTGCATCTTATCCCTACCCTCCAGTGTATCTAGCACTCCTGCTCTGCAAACTTGCTGAGAGTGCAGTCCACACCATCCTCCTGATCATTAATAAAGATACTGAACAAAACTGGCCCCAGGACCAACCCTTGGGGCACTTCACTTGATACCGTCTGCCAACTAGACATAGAGCCACTGATCACTACCCACTGAGCCCGATGATCTATCCAACTTTCAATCCACCTTATAGTCCATTCATCCATCCCATACTTCTTTAACTTGCTAGCAAGAATACTATGGGAGACCATATCAAACTGTGGAAGACCACTGGGCATAGTGGTGACCTGACCCTGATCTGAAATCTTCAGCACTACTGAAATACAAAGAGTAATAAATAGTAATGATGTTATACCCACTCTTTTACCCCTAATTCTCCAGTGGCATCGCCTAACCTTTGTGCCTATATGGCTCTGCATGGGTGCAGGGGTCTGCGCTAGGAAATAAAAATGCAGGATTGAGGCTTTGAATTTTTTATTCACTGACCCATCCAGAAAATGAGAGATGTTTGGAAAGTTTACAGAGTGTCTTGCTCCCTACTTTGAAGATGACATTTCACCAACAATTTCTAAAATAAATGGCATTAGGCTTACTGACAACCTGAGGTTTGGATCTACATTTAAATTCCAGCTACACATATTCCCCTAATATATTATAAAATGTGTTACATTTTTCCATTGCTGAAATTCCAGTCCTTGTTCCTTCTTTGTTTTCTCCTTGTTCCCAGAAAAAAACAAATAACTCTCCTGCTGCTCACCAAGTAGCCAAGATGATGTACATGTATTTCATGTGACGTGCATGGGCGCTTAGAGAGAAGTTACATCTTTTTGCCTTAGACCTTCCTCAATCAAATACTCTAATCGATATTCTGTAGTGACATGAATTATCTGTTGAGATGCTGGAGAAAACAACAACAACGGCAGGTTAGTATTAATTAGTGTTTTGTGTAGGGATTTTTCCATTGGAAATAGGAAGAAATTGGTTAAGAAAGTCAAGTGGTGGTTAAATAATGCTGCTTGCGTAACTGTGCTAGAAGGGGGAGAAGATGCAGGGAGTCCTTCCACTCCAGGCCACACTACCCACATAAGGGCAGGCATAATCATGCTGTAAGCCATGAGAAGTGCAAGAGTGGGGTGTAAAGAGACAGTGGCATAAGGATGCTCATTTTCCTTTCAGATTGTGTAAGGATAGCTTGTGCTGGGTCATCTGTACAAGTGTGTCAAGAGACAACCCATCTCACATTCCTTCAAACACCTTTGGGTTCAAGCAGTGCACCTTTTATCTTTCTGCAGTATGGCTCAAAGCCATAACTGATCCCACAGTCTGACTTTAGAAATATTTTATCCTCAAGAATAGAAATTGCCTGGGGTTAAATTAGCTGATCTGCAGGCCATCCTCACCTTGCTTCCAAATCCATAGATACATCATGTTTATGCAGTAATATATTAATACTAGGCTTGAAGGTATTAGGTTTTTAATGGTAAATGTCGTTAAATACAATACACATGAAAACCAATGAAAAAAATATTTGTATTGATAATCATTGAAACTGAAGATAAGCAAAGTCAGAAAAATGCTGCTTGAGAAATTACTAGCATTTGATTTAAGGATATTTACTTCGCATATTTTAATGTGATGTTGACGACTTGTGTCTTGACAGTTATAAAGCTTTAACTTTTTGAATCTCAGTGTCTACTGTAATTAAATCATTACTATCTGGCCCTACCTCAGAATATTACACAACTATAAACATTTAAATTGATAAAAATAAAACATGCTTAAAAATCATTGATATTATCCATTGAAATTATAAAAAACCTACTGAATTGTGCCAAGCCTAAATAGTATTTTCTATATCACCTTTTGACTGAGGATTTCAAAGAGCTCTCTATAATTAGTGAATTCACCATTATTATTATCCCCATTTAATAAATGTGAAAACTGAAGTTAATGTGACTTGTCCAATATTACATAGCAAGCCAGTGGAAGAGATGGGAAAAGAAGTATGGGCTCTGTAACTCCCACTCTTGTGCCTCAGGGTCAGGACCATCTCTCCCCACTATAATTAACACTAATATATTTCATGCTATACTGATTATAGTATTAGCCAATTAGTATTAAGTGATGCTGCATTGTCCTCCCCAGAAATAACTTTGCTCAGGGGAGATGTGAGGCTAGTTCTATTGAAAATCTATAATTCAAGGTAGTGGAGTAAGCCACTACAGAAGAAGATCATTGGTTATAATGCTTGACCTTCTTATATGTGTACCTTTGTTTTGCTTTTATAAGTACTAGCTAAATAAAGAGCCAGATCCTCAGCTGGTATAAATCAGCAAAGCTACATTGAAGTTGGTAGAAGTAAGTTGACTTATGCCAGCTGAGGATCTCACTCCCAGATTTATTTATATGCATCAGCAAAACAACAAAAATATCTATGTGAGACCAATTAAACTCACCTGCCATTCTAAAACTGTGAACAGTAGTAAGTGCTTTGATTGCCATATGTGTTGAGCAAAACTGTTTTTTTTTTTTTTTTTTTTTGTAATAACAGTCACAGAGAGGCTTTTTAGCAAAGGGAATCCTCACTTGATATTATCTTCATTACTAGTCAATAGAAGTCCTACTTCCTTGATAATAGAAAATGGAATTTCCTTACCCATTATCTGGCACTGTATCCAAATCACTCTTCAGAGCAGAGAACTGTATTTGTTTTTTCTACATACAGGATCTTATTTCACATCTGGCAACATAATGCCGTATGTGTCTGCCAGGCACCTGGAAATCATCACAGTTTGTCTTGACAGTCA
This sequence comes from Sternotherus odoratus, assembly GCA_032164245.1. Lineage (NCBI taxonomy): Eukaryota > Metazoa > Chordata > Testudines > Kinosternidae > Sternotherus > Sternotherus odoratus. The sequence goes on along the minus strand of JAVMKO010000002.1, from coordinate 181,966,803 downwards.
AAACACATTCCTCTCTATTGCATCATAATTGATTGTAGTGTTCTCTTTTCTGTACACATGTAAATGAAACACATTAACTGTTCTGAAATCAAATGATCTGAATTTAAATCTTCAGGATCATGTACTGCCTTCACTCATGCCCCAAGTTCAAGGTGTAAATATCTCAATTTAAAAGAGAAGACAAGTTACATGACTGTTATTTAGGTGAAATCAAACTAGTTTTCAGTTTTCATGTAACTGTCTGAATTGTGTGCAACTGGGAATATTTCAAGTTGTGTTGAAGCAGAGGAGGCAAAGGTGTGAACAAATCTCGGAAAAAGAATCAGCTGATTACAGCTTAAATCAAACAAATATATCAAAGAGAAATTATTTTATGGTTCTTTTCATCTGTCACACAACCGCCAAGGTTCCCTAGACTTTATAATCTCCCTAATGTGCGCAGATAAACACCAGTATGTTTCCAAACATGTATCTAAACATATATTCCAGATGTATCCAAACATTCAGATGTTTTTCCATATTATCAGATTGAATTGTAGTAGCTGCTAAACCCTCCCACAATCACGGCTGCTCCTAACCAGTTACCCACAAGGGGCCTTCCTTGTCATGGAATTTACAGGTTGCATTGCTGTATCCCCTCTATTCGGCATTGGTGAGGCCTCATCTGGAGTACTGTGTCCACTTTGGGCCCCACACTACAAGAAGGATTGGTCCATCTAGTCCAATTCACTGTCTCTGAAAGGTATTGGTGTTGATAAGAGTCTTTCCATTGATTTTGATGTACTTTGAGTCAAACTTCTGATGTATAATACCATATTTATAAGAGCTATTTATATTGTTGCTTCTGTATTTTTAAGTGTAAGTTAAGTTCCAATTTTTTTTATAAATAGTCTTCTTAGATCAAGCTAGAAATACCAGGATTTTTCCTCCTTAAAATGTCAAGATATTTAGCTGTTGGAGTATGAGTCTTACAGGACAACACAGATACTGATTGTATCTTTGCTTCTGTGTTCTTGAACCTGTGGAAAGCTTTTCTTTAAAGCTCAATCTACAGAATTTCTGAGTATATCTTTTAAGGTATTGTAAGGTTCTAAAAGGCTGCTGGTCCCTTAGATATTGAAGGGATCACAGAACTACCCCACTTTATGTCTGATTTTAAGTGCTTAATTTCAGAAGACTTTGAACAGATTAAATTAATGGGATGCTATATTTTTATATATCTTTTATAATTTAAATCTCTCATTGTGTGTTTTAAGTAAGGAGTCCAGATCATCTCTGATGGATAGGTGCTGAATAAGTGATAGCTATGTTTATTATTATTCAGCAGAGGATGGCGAACATATAGAAGATTCTTCTTGTTATGCAAAAGAAAGCACAAGAGTCAGGTCAGAAGCTGAACAAAACAAGAGAACAGGGATCAGTGCCAAAGTAGGAAGAGCTGTATTTAGGGCCTGACCCAATGCCCAGTGAAGTGAATAAAAAGTCTCCTATTGACATCAGTGTGATTTGTATTCTGCTCATAGAGAGGAAAGATGGTCTTATGGTTAACACTCTAAGTTGAAACACCGATAACCTGTATTAAATTCCTTCCTGTAGCGTAGACTGCCTATATGGTCTTGGGTAAAATCATTGTAATTCTATTTCCTCATCTGGAAAATAGAGATACCATCACTTATTTATTAGAGCAGATTGAAATTTTTCATTCAAATTATATTTAAAAGGAAAAAGACTTTTTCCTCAAAATGGAAATTTTCCCAGTAAAAGTATGATTCCAATGAAAGTTTTCCTGTTTTTGTTGAAACACCCCCATCCCCCAACTTGTGTAGGGCCATTTAAAAATAATTAATAATCATAGAATCATACAAATGTAGGGCTGGAATGAAACTCAAATAGTTATCGAATCCATCTCCCTATTCTGAAGCAGGAATAAGAATACCTAGATCATCTCTGACAGGTGTTTGTCTGATTTATTGTTAAAAATCTCCAGTAACACAGGTACCTTCTTAGGTAATCTGCCCCAGTGCACCAATGATGGCAATGTATTAAAATTAATCCTCTGCTTCTAGTTTAGTCTGTACAATCCCATTAATATTGGAATAATTAAAAACAAACAAAAATGAAATAGGCTGGAGAAGTTTATATGAGCCATAAATTAAAAATTGTAATATATAGGAGGTCTGAAAAAAAATCCATTACAACAATACACCTGGAGATTGTTAGAATTCAGAGCAACATTTAGACAGTGAGCAGTCAAAAATGTCATTTATGGAAAGTTCTAAAAAAATAGTCTGTTTGTTTTGGCATCAGAGGTTCCAGTTCTACCATCCAACAGAGATATAATCTCTGACTTCAGAGGATACCTTTGTATTTGAGATATCATTATATGAAACAAAAGGAAAATCAGGATCAAGGGAAACACCAGTTTGATCCCTGAAAGCAGAAACAGGCTACAAATAAAAAGATTTAGTCTCTTCTTAAATAAAGCATGCCAGAGGTGGCAAACTGGCAGACAGGGTCAAGCAATAAATAAAACTTCAGTTTTGTCCATATTCAAGATCAAAAGTTGTTTACACGTTGAGCAAGAGATCTGTCAGGCTTTGAAAATGTGGTGTCAGACATCATCCAAAACTATACGGAAGGAAATATAGTTCTGGACATCATCAGCATACAAATGACATGCCAAATGGCCGATTTTCCAGCTCACACTCTCTGTGTGCTCAGCAAAGCAGCCTGTTCAATATAGCACTTTCGCAATATTAGAGTACATGGTCATAGTCTACATTGGGCTGGTATTTCACTTCACTGAATTGCAAGATATTTAAAACAAAAAGAACACCCTATTTACTTCCATTTCCCATGCAATTTATCTATCCTGTTCTATAATTCAATAAAGTTTCATGTATATGACCATTGCCAAAGGTGACTAGTTTAGAAAGTGTTTTCATGTCAAGTCTCAAGCATAGTGTAGACAGGAGAATCTTAAAGAGGGAAAGATTCAGGATAAAAAAATAATGACAATAGTGTTTTCTGTTTCTTCAACATTGTTACCTTCAGTTGGAGGAGTGTAACTTATTAGATTCTTGGTTAGTTCAACATGTGCAGATAGTTGTCGTGGCCAAGATTATTCTTCCCCCCCTCCCCCCGACTTTGACCAAGTTATTTTGGCTGCAGACATTGCCATTGTTATGCATGCCTCATTCACCAGATAAGATTACAGTGAAACCCCGATTTAACGGACTTCGGATGCAACGGACAAAATTTAGGAGCAAGTCCGATGCATCCAAAATCCGTTAAATCGGGGGCTGGCTGCCGGCTTCTGGCTGCCGCCTGGGTCCAGGCAGCAGGCGGGCTGCCTGCCGGCTCCCCGCTGCCAGCCTGCCGGGGTCCCGGCTGCTGGGACCCGGGCGGGAGCCGTCAGCCAGCCCGCCCGGGTCCTGGCTGCTGGCTGCCACCCGGGTCCCAGCAGCCGGGACCCGGGCGGGCGGGCTGCTAGCTGCCACCAGGGTCCCAGCAGCCGGGATCCGGGCGGGTGGGCTGACAGCTCCCGCCCGGCTCCCTGCAGCGGGGATCCGGGTGGGCGGGTTGACGGCTCCCGCCCGGGTCCCAGCAGCCAGGGTCCCGGGCGGGTGGGCTGCTGGCTGCCGCCGGGCGGGCTGACTCACGGCTCCCAGCCGTGATAAGTAAAACCTCTATATAACGGACTAATTCGGGTGAGGGGGTGTCTGTTAAAGCCAAAAGTCCTGTTATTTAATGACTTTCGGCTTTAACGGACACCCCCTCGCCCGAATTAGTCCATTATATCGAGGTTTCACTGTAATGTAATTCACTACTTGGGTTTAAACTTCAAGTCCATATAGAAACTTCACCTAGTCCAGAGTAAAGTGCCCATTTAATTAGGATTGTTTATGCTGAGGGCATATATCACATGTGCTCCAAATATTGCCCTGGCTTCCAGTTCCTTTTGCAGCATATCATTGTGTTGATTTTGATTAATGAAGTGTATTGACACTGGGTATTTTAGAAACTACCTCTACCTTTGTGCCTTACCTCCAGTAAATATGATCAATTGGGACACTACAAATGACAGACTCTAGAATTGACAAGTTTAGTGCAGTAATATATTTCATTTAACTATTAATGAGAGAGATGAAACAGATGAAGCAATTACCTCAGCTACCTTGTCTCTCTAATATCCTGCATAGGTTCTAGAATTGTGTGTCTTGAGCATGGATACAAGGCTTTCTCTCAGTGGAGGATCTTGGGAAGTCACTGTGCCCCTTGTTCTGAGAGAGCCCACTTTTGTTCTTCCAAGAACACTGGTAGGCCACTCTATTTTATAAAGCCCTTTCCGAGAAGATGGGTTAAAATAATAGAAGTTAGAGATGCTAAAGGCCTATCAGATCAGCCAGCCGTTTCAGGGCAGGATTGTCATGAAAAATTGAGTTTGAAGGGTTTTGATTTTCATATAAGGTTGGTTTTGGTAATGCTTTAGTATATTCTTTGATTCTCTGCAAAGTTTGGTTAAATGCTGATGTGTTTTCAACTGTTATTTAAAATTAAATTAAATATTGCTGTGCACCTAGAATGAATAGGAAAAAATACCATACACACACACACGCATGCAAGCACATGTACAAATACACATACAAAGCATGTTCACATATACATAATTCTAGCATCATTAATTTTAAATAGATTTAGGGCCTCTATGCTGAAAATCTGGAATCAGCAACTGAACATTTTTATTAACACAAACTCCTTCTGTCATTAGAAAGCAATCCTGCAAGGACCAAATTTTGTAAACACACATTTCTGCACTTCCAGATTTCTGCTTTATTAATTTTTCCCCTAATGTTCAGTGATAATTACTCTTATTTGCCTTCACAGAAGCAAGAGATTTCTGGGAGTTGTAGTTCAAGATAACAGGTGTGATCATTAATCTAGAAGTGTTTTAACAATTATTTAAGAAGAGGAAATGCATAAACAACATAAATGTGAGCACAATGTGTGGACAATTTAACTTTACTTACATCTTTAAACCTCTTTAAAAACACCTTTACACTTTATTTTTGTTCTTTATTGGAGCCTTATAGTTGTATAATCATACAATCTTGGACTATCAGGGTTGGAAGGGACCTCAGGAGCTCATCTAATCCAATCCCCTTCTCAAATCAGGACCAGTCCCAGACTAAGTCACCGCAGCCAGGGTTTTGTCAAGCCTGACCTTAAAAACCTCCAAGGAAGGAGATTTCCACCACGTTCCTAGGTAACCGTTCCAGTGCTTCACCACCCTCCTAGTGAAAAAGTTTTTTCCTAATATCTCCCTCTGTAACTTCCCCCTCTGTAACTTGAGATAATTACTCCTTGTTCTGTCATCTGCTACCACTGAGAACAGTCTAGATATATCCTCTTTGGAACCCCTTTTCAGGTAGTTGAAAGCAGTTATCAAATCTCCCCTTGTTCTTCTCTTCTGTAGACTAAACAATCCCAGTTCCCTCAGCCGCTCCTCCTAAGTCATATGCTCCAGCCCCCTAATCATTTTTGTTGCCCTCTGCTGGACTCTTTAAAAAAAAAAACCTTCTTCAGTATTTACTGAATAGGATATACTGGATAGAACTCTTTTCTCTAGCCCTGTTAGAGCAACAAAGAGTCCTGTTGCATTGCACCTTATAGACTAACAGATGTATTAGAGCATAAGCTTTCATGGGTGAATACCCACTTCGTCGGATGCATGCAGTGGAAATGCCCTGTTAGGTGATTCAGAAACTGTCCAGACTGTGGTGCAGACTATGAGAGTAGTTCCTCCCAGCCATGTGTAGAGGTCAGTGGTCTGAACAATTCTTTCTCTTGTTTCCATAGAGGCGTCTGGTAGTGGGATGTTACTAGTAGGATTTCTGTGGTCTCAGAGATTGCCATATGTTGAGACATCTTATGACAGTCCTGGGAGTTAGCTCCTATTGGGAATCTGGGGATGGGTAGGCACAATCCTGCCCACAGCTAAAGGCTCTTGGGAGCTAGCAGATGAGTCAGCACTCTCATCACTTAGGCATCAAGCAGGTCCCTGAAAGAAGGCTGATTGGGGATGTGCAATCTAATTGGCTGATCAGGTTGGTAGATTGGATAAGTCAATTAGACCATCAGCTCAGAGATATAAGAAGGACACAGGAATGATGGACCAGGGAGGAATTAGAATGTAGTTGAGCTCAGTGTGTGTAGAGATCTGAAGGAAGGGAGATCTCTGTTCCTCCGTGGCTCTGAGGGGAAAGGCAAAAGATACTGAGGGAAAAGGCACTAGAGATAATATTGCTGCATGGGAATACACTGGTGTTGGTGATGGGAATGTAAATATATTTCAGGAAGCTGTCTTTCAATGGACAGTGTCAGAGAGTTCCTGGGGCACATGCCGGTGGGGACAGAGCCTGCCGCATTACACTCCTCTGACATGTTTGATTTGGGATGAGTCCACATTGTCATAAATCCTTCAGTGCCACAGAAGGATCCACAAGATCCATCCTTGGAGTCTAGAAAAGGTGTCTGAAATCCCCAGAGTTTATTTTAAATGTCAGAAAAAATTATATTTCCCAGTCAAATTATTTGAATCTTCTTGATGATGGGCCAGACCCTATGGATGTGTTCAGATATGTATCTGCTGGGCTGTTTTGAAGGATTTCCCAAACCTTACTGTAATTAGCACTCTAGGTTATTTCCAAGGACATACAGTGGGAGGGACTGGATAGTTGTTAGCCTTTCAGAAAAGCTCTCACACTGTTTATATACTGAATCTTCTACCGTGCTCACCAGTTTTGTTGATTCTATGTGCTCCTGAACACTTGTCACGGCATCTATGCCCCTTGGTTACTTTTTTTTAATACGTAGATGTTCACTTTTTATAAATCTTTATTCTTCTAAGACAAGCCAATGCTTTTACCCTAGAGTAGAAGTAACTAATGCATAAGTGCAACTGAATGCATTATGAAGAAAAAGCTATCATCAATAGCTTATCCACCTACTTGTGTGTTGTACAACACTCATCTTGTGCCTTTGGTTCCCCCATCCACGCTACCCATGTTTTTCTTCCCTCCTGATGGCTGTTATGTTCTTTTCAAATTACTTCAGTCCTATCTTAAAAAGAAATAGCTATTTTGTCTCTTTTTGAATGAGCTACACTGAAAGGCATAAAAAAGTAACCTACATTGATAAGAAGCACAGATGCATCTGTCAAGCATTGTCTGTTAAACTTTTTCAGTTTCAGCAAAGAAAAATAGTAACTGACACATACCTATCTTTTTTTTCCCCTGCTGATGCTTCACTTTTATAAAGAAGCAAATGGTCAAAGGTAAGTAATATGTCTGCAAGGCAAGCTTTACAACTAAAATTGCTTCAAGTTTATTCAGAGTACACCAGGATGCAAGGGGGGGAGGTGGATGCATGTGTGTGAATGCAGTGATAGTTAGTGGAACCATAAGGACTCTGATTCCCTGGCATACTTGTGCATCTGTTGTATTTTAAAGGGTTTTTATTAATTCTACTGTAAGTTCAAAAATGGTGGATCAAGTCAGCATTTCCTCCATTAAAACAATTAAAGGAAGCCTGTGAACAAGGAGCTGTTACGGCGCTCTTGTCTGGATAACTCAACATTCATAGTGCTGAGTATGGTCAGCTTCCTATAGGGTGACCAGATAGCAAGTGTGAAAAATCAGGACGGGGGGGATGGGAGGGGGAATAGGAGCCTATGTAAGAAAAATCCCCCAAAATCGGGACTGTCTCTATAAAACTGGGTCACCCTAGAGCCTTTCTACCACAGTCATAAGGAATCATGCACTCTATCCTTCATTCTTACTCTTTCTTCCCTGTTAAAAATCTCTCTTTACTCCCTTCTGAATTTATGTGCCACTTCAGTGCTTCCTGTCTACAGGATGATCAGTTTTATTAGAAGTACCATCTTACTTCCACTCAACTATAGTGCACAATTTGGTCTCTGAATAGTTGTAACTTCCTTCTGGAAAATTTTCTCTTCAGATCCATTAACAGATTGATAACATAGTGCAGATACCGCAGGAAAACACAAGGCCCATAGCATATGTACAACAACATTCTTGGAACCATTACCCATTTTTGTCCTGTGAAATAATTCCTCAGTGTTAACACAATCCATTGTAAGGATTGAGCTCAAATTGCATTTATCTTGGGACAAGCGTATTGTTCATATAGGTCATCAACATGGCATTTCTTTATTTGCAGCTGTCTCCAAAATTCCCTGTGACAATTTTCTCCTTCACTTCTTTGGCTGTAAACTTAGCAAGCATGAGTTCCTTAAAGTTCATTCTTTCTTTCCTCCTGACTCTTTTCTAATTTATAATTCCTGTCGGTAAGTAAATGTTCTTCTTGTAGCTAACATCTTTGGAAACAGAGCTTCTCATTCACAAAACAGATACAGAATGGCCAGTGGCAGTGACAATGTGGTCCAGACCTGGAGATATGTCCTCAGGGTTCATAGATTCTAAAGTCAGAAGGGACCAATGTGATCATCTAACCTGACCACCTGCATAACAGGCCATAGAATTTTCCCAAAATAATTTCTAGGGCATATCTTCTAGAAAAAAAATCTAATCTCGATTTTAAAATTTTCAGTGATGGAGAATCCACTGCAACCCTTGCTAAATTGTTCTAATGATTAATTACCCTCACTGTCAAAAATATGTCTTATTTCCAGTCTGAATTTGTCTCCCTTCAACTTCCTGGCATTGCATCATGTTATACCTTTCTTTGCTAGCTTGAAGAGCCCATTTATTACATATTTGTTTCCCATATAGACACTTATTGACTGTAATCTTCTCTTGATAAGCCAAATAGATTGAGCTCTTTGAGTCTATCCTTATTAGGCATGTTTTCTAATCATTTAATCATTCTTGTGGCTCTTCTATTAACCTGCTCCAATTTATCAACATCAATTGTATTCCAGCAGCAGTTGAACTATTGCCAAATTCATAGGTCAAATAACATGTTTATCCTTCTTGAGATTCCCCTGTTTAGCATCCTAGATTCATATTAGCTCTTTTAGCCACATTGGGAGCTCATGTTTAGCTAATTATCCATTACCAAATCTTTTACAGGGTCACTGCTTCCCAGGACAGTCCTCCTCTTCTAAGTATAGCCCACATTCCTTGTCCCTAGATGTGTACATTTACACCTAGCCATATTAAATAACATATTGTTTGCTTGCACCCAGTTTACCAAGCAATCCAGAAGGCTCTGAATCAGTAGCATGTCCTCTTCATTATATACCACTCCCTCAATTTTTGTGTCATTTGCAAACTTTATCAGTGATGATTTTGTTTTCTTCCAGGTCACTGATAAAAATGTTAAACAGTGTAGGGACAAGAACTGATCTGTGTAGGGTCCACACCTGCTCAATGATGATTCCCCATTTACAATGACATTCTTAGATCTATCAGTTAGCTTGTTTTTAAACCTTTCGACATGTGCCATGTTAATTTTATATCCATTCTAGGGTTTTAATCAAAATGTCATGCGGTACCATGTCTAAGTATATTATATCAAAATTATTGCCTTTATCGACCAAACTTGTAATGCCATTAAAAAAAGATATCAAGTTAGTTTAACGGAACCTATTTTTCATGATCCCATATTGATTTGCATTAGTTACATTACCCTCCTTTAGTTCTTTATTCACTGAGTCCCATATCACCCACTCCATTTTATTAGCTGGGATCAATGTCAGGCCGACAGGCCTATAATTACCTAGGTCATCCCGTTTACTCTCTTAAAGTATTGGTACATTAGCCTTCTTCCAGTCTTTGGAACTTCCTTAGTGGTCCAAGACCTATTGAAAACCAACTTTAATGGTCCAATAAGCTCCTCAACCAGCCCTGTGAAACTCTTGGATCCAAGTTATCTGGAGCTGCTGGTTTTAAAATATCTAATTGTTAGTAACTACTATTTAACATACCCCAGGAGTGCTAATGCAATGGAAAGTATATTCCCCCAGATATAGAACAGAAATATGTGAGAGGATTAGAGGGTAACTTGGTCTCTATACCAATGACCATTATATAGTCTGCCAACTGGCAGTTTTTGTGATGATGGACACTTTTCTGCTATGGACTAGACTGAAGTCACCAACCACTTTTTTTTTTCAAAGTGACCAAAATGGCTGTAAGACTTAGTTATATTACCTTAGGCTAGACTGGAACTGGTGACTTAAAACTCTCAATTAACTCAGCCATGCCCTTGCTTGCTGTGTATCAGTATTTGGGACCTATCAATCTCATCTTCAGTAATAAAAATCAACCCTTTAATCAATGCCACCCGTCAAGGAGAAGAACTATAAATGAACTTCCTGACTCACTCACTTTCTCATCAGTGTCCATAGCACCCTACTTACAGCAGCTGTAAGCAGTAATAATTCATTTATCCCATGTCCTCAGTTGCTATCTTCTGCAGTGCCTCAGTCCATGCTTGGCCTCCCAAACTGTCTGTACTTGTGTTACTGAGCATTTCTTATTTATGTTTTTGTTCAGTGCACACTCTTCTGTTGTTGCTGATGATTTTGATTTTACTGTCAAAACTAGTCTAAATCTACCAGCCACAGAAAGACTGTAGCTTGCAAGTGTTACTACTTATATAATGGCATACAATACCTGGGGAAAAAACAAGGTCCATCCCCAGTCACTTTGTAAATGAATTGTTAATATTTCCTTCCATTTTCCCAGCACATCATATATTAAAACGTGATATAGTGCACTACAAATGGACACAGTAATATGGGCAGTAACCCATATTGACAAAACCATGCTTAATACTTCCATCACAACTCCTATTTATCTTTTCTAATCCCTGCTCGCAATATACTTTCAACTTCTTAGCTCGATCACTGCAACAGAATACAGACCAGGGCCATATCATGCACTGGATGGGCTTAGTGCTAATATGTTATAAAAATAGATCTGGTTCCTATATATATAAGCACATCCTGTGCATGATATGGCATAGGTATGTATTTTGTTTCAGTGATCAATTAAAAAACCCTGTATCATAGCTGCACTGAATATATATATATATTCAGCTATGATACAGGGTTTTTTTAAATATCTGTTCACCAGATTTCTGCTTTAGAAGGGAGTAGGGGAGGGAGGAGTAGATTTATGGTAAATTATAGTTGCATTACAGAATAGATTGAACATACTGTAATATAGTGATAGGGTTGCTCTCCCAGGCAAGTGAGTGGTCTGAATTTCTAACTCTTTCATTTCTAACTGATGTTTATGGAGAGATGTACTGGAGATAGTCCTGCCATTAGTAGTATCAATATTCTATGGTCTGGCTTTCTGTTGTTGTTGGTTTTGTAGTAAAAGGAGGTATGTAAATGCAGAAAGCTTTATATCTCTTCCTGTTTCTGGAGTCTGTGTTTCTCATCATAACATATATGTGCCAAAACTCAAGGCCCAAATTTGATCATACATTGAGTTCTGTTCAGTGAAGGAAAGGTTAGTGGTGAGGTGCGAGGGAGGAAATTACACTTTGATTCTCATTGTATATCCATAGCCGCTCTGGACCATCACCATAAGATAGATCCTCTCGTTATGCCAGTTGGCTATATTTCCAGTGGGACCATATGCCGCTTGAGATTTGGTGAAGTAAAACTACTTTCTACCACTCCAATATATATATCTGTGGACAGCCTGAGAAGCTGACATAGAGAATTTACCCCATATAAAACTACAGGACAACTTCATTGTCCAGAGCCTCATTCTGACATCTGTTATTATATTTTTCATGCTTAAAATCTTAGCTGTTTTTTTTCCCATTTATAATAAAGTCAGTAAATTTACTTGATACATTGGTAATACTTTTCAGCTTTTCCATTTTTGATATGTTTTGTGGTACTATTTAATATAAAAGCAAGAATTGATAGGATCATAGATATTAGATCTGGAAGGTTCAGTTAGGTTATCTAGATCAGGGGTCTGCAACCTTTACCACTCAAAGAGCCATTTGGACCCGTTTCCCACAGTAAAGAAAACACTGGGAGCCACAAAACCCTTTTGACATTTAAAATGAAATAACACTCTTCTTCCCTCCCCCTTCTTCCCTCCCCCACCCTCTTCTTCCCTCCCCCTCCCCTCCAGCCGTGCTCTCGCTCTTCTTCCCTCCCTCCCCCCCCTCCGGCCGTGCTCTCGCTCTTCTTCCTCCCCCCCGCTCCGGCTGTGCTCTCGCTCTTCTTCCCTCCCCCTCCCCTCCAGCCGTGCTCTCGCTCTTCTTCCTCCCCTCCCCCCCCCCCGGCCATGCTTTCGCTCTTCTTCCTCCCCTCCCCCCCCGGCCGTGCTTTCACTCCCCCCCTCCCCCAGCTTGCCTTGCCTTGCCTCGTGCCCCGGCCCCGGCCCCGGCTCGCTCTTATCCGCCGGCTCCGCCGCGCTTCGCCTCCTGCCCCGGCCCCGGCCCGACTCGCACTTCTCCGCCGGCTCCGCCTCGCCTCGTGCCCCGGCCCCGGCCCCGGCTCCACCTCCGTTCTTCTCCCCCCCCCCCCGCCGCTCGCCTCTTATTGACCCCGCCCCTCTCTTTCGGCTGTGGCTCCGCGCACTGGTTGGACAGTGCTGGCGGGCCGCATAGAAAACAGTCTGCGGGCCGGTTAAAATTAGAACACACAGGGAGCCGCATCGGAGGGATGAAAGAGCCGCATGCGGCTCCGGAGCCGCGGGTTGCAGACCCCTGATCTAGATCATTGCAGAATTGTTCTCCATAGCTCTTTATGAAATGTACTTCTGAACTTCTGAAATGATATGGCTTCCTTTGGAAGATTATTCCACAGTAAGATAGATCTCACCTCTATATTTTTATAGAGCAAAATTTTCCTGTTTTTACTCTCTCTCTCTCTTTCTTGGCTCTTTACAGTCTAAATAGTGGCTATCAATTTACACTCACACCTTGCTTTGTTTTTGTTTTGATTTTCAAGCTATGCATATTCAGTTATTTTAACTTTTTTTCATAAATCTCTCCCCTTCATCTTTTTCTTGCTTATTCTGCAATCCCTCCAATGTAACCATATTTTTTTTCCTGATACTAAGATGCCCAGAATGAATGCAGTCTTCCAGGTGTAGCCTTATTGATAGAAGGATTTATTGATTTCTGATTAATGTCTTAGACTTCACTGGTTAATTTGGTCTCCAAATTAACTACAGGAGTACTGTAAGCATTATGAGACTAGGAGCACACAAGAAATAATTTCAGTTTATTACAAATTCATTTATTAAGGAATTCACTAAACAGATAAACAATCCTACGAACACTAATATAGCATATATAGAGAGAAAGTTAAAAATGTTTAGCCCTATGACTGGCATTATTTCACATCTCCAGTGGGGAGACACTATAATGTGAATTATTATTCTCTTCCTCCTCCTCCTCCTCCTCCTCCTCATCATCATCATGCCTCCCTTTGTGCTTCTCCCCACTCCCCAGCTCACAGGCCAGGAAACACCTTTTATCCTGAGCCATGTTTACAGTTATTGAGACTTATACATATCATTATACATATGCATAAGGGTGTGAACCCCTTCTTTCTTATTTGCATTTCCACACCACATAAAACTTGGGATATTCTGCTTTTCATAAGTTGTCCTCTTCGTTCCCCTTATTCTCATTAGCATCTACCTACATAAGTTCACATGGTAACCTGCAATTACTGCAGAATTTCTCATGATGTTACTGGCAACAAAAGTCAAATAGATCTGAAGTCAGTAAGATATTACTCTGTTATTCTGGACTGCACACCTGACATCAGCCATATGGAACAAATGACTTTAATGGTGCATTTTGTAACAACAACAAAACCTAGTAAAATGTCCCCGCAATGGTGACTGTCAGAGAGCATTTTCTAGAATTTATTGGCATTGATGATACTACAAGTGGTCAATGATGCAGCTTTTAGTGGGGCTGCTGATTTTTTTTCATGTAATTGAAAGCATCTATATATTTTTCTCTGCATCAACTCATAGATGGCAAATTTTGAAGCAACATCTGGGAACACCCTCTCTGACACTGAAACCACTGCGTGCCACACAATGTGAAAGTTCATTGGAGGCGATAAAGCCTATCAAACACCAAATTGGGAAGACAGATGATGCCATAATTGCCATTATAGAGGATAATGCTAAGACAGGAACTGTTCATGGGAGAACAGAGGCAGAGGAAAATGGAATTACCAGAAATATACATAGTGTAGGTGGTCCTCTTGCCGCCCACGTCACAAACGGGCAGGAGACTCCTTTTTGGCTTCACCAGTGTCCTTTATTCTATACAGTGCAAACGCCACCACCTATGTACAGCTTTATATACAGTTCAAGCTGAGGCCCAGCCCTCAGCTTGGCTGGCCTCAGGAAGCAGTTAGCTCTTGCAGGCACCTAGCCTCAGCTAGCTTCCTCAGCTCTACTTCCCTGCACCTTCTCTCTCACTCCTTCTGCCTCTCTCCTTCTTCCCCCCTGGCTTCCTTCCTCCCAGGCTTTATATCCACCTGGAGGCTGCCAGGTATAACAGCTTCGGCCCTAATTAGACCCTGGCCCTACCCTGCTCGGCAATCAGCTCCCTAGCTTAGGGAGCTGCCAGCAGAGACTTTTCTGTTCTTAAAGGGGCAGCAGGGCTGGCTCAGTCACTCCTGGCCAGCACCCTGCCACAATAGCTTCAAATTTCTAAGTGACTTAGTGTCATGGCATGACATACTATTTGAAATAAATGTTGTAAGCAAGAGACTCCAAGTTGTTGACCTTGATATATCTAGAGCACCTGAACAAGTGGAAAAAGCAAAGTCAAACCTATAGTCTTACCAGTCAGATAAGGGATTTCAAAATGTTCTGAAAATGCGCAGAAGTTGGCAGAGGAACTTCACACTGAAGCTATTTTCCCACCCATTCAAGAATACAAGAGTCACCAAAGAAGAAGACATTTTGACTACGAGGCACTGGATAATCCCATAAGAGACCCCAAACAGCAATTCAATGTTGAATTTTTGAACCAGGTGCTAGACTGTGCAATACAGTCAGTTGAAGAACATTTCATGCAGCTCAAGGAACACAGGAGTATATTTTGGGATGTTGCATGATATTCCAAAACTCCTCACTGTACCTGAAGAAGACCTACACCAGCAATGCAGGACATTAGAGACAGTGTTGACACACAGGACAACATGCTCGATATTGATACGAGTGATTTAGGTGATGAACTAAAAGCCCTTTCAAGATATATTTCAGCAGGATCAACTCCAAAGGCTGTTCTGGAATATGTGTGCACAAATAAGATGACCAAATGGTCTTTCCCTCTTTCCAAATGCTTTTGTTGCTCTGCACATACTTCTAACACTTCCTGTAACAGTTGCCAGTGGAGAACGCAGCTTCTCCAAGCTGAAATTAATGAAAACACATCTATGCTGCACAATGACACAGGAGAGGCTAATCAACCTCAATAGAACATGAGTTGGCCCAGACTGTGGACCTTCAGGAAGCAGTTCAAATCTTGACAGCCGAGAAGGCACAGAAAACGTCACTTGATTATTCAGTTAAGAATTCCAGTGTTTACTATGCGGACAAGGAAAGTTACATTTGCTGTTCAGGCATTTGAAAGTTAAGTGTTACTTAAAATTTTTGAACAAGGCATTTTAAGTTGTTATTTCTCCTTTACTGGAGTAGGTAGCAGAGCAGTACCACGAGAGGAGTAGAACAGGAAGAAGGCAGAATTGAGACCTTTAAAAGTTTTAGCCCAAGCGAATGGGCATGGGGGTGTCATTTGATCTCTCTACCTCTGGTGCCAAACTGTTGAGGGCCAGCTCTGGTGTAACAATCAAGTTCCTGAAATGTAGATGGGTACTCTGTGGCATATTTTCCCCCAAATCACCCAACTGGCACATTCTTTACAGTAATCATGTAACTTTTTATTCCTGGGTCACCAACTTATGCCAACCCTCATTAGTCCTATAGCCTAGTATGGCTAAGCTGAACTCTTACAGTCCTCAACCTGTAGGCCTTGCATACCGCCTTACTTTGCTTATATACCTAATACACACTCATCACTCATACGTGATCATCAACCTTATACTTTTATGATCCTATCCTACTTTAACCTATCCATCATACATTAATTAATTATACTTAACTACAACATTGTGTTCAGCACAAAATAGCATTGACTTTTTTAATTGCCACAACTCATTGAAAATAAAACACACACAAACACACACGCATAAGGGGGTGCATCTTCGCACAATGCACAAACAACCTGTGGAACTCCTTGCTAGGGGAATTACAAAGGTCAAAAATATTACTGGGCTCTCAAAAGCATTAGTATTAGCCAAGATGGTCAGGGCTGCAACTCCATGCTCTGGGTGTCCATAAACCTATGACTTTCTGAATCTGAAACTGGATGATAGAAAATGGATCAGTCAATAATTGTCCTGTTTTGTTCAATCACTCTGAAGCATTGGGCACTGGCCACGGTTGAAAGTCAGGATATTAGGCTAGATGGACCATTGGATAGACACGGTATTACTGTTCTTATGTTCTGGGATTTCTAACAACCTCTCACAGTTATTTAAATCATTCTGGTGATGTACTCTGGGCATCTTTAAAAACTCTCTGAAATATTTAATCTTTCAGGTATCTTAGTCAGATATCTTAGTCAGGAGATATTTGCTTTGTGACTTCATCTTCTTGTAAGTTTTTCAGGGTATAAGAGCACCACATACCTCTTCAGTATGGGTTCCAGTTCTATACCCCGACAGAAAGACAGAGCTCTAGACACCAGCTTGGTCTGGCTTGAAGGGTTTTGTTAACTTAGAGACAGCTAGACTCTCAGAAAAAACACTAAATGGAAGGTGAATCCTTGTGTTGTTGAACTGATACCATAAAGACATTTATATACATTCCACAGTACTCTGGTGGAACATTCCTTCATCACTCGCAATTTAGTGTCATCTATAAACATAATTAATAACTGAGTTACTGGTTCATAGTTGTTAAGAAAAAATAGACCTACCTTCCTCCTCCCATTGAATAAGACAGTTGTAGAGGAAATAAAACACGTTTTTCACATGAATATGGAAATAATGAGAGACAGAAGCTATAATATGGTTAAATGTTGAGACCACAACTGTGTTAGCCACTAATGCCACATTGGTATAACCTCACAACCCAGCAAAGGTGTTCCAGTGCAGATCTCAGCTAGTACCAGGGACCACTGATGTCCTATAAACCTGAGCATTAGTTTGGATACTATGCCCTTTCTATACTCTGAGGCTTGCCAGAGAACCCAAAACCCAGAGTCCTCTCCTCCATGCCATTGGTGGAGAAGGTGAGAAGAGTGCAATTTCATGTGCAATTTCATGTGCAAATCTGTATTTGTGCACATAAGCAGGATAACTGTGCATCCGAACAGGTAATACCCATTACCCTGTAAATTAACCCCCAAGAGTTTTTCATTTCTTTTGGGAGGTCCTCATTCTCCTAACTTTTGAAATTGTAGCACATAAAGTGCAAAAATCCTCATGGTCATATTCCTAGTTTCTTGTATTAAGCCAATTCACTCAATATTTTTGTTTGTTTATATATCTCTTGAGGTAAACTGTTGACTTCAGGTTTTGACTGGGGGTGGATCAAGGGGGATTGTTAAAACAGAAACCATTAGAAAGCTCAGTTGTGGTCCATTACTCATTTTTAGCACATATACTTTCTGATTTTTGATCAAGGAGGGTTTATAAAAAGAGAATAAAAGCCCTTTGAATAGGTTCCTTGGTGCTGTATTGTAAACTTCAATTATACATTCTTAGAATTTTTTTTAAATAGAAAAAGAAGGGGAAATCTCTTTTAAATGGAACATGATTCAGAAACTCCTACTAAAAAGTTATGAAACATTCCTTTGTCAATAACACTTATCTGGCGTCACAGAGAATACTGTAACTTTAAAACATAGATCTAAAGATTTATTTTTTCCCATAGTCCATCATTAGGCTGATGTCATTTCATATCTGTGACATGCTATCAGCCACCTCTTCCTGAAAAGGAGGAAGGCATCATGTTGTTAATGCATAGCTGTCGCTCAGAAACCTGGTTGTAAGGCAATTGAAGAGAAGAGGAAGCATTAGTCTGTAATTCTCAAAATTTGCATCCCCTGTAATTTGCAGTGCAGCCATTTGCTTTTTTGGGCTTTCAAAATAGACCAACCCACCACTAACAGTTCATGACATAGATAGAAGTAACCCAGTCAGTTCTCTCTAAAGCAGTAAAGTAGTTTTGTTTTCCATCTAAACTTCAGTAACAGAGACTGGTAGATTTCCTCACATCCATAATGAACTTTTGCAGCAATTGATCACAGAAAGAGCTCAATGATTTTTTTCCCTTCTCTCCAAACACAATCCTTTTCTCAGAAAGGCCTCAGAATATGGTCACATTTTTGATGTTTTGGTCTTATTTATTTTTTCACAAGTGGATGCTCATACCTTTCACCAGGGAAGATGGCAGGAAAATGAGAGAGAACCCATCAACTGCTTTGTTGACATTTTCTTACGTCTGCAATGAAACTATTTATGGCTAAATGTCATTCTTGATCATCACTGATTTCTCCCATAAAAGAGCAAGTATTCGTTAAAAGGCACACACACTTCTGCAATCACGGGCACACACAAAATTAACTCCTACAAATGACTTATAAAACCTCTTACGCTTTTTTACCATTTTCCTTCTACTGCATGTGCCTCTCAATTTCTAGCTTCAGTGGAGACAGAGGGAGGGGAGAGAGAGAATGTGAATCGGGTGTGTGGGGGCTGTGGGGGAGGGGGATTGAATGGAACTTTAGTTTAAAATGCAGACAAATCTGCCTTTTCTGCTTGATGGCCTGTAACATTTCCATGTAGTGCACATTGCATGGCGGAATAGCTACTAGTAATAGAATTCTCTCACAGTGGAGGTTAATTACTTTTCAGCTACAGCAAAATAAATTTCCTGTCAAGCCCAGTGACAGGAATATGCCACTGTCACCATTTTTACCTGCAGTTTTAATTCACTGTTAATATCTGACAGTAGCTTGTATTTAGTGGGCTAGGCTCTTGAACAGCAGGGGCCCCCAAAGGAAAAGGACAGAGTGTCAGTAATGTAGTATCAAGATAAATGCAAAAAGAACGCACTTGCCTTTCCCCTTGTGCATTGTAAAGAAGATTAACTGACCTGTCTCTCACTTTAAAGAACAAAGGAAAACCTCACAGTGATGAAACATATATGATATGGTAAAGTGCATACCTTAAAACACAGGTGGGATAGCAGAGGGACATTACCTGCTTTATTCTGCTAAGCGATCCTAGGTGCATCCCATCTTATTTGTCTATTCACCATAAAACATTTGGTGGGGGCAAAGGGGAGTTTGGTTTGAGGGCAATTAAAGGGCAGTTTTGTAGTCTGGTATTTTTGCTTTAATAAATTAAGACCACTGTTCAGTGCTGATATTGAACCTCATGTCATCATGAATGTCCCCCAGATTTTCTTGATATTTTTCAAATGAATTCTTTTTCCAAAAAGAATCAACTGCCTGCAACCAGAACAGTCTGACTGATTAAGTGTTCCTGGGATAGACATTGGCAAAGTCACTTAATTAACCAATACAAAACCCTGTATGTAGTCACATTAGCAATCCTGAGGGACAGATGGGGAAGAGTCATAACAAAAATGTGCCTGGGGCTGTCTTGCCTCTCAAGTTAGCTGAGCTATCAGGGAAATTCCTTGTCTCACTCAGCTGGCAGCCCTTATTGCCAACATTTTAATGATTAACATAATTCCAAAAATAATTATATTGTCCAAAATTTGCTTGGATTGATTATGTGTCTGTGGCACACTAATTAAAGCATTGTTTTCTGTTTGGGGCTTGATAGCACCTTGAAAAAAAGCTAAGGAAGAGGCTTCAAAATTTGGATCTGCATAATCTCTTTATTTTTACTGAACATAAATTTAATTGATTAAACCTACCAAAGTTTAAATGTGAAAAGACAGTTATTGTACAGGCCTGCATGTTCCCCGTGTGGGGCCCATTCTTTAGAATGTCTCTGTGTTTGAATTTCTGAAACATGCTTCCCTCTACAGAGGTGATTTCTGGCAGTGCAGAACTGCTAGGGAGCCTAAAGAACATGTGTAGATTAAGGATACATAGAAAAGCAGGGCTAAAATCAAGGCTCATGTGGCCTCCTAAAGTGAAGGAACAGCTGGATAGAGTGGGGAAGAATGGTGTAAGAAAGCATATTACCGATCTGACAATGGTGTGGCCTAGGGAGATTGCTATGGAAAATAATAGGTATGTCTCTTTCTGCATGAAACTAAAGAGGCAATAAATCAGGAAGGCAGGAGAGAGAGATTTTTATCTGTAAGTGAGAAGTGACAAAGAGTCCTGTGGCACCTTAAAGACTAACTAAACTACTAAAGTATTGAAGCATAAGCTTTCATGGGCTAATACCCACTTAGTCGGATGCATGCAGTGGAAGTATCCAGAGGCAGGAATAAATAAGAGGCAAGGACCAGGTTAGATAATAAGGTTAGTCCAATCAGGTTCAGCCTTATTTATTTATTTACTAGCATAAATGCCCGGCCTTGCTTGGGTCAGTCGGAGGTGGGGAGGGGGCAGACAGCTGACACCCCTTGACCAACCCCAACACCCACACCTCACCCCTCACCCACCCCGACACCTTCCCACCCCCCCTGACCAACCCCAACCCCCCCCGGCTCACTTACCCCCCGACCAAACCCGACAACCCCACCTGACCCCCCAAGCAAACCCAACACCCCCACCTCACCCCCCGACCGAACCCGACACCCCCACCTGACCCCCTGAGCAAATCCGACACCCCCACCTCATCCCCCGACCGAACAGTGTATTTAATAATCTGTGTGCTACACAGTGCACCGTGAGCTGGGGGGGTGTCGGGTTTGGTCTGGGGGGGGTGGGACGTTGTCGGGGTAGGTGAGGGGTGAGGTGTGGGTGTTGGGGTTGGTCAGGGGGGTTTGCAGTTGGTGGGGGGGTGAGGTGGGGGTGTTGGGTTCAGTCGGGGGGTAAGTGAGCCGGGGGGGGTTGGGTTTGGTCTGGGGGGGTGGGAAGGTGTCGGGGTGGGTGAGGGGTGAGGGGTGAGGTGTGGGTGTTGGGGTTGGTCAGGGGGTGTTGCGGTTCCTGGGGTTGTGAGGTGGGGGTGTGGGGTTTGCTTGGGGGGTGAGGTGGGGGTGTTGGGTTCGGTCGGGGGGTAAGTGAGCCGGGGGGTGTCGGGTTTGGTCTGGGGGTGTTGTGGTTGGTGGGGGGGGGGTGAGGTGGGGGTGTTGGGTTCGGTCGGGGGGTAAGTGAGCCGGGGGGTGTCGGGTTTGGTCTGGGGGGGTGGGAAGTTGTCGGGGTGGATGAGGGGTGAGGTGTGGGTGTTGGGGTTGGTCAGTGGGTGTCGGGGTTGGTTGGGGGGGTGAGGTGGGGGTGTTGGGTTCGGTCGGGGGGTAAGTGAGCCAGGGGGTGTCGGGTTTGGTCTGGGGGGGTGGGAAGGTGTCGGGGTGGGTGAGGGGGGAGGTGTGGGTGTTGGTCAGGGGGTGTTGCGGTTGGTGGGGGTGTGAGGTGGGGGTGTGGGGTTTGCTTGGGGGGGTGAGGTGGGGGTGTCGGGTTCGGTCGGGGGGTAAGTGAGCCAGGGGGTGTCGGGTTTGGTCTGGGGGGGTGGGAAGTTGTCGGGGTGGGTGAGGGGTGAGGGGTGGGTGTTGGGGTTGGTCAGGGGGTTTTGCGGTTGGTGGGGGGGCACAGAGCTTATGGAGTCCGGGGTTCCGTTGGGAGGTGGGAGGGGCAGAGAACTGAGGGATCTCTGGGGTTCCGTTGGGAGGGGGGAGGGGCAGAGAACTGAAGGATCTCCGGGGTTCCGTTGGAGGAGGGAGGGGTGAGCTGAGTGAGTGAGGTGTCTGTTGGAGGGGGGTATTATGACATCATCACCACCTAACCGCCCAGCCGATGTGATTGGCCCTGGGGGGGCGTCAGAGGTGAGATCCGAAAATTTTTCGACCCTTACCAGCATCTAGACCCTAATACCCCTCACTGTACCAAATTTCAAGTCTCTGGCTCAAACGGTGCGGGAGGAGTTCGCTGTCATACGTACATACATACATACATACATACACCACTTGACTTTTATATATATAGATTTATACTTATTTATTCCTACCTCTTGATACTTCCATTGCATGCATCCAACGAAGTGGGTATTAGCCCACGAAAGCTTATGCTTCAATACTTTAGTTAGTCTTTAAGGTGCCACAGGACTCTTTGTCACTTCTGCAATTCCAGACTAATATGGCTACCTCTCGGATTCTTGTGTGTAAGGGCTGGTCTTCACTAGCGCTGCCGAAGATCGATTTTCTGGTGATCGATTTATCGCATCTCACTAAGACGCGATAAATCGAGCACCCGGAGCTCCCCCGTCGACTCCGTATACTCCAGCTTGCCGGGAGGCGCAAGCTGGAGTCGACGGGGGAGCACACCGCTGACTGCCGCCGCCTTGGGGACAAGCGGTAAGTCAGCGGCAGATACGCAACTTCAGCTATGTGATTCACGTAGCTGAAGTTGCGTATCTGCCGTCGATCCCCCCCCAGTGAGGACAAGCCCTAAGTGAGAGAGGGAAACAGAGAGAGAGCGGGTGGGAGAAAAGACTGGAGAGGGAGTGGGCCACAAGGACTGTGAAAATAGAACTGAAAAACTTCATAAAAAAAAAAGTTAGGCCAAGATTTTAAAATACAGGAGCTTAAAGTCTGTCTATATTTAGGTTCCTAAATATATTATCTGATGTTTTCAAAACTGCTGAACACTCAGTAATAGGATTTCTGTAACTAATTCCCTTATAAAATCCCAGCCTCCATTTTCACTAGAAAAATATTTGCAAAAGCACCTGATTTAGGAGCACAAGTCCCAGGGAAAGTCTGTGATTGCAGTGGGAGCTGCTAGGTGCTCAGCACATTGGAAATCAGTCAGCCTATAACACTTAAAACAGAGTAAGGATGCAGGTGAGCTCCTTGCTCCATTTTAAGAATTTATGATGTCATCAGCTACAGGAAAAGAAGACTAAACTCAGGTCTTGTCAGGTAAAACGTAATTAATTTTAACTATATTGGCTAGTTTTTACAAAGTGAGATTCTGTTTGAGCCCCTAGATTAAGTTGTTTTTCTTATTCTGTTTAAGAGACTGGAATGGATTTCCTGCTTTATGCCGACCAGACGGCATCAGAGGTTTTCAAAACTATGAGAAAATCCAACTTTTGGCTGGAAATGTAGTTACAGCAGTTGGACCTAAAGGAATTGATGTTTCAGAGCATTAGGCTCAAATATGCCCGTTAAAGCAGAGTTGAACTTTTGGCTTAGAAGTAAAGCAGGCCCAGAAGGGTGCTATTCAACACAGTTTGAATGTCTGATTCAGTTTCTGAGCCATTTGAAACTGTTTTATGCTGCTTGAGTCATATTATTCATCTCCGTGAAAATCTGTTAGTGAAATATCAGCTCCTTTGTGATATCATATGGTCTTTTAAGGTCTCTGTAACTTCATAACAATATTAAAACAGACACCTTTCTCTCAAATACAGTTCCCATGCTATAGTTTCAGCCTTTCACAACAAAAGCCCTAGGTAGCAGGATAGAGCTCATATCTAACACACCAAAATGATCATTGTAGAATCATTCATCTGAAGACATTTCAGAACTTATTATATCCTTTGATATTAAAGATCCATCTCCAGCTCTTAACATTATGAAGAGACATTTTTATATGTATTTTACATTTCCTGTATTTTATTTCCCTATTCGTTATTACTGCCAACTTACATTACAACGAAAAAAGTTATTTCTCAAGAGTTCATCAGGTTGTACTGCTCAAAGACCATTGGTATTCCTAATCCTCTGTTTAGATCAGTGGTTCTTAGATGTTTGTCCTGGTGACCCCTTTCACATAACAAGGCTCTGAGTGTGCCCCCCCCCCTTATCCATTAAAAACATTAATGTATTTAACACCATTATAAATGCTGGAGGCAAAACAAAGCTTGAGGTGGAGGCTGACAGCTCATGACCCCTCATGTAATAACCTCATGACCCCCTGAAGGGTCCAGACCTCCAGAACGCCTGGTTTAGATCGTCCCATCTTGCTGCTGTTAAAAATACTAGGATATCATAGACAGAAAAATACAACCTTCACATGAGAAATATCCAATGGGATCATACGAACTTTTAAGAAATCAAGTCCTTAACAATGAAGATGTAATGAATATCACCAAACAAAACAAAATAGACAATATATGAACTAGCTGCAGATTGACTTAATAGATGGGTGGTTTTTTTGTTTTCAGATTTCCCCATTAAGCTCCTTCAACTTTTGTTCACGGGGAGCCTTCTAACAAAGGCTGACATCTGAATTAGTACTGTGGTAACATGAGTTGAGCCCATTCCCCTGAATAGTCTTATGCAATTTCCCTGGAGATCTTGCCATCATTGAAAATAATTGCCTATTGCTGAAGTCATCTACTGTGAAACAAGTTAACTGCATCATGTTGTGACTATCTGGGAAACCTGTCTGTACAACATATGAATTTGGTGTGCGATGATTAACTATAAGTATCTCTATGAAGGTGCAAACTCCATTTTGAATGTGCAGCCCTTTTCATTCTTGTTGTCTTTCTACCTCCATGCTGCACTGAAATTCCAAAGGGTAGTGCCCCCACGATAACAGGAAAGTGTCTTTAAATCTTGAAGAGCCTCTATTCAAAAAGAAATGCCTTGAGACAAAAGACTGAACTGGTTTGTCAGAGAATGAAGTCACCCATTGGGAAATTTATGATTACCTGAAGGGCCAAATCAGGGGAGGTCATCTGACAGGAGACTGGAACTTTATAAAAGGGAAAAATCTACTCAACTCTGGATCTTCACCAGCTCACACTGAGGGGAGTTGCTTCAGGTGCCTGAGCAGGCAGGGGGAACTTGCCTTCCTTGGACAAAAATGATCCCCCAAGGACTCCGAAGAGAAGGGTGAGCTAGGGTCAGGGGCATTGCATTCAGGATGTTTGTTGTTTTTGATATGATCCATGTTCTCTTGTGCTTTATATCTTATGTAAAGAGTAATGGTATTGTACAATCCTGTTTAAAGGCTGTATGTGTGTCTGTTTGCTCTCACTATTGCATGCCCCTGAACAGGTAAACTGTAAACCAGAAGGCTCATGCTTTTGGTGGGGTTCTGGGGAACAATAACACACAAGAGCTGCTGGGGAGGCTTGTGGAGATGAAACTACTTTCAGAACTGAGGCATTTGTATCAAGGGGTTCCAGCTGCCAAAAGGGTGTCCTATGAAGTCTGCACCTGGAGTGTGTACCCAGATGCTCAAAGCCAGTGACAGGTCCTTACCCTGCCCTGCCCCCAGCAAGACAAGACCACATGTGATTCAGCATTTGGATGCCCACAAAGCAATTTGATGAGTGTCCAACAGCAGGAGCTCAACCAGATCTCTGAAACATATTGTCACATAACAGCAACACAGTTTACATATGTCTCCAGCATATTTTGTTATTCCCACAATGTATTAATTAAGATTATAGTAAATATAGGCAGTCTCCATAAATGGATGAAATAGAGACACTAAATCCTTTATTTACCACTCTGGGCATTTAAACCACTATGCATTTGCATATTTTATTTATGAATAGTGGAAATAAGAGAGATGGGGAATTAGCTTTGGCACCTAGTTTGTAGCTCTGGGACAATAATGAAGCAAAGGTAGAGGGGGAAAGTATGTGTAGCTTAGACAGCATCTCTCAAAGCTACTAAGGCTTCTTTTGTCATTCCACCCATGTTCTGATTTCTTATATCTAATACAGCAGGCTACAAAATTATTAACGAGAAACTCTATCTTCTAATCTTGGCTGCCTTAAAAACATTAGCAAAGGAGGCCATTTATCATATTTCTTATTAAATCTTGGAAGAAACAGAACACAGCAGTGCACCTTGGAAGTTGGAGCTGTGAAGAAAAGCACTTTTTGTTATTTTCTCACTGATTGTGGCTAATGTTAAAATAATTACTAGTAGAGGCTCTCCCTGCTGCTTGATTGCCAAGGTCTACAGTTCTGATGGCGTCAGGTTCTTCCCCATGCTAAAACTTCGCTGGCTTGGTTTTGCATCTGTCTCTCTGCTTACTTGTTTTCAAAAATCCCATCATGCCTCAACCTCCCTTTGCGACAAACTTGGCAAAAGGAAGGCCCTAATGAAGATGCATTGTAGGGGACCTCGTGCATTCTACCGAAAACATACAAAATATAAGTGATTGCTAGCTTTGGTTGAAAATGGTAAGTACTGCCAGGGACCTTATTCACTGCTATTTTATCACAGTTATCCCAGCTACTGTGGGCATGCTGGGAACCACACCACTTCAGCAAGGCGCAGTCCAGAGACTCTTCTGGTATACGTTTCCTCCCTGTTCTGTGATTCTGACAATCTTTTATTATATAGCTTGAGTATTTGCATTCTGTAAAGCTGTTGCTGGATTACTGACGTGAGCATCGAGATCCTGCTCAGTTTTAAGAGAGATGAGGAAGAAAATGAGAAAGATCTTCAGCTGTTGTTTTCTGATGACATTCCCTGTAGGTGTTGCTACAAGACAATTACTGGGGAAATGCAACATGAATAAAAAATATCGAAGATGAGTTAAGAATGAAAGTGTATGAATCCTCGGTCATAAAACAAAGCAAAAGATCACGTACAACACTTAAGCATTAAGATTTACATAGATTTGATCCAGGCATGTGATGCATAAATACATTCTATATTTCTTCATATGTGTCATATATCAGCCATAGTTATGTAGTACACAACTTTTCTTTTAACTCAGCATATATTCTCTTGGTTGAACATGGTCATATACTGTATATGTCTGGCCAAGATTATCCATTTTTTCAACATAAAAAATTGGTGTTTTACAATGATTGGCATGTACGATCACAAGAGATTTCTTTATAGTTTGAACTATAGCTGTGTAGACAGTCATGTATTTTGGAGCTACTATTATTTTTAGGTGAAACACCACCACCTATTTCTATAATCAGAATTCCTGTTATAATGTAAAGTAGAAATATAAAGATAGTTGATTATTTTGTGTTAGACCCAACCATTTCATTCTATCATTTGTCTTTTTTCATCACCTCCAGTGTGAAATTCTGGAATGGAGTTCCTTGGCACATAATAGAAAGCTACGGTGAAAACATTAATATGTTCCTTAGTTCAAGCAATCCATGTTTTCGTAAAAGTAAATGGAAAGTCTCCCAACCTTTTCGTTTACTTCTGAGACAACATGCTTGAGAGGAAATATTTTGCCAGCTGTTTTAGTTTTAAATTACAATGCTATGATTGGTTTCATTTCTGGGTCACCCATAGCAACCATTACTTGAAAGCACAAGATCAGTCCTGGCTGCATTTAAAACTCTTCAGCATTTAAGTTAAACTGTTACTACGCTTACATATTTTTTTTCCTACAAAGTTCACATACACTGTTCTCAAAAACTTTTGTTCCTCTTTCGCTTTCTTTCATTTTTATAACATACAGTGAAACCTCCATTTAACGGACTAATTCGGGCGAGGGGGTGTCCGTTAAATGAAAAAGTCCGTTATTTAATAATTTTAAAAAACCCGAGCTGTCGGAGCAGCAGCCCGACCGCCACAGGGTTGGGGCGGCAGCTCCGCAGCCCGCCCGCTGCTGGGACCCGGGCAGCAGCCGGGAGCCGGCAGCCAGCCCACCCGTGGCTGGAACCCCGGTGGCAGCAGGGAGACGACAGCCAGCCCGCCAGCTGCCTGGACCCGGGTGGCAGCCGGGAGCCGGCAGCCAGCCCTCCCGCTGCCGTGACCCGGGCGGCAGCCGGGAGCCGGCAGCCAGCCCGCCCACTGCCTGGACCCGGGCGGCAGCCGGGAGCCGGCAGCGAGCCCTCCCGCTGCTGTGACCCGGGCGGCAGCCTGGAGCCGGCAGCCAGCCCACCCATGGCTGGGACCCCGGAGGCAGCAGGGAGCCGGCAGCCAGCCCGCCCGCTGCCTGGACCCGGGCGGCAGCCGGGAGCCGGCAGCCAGCCCGCCAGCTGCCGTGACCTGGGCGGCAGCCGGGAGCCGGCAGCCAGCCCGCCCGCTGCCTGGACCCGGGCAGCAGCCGGGAGCCGGCAGCCAGCCCGCCCGCTGCCGTGACCCGGGCGGCAGCCAGGAGCTAGCAGCCACCCCGCCCGCTGCCTGGACCCGTGCGGCAGCCAGGAGCCGGCAGCCAGCCTGCCCGCTGCCTGGACCCTGGCGGCAGCTGGGAGCCGGCAGCCAGCCCGCAAGAAATGGATTTGGGATGCATCAGACTTGCTCAGAAATTTTGTCCATTGCATCTGAAGTCCGTTAAATCGAGGTCCGTTAAATCGAGGTTTTACTGTACAGTATTGTGATCTGGAAAATATTAGGTGCATGCCATTAAGGGTATGTTTACATTGCAAAACCAAGAAAGCAAAATCCCTGCAGCAGAGAGTCTCAGACACTGGGTCAATTCACTAAGGCTCACGCTACAAGGAGTCGGACTAGATGACCTCCTGAGGTCCCTTCCAACCCTGATATTCTATGATTCTACAGGGCGCATGCTATGGGGCTAAAAATAGCAGTGTTGTCATTCCCAGTCATTCTGGAGCCCAGGTTCTGAAACCAAGGGTGGATGGTCTCAGAGCCTGGGCTCCAACCTGAGTGAGAATGATGACGCTGCTATTTTGAGCCTCATAGTTTGAGCCCCATAGCACGAGCATGAGTCAATTGACCCAGACTTCGAGACTTGCTGCCTCAGGGTTTGTTTTCCCCTGTGTAGAGAGCATTTTTTGTATAATTGTGTATATCTGGCAAGATGTTTGTTAACACTTAAGGCAGTAAGTAAGTTTATAACCTCTGCATTCATCCAGTGGCCACAATTTCTCCTGAATTGGGACCAATTGCTTGGCATAGATAGAGCAGAAGGCAAAAGATAGACTCAGACTCTATTAGATTCAAGTCTCACTCTCCAACATGCTACTTACGACCTATTACACACAAGCTTCTACTTTGCGTCTTCAAGCCTAAGGGAATCTAAGGCTCTGTCTACACTGCCACATTGTCAGCAAAATTTATGTCGCTCAGGAGTGTGAAAAAAACACACCCTTGAATAACTTTTGCTGGTATAAGTGGTATATACCAAGTGGTATAAGTGATAGTGTGCACAGCAGAGAGCTTCTCCCGCCAGCATAGCTACCGCTGCTCATTGAGGGATGCTTGTTATGTTGACAAGAGAGCTCCCACACAAGTGATCTTATGGTGATGCAGCTGCATCAGTACAGCTGTGCTACTGTAAGTTCACTAGTGTAGTCATGGCCCAGATGAGTCTCATTTGGGAAAGTGGAAAGCTGAAATTTCAATTTTTTCTGCTAAACTCACCTCATTTTCATGGCTCATGGTCCCACCTATTAATGTTCATTCCTATAATAAGAGTATTGAAGCATAAGCTTTCATGGGCCTATTTCATCGGATGCAAGCCCACAAAAGCTTATGCTTCAATACTTTTGTTAGTCTTTAAGGTGCCACAGGACTCTTTGTCTCTTTTGCAGATCCAGACTAATATGGTTACCTGTCTGATTCTTGACATTCCTATAATGTCATTGGAACTGCAATGTCAGAACCTGTCCAGGAGGCAAATGCTGCTTGCATCCGACGAAATGGGTATTAGCCCACGAAAGCTTATGCTTCAAAACTTTATAGTTAGTCTTTAAGGTGCCACAGGACTTTGTTACCTCTACTATTCCAGACTAACACGGCTACCTCTCTACTTCTTTAAGTAGTGCTTCTCCACTGCACTGGGGGTCTGTAAAGGTATTCAAGGAATTCCATTCCTCTTGGTCAGAGGCCTGGAGCTGGCTGGCTGATTAGCCTCTACACACTGCACATGAGAAAGAGTTGGAACTTAATTAGCTGATCCTTATAAAAAAGAAGGCTGCAGGAAATGGAGACCAGAAATTGCAACATCCTCCATAAAGCTGATGGGCCAATGGCAGGGGTCTCAAACTTAATTTACTTGGGGGCCTCTGGAGGCAGAGTCTGGGTGAGGCTGGGCCGCATCGGGTATTCCACAAGAAAAGCTTTGTTAAAAAAAATCCAATCTTCTCAAATGTCTTTATTTTTATTTTTTTAACACAAAATAAGATGAAAAAATAAATAAATAAATTAAGAATTAATAAGTAAATAAGTAAATAAATCAGTAATAAATAAATCTAATAATAATTAGATTTCTCTAGTCAGCAACTATGTGTGGTTTCTTCAGTCTTCTATATCTGCTGTATTCAGATTTAAACGTCTTTATTAACAGTTCTTTAACCTCAATGGGTTCTTCTGAACATGGCTTCTCTTGCCTACTCCTTGCTGCTAGAGACCTGGCAGCGCTTCCTCTAGCATAGCTGAGCCACATTTGTCTTGAGGGAGGAAGCAGTTGAGACCCTCAGTATGGCTTGAAGATGATCATCAGTAAGTCTGGACCTGTACTTGGACTTATTGAAGTTCAAGGTGGAGAAGAGCTTTTCGCACAAGTATGTGCTCCCAAAAAGGCACATGGTCCGCTTGAACATTCGGGAAAGCTCAGGGAAGCTGGGGGTCAATTCTCTCAAAAATTGCCCAAGCTTGTCTGCTTTTCCACTCACCTCCCTGAACTTGGCTTTGAGGTCAGAGTTGCACTGCAGGTCAATGAGCTCCATTTGAAGCACAGGAGGGGCATCTTGCACATCAAAGGAGAAGGGGTCCGCAAAAATTTGAAATGTGGCTCTGTGTGTCTTGAAGTCTGCAAATCTGTGATCAAATTCCTCCTGTAGCTTCAAAATGGCATCAACATACTTCTCACCACTGAATGGTGTGCCTGCATCCACGAGTGCCTTGCATGCTGGGAAATGGCAAAGGTTTGTCTGAGAGAGCTGGGCTTTCCATAACACAAGTTTTGTGGAGAATGCTCTCATGTCGTCATAGGCAGCACGACGAGTTGCCCCTGGCCTTGTAACTTCTTGTTCAGTACATTAAGCTCATGTGTGATATCAACAAGAAAAGCTAAGTCCATGAGCCATTTGGGATCACTTAGCACAGGAACAGCCACCCCATCCTTCTCCATGAAGGCTTTCACTTCTGCTCTCAACTCAAAAAATCTCTTCAAGGCGTTTCCCCTGCTGAGCCAACGTACCTCGGTGAAGTAGAGCATATCCCCATATTCTGACTCTATTTCCTCTAAAAAAGCACAGAACCTTCGGTGCTTTAAGCCCCTGGATCTGATTTGGTTGATGCATTTCACAACGACAGACATCACATTGTCAAACTTCAGGCATTTGCTGCAAAGGGCCTGCTGATGGATAATGCAGTGCAGAGCAATGGCCTCCTCTACACCCTCCTCTTCCAGTTTTTTTTGAACAAGTGCCACCAGTCCATTTTTCCTCCCTATCATTGATGGCGCTCCATCGGTTGTTATTCCAACAAACCTCTTCCATGGCAAACCGGCATTCTCAATGGCATCACACAGCTGGTGAAATATCTCCTGAGCAGTGGTCTGGCCATGCATTGGAATTACTGTGAGCAACTCCTCTATCACTTCAAAATTGTCATCAATACCACGGACATACATTGCGAGCTGGGCAGTGTCTCTGATGTCTGTGGTCTCATCAAGAGCACTGAAATATTTGGCTTTCTCACACAGTTGATCATAAATGTTACTTGACATGTCAGAAATGCGGTCTGCTATGGTGTTGGCAGAAAGGCTGATGTTGCTAAACTGACCTTTCTTTTCCGGACAGACTATACTTGCAGCCTGTAATATGCACTTTTTGATGAATTCACCTTCTGTGAATGACTTTCCCGCCTTAGCAATCATCTCACTAACCACGTAGCTAGCTTTGACTGCTGCATTATTCTCTTTGGTTGCTTTCTTGAAGAAATCTTGCTGCCTCAGTAGACACGTTTTAAGATTTGCAATCCGGTTGGCTCTCTCATCTCCCTGGTATTTTGCATACTCCTCAGCATGTCTAGTTGTGTAATGACGTTTCAAATTGTATTCCTTGTGCACCGCAACTTTCTCTGTGCAAATAAGACACGTCGGGGTGCCCCTGTGCTCAACAAAGAAATATTGTATCTCCCACTTTTCCTGGAATTGTCTGTGCTCATCACCAACCTTTCTCTTCACTGCAGGCTTTGAAAAAGACATATTTGGGGCTGTGGAATATATTTAAATTCCACTTGGTGTCACTGTCGTGTTTAGCCGTGTTTATGACATCATATAGAAATATATGTAGTGTTCATCGTGTGAGGCAATGCAAATAAAAAATAATGACCCCCAAATAACGGTGCGACCCTATAATTGGTCCAGGTTATCGGGGACTGTTATTGCCGACGGACAGGTGTCGGTATGTGACTGCAGACCACATTAGGCTACATTATTTCCTTACTTTTCTTTTATCTTGCCGCGTACGCATCACTTTCATTTATTTTCTCAGAGAGAGACATATATACGTATAATGTCCCGCTGGGCAGCAACTTAAAAAACTTTTTTTTGGAAGTGTTGTGAACGCAGCGCGCTGGGACGAATGTCCGCGTTTGCCTAATAGAAACGAGGCAGCCAGCCAGGCATGGAAGAAAACTCTCCACATGGCAACGCTGCTGTAACTTTCACTCATTGAGAAATGTTTCTCTGCTTGCATCAAGCCCGGTCGATGTCCCGCCCCCGAGAGCCATATAACGCAACGTGATTGGTAGGTTCGTTCAGCTCCGCACACAACACTGTAAAGTGCCATTCATATAAAACTCACGGGCCACACTAACATTAAACTTTCATATTAAGGTGGGGGCCACAAAATATCATCTCGCGGGCCACAATTGGCCCACGGGCCACGAGTTTGAGACCCCTGGCCAATGGTGTTTGTGCCCAATAGACAGATTCTGGAGTTACAGCAGAAAGGAACTACTCTAAAAAAACCAAAATGACAGCAGTGGGGGGATTGTGTGAAGCCCTCTATTGCTGAGGCTGTGAGATAAGAGCCAGAAAATCCAGTCACTGGTGTGAGAGACAGACTTGAGTAAGGTCTTTGCTTGCACAGATTTTGAGAGAAGAGTTTGGAGGGTTTTATTACATTTTGTTAAGAAGACTTAAATAAAGCAACTATCTCCTGCTGAAAACAACTTTCCTGAATTTCTTGAGAAAGCTCCCATGAAGTTAACCTCAGGGAATGAGCAGACCCAGAAAGAACAAAGCTTGGTCTGATAGGAGGAGGCGGATGCAATAAGATATGCCTAATTCTTTTATTGGGTCTTATTTTCTTTCTCTTTCTTCATTGCTGTCAACTTATCTTGTATAAGCTGTTAAATGATGTCTGACTGACTGAGTTTGACTGCAGGGAAACCAGGAACATGGTAGTGGCTCTGTAGGGTCTGGTGTTATCACTGTAAACTCTGGAGGAAAACAGTTTATAGAACTGAAAAGCGCTGGATAAGAAAGACAGTACAGGTCCCTTTGCTTATTATCCTATCAACAAATATCCCCCACTAGAACAGTGTTGTACCTGAAGCATTGGAATAGCAAACAACAGACAACATTTAATGTTGCGCTGGCATGATCACAGAGAATGTTCACAATTATCCACTTGCCAACACTGTGTTTCCTTTATTTTAATTTTTGTTGTTCATTCCCAAATCTCCTAAATTAACTTTTAATAAAGTTAGCCCTGGCAGACTGTTCTGCTAATGCTTTAATTATTTCTCATAATAGGCGCTAACTTCTGGGAACATTCTGATAAACATAGTCCATTCCAAAGGTCTTTCTGTATTTTCAGTGCCACTGAGTGATCTTTTGTGGTGGGACTGCATAAGTCAAGGTCAAGGTCTGCCAAGAGTAATTTGTTTCTTTATTGAAAAGTTGGATGTGTTTCAGTCTAATTGAAATTGTCCATTTCAAACTGTCGTCCCCCCTCCCCCCCCCCCCATGATACAGCTCTTGTCACTTTTTACTGCAGTAGAAACTATTTTAATAATAACATAAAAATGGCAACTGGTCAACAGACCTAAACAGTATGTTCCCTCTCACATCAGCTGCCACAACCTGACTGCCCTAGAGAACCCACTTCACTACGTTCGCCATTGCAGCTACCAAAATATTTATAGCAGTCGCTATTTATGCTTTTTTGAGTTGTGTTGGTGCTTTAATTATAAACCCGGTTTCCCAAGATTTACTATTAAGCAGCAAAAATGCACCCGCAGCTGAAACTTTGGCTGTGAAGTGGTATAGTCTGCTCTCAAGTGTACATGCATATTTGTTGTTGTTAATATGATGGGAGTTATGGATGTGATTCCAGAGAAGTTAATGGAAAGAGCCAAAAGCCTTAGTGTAGTGGCAACAATTATCTATATATATAAAAGTCAAATGGTGTATGTGTGTATGCGTGTATGTATGCGTGTATGCGTGCGTGTATGTATGCGTGTATGTACGTGCACTTACTCCTTCCACACTGTCTGAGCTAGAGACTTGAAATTTGGTACAGTTATAGGTCTTAGGGTCCTAATCAGGGTAAGAGTCGGAATTTTTTCAAATCTCACCTCTGACGCCCCCCAGGGGTGAAATTATTTAAAGGCCAATCACATCAGCTGGGCAGCTGCTGTTCTCTGTGATATAGTTATGATGTCATAATACCCCCTCCAACGGACCCTGCATTCACTCAGCTCTCTGCCCCCTCCCCCCTCCAATGGACCCCACACTCGCTCAGCTCTCTGCCCCCTCCCCACCTCCGACGGACCCAAGCAACGCTGGGTATTTTCGCTAGTATATAATATAAAAAGACAATGGTTACCCCCTTACTAAAACTTCGTAGTGGGTTTTTTGTTGGCTGTCTCACCATACCAGGAGAAAAAGGAGGATCCAAGGAGGAGTCACAATCCTGGGACTGATGGGGCCTCTGGCCAATCGGAGATCTTCAGCCCAGTACCTTGAGAAAGAACTAGCACCCCAAGTTAGTCTGGTTGACCAAGCTGCTTGGTCAGGCAGGGAGCACCAGCTCATCCATGTGTACTGGGGGAAGGAGTGACAGGGACAGCATCCTCAGGCAGGGTGACGGAGCTGGTGCCTGAAGCTAGGAGGAGAAGAGCAGAGAGACTTGTAGAGGAGCTGCCAAAAGACACAGCAACATGGATAAGAAAGAGCCGGGGATAAAGGGCAAGGGGAGTTAGTGCGGGGAGCATGACCCCGCCATAAAATGGTGAAAGAACCAGCAGGGAGAGGGACGAGCTGTGGGAGCAAAGCAACTACTCCAATACTGCCCTGAGACTAGCCATCCATGACTAGCACTGGCCTGGGGAATTCCTAGCATCCCAAGTTCAGGGAAAAGGTGGCGACTCCTGTGGGGTAACTGCAGCTGGTACTGTAGTGATTTTCCCAGTCCACTCCCCTGGTGAGTATTTGGCCAGTGCATTCACTTGCGTGGGAGGTCGGCCTTCTTCATTCACTACTGAGGAACAGCATCTAGTGACCTTTCAAATCAGGGTCTTTGGTGAAGGGGAAGAGTTTGGGCTTGTACAAAAAAAGGGAGGAAAATGGGGTGATAGTTGGTGTGGAATTCTGAGCGATGTCATAATCTGGTGCACAGAGCACTACCCTCCTCATCACACACCCTTTCTGGAACTACCATACCAAAGAGCCATTTTTCACCGTACCACAGAAGAGACTGTTGCTGTTGAGTGTGTGTGTATTTTTGTTTGAATTTGGGAGCAGGAAGAAGTGTAAGGACTGCTTTAATATATCTTAAACCCTTTCTACTGCTTAGTGCCCCTTGAAACCTGCAAGCTAGTTTCCTCTGATGTGTAGGCTGTTCCTGAGACAGCTGCATCTATTTTATTTTATTTGGGTTTTTGTATGTGTGCCCTGTTTAGCAGCTTATTTCAAGGTAGAGCTACCACACCATTAGGGGCTATGTTACTTACTGGGAATCTGTACAGTAACTGGGGGGCAAGGGTGTGTGAAGCATTCCAGCTCACTGATGGATCTAGCACAGGTAAGACAAGTAAGTGGGGAGGTGGTACCATGAGAAGAGGGCAAGGTGATTTCAAAGCTCCTTTTCCATAGTTTCCAGTGTTCAGTCTCAGTCTCGGGGTCTCACAAGCAGCTGTGATGTGCCACAGGAGGAAGGGTAATTGGGTTGCAGCCTTAAAGCCAATCCTAGAGTATTCTGAGGATCCAGTAGGTAAGACCCTGCTGGTGTAGCCTCCCTTGGTAGATCGGGGGAAAGGAAGTCCCCCGGAATTACTGGTGTCCCACCTCTTCCCACAGGCGGAGAACCACATCCAGTCTGTTCCTCTGAATAATGGCAGGAGTGGTGAGAGACAGGTTGTTTCTTGTTTTTCCAAATAGTGGAGTAAGGTCCCATTTTAAAATACCCCTGGCCCTAGCCCTATTATACATACATACAAACACTATATATATATATATAGTTCAGGTGCAAAAAAGTGGTTTGCCATTATAAAATATCTCTGGTTTTGTGCTGTGATTTTTTAAATTAATTTACCTAGTAATAGTGTGGTCTGAAATGTTCATGTCAGTGATACATAGTACAAAGTGGATATATGAAAACATTTAAGAACCACTTTACTTCACAAACCATACCTTATTCTTATAAGCGCTTACCTGAATTTTCACTACAAACTACACGTATTCAGCTTTCCCAGTGTCTGGGAGTGTGCATTTCAGCCCTGCACATTCCAATATTATTTTTTGTATATTTTTCTTTTTTTCTCTTTTGCCATTTTGAGCCATTTACTAGGCAAAAATAATATAAGAGCTGGTCTTCTAACTGTATTTGTATTATTGAAGAACTGATATATCTATGAGAAAATAAGATCTTTCATTATTTTTCCCTACAAATGTTCCATGAAGCATTACAAAAGCCTATGAAAAGCATAAACATGAATAGACACAAATACAAATGAATAAACACAAATACACGAATCTACATGCTTCTTTTAAATGACCTGCCATTTATTTATACTAGAGTTTGCTGAATTATTCATTAAGAATCATTTATCTGACTAATTTTGACATTTTTCTTCAATTAAGGCCCAGCCAATTTATCCCCCTCTGTCCATGCAGCGCCATTCGACTATTTTTTCCTTCAATCATTGAATGATTTATTTACAAATAAGTTTTATTCAACCAGTTCTAATGTATGTATTCTTTCTATGCTTTCAAGTGCTATTGTGTGAATGTGTGTATACACGCACACCTCGGGTAAATGTCTTGCTGTTTTATTTAATTACATGGGGGTAGATCATACCTCCATGAGCCAGACTTGAAGATGGTCTCCATTGCACTATCCTTCACCTTCTCCCAACCTCCCAATGACTGTATTACTATGCAGAGGCCAAGCCACAACAGGGATTTTATGTAACAGGGTCCCAGCAGCTGCCAAACTCTGTGGGATTCCCTGGTAGCATGGATCCATTTGAGCTCTCTGCAAAGTAATAAGGAGAAGGAATATGAGGGACATAGTGAAGAGGCGCAGGCTCTCCTTTTGAATTAAAGTAAAACCTCGATTTAACGGACCTCGATTTAACGGACTTCGGATGCAACGGACAAAATTTCTGAGCAAGTCTGATGCATCCCAAATCCATTTCTTGTGGGCTGGCTGCCGGCTCCCAGCTACTGCCAGGGTCCAGGCAGTGGGTGGGCTGGCTGCCGGCTCCTGGCTGCCGCCCGGGTCCAGGCAGCGGGCGGGCTGGCTGCCGGCTCCCTGCTGCCGCCGGGGTCCCAGCCACGGGTGGGCTGGCTGCCGGCTCCCGGCTGCCGCCTGGGTCACAGCAGCGGGAGGGCTCGCTGCCGGCTCCCGGCAGCGGGAGGGCTAGCTGGCGGGAGGGCTGCCTGCCTGCTCCTGGCTTCCGCACAGGTCACGGCAGCGGGAGGGCTGGTTGGCAGGCGGGCTGGCTGCCGGCTCCCGCCTGGGTCCCGGCAGCGGGAGGGCTGGCTGGCGGGCGGGCTGCCTGCCTGCTCCCGGCTGCCGCCTGGGTCACAGCAGTGGGAGGGCTGGTTGGCAGGTGGGCTGGCTGCCGGCTCCCGGCTGCTGCCCGGGTCCCAGCAGCCGGGACCCGGGCGGGCTGGCTGACGGCTGCCGCCCCAACCCTGTGGCGGTCGGGCTGCTGCTCCGACAGCTCGGGTTTTTTAAAATTATTAAATAATGGACTTTTTCATTTAACGGACACCCCCTCGCCCGAATTAGTCCGTTAAATGGAGGTTTCACTGTATATTGCCCTGTGTAGGCCCTCTGGTATCTATGGATGGGCCATGGGGCTCATTGTGCAGGGAGAAATAACTCCCTGTGCTTTCCTAGAATGCTATCCTAAAGGACAAGCTCTATGAAAGAGTCAGAGAATTTTTCTACCAAATCCTCTCAAACGTGTGTTAGTGTGAAAGGGGGTGATCTGGGTTTCTGGGATAACCTCTAGGAAGCATTTCCAACCTCTTCGGTTAAAAAAAAGATCTAATCCAATGCCCAGTAGAATCAACAGAAATATTTCAACAAGGTTTTGGATCAGGTCAATAGATAATATTTTAGTGTCATGTCTGAAAATTATTTTCTCATGATTTTTTTCAATATAACACAGAAATTGATACAGAAAATAAAAATGTAAATTTAGAACATTGTTGTGGTTGTCACAGAAACTGATAAAAGCCATGAAGTCAAAGTTATAGCTGACACAGCCCCTTTCACTTACATCACTGTGCTTTTCCCTTTTTAAGTTCTGTCCCACCTGTCCTGACTTTTTTGGCAAAAGTGGGCATTTGTTCCCTTTACTTTTGCCAGCTTGATCATTGAGCAAGATCAAATGCCTACTTTTGTCAAAAAAGTGGATGTGGAGTAAAACTAGAAGAAAAGATTCCTGGAAACTATGAAAGATTCACCCCTTGGAGTCTTCGTTACATCCTTTTGTAACGAAGGGGAAGGGTTGGTGTCCTCCTGTAGAGGAAAGAGAATCTAGCCTGCAAGGCATGCAGATTGGGAGGATTCACAACGAAAGCAGAGCACAACAGCATGGTTCCTGGGCCAGTTTCAGGGCTCGCCAGTCTCTGAGTATCTGCATTTGATGCTGCAGTATTTTGTGGCATGTGGCAGTGACATGCCTTTCACATGTAACTTTCTAGATGTCATGTCAGCTGAACTCTGGTAAGTCATAATTCAGATGGGATGCGGCCACTAAAACCACAATAATGCATCAAAATAATGAATAACAAATGCTTATATTCAGTATCATCAATTTCCATTCTGTAGTGTCATCAGTGTTCAGAAGTAGTTTTTAAGTGAAGAGTAGTCCCAACATTAAGCCAACTCCCACTCAGCTTGACTCCCGTGCATAGGCAGAGGAACAAACCACATGCCCAAGATGAGCAGGACTGGCCCATTATACGTGTCAGAGATGAAAATTTACTATTATGGATCAGGGCAAACCATCCTTTGATTTCTGGATGTAAAATTCTCCAGCAAAGCTATACATACATGAGGTGTCTGTGAGTGCTGGGATTTTCATTTGAATTCTGGATTTGTAAGAAATGAAGTAGTGAAGCTGCTCCTTATGAGCTACACATAGGAGGAGTCCCTAATGCATTTTTTTCTCTTGACCGCTGACCCCTGACCTGATCTTGGAGGATAGTTTTGAGTAAAATAATAATGGAAGTTATTGAAGCTGTAACAGCAAGGAGAAGAACCAAAATATATGTACTAAAATAGGGTTGGCCATAGGTGAGGCCTAGAAGTTAGCCATCTATATCTTGTGATAGCTTAACAATGCATCTTGTGATAAATAGATAAAACCAGAAATTAACAGATGATATCATCTTAGGGACTTATGGGAGGGGGATGGGTCAGTGTTCAGGTCGCATTC
This sequence comes from Sternotherus odoratus, assembly GCA_032164245.1. Taxonomy (NCBI): domain Eukaryota; kingdom Metazoa; phylum Chordata; order Testudines; family Kinosternidae; genus Sternotherus; species Sternotherus odoratus. The sequence goes on along the minus strand of JAVMKO010000002.1, from coordinate 181,926,820 downwards.
CCTGTCAGTAGTTGGCCCAGGAAGCTAAACATCCAAGCAGCGGACCAAATTTGGTGATGAATCCTGGTCACATGACACCTGAGGCACATTGCACATATGCTCAGAAAAGGGGCTTTTTGTGATAAGAGCTAATCACATTGATGTATCAAAACTATTGGGAATGGGACTGACACAAACGATTGGGATAATGGTTAGAAATGTAATTATGGTCAACCAGAATACCACATATACCCACTGGAACCCAAACACTGGTTTCCCAGAACGCCAAATACGAATCGTGGGCTGAGACTTGATCAGATATGGTGCCAGATGTATGTGGGTAGAATGTACAAAAGTGCATAATAAGTTGTCAGACCAATCCCTAAGTGGAACACCAGGAATGACCAAATGGAAGGAGCCTGAGTTTAAATAAATATCGTTTTGTGTGATCTTCAATTATGTTTTCATCTATCTTTGCTGTTCCCAGTAGCCCCAAGTTTGTAAGTGTGTCAACATTAGGAGATTGCTTTATCTTGCACCAGCCTAAAGCTGTAAATGTGCTCAAAACAGGGGGTATTTTGCTATACTTAACCTTGCTTTTTTTCACTTTTGTATTCTTTAAGTTATAGTTCTCTGTATTAAATAGAACTCATAAGGTCTCTCATAAACTCATCCTCTGAATTAATTTTAAGTAGTTGCCTAAATAAAAGAAACTGTCACCTCTGATTGGAGGACTTTGGTACAGTTACAAGCCACATTTCTTATGGTGTATTGTAATCTGTATTCTTTAAGTTTCAGATCTGCTTCACATAGTCCCTGATTCAGAAGAGCATTTAGGCATGTGCTGAATGATAAGCATGTGCTTAAAACTGTGCATATGCTTAAGTGCTTTGCAGAATCAGGGTGATAGCATTTTATTCATAGAAATAAAATGTTAAATATGCAGAAATGCTTATAAATAAGACTTTCTTGGCAGTATTCAAGGTAAACAGCAACATTGTTTTTGAAACTGCAGAGCTCAATGGTAGATTTTATTTTTACCTTCTAATGAATTCTAAGGCAGAACAGTCATCAGCACCTAAGGCAACCTAACTACTGTCAACATATGCTGCTGATTTTGACAAGAATAAAAAGAATAAAAAGATGTATTCTCTCTGAAGAACAGTTTATGCAACTTGGATGTCGTCCAAGGAAAAATCATATACCATAGTTAACCAATGATACTGACATCTGCCTCTCACAAAGAGCCAAGGGAATCTTGTAAAGGTCACTATGGTGAGTAGCAGAGTAACTGATTAAGATAAGTCTACAAATCTTATTGCATGGTGTGACAGTTTTCCTAAAATAGATATTTCACACAACAATATACTTGGAAGAGAAAATTAAAACGGAATCAAGCAAAAATTTCATTGCCCATGTAGCACACAGATCTGGAGATTTCAGAAAGGGTAGAATCTAGCTCTTAATCTGAAATTAATATTAATAAAATAATAAAATGAAAATAAGATTAATTTAAAATACCACATTCTGTGATATTCGCATGCTGAACTGATTTCAACTGAAGTTTCAGAATACAAACCTTTTTTTAATTTAAAAAAATCCTAAAATTTACAGGTTTAGTGGTTCTATTTCCTGATTTAATATTTCTAGTTTATTTTAAACCTTTTATTTTTTTATAAATAGCAATTATAGCAAATAAATTATGGGTACCTTCGGGCCAGAGCAGTGTGCGTGATAAATGGGACACAGGTACCCTCCTGTGACAGTCCAATTGGGTTTGGGGTGCATTCCAGGCCAGTGAGGAGTTGTGTCTTGTAACCCTGAGTGTCTGTGTGCTTAGATAGCCCTAGTTCAGCAGTGTTGACCAGGGAAGCCTGTCTACAGCCTCATTATTTCTTACACCAGACTTAGTTATAACTGGTAAAATGACCGCATACACTCCCAGTCCGGATTTTCCCCCAAACTGTGTGCTCTTCAGTGTCCAGCCCTATCCTGAACAGTTTAGAGAAATAATATGATTCTCTTGTTTCTCTGAAGACATGTAAATACATCAAATGTATTTGTAAATACATTAACTTAACTGAGCTAAATACACCTTTCTATTTAAACACAGCACTGACAAAGATTCTATCCAGTGGACTTTGTGGTATACATCATGACACAGGAGTTTGGTCAGCCATTTTGACAGAAACATGGTGTTATAAGTGTGAAGGGTACCTTGCCTGGGTGGGACTATGTTATCTAACACAGTGTGCCTTGCCTGGGTGGGGCTTGTTATCTGAGACAGGTAACGTAGGAGTTTCCCTGTCATGGGGGAGGGAGGAGCCTCGAGCCCATGAAGAAGAGAGGAGCAAAACAGTCAGTTCCATCTTGGCTGGTCTCCAGGGAGGAGGCAAAAGCCAGGGAGCTCCATCTTGGCTGGTCTCCAGGGAGGAGGCCAGGGCCAAGAGAGATCCATCTTGGCTGCACATGAGGCAGGAAGCTTGCCAAGGTAGTTATTATTACAGTTAGTGTAATTGGAATGGTGCAACCCCTAAGGTACATCTGATAGAGCTTATTTCATTTGAAGAAGTGAGGAGCTCTTCCACCAGTACATATAGCAGCCTTGTCTGTGAACATGAGAGGTTGCACCTGTCCAGTTATAATAATGACTATAATGAAAGTAATTCCCCAGTATATACAAGGGCAAAGACTGAATATTGAGTCTCGGATCTAGACCGTCTTTGGCTATAAAGATGGCTCTACCTTTTTCTTATACTTCTACCTAGCTAATGTGAGTATTACCATTTGATTCTTCCATTAAGCCGTGCCTTTTGGGGTGTCCTTTCCTTTTCAGAACAAAGTGGGGAACCCCAAATGTAAAGTGTCTGTATCTCTGCTTTAACCTTTTTCTTTATTAAATTTGCTAGTTATAAAACCGTCTGGTTTATTTCCCTTAGGGTTTTTCTCTGCTTCCAGTTGGGAAGGGGGAAGAGAAGGGAATAGGAACCAGGGCAGCTAGGGGCCTAGCTGGAGTGTGAAGACTGTCTCTCCTTACCGTCAGGTTAGACGGGGGAGGGAGGAAGCAGTCTTCAGGTGTCTGCCTCTCAGGTACAGAGAAATGTGGTGGGGGAAGTCTGCCTTCAGCCGGGGAGGGTGAAGGACAGAAAGCAGGACTTTGAATCCCAGGAAGGGGTACAAGGTTAGGGTCTATCTCTCAGGTTGAGAGAGACAGGGTTAAGGGAAGTCTGCCTTCAGCTGGTCAGGATGAAGGGAAGCAGTCTTCAGGTTTCTGACTAAAACCCAGGGAGTGGGTACAAAGTCAGAGTTAGGGGAAGATAGGGGGCCCCTCCAAGGTTTTGGAAGTATACCCGATTGGTGGCAGCGATTGGTGACCCCAAGAACCCCAACTGTCAAGCTGGTGGTGTGGGGGGGAAAAGGACTTGTTGGTCTGGCCCAGCCTTTGTACTCAGGAGCATAGAGGCTGGGGCGTAACCCCTCTTACACATGGTAAGGATTTGACCTAGAAACAAGTAAAGCTTGTAAAGTTCTAGTTACTAGAAAGCATTTTATCTTTATTTCTCTTGTAACCATTCATGACTTTAATCCTTATACTTGTATGCATTTAAAATCTCTCTTTGTCATTAAATAAACTTGTTTTATTTTTAATCTAAACCGATCCAGGTCTATGTTTAAACTAAACTGTTTGGTAATTCTAGTTAAAGTAACAAACTGTTGAATATTGACTTTATAGAAGATCAATGGACTTTAATATTCCTCTGATTGTTCCAGGACTGGGCTGGACATTTCAGAACACACATTTTGGGGAAAATTTGGGCTTAGAAAGAGTGTGGTATCACCTTACCAGTTGCTGACCAAAACTGGTGGAGACCAGTGAAAGTCTGTAGTATTGCAGGTAGTACCATTTAGACCAAACCAGTGGACCAAACCATTGACCATTTAGACCAAACAATTGACCAAACCATTGACCATTTGGCCCAAACCATTTGGCCCAAACCATTTGGACCAAACTCTTTGTACCAAACCATTGGACCAAACCATTGGATCTGGAATGCCCAATACAACATCGAGTGCATGCTTCTTGCTTGCTGTGGGCATTCGAGTCAATGAGCCACAGTAGAAAGGCATTTTGAGGCTCTCAAGGTTATGAATCAGAGATGACATCTCTTCACAGGTCTGGGATTCATCCCAGAACGTGACACCTCTTCAATACTCCTACATGGGAGCTAGATCTACTCCTACTTGATCCTTTTCAAACACCCTGATTAAGAGTCTAATTCTGCTCTTTTACAATAGTGTAACTCCACTAACTGGAGGTAGTTCATTGGCAAAACTATCTGGGAAAGTGGATGCACATTTCTCCTCCTCTCATGGAAGCCTAGTGTTTCTTATTTATGTTGTTGTAGTACTCTAATGAGTTACACTCTTTTCCTAACACAAAGGAAGACACTGTCCTATACCTGAAGAACAGCCTATATGAAAAGTAGTTATGTTACAGAGGAACCCTTTGTAGGAGCAAGAAAAGATCTGACACATTAGATATTTTTTCTCTATATTTTTGGTTTAATAAAGCTTAGACGCCTAAACATTTTAATATTATTTCCAGCAGTATGGGGCCTTCTCCGTTAACTGCTTCTACCAAGCAAATATTGTTCTGTAGCTATGTATTTTTTGTGTTCTTTTTTATAATTATATAGTCTGCTGGGAAAATAAACTGAGTCTGGCACTTCTGTGCATAAAATTGTTTATTTTTTATAATTCTATATTGCATAAAATAATACAACGAGGATAAGGGCTTCTAACCATTAGTTTTTCTGAGTCATCAGACACACTATAATTTGTAATAGTCTGTGCTGCTTGACACAGTTAATAAGAGTGATGGTTCAACCAGGAGACAAAGAAAGTATAGGAGCTAGATATTTCAATTTGTTTTGACAAAAGCAAAGAATCATGTACAGGTTTGTTCATTTAACTTTGATCAACAGTATTGTGCCTTTGCTTGGTGAAGGTGGGTAAGGGTAGAATGAAATAGCACAAAAGCTGGAAAAAATGCAGATAAACCAGGGTAATAATTCACAGGAAAGAGTACAATGTGTTCATCCACTTCTGTATATTGTTAACAGATTTGCCTATTACTTTTGGGTATGCTCATTTATTAGGGTTCCTCTTCTGTGTGGGGTGGGGGGTAAGGAGGATCTGTAATTGTATCAAGGTACCGCTAGTGTCACTTGTGTTCTATAAGGAGCTCTACTTCTCCTTTCTGCAAGTTCCCTCTCAATGGACTATCCTGCAGGACAATACACACACACACACACATTCACAGAATGGGTCTGAGAGGACCGGGTCAATCCGCACTCCCAAGCTGATCCCTTATATGACCATGGGCTCAGTAAGCTGGGTCAAGCAGCATTTCCAAGGTGTCACTCTCATAGGCCCTTGGATTTAGCAGGCTGGGTTGAACAGCACCTCCAAGCTGTTATCCACATATGCCCTGGCCACTGCACTGGAATAGAGTATGTCTGGGCAGGCTGGGTCGAGCAGCACTTTCAATCTCCCACCCTCATTTTGTCCTGGACTCAGCAGACTGGGTTGAGCAGCACTTCCAAGCTGCCACTCTCACATGTCCCAGATTCAGCACATCCCTATCCCCCTGTGCATGTTACAATCATTCTGTTAGTAACCCACTTGATGAGCAAACCCCACAGGATTTTTGGGCACTGCAGGGATCTTTAGGTTAGGCACGAGGAGCAATCCTGCAGAGGGAATGGGAAAGCCAAAAAACATCTCTGGGGCAGTGTGGCAGGGCAAGGGTAAAACCCCTAGAATGCCCTGCCTCTAAGCTAAACCCTGCTTCCTGGCAGGAGGTCCAGGGGCAGGGGCTGGTAGTATCTGGCAGGAGAGCCCAGCTGGAAGCCCTGATGAGCACAGACTCAGGGAGCTAGCAGGGGATGATTGAGCACAGCTGAGGTAGGAAGCTGACCAGGCTAGAAAGGCCCTGACTCATGGCCAGAAGTGGAGGGCCAGGCAGGGAATGGGAGACTGGAGTTCTGTCTCCTGACTGCAAGTAAGGTGCCTCGGGCGCCTGGAAGCCCAGGAACCAGGACAGTGGGGTAACTGTCAGGGGATTGGGAGAGCACTATTTGTCACTGGAAAGCCATGCACAAGGACTGTAAATAAAGGACACTTGAGTGAAAGACTGTGAAATGGTATAAAGTCCTCTTATTTGGAGCAGAGAGAACACAGGACTGAACCGGACCCTGTGACAGGCAGGAAGAAGGAGAGAGAGAGAGAGAGAGAAGCATGGAAAGTTATTAAGCCTGAAAGTTAATTATTGACAGGTAATATCCATAGGGGAGCCAAACAAACAAAACAGTTATAACTCTTATAAATCTTATTTAAATTTGATTATAAAAGTCAGGTTCAGAAAACTATAACTGATAACATAAGTTAGGGTCAGAAGGCTATACTGAGAGAGAGAGAGAGAGAGAGAGTGTTCTCACCACTGTGTGAAGCTTGATCACGGGTCCCAGGTGGTAGCTGAAGGTCAGGAGTGCTGGAGACAGGCAGAACCCTCAGAATGATCAGTCACGAGAAGATGAAGTTCCAATGGAATTGGTGCGGATTTTGGATCCAGGCATCAGAACATCTACTTGAGCATGGATTGAGGTTTTTGTAGAAGAACAACAATGGTTCAAGGAAGAACACTAGATTCCTTTACAGGTAAACTGATGGCTCAAGGGAATATACCAAAGTTGTTTCATTCAGGCTAGATAATGGGAGCTTATCATTTAGGCAGCGTCACTATTTTGGATACCAATAAAGCATTTATTACTAGAATTGGTCTGATAACTACTGAGCTGGATGTATGCAGGCGTGGGTTCACTAACATCTGGAGCAGAGATCCTCCATCATGAAATGCTTATCTGCTTCTCTGGACCCAGAGTTCTGTGTGGTTCTTACCTTGAAATTTCTGTACTCCATTCTGTATACTAATGGAGATGCCTCTTTCTCCCATCTTCGATGCAAATGAGGCGAGGGGAGTTTCCTTAATCCTTGTCACCCTTATCCCACAGGTTTAGGTGTGTCTCCCACTGCCTTTCCATTGCTTTTTGTAAGTCTTGTTTTCTGATCGGTTTTGATTCAAGCAGAAGCTAGGGCGGAGAGGTGTTTCATGAGTCGGCCAGGCTGGGTATTGTACCCTGGTTCCTCAAGAATGCAAAGCTGATAAGTAAGGTTATGGCCTTGCAGAGTAAAGAATTATGTAATTATCACCCACTAGTGCAGCAAATGGGATTAAAGCAAATGTTCCAGCCATCATAAGGAGAACATCCAACTCAAAACCAATACTGTTTCACATTGTCCACCAATAGCAATCTGACAATTCAGTATTATTACAAAGGAGGGGCATGATCTTGTACCCAATGAAATAAATTGGTTCTCTGGATATAAGTCTCAGTTATTTCATTCCTGCACCTGGAGTTGGAACGGGTGTGTATGTGTAAAAGTGGCTTTAAGACACCTTTGTTTTCTGATATTCTGGGACTATATGGGCCTCTGATGTAAATCATAGAGACCTGAGTGCTTAAGCTCTGCTGCCTTCAGCTTCTCATGGACTATGGCAAACAGACAGTAGCTACAGTTCACTATGGCACTGCCGTCTCCCAACACTTGTCCACCTTCAGCAAGGCACCTACTGCAGTTTATCTTAAATTTGTAGTCGCTTAAATTTCTTCTTAGGTGGCTTTAAACTCAACCAAAATAAGCCACTCTGAAATACAGATGTCCACACAGCATCAGTTAAACTAAACTGATTGAATGTCAGTCTTTTGGTTAAACCAGTCTAATGATCTCACATGGACAAGCCATGAGACCCCGAGAGCACCTAAGGGATCCATAATGGACTTCAGAGAGAGACCTTATTATGTTTGTGGTTTTGCATGTTGGAAGTTTTGCAGTAGAAATTGAGATGAATCCTAATGATATTTTATCTGACCCCTCTCAATTTCTTCTTTTCATACTCTCTCACAAAAAAAGGGCCTTACTTAGGTTCTCTCCTTTTGGATTGATCTTTTCTCAAAATAAATTAGACTTTGTTGTTCTCAGACTTACTGACAATTTTTAAGTAGTTAGAACTATTTTTACATTTTGCCTCATTCCCTCCTGAGAATCTCATGCTTTCCAGTGGGAATTTTCTATTCTCCAAAATTTTATGTCTTGATCCTGTAAAAGAATCTGTGTAGATGGATCTTTAGGTCTACACAGTGCTTAATTAACTGCATTGAGTCTCCAAACAGGTGTAAGGATCTATATTCATGGATCTTTTAGAATGATCGAGACCTTAGAACCCTATTCAGAAAGGTACATAAGTATATGAAGTCAATGGGACCACTCCCTACTTATTGTTAGGCATGATCTTAAGTAATTTCCTGAATCAGAGCCTATTCCATTTTTGGCTGACAGGAGACTGGTGGAAATATATTTTCAAGAAGAAACTTTTTTTTTTTTTGCAAATGAATGATTGGGAATCTAGCTAGATACCTCTGAAAAGAGGAATCAAATGCAAGGTTTTCAGCATTACATAATTGAAGATTATACAAAAATAACATTGTTTGAATGAAGACATAAATCTAATCCTCCCACACTATGTACATTTTAAGTCTGTGATGATATATGCCAAATAAATACATTAACATTGATATATGCCAAATAATTTAGCTATTTATTTCAGATTAGGTAATTCAGCATTTACAGGAGGTAGACAAATGCCCTAGACACTCACTGAAACTCATAGTGACTTCATACACATATGCATTAGGAAAACACACAGGATTGGTCCTCCAGTGTAAAGCAATCTATATATATAAAAGTCAAGTGGTGTATGTATGTATGACTGCGAACTCCTCCCTCACCGTTTGAGCCAGAGACTTGAAATTTGGTACAGTGAGAGGTCTTGGGGTCTAGATGGTCATAAGGGTCGAAAAATTTACAGATCTCACCTCTGACGCCCCCCCAGGGGTGAATGTCTTTCAGGGCCAATCACATCGGCTGGGCAGCTGGGTGGTGATGATGTCATAATACCCCCTCCAACAGACACCGCACTCGCTCAGCTCACTGCCCCTCCCTCCTCCAACGGAACCCCGGAAATCCCTCAGTTCTCTGCCCCTCACCCCTCCCAATGGAACCCCAGACTCCATCAACCCTGTGCCCCCCCCCCCCACCTGCAAAGGTCCCCGGAATCCCTCGGCTCTGGGCCCGCTCCCCGCCTGCGAAGGATCCGAGTTGGGTTTGGTGGGACGGTAAGTGACGTGGGGGTGTCGGGTTCGGTCGGGGGGTGAGGTGGGGGTGTCGGGTTTGGTCGGGGGGTAAGTGAGCCGGGGGGGTGTTGGGGTTGGTCAGGGGGTGTCAGTTGTCTGCCCCCTCCCCACCTCCCTGGGGGTGAAAATCTTTAAGGGCCAATCACATCAGCTGGGCAGCTAGGTGGTGATGACGTCATAATACCCCCTCCAACAGACACCGCACTACCTCAGCTCACTGCCCCTCCCTCCTCCAATGGAACCCCGGAAATCCCTCAGTTCTCAACCCCTCCCCCCTCCCAATGGAACCCCGGAATCCATCAGCCCTGTGCCCCCCCCCACCTGCGAAGGTCCCCGGAATCCCTCAGCTCTGGGCCCCCTCCCCGCCTGCGACGGATCCAAGTTGGGTTTGGTGGGATGGTAAGTGAGGTGGGGGTGTCGGGTTCGGTCGGGGGGTGAGGTGGGGGTGTTGGGTTTGGTTGGGGGGGGTCAGGTGTGGGTGTCGGGTTTGGTCGGGGGGTAAGTGAGCCGGGGGGTGTTGGGGTTGGTCAGGGGGTGTCAGCTGTCTGCCCCCTCCCCACCTCTGACTGACCCAAGCAGCGCCGGGCACTTATGCTAGTCTATATATATAAAAGTCAAATGGTGTATGTATGTTTGTATGTATGTATGTATGTATGTATGTATGTATGTAAGCTTACTCCTTCCGCACCGTTTGAGCTAGAGACTTGAAATTTGGTACAGTTAGAGGTCTTGGGGTCCTGATGGTCGTAAGGGTTGAAAATTTTTCAAATCTCACCTCTGACGCCCCCCAGGGGTGAAATTATTTAAAGGCCAATCACATCAGCTGGCCAGCTGCTGTTCTCTGTGACATAGTTATGATGTCATAATACCCCCTCCAACAGACACCGCACTTGCTCAGCTCTCTGCCCCTCCCCCCCTCCAATGGAACCCCGGAATCCCTCACCTCTCTGCCCCCTCCCCCCTCCGATGGATCCCGCACTTGCTCAGCTCTCTGCCCCCTCCCCACTCCGACAGACCCGAGTTGGGTTTGGTCGGAGAGGAAGTGAGGTGGGGGTGTCGGGTTTGGTCGGGGGGTAAGTGAGCCGGGGGTGTTGGGTTTGGTCTGGGGGGGTGGGAAGGTGTCTGGGTGGGTGAGGGGTGAGGAGTGGGGGTTGGGGTTGGTCAGGGGGTGTTGGGTTTGGTGTGGGGGGGTAAGGCGGGGGTGTCAAGTTTGCTCTCTCCCCCATCCAACGGAACCCTGGAATCCCTCAGCTCTCTGCCCCCTCCCCCCTCCAACGGAACCCCAGAATCCCTCAGCTCTGTTCCCCCTCCCCACCTCCGATGGACCCCGGAATCCCTCAGCTCTCTGCCCCCTGCCCACCTCCGACGGAACCCCGGAATCCCTCAGCTCTCTGCCCCCTGCCCACCTCCGACTGACCCGAGCAACGCCGGGTACTTTCGCTAGTAGATAAATAAAAAGCAAAAGTAAAGAGTTAAATTTTGTATCAAAAAGAGCGGTATATTAAGCCATTAAGTAAAATTTTTAGAGATGTCATACTATTAAATTCAACCAAAAAATTGATTTGGCATCACTAGGAACAGGATTCAGACCATTTATTTTCTTCATCGGGCACTTAAATTTCTCTCTATGTGAATCTGCAATGTGAAAGTGTTATTTTAGTCTCCTATATTGCCATGCATTTTCATGGGGTCCAGGTTTGCTCTTTGTATTTTTTCACAGGTGGAGGGCATCTGAAAAGAATAATATTTTATCCTCCAGTGATGATTGATCTTCAGCAATTGGGACAATTGTCATCTGAACCAGACTAACACAAGAAAAAGAACAGATTTCAGATTGATTCAGGAATGGCAATCCACACACCAGATTTGGGGGGAGACATATTAATATGAAACTACCAAAAATAAAAGATCCCTCATACTTTTTGAATGATCAGAACTTCTAGACATATTTCTAAAGATATTCTCAGGCATCTCAGAAATGTAGAGAAAGCTCTAATGTGATCTTACTGTAAAAAATGAAGAAACAGAAAGCTTAGAAAGGAGACCAGTTATTTTTTTAGTGTTTAAAGGTTATAGAGTTGTACGTACTCCTGTTTGCATTTAAGATGATACTGCAGGGACTGCCTGCCCCCTGAAACAGAAGCATTTCTGTGTGAAGTAGCAAAGTTCTAAAGTAGCTCAGTCCTTAGTAAATCTCCAAAAAATTGTACTATTTCTGAAAAGTCATGTGGGAGTCCCTAGTTTTGAAGGGCTCTATATACAACTCTTAATTAGGTAACCCAGCTCTGTTAAGTGACACAGATTAGACAACCTGTACCTGTGGGGAATTTCAGTTTCTGTCACACAGCAGCAAGCAATACAGTGCCAATGATTGCAAACCTTCTTCAGAACAGAAGATGCACAGTTCCTCTCTCTCTCTCTCTCTCTCTCTCTCTCTCTCTCTCTCTCTCTCTCTCCATCTCCATATATATACTGTCCTAGAACTTTCCAAGTAATGATTCAATCCAGTCTACGAGGAAATGATTCAACAACATCAATCATGAAGTATTGTAGATTTGTCTATGACCTGACCTATAGAGAGTCACAATCAGGTAGCTTTGCCTATTCCTCTTGAGTAGCTCTTAGAGAGCCATGATGATCACCTACATTTCTTCCCTAACTTGTTTTAGGGTCCCAGAGTGCTCAGCCCTGTTTCTGCACCTATTCATCACATATGGCAGACAACTTGTGGTTCTGAGATGCACTATGAGCTTCAGTGTCAACAATACAATCATGTCATAGTTCTACATCTCTTTCACATCAAAGGCATACAGTGTCATTACCCAGCTGGCAGTAGGAATGGGAAATTAATTTGATGAATGAGCCCTCAATTGGGAAGGGACTATTTATCTCAGATATAACATCTCCACAGCCCACCATGATAGCTGTGTTCAATGAAGATTATGTATCTGGTGTTCCAAAGTAAAAATCTCCTAACCAGGAGACAGGATATTTTAGGCTTTGAAATTTCAGACTACTGGAGATGAAGATGAGCCTTAATTTTGTCAACTTTTAGAATTATTCTTTGTTCAAGCCTTCCCCCAAGATGGGTTGATTCAGTATAATCAAGCTGGAGACAATAATCAAGCATTGTTCCTGCTTAGAATTAATGAGGAAGGGGAGGGAAGTATGGACCTTGGAGACAAATACATTGTTATATGGTGCCTTTCAACAATGGGTGCATAAGCAATCCATAGTGGATTCCATGGCTACAAAACTATAGGATCTTCTTCCAGGGGTTTTATTTATTTGCATTGATCTGCAAAGAGCAAATAAATTAAGCTCTTTGTACCCAATCTCATGATGCTATAAAAATCTGTAGCAAGATTGAACAGACATAATACATTATAGCTGGATTATTTGATACAAGGTTTATGTATAACATGTTTCCTAATAGTGTCAGGCTGTCGAGATATGAAAAGACTGCAAGGAGAAGCATTGCCAGCTGACAAAATGACATAAAGGAACCCCAAATGCAAATCCCTGCCTCTTCCAGAACGCCAGCAGGCTTCTCCCATCCTTTTGAATCATGAGAGTCATTACTATAGCACTGATATGTTGCACCAATATTTGCCATAAACTAGAAAAGAAGTTGTTTGCATGAGATATCTGCTGTTTGGGTGCTGCTGCCTTATCAGAAGTCAAACTCAAGCAGCTGCTAGGTTTTGGATTAAAATTTGAAGCTGGAATATTAACTTTGGTGTCTACATACCTTGGACCACCTTCAGTTTCTATTACTCCTTAGCACTCTACCTACAGACCTCTGAACAGTTACAGTTACAGCAGCACAATATTTACTTGGATACAATAATAGAATGAACTTCTGGCCTTCAAAGGGAGTGTTGGTAATAAACAAACAGTATGCATAAGTTCCTCTCTCAAATCTGTTGCTCCAGTTAGACACTGAAGAGTCTATCTTCAAAACAGAATGAAGAAAATTTGCCTTATCTTAGTACGTACACATTGACTAATAGAGTAGGGTGTAAGCTATGTAGTACCCCGAAACATTATCCCTAAGGGTAAATGTCCATGTCTCACATACATAGGAACAATTCACAGTGGCTAAAATTCATCTTTCATTTGTTTCTGTCTTATAAAAACAGCTTGTTGTAAAGCTGTGCCTTGTAATAAAAAGGCTTGTTTACATGCATAGCAGCTGATGTTACAAGATATGATAGATATCCTCTCCTCCAACTCAGTTTGGAATTGGGTTCTAAACAACGTAGAAAAATCTTGGGAGAATTGCTTTCTCCTTATAAGCATTATATGCAGTTATGTACTTAAATATAATTTAAATTATATGACATAATGGCTGCTCAGCCAGATGTTGTGGCAAAAAAACCAGACAATATAGACCATTCCTAATAGTATAAAAAACTAACATCTGTCATGTTTTGATCATATTGGACTGGATGATCTATGACAGGTGCCCACACCTTGAATAAAAAGCAAACAATAGAGCCAATTTCCTTTGCATCACATCTAGAGCTGGGCGAAGGATTCAGAGCAACTAACTTACTCAATTTTTGCCCAGCTTTTGTCTTTGTACAGTATGCGCAAACAGACGTTTCACATCTAATCTTTTCAAAGTTGTTCACACTGGGCCTGATTCTGCTCCCTGAGTTGTGCCTTTGGGACTACTCATGAGGTTAGTAAGGTACTACTCAGCATGAGTAAAGATTGCAAAATTGGGCTGTTAACGTGAGCATATTTCATTTGAAAACTATCTGAATCATCACTGCCTTAGTTTGCTCTGTATTTATTCTGTGTAACTGTTCACTTAATTCACATAGTATAGTGTTTCATCCTAGACTGGATGGCTGAAACTGTAGTGCCAATTCAAATATTTCTTGGGCAGGCGGCAATTTATGGCTCCTACTCTGGCAAAGGTCCCTTTCTGGTCCTCATTTGTCTTCCCACCTCTTCCTGAAGGGGCCCCAGGTGCCTCTCAGCCAGGATGTCTCCTCTTTTTACCCACACAGAGCATGAGCTGATGCCTCAAGGAGTCAAGTTCTCGGAGGACTACCATGTGTTGTGCCACATAGGAAAAGTCTCCATGCGTGCCAGGTTGCAACATCATTTGATCTACTCCATCTGGACAGAGGTAATCCTGAGTCAGATTTAAGTGGCATTGAGACTACGCATCCAGAGAAATGATCCTGACCTCTCCAGCAGCAGCTGTACTGATTTATTATAAGACCACTATGTTAAAGTGGTCAGGCCAAGGCTCCCCTTGTCTCTGTGATCTCTGGAACTTTGAGCAAATGCAAAAACCTTGCGGGGCTTCATGCCCGCAGTCCTCCCAGTTGGTGCCACTGCTGAGACAGCTTTCTACGATAGGGAATTTTTTACCCATGAAACTGCATTAATAGTGCAGCACTGATTCAAAGCTTTAATATAGAAGTATTGCATCAGTGAAAATGTGATTTTCCCTGGCATGACTTACGCTTGTAATAGACTGGTCCAATCAGACCAGGGCAACCTTTTATTACAAGAGGAGGGAAATTAAAAAAAAGACTTACCAAATAGTCATGTTTTCACTCGCAGTGTAAACCTTTGTGCAAGTGTAACTTACTGATAAGTGTGTGTTATGGGTCCTCCTATGTACCCAGTCCACAAAGGTCATAACTCTGTTACTGTTCTCAATCTGAAAGCTTTAACTCAAGCTGTCACGATTCATATTTATGCCTGTGAAGGTCCCTATAAGGCCATGAAGTTGGCGACCATTACATAAGCGGTGGTTTCTTGGGGATTTGCAGTGCTGCAGTCTCAGAAGCTTAACCCACTGTCCAATTAGTGTTATGTGTCCCCCTCTGTGTCAGAGACACAGAGATTATGAGTGAGGGTGTCGCACTCAGATACAGAGCCCTTTTTAGCTCAAGCTGTTGTGACTTATGCTTTTAGTTCTAGAGGTTCTGAGGTCAAACCAAGATGTCAGCCAAGATGCAGCCATCACAGAAGCCTGTGATGGTGACATTATTATGGGTACTCATATAACTTTCACTTTCCATGAATTCTTGTGAACACACTATTACTTGGGCCATTGTTTGTCAGAAATATAAAAAGGCCATTTACACTATCAAGACAAATGCATCTTTATTCAGAGGAAGGCTCACAAATATTTTGTTGCAGTGTTCAACTCAACTCTAATCACATCCCTTCACTATGTGGAGTGTCACATGGATTTGCAAATTTATCTGAATTTTTACTCTATTCAGTTGACACAGTTACTGGGAAAAGCTGCTAGAACTGAAGAATTCACTTAATACCAAGAAAAACATCTAAAAAAAGCTGACCATTATTTATTGAAGAAAAAATGAGCTCATTTACATGCATACTAATCAAGTATTTAAAAAGCCTGTTTTTTAACAGGGGTTTGGAACGGGTCCCATATGAAGAGAGATTAAGGAGGCTAGGACTTTTTAGCTTGGAAAAGAGGAGACTAAGGGGGGATATGATAGAGGTATATAAAATTATGAGTGGAGTGGAGGAAGTGAATAAGGAAAAGTTATTTACTTGTTCCCAAAATAGAAGAACTAGGGGCCATTCAATGAAATTGGCGTGCAGCAGGTTTAAAACAAATAAAAGGAAGTTCTTCTTCACACAGCGCACAGTCAACCTGTGGAACTCCTTACCTGAGGAGGCTGTGAAGGCTAGGACTATAACAGGGTTTAAAAGAGAGCTGGATAAATTCATGGAGGCTAAGTCCATAAATGGCTATTAGCCGGGATGGGTAATGAATGGTGTCCCTAGCCTCTGTCTGTCAGAGGGGGGTGATGGATGGCAGGAGAGAGATCGCTCGATCATACCTGTTAGGTTCACTCACTCCGGGGCACCTGGCACTGGCCACTGTCGGTAGACAGGATGCTGGGCTAGATGGACCTTTGGTCTGACCCAGTATGGCCGTTCTTATGTTCTTATGTTCTTATGTTATCATGTGCTAGTGAGACATAACGACACCAAAGAGCCATATAAAGGAAGGGGCAACAATTAAAAACTTCATAAAAACCAGAACAAATTTAATCTCTGGACCATTTAGACTCACAAATATTTATAATTTAGTCCCTTTTTTTGTTTGTTTTAAGACAGATATCATAAGTGACTTGAAATGATTGGATTTGTAGAAAGTTACAGTTCTGCCTTTATTTTATGTCTTTAAAATAAAAGTCATATTTCTTCATCTTTGAAGTTTTATCAAAGTCCAGTCTTAGTTTTATCAAATTCAATGACAAAATATAAATAGACTTAAATGGGAGAGGGGTCTTGCCTTTTAAGTCATCTTTACTGTTGCAATGTGAAGATTGTAATGTAACTACAATCTTGCGGCCTTCTACTGTAGACTAAGATAAATTGTTCATAGGACTCTATCTAGCCCTAACTCTCCTCTGCAGCTAGAGAGGAAAAAATAAATTTCCTTTCCTCCCTCTCCACTTATCTTTTTCCTTGTATTACCTCATCAGCCTCCCACCAAACAGACTTATAGTGTATACTGTGGGAGTGGTAATCAGAAAAGTATGCAGGGGCTCTTTCACATACTCATCAATAGACTAACCACTTGTTTGCATTTTCTTTCATTCTCTAGTGTTGCTGTAGAAATAGAGGCAATATAATCACATCCTAGCTTTATAAGTGAAAACATTCCAGTGTGAGTATACCATGAGCATTATGTGCATTTTTCTTTGCTGGTTTCTGTGTTCGAACTCTTTGAGCCTACCAGGGAATTATAGGAGTATATATAATCTTATTTTCACTGTGTTTTGATGGTAGGAGTCCATGATCTTTTGTTTTCATAGGGTGGGAACTGTGCTCACCCAAATGCAATTTCACTTGTGATGGTGCTGCAAGGTGCTAGAGGTTGACTGAGTGATCTGATGTCTTCCAGCATTGCTGGAATTCAGCAGTATCCTTATTTTTACATTTTTATGACATCCTATTGTCTGCGTGGTTTCCAACTGAGTTCTTCAGAGGCTAAAAGAAGAACTTTTTATTCACCTTCAGAACTTAAATGAGAAATAAGGAGGTGTGACAATGTGGCCTGTCCTTACAGGATGCAGTGCCTAGGGGTCAGTCCACTTCATTACCTTCATAGGCCTTTAAGGATATTTGAAAGGACCAGTAAAGATATACAAGGGTCTAAGGAGGGATTGTGATAGAGAAGAAGCTATCCAAGGAAAAAGTTGTGGTTGGGATCAGGAGCCTGGCAGAGTGGGCTCTCCTCTTCCCCAGTTAGTTGGAGAATGATCTGGGAGAAAGGGAATGGCGAAATGGCTGCCTCCGCCCTCACAGAGAGGGCAGACACTTGCAGGAGAAAGTTGGTCTGCTGAACCCTCCTATGATGCATGATCAGAAGGGGTTAAATATCCTGCAAAATAAATAACCCTCAAAAGATATGTGGGGAGATAATGTTTGTGATTTGTGTATTTATATATGTATGAGTAGAGTTAACAATGTAATCAACAGTCCCTGTCCATGCTGTATTCTGATAGTTCAGAAATCAAAAGAACATCCTAGCATTTAAATGAATTGTAAACATGGGATATCTCATATTCATCTCTTTTTGAAAACTGCTGAATATGGAGGAACAAGCAAATAGCCTTATGTTAATTTGTATAGCTAAGTACCAGTGATGGTTCTCCTTCAAAGTCATCCTAATTACCTTTTGTTCCTTGAGGAACTCCATCTTGTCAAAAGACATGAAATTGTATAAAAGATCCTTGGGTCCAGATTCTGTCATCTAAGATCTGCTTAGGCCTCATCAGGGGAAGTCTGAGTCGCAAGACTGAGGTCCCAGTTATGCTGGTACACCCTGAATATGATATTTGGATATTGGACAATAAACCGTGAACTATTTCTGAAAGAATTCTTTCCAACTACGAAACTCACCATCTCTGCTATGGTAACAAAGAGTCCTGTGGCACCTTAAAGACTAACTATAAAGTTTTGAAGCATAAGCTTTCGTGGGCTAATACCCACTTCATCAGATGCAAGCATCTCTGCTATGAATCTCCACCTAAACAAACTGAACTTGTGTCTGTATGTATATTGATTTTTTAACCATACTCTCTCTCTTTTGTTTTTTAATAAATTTTAGGTTAGTTAATAAGAATTGCTTGTAGCGTGTATTTAGGTAAGGTCTGGAACATTCAATAACCTGGGAGGTAAGGTGTCCGATCCTTTTGGATTGGTAGAACCTTTTCTTTTATATGCTGAAATAAAATTTACAGAAATGTTCATCGTATTTGGCATAGGTACCTGGATGGAGGCCTGAGGCTGGATCACTTTGAGGGGACTGTGTTGTTTGGACTTCTGAGTAACCAATAAGGTAATAAAGAAGCTGTTTTATGCTGACTTGACTAAGTATTGGAATGTCCACCAGCTTTATGGGGATTGTCTGCCTCATTCTTTGCAATTCACTTTAATTGAGTGAACATAGCTGGTTCCCCACTAGGACTCTGGTCTATACTGGAAGGCTAGTTAGGGAGGCTGTTTAGCTGAAGAAAGTTGGCAAAAACCTTACAGCTGACTATTGCAAGGTGACTATTCCCTCCAAGGCCTAACACAACCCCCAGCTCCAGGATGAGGGAGAATTCCTGCTTGAAGGGGGGAAGAACAAGAGGCTTGAGACACAAACCCCAGCTTCACAGAGAGGGCTAAGGAAGAATTCTTGTTTGGAGGAGGGACATATTGCCCGCTGTAAAGACAAGAGAGAAGAACTGTTCACAATACAGCCCAGCTTTGGCAAAGGAGGGTTGGGGGTGGTCTTCAAGAAAGCATCTTTGTAGCTGGCTAAGGGGAAGCTGTGAGAGGCTATAGATCCAGGTGGGTATTTTAGAGTCTGGAGACCTGGTGAAGATGTCAGCAAGAGGGATTAAGATAGGAGCAGATCAGGGAAATGATGGAGGGATCAAATAAATACTTCTTATCCACTCAAAACAGGGCCCCTGGATTGGAACTTGGAGGAAAGGGCAGTTCTGGATTCTCCTACCTCACCATCAGATCAACAGGTGCTGCCTTCATGACATCCTGACCTTGACTGATACTGAGTTCAAGGATCATTACTCTCCCTTAGCCTCAGTGGGACCACAGGGCTTACCTGCCCTGTGGCAGCTTTCTGCTACTCAGGGAAGCATTTGCCCCCACAGACCCTCTTTCTCTTAGAGAAAATGGACCTGAATGAAGATTAGGAAAAGTATTGTGGGATGTGAGATTATTACATGTGCTGTCAAAATCCAGTTCAGGAAGTTTTGGGATAAACCATGAAGGTGGGGGAAGGAGAGGGAAAACATCACCGATAATTTGTATGCTGCATTTATTTTTTATTGTTTGTTTTTAATTGCAGTTGCTGCTGTTTTCCTATTTTTATTCAAACCTTACTGTCACCCAAGTCAGAGCCTCAGACAGATGTGTGGGGCAATAAAATAGTAGTAAAAAATTACAAGCATTATTCATTTTAGGGCTGACATTTTTAGATCAAAAAAAGTCTTGTGTATTTACAGAAAATATGGTGTATAGATCTCGTTAGGAGCTGTAAAATGTGCTCTAGCAGTTTTGCCTAAGAAAACACTGATGTCAGAACTTGGCCACCTCTTACAAAGTTATTCCCGTGGTTAAACTTGTGGTGTGGTAGAATATCTTTTTAATAAGAATGTGAGATTTTAAATGTGAGATATTAGGTCAAATTCTGCTGTTGGTTGTATTGGAGTATTTGTCCATGGTACTGATTATTTAGAATAGAGACTGAAAGTGAAATAGATATAGGCATTTAGCAACAGAATGACATTGTATAGTAAAAACATCATTTCTGAGTGAAAGGGCTGAGTTAGGTGTGCTGTGACTTATGGGTTCTTTTCTCTAACATGTTTGATGTTGCTGTCAGTGCAAGTTTCATCACTTGGGTCAGCAGCAATCCTGCTTGGCACCACTCTCGATCAAGACAAGGAACCTGCTTGTTCCTTGTCAGTCTAGGAGAATGACTCATAGATGCACATATAAGGAAAAAAAATCCTTGATTCCGATTATTTCACCATGCCCTTCAATGCAGTGCTCTCATGTCTTGGCTACCATCGAAAACCAACCACCATGGAGCACAGTGGACACCCACTGTAGTTGGCCCGGATGGGCCCCCTACGAGGGGGAAAACCCACGAGCCGGTGATCCGCCATGGACGGCGGAGCCGGAACGGCCACGCCCCCCGACCCGGAAGTACATCCGGCAACCCGGATGTACAAAAGGCGGGGCCGGTCACCAAGGGAGGGGCGGAAGGAGGAAGGAGGAGACGCCACCGCGGGACTGGCTGCCTCCCTGCCTGGATACTGACCAGAGCGGTGGTCCCAACACCGAGGAGGGGCGAGACTGGCCTGGAGTCCCAGCCGCCACCTATCCGGAGACCGGGGACGATGGCCCCGAACCCCCGGAGACCGAGCCTCCCGCAGCAGGGGACATCGGGTCCTGCGAGAGCCAGCCCCCTGATAGACTGGGTACTTTGGCGGCCTGCGTGAGCCAGCCACCTTGTAGACTGTGTACTCCGGCTGCTGGGGTAAGCCAGCTACCGTATAGACTGTGTGTCCTGTCTGCCTGTGGGGAAACACTGGCTAGAGCCAGATATCTTAGAGACTGTGTGTACTGGCTGCCTGTGGGTAACTGCTGGCTAGAGCCAGGCACCTTATAGACTGTATACTTTGGCTGCCTGCGAGAGCCAGCCCCCTGATAGATTGGGTACTTTGGCGGCCTGCGAGAACCAGCCACCTTATAGACTGTGTACTCTGGCCGCCGGGGTGTAACCACCGGCGAGGGCCAGCTACCTTAGACATTGTGTGCCCTGACTAGCTGTGTGTCCAGTCGGGGTGACGTAACACCGGCCGGAAGCCCGAGAAGACGTGGAGACCACCCGGCAGAGGGCCCTCCCAACGCTGGAAAGACGCTGATTCCCCACAACCCCAGCAGGAGGCACCCCGGGTGAGAGCGAACGCGTTTACACCCACATTTGCCCAAGGTCAGCTAATGGGAAAAGCTGCAAGCAATGCAGCGAATGCAGCGAATTTGTATGCGCTGACCACTCCATGTTAATGCTGATGTGTTAACATTCAATATATACTCACATCAAATTAGATTCCCACTAGTTCTTTGAATTTGCTAATTTAAATAAAGTGTTTTGCCTAAAATATTAAAGAGTTGTTCTTAGTTTCTGACTGCATTTCGTCCTCCACCAAGTAACTTTTTTCTCACACTGGATGAAGATTAAGATAATTGACATCAGTAATAAAAAGCTTATTTTTAAAAAAGAAACCCCAATATACAACAAATGGAAAAGAGGAAAGTTGATGGCAACTTTAAACACAGACAATTAATAATGTGGGATAAAGATATCAATGAAAAATCTATGTCCAGTAAGATTTAGAACAATAAGAAGCAAATATGCATGAAGGATAGATATATTTCTTGGATTTCTTTAGTCCCTGATTTTTGATAAAATAAACGTCAGGTATTAAATAAATTTTATATACATATATACATAATTTTTCCAGCCATGTGTAAATTTTATATACATATAAAATTTACACATGGCTGAAAAAATTACTCCAACATTTATATTGTGGATCAGTACCATTCCATTGCTATGTTGAATATATATGATTCACATATATAAAAATCTAACATAAGGGAAATTTTACATGGGAAATGCCCCTATTTAGGTATTCAGGGTGAATTCAACACACTCTTTACCTACAGATTAACAAGTGTTTGGTAGGTGACAATGTCAATAAATAAATGAAAGCCATTTCGTTAAACACACTTCTGAAGAATGGATGTCTTTGGCTAATCCTTTGTCGTGTCACGGACCGTGGAAATGTTTTTCTCTTTGAGCAATGATGGCATATAATTTTGTTGTCTATTTTGCGTAGGAAGGAGTGGCTCTTCCTGAAAACTGAGCGGGATGGTCCCTTGATCTCCAGCTACCTCCTCATTTTCCTCTTGCAATACCAGCAAAATGCCAGCTGCAAAACCAATTTTGCATCTAGTTGTGATTTTGGAATTAAATGCAATGTAATTAGTTCCTTTTATATGTTTGGTAATCTTGTTAAGATAACTCATTAGGTGTTTTAGCAATTGGAAATTACTAGGTTTCAGAACATATGCGTTTCCTTTGTGAATACCAATTATTCCTAAATGAGGCAATTGTTCTTTAAGGAGCATGGAGGGGAGGGAGTTCTAAGAAGTTTTCTCATGCTTCCCATGTCCTGAACTTTAGGAAACCTATTGTGGTTGTTTCTGTTCTCTTTAAAATACCACACGTGGAAATGCTCTGTTTTTTCTATGGAAATTATATTTGATTATGTCAAGGGTGTAAAATGAGAATGTGTAAATTTGTTTAGGTGAAGTGAAAAAGTTGGTCTCTGGTGTCTAAAAATTATTATGAGGTATATCAATAGCACTATGAACTATTATTCATGATCAGCAGAAAAATATTATATGTCTCATTCCATTTCTTTGGTTACTAGAGAATGTTTCAAAGGAAATTATTGATAGAAAACTATTCCGTCTGCTGAAATTAGACTTCTCAGTTTTCTGTTCATTTTCACAATAAGTAATTTTCTGAGGCATCACTGCATCAGTTACACTTGGTTCACATTTTGAAACCACGTGGACTAGAAACAAGCTGGGATTCTGATGTCTGCTCCAGGATCCAAAGCCGAAGACATTTGTCTGTTGTGTATGTGCTTTCATTTCAACCTGCCCATGGATGTATCAACTCATCTGAGAAGAAACCAAGACCCAAGAACCTTGCAGAGCCCACATGCTCATTTGAGCTGGCTGAAAAGGACAATTGCTGACATTTAAAAGTTTTGTTCTGAATTGGAATAAAAAAACTGACATTTCAAAAATTTTCCATAGAATGAAAATTCCATTTTTTAAAATCCAGAACTATTGAAGCATATCATTTTGATACATGAAAAACTATATTTCGATAAGTTGAAACATTATTTTAGAATATAAAATATTAAATATTAGTTTATATTAAATATTCATTTTAATATAATATATAATCTAAACAACAAGTCTTGATAAACTCAAACTACATGTTTTACCTTTTTGAAATAAAACATTGTTATAAAAATAACAGAAGTTGAAATGATTTAACTTTTTTCCATTGAAGGTGTAATTGGAATTGACATGTTCCCACAAAAACATATCAGTTGTGACAAAACTGCATTTTCTGACAGAAAATTGTTCTGTTGAACATATTTCAACTAGCGCTAGTGTTCAGGATATGAACTTCCACAAGATTTGCTTTGAGTGGCATCTTATTATGGTATCTCAATTCACAGTGTTTGGCTTGTTGGTGGAGGTTGAGAGAACACCCTCACTTATTTTCCACAGTTCAAGCCCCAGCCTTTTCCCTCCCCTATTCCACTGTTTATTGCTCTTTGACAGTGTTCTTTAAGGATTTTATTTCCAAGTAATTCAGTTCCAGTGATGTGAACTGTGCAGTATTCAAGGTTCAGCTGTGGTTATAAATCATATCTCATGTCAAGAGCAGTACAGACACTGTCAGGAACTCCAGGAGGCATTGTGCCTCACTGGTTCCTGAATTGCAACAGGGCCATATTTGTACTTCCAAACAACAGCTCATGTTGCATTCTTTCGCCATGATGGGGCAGCTCCATTGGTCCATGTGTGTAAAAGAGAGACCAGGAGAACCATAGCCAGTGCTGCCTGTGGTTCTTCCCACTCACCTTCCTTTGCATTCTTAGAAGCTCCATAGAATGGTGGGGTCACAGGGCCCTTGTATTCATTAGTGCAAGTACTTCCATTGTGCCAGTCCCCTGTAAAAGATTGAAGAGAAAGGGGGAGATAAGGGAACCTGTTGCCCTCTTTCTCATTAACCTCTCGCTGGGTCGGGCATAATTAAAACCTGAGCATATAAAACTGTAACTAAAGCAGACCGCTGTTTATCTTTGTAACTAACTAAGGCCTGCTCATTAGCATTGCTTATTTGAGAAAAAATACCACTGAAAATCACTAGGAGAGCAGGAGGAGAAGGATGCACATCAGAGTGCCAGGAAAGGCTCCCAGGGTTTAAACACAAACCACAACAATGAAACAGAGAGCCTTTTCTTTTTTTCTTTTCAAGAAAAGAGCCGTGTGTGTTTCTGGGCCAACAACAATTGCATCATGAGCAATTCGGGATCTTTTATTTGAAGGCCGTGTGACACAAAGTGTGAAATATAATTACAGAAGAAGCAAAGAAGGGGGTTAGTTACTTTTAAGTACTACAAGTGCAGCAGCACCTACTGCATTCTTGTAGGGTCTGACCAACACACTTTCTAAATGGCCAAAAGGGTGTGGGAAGAACTGGTTAGTTAATTAAGAAGTTGTGTGGAGAAAACAAGAAGAAAGAAATGCTGCATGTATCTGTTGGGGAAATGTTAATGGAAAGGATGCCTGAGAAAAATTTATCTCTAAGCTTCAAATACTGCCCCAGCAATCCATTTCTCATGCATCTATAATATTATAGCTAGTGAGAACATTGTTTGTTCACAGTCAAATCACACCCAAACGTCGGGTGCTGTTCGGAATTTTTTCTTCCCACCTGCTTGTTTGTTTAACACCTTCCATTTTCTTATTCCTGGCAACCATGTAGTAGCAATGGGCCATGGCCAGGGAGTAGTACAAAATTTGTGTTAGCGATGCTGGCCTCCTTCCATCTACGTCTAACAGGTAATGAAGACTGTAGCTCCTATGTGCTGAAAGCGTATGGTTTTTTCACCAAACTTGGCTTTCTAACAATGTCTGTTCTTCTAGTTCAGTTCAGAACATTGCAGGATTTGTTAACAGCCCAGGCAGATTTTGTTACCAGCCAGAGCTGTAGCAATAGCATACTTTGACTTTTTTCTTTGTTATGAAATATATGAGTGGGAGCCTCTATCTCCCAAATTCACAAAATTGTTTAACTGCACTTCAGCCTTGGGCATTTGCAATTCCTGGAGGTAGGTGAAATTATATTTTTTTAAAAAAAACAATTAACCCTGCAAATAAAACTGGTATATTCTGTCTAATTTGGAGAGGATGCCTGATAGAATATAATTCTGTAAAAAATTACATTTCAGAAAAGCCTAAGCTATACAGGATAAAAGGGTTGGTTTCGTTTGTCTGTGTGTTGATGTTATAAAATGTAAAATGTCTTGTTTGGCAGTGATACAGAGGAGCTTTCAGTTGAGACAAGTTTAGCATAACTGAAGTTAGGTTAGATAAAGGGAGGCAGTCTAGTGGATAAGACACTGGTATGGGCTTCAGAAGACCTAGCTTCAATTCCTAGCTCTGCTACTGACCTGCCGGGTGACCTTGGGTAAATCACTTATCTCCCTGTACGTCGGAATCTCCATTTGTAAAATAGGGATACGCATCTCCTTTGTAAAGAGTTTTGAGATAAAAAGTGCTACATAACAGTAAGTTATTATTAAATTAAGTTTGTCTTTGATTCCTCTAAACGTTCTTGGGCCCAAATTATCCCTGTTGTAACTCCACTGAAGTTAATTGGATTATATCAAGGATAAATTTGGTCCTCAATCTTTACCTCCAAGTGCTAAGAAAGAAAATGAGCTTAACATCAACCTTTCTCCCTTTGCTATCCTTCCTGAGCATGATCTAATGAAACTAGGCATGTTCCTTGAAAGTAGAAAATGCCTCTAAAAAGTGCTTTTACAAGGATCAAATGGACTTTTTAAATGAGGCTACTACCCTGAAACCCGAGTGTCAATGACATTAGGAAATTCTACTTTGGCTTTAACAGTCTGATCCTTTGTTCTTCTGTGTATCTTTAACCATTAATGAAGTCAGTGGGAATTAAGACTGTTCAGTATCAGTACGAGTCCCCAAATGCTAACAGATTTTTGACATTCTGGGATTCAGGGTATAAGTCTATGAACACCTTAGAAAAGACAGAGAGAAAGAGCAATAGTAGTGTGGCTTTTCCAGAAGGTTAACAGATTGATGGTATTAATAGGATTTCCAAGAATATAGCAGGAGGTTAACCTACCACTATCCTTAACATCCATCAGCTGTACGTTGCCCTCAGCAATAGATGTGATGTTATCAACTAGAAGGGTTTTTTTGTCCTGTATTGTGTTTTGTGGTGTTAGAATTAGGGTACAGGATGTCTGTGGTTCAGTATGTTGTGAACATAAGTAATTAAAATGTTTTCTAGGAAAGGAACCAGAGCAGGTATCTACACTTTGTGTTCTTTTTCTACTTACTATTTTATAACTTTGATTTTATAAACTTCTCTTACTGGATACAGTAGCTTGCAGTGCTTGCATTGGTGGTCGTCTTTAATTCCTTCCCCAGTGAAACAGGGACTAGCATCCTCAGAAGCAGCTCAGATAAGACCTGAGGTACACAGACTGACCAGTAAGGACATGTCAATGAGACTCATAGCAGCACAAGTGGCAACTTGTGCAAAACTAAACCTGCATAATGGATGTTTAGTCTTCAAATATACTTTTTTGTTTTCCTAATATAGAGATTTATCTGAGGCATATCCTCATATGCGTCTAGATGAGATGTGATAAATTGATCCCTGATACATCAGGCGCTACCCGCCGATCCAGTCCGATCCGGCAGGTAGTGTAGCAGTACCTTTAGATCAATAAGACACACAGATTTTTTGTCTCAATTTTTGGGTGCTTAACTTCTGTGTGTCTTGATGAAGCTTGAAATTAATTCATTCTATATAGTCTATCATTTTGTTTTACCAGTGGGGTAATGGCTATTTTAATTTTCATGTCTGCCTTCTGTTTGCTGCTGCTATTAACAAAAAATGATTTACAGTATAAAAAAATATTATTTCTCAGTAATGTGTTTTTAAAGCTACTAATAAAGCCTTTTTGTGATCTGCCACTTTTGCTGGCCTACAGCTTGTTGTTTTAATATTGTTAGCTTCTGGTTGTTGTTGATGACTCTCCCTGCATTCACGCTAACCTGGAATCGTAATGCAGTTAATCTGTTTTAAGTGTCTGTTTGTGAGTCTAGACTTGAAGAAAGCCATGAAAAATTCTTGTGCCAATGTAATTGGCCTGAATGGCTCATGCACCACTGGCTGATTAAATCAGTTTGTGGTGCTACTGGAGTTAAAAATAATGGCCAAGAAAATTAGAAATGAGCCTTAAATTTACTGATAATTTTGGAAAATGTCGGAAGCCAGTTTGTATGCAGCTTCACTTACTATGCTCCACTGACTTTTAATATGCGTCAATTTTTTTCACAGTCCAAAATTATCTGCTCTGCCTTCAGTGAGACTGTCCTCTCAGTATAGGATCAGATTAAATAAAATAATAAACATGATACTTATAAATTTAGATGAATAATATGCAGAGTAAACGTATTTAAAATGTATCTTCACATTTTGCATCTATACCTTGGAATATACATTTGTGATATTAAATGTGCTCAGTAATCTAAGCAATGTGGTAGATAATTAATAAACATTTAATGGCATTGATTTTTATAGCATGGTTCATTGAACTCCTTATCAGTATCGAGCAGATGGGACATAACTATGAAAAATTATATTTTAAACATGACTACTGTACTTGAATTATATTTGAAATTTTTTCTTCAGTGAAGCACGTACAAATATAATTTAAGTTGCAGACCAAGCCCCCAAAATTAAGGTATTTCTTCTGTGCCAAGTACAATGATATTTAAATGATGACTCATAAGATAAAAAAAAGACAAAAAATCCTGTGTGTCATAAGAAAGCATTGCTTAACATGTCATTGTGCAATAGAATTTTTGATTCTTTTTTCAGTATTTAGCAAATCCTTTTTTTAATACCATCTTTAATAATGTTGTATCAAGGATGATTTTTGATTGAAATTTAGGATTACAGCACAGTTTGTCCATTGAAATATGTATACTTAAAGTATAATCTTCTCATTCAAAATATAGATTGTCTGTAGGCTCTGAAATTAAATCTAAAAAAACAGAGGTCAAACTTTCATTATAATCCACTACTGAAACAAATTTCGGAGCAGGAAATGGGTTGTCATATTGGGGAGGGAGACTTTCTGAAAATGAGCCTATCGAGAAAGAGATAAAGGTGCTGTATTGTCAGTAACTCCTACTTTAAGTACTTTATATGGCCTGGTCCTGTTCCCTTTGAAATCTTTAGGCAAGACCCCTGTTGACCTTAATGGAAACGGAATCAATGCATAACAAATGTATTTAGAAGAAATTAGAGTACTAATGCACCATGGCAGGTTTTGCAATATGGCTTCCCTGGTATCCTCAACACAATTTACTCACCTGTGTGGAAATGACAGCTGCCTTGTCTTCATTAGGATTTTACCTTCTGTTTACTTGAGTTAAGAATCTACCTTTTTCTTAGTGAAGACATGGCCTCAGAGGCAACCACTATGCTCCAAAGATGCTTAACATATTTCTCCCAGTCTTTCTTGCATCCTCCTGCATCCTTATTCAGTGACCAGATATCATTTTCTTCTATAGGCGCCTATTACTCCCCACCCTCCTGTCCTGATTTTTCACATTTGCTGTCTGGTCACCCTACCTATGATGTAAACCTAAACACTAAAGATCTGATTCATCATGGTGTAGCCCTCGACATCGTAGCAATGTGGGTGTAAAGCGCTAACAAGTCAGACTGGTAGTGATTTACACCCCTTTTCCACTGGTGTCAATGGCTACACAAGCAACAGGGCAAAGGGGAATGGAGCCCTAGTAAAAACATTTGCATTCCTGTCATTGTGTATATAAGGAAAGGACCAAAGTTTGGAATCCCTACTTGAATAAAACTAGATAATGGGAGTTATGCCAGAATAAAAGCTTCAGGATTTGACCTACAGACACTGAAATACTTCCTGGTTTCTTGAAAAAAAATCAAACAGATGAAAGAAGAGAAAAAAGAAATCATCGCAGCTTATTTTATTTCTCCTTCACAGAAGGCAATTCCTAAACCCTAATTTATATTCATTTTCCCTAGAGAGTGTTAATCATGATTAAGGCTATGTAGATGGCCATTGAGGACAGCTGCTATTTATTTACACATTAAATAAACAAATAAATAAATAAACAGATTTAGAACCATCAAGTTATGCAGAAAGCTAGTCTATTTCATGGTGCATTCTTATTACTCAAGAATCAGAGAGGTAGCCGTGTTAGTCTGGAATTGCAGAAGTGACAAAGAGTCCTGTGGCACCTTAAAGACTAACTAAAGTATTGAAGCATAAGCTTTCGTGGGCTAATACCCACTTGACGAAGTGGGTATTAGCCCACAAAAGCTTATGCTTCAATACTTTAGTTAGTCTTTAAGGTGCCACAGGACTCCTTGATTCTTATTACTGTTACCTTCCTCATTTCTCCTCCATTAGCCAATTATATTTCATCTTAAATTGGGCCCTTATGCTGTGTCCAAAACTGGTAGCACAGGCCTTTGTACCCATGCAGACTTCTATAGTTTGAAGTGAACTTCTACATGGGTACACGGGTCCATGCTAGTGGATCTTGATGGTGGAGGAGAGTCTTAGGAACCAAAGCTGTAAACCTTTGCACGGTGATTGTCTTTATGCATATGAGAAATTCAATTGACTTGACTGGGACTATTGATTCAGGTAAATTTAAAGAAAGTGTACTGAGTTCAGTGGGACTCTACTCACATGTGTAAAGTTAAGCACATATGGAAGCGTTTGCCGGTTCAGAGCGTTAGATTGGAAATTCTTTGTGGCAGGGACTGTGTCCTCCCAAGCATTTTCAGAGTATCTAACACAGTGGGGCCTTGAAGATTAAATCCATGAGCAAGGGGTAGTGCATAGTGAGGCTACCCTGTAAGCAGACCGGAGACTGGAATTTTAGCTTTATCCAGCTTCAAGTCCATGATTTCCCTGATTCAGAACAAAGTCAGAAATAGTGAGTGCACTAACTCCCAGGCTATTGGGGTGTGGAAATCTTTCATGTCGGAGACATTCCACTTTGTATAGTCATTGAGCTAGAGAGAGAGAGTGACTCCATAGCCCAGTTGGAGCAACTTGCCTGGGCTGTGGGAGACACATGGACTCTTACTGTAGCAGAGCAACAACTTCCCTATTTTCTCAGTCAGCCTTGAATGCTGCCATGTGAAATTCTGGGAGACTAAGGGCTTGTCTTCACTACCCACCGGATTGGCGGGTACTGATCGATCTATTGGGGATCAATTTATCGTGTCTCATCTAGACACGATAAATCGATTTCCAAGGCACTCCCCATCGATTCTGGTACTCCAGCTCACTGAGAGGAGTAAGCGGAGTTGACAGGGGTGCCCGCTGCCACCGTGAGGATGACAGGTAAGTCAACCAAAGATGCACCGACTTCAGCTACACTATTCACGTAGCTGAAGTTGCATATCTTAGGTCAACCTCCCCCCCTCCACCTGCTAGTGTAGACCTGGCCTAAGGCTATATTTACCTTAACGTGGCAAGTCAACCTACACTATCAACTCCAGCTATGTGAATAATGTAACTGGAGTCCATGTACCTTATGTCAAGTTACCATGGGGTCTACACCACAGGGAGGGGGGTCAATGGAAGAAACTCTCCCCTTGACTTACCTTACTCTTCTCATAGGAGGTAGAGTACAGGCGTCGACTGGAGAGTGATCTGCTATCAATTTGGCAGGTTTTCACTAGACCCGCTAAATTGACTGCCAGTGGATTGATCTCAGAGCATTGATTCCGGCTCTAGTGAAGACCTGCCTGAAGAGAAAGCACAAACTCTTATTGCAGAGATAGTAACTGAACATGCAGTCATGATCATGTTCTATACTAATTCTATACTAATATTTCAGTCATGCAATTTATCCCACCAATATTCAGTGATGACAATTAAGTAATAATTTAGCTTTATGTACAATATACCTAGTTCCTCCAGTTTATTCACCATACTCTTTGCATTCATGTATTGACATTTAAGACGGTGAGCAGATTTTCCCATTGTTTTCCCTCTTGTTGTTGCTATGATGTTAAAGTAATTTGTCATTCCTATCTCACCCCCCAAAAAAGTTTATCCCTCTGATAAGGCTGCCTGTAGGGTTTTGTCACATGTACCATTTCAACCTAATTTAAAGCCCTCCTCACTTGAAGAAACACAAACTAAACCTGAAAAGTTGATACTTATTCAGAATTCATTTTGTGACTTTTGTGTGGTTTCTTTCAACTTCAGGAAGCTGGTATATGGCTTCAACCCAAGCTTACTTTGATAAAGTTAGAAGGTGTTGTATATTTATTTCTTTTTTAAACATTTCTGATTTTAATGAGTCATACTTGTACTCAATTAAAACCTATCTCCTTGAAATTAAATTTGTTTTATTCTTTAGTTAATCTAATCCATTGCTGTGAATTGTTTGGGTAACTTTATTTAAGATAGAAGACTGTTGTATGTTGATCCCCTTAGAGGACAACAGGCCTAATATATCTGGATGGTCCAGGAGAGGGTTGGACTATGCCCAACATTTATTTTGGGGGGAAATCCCAGGACTGGGATCACCCTGAAAATGGTAAACAAGGCTGGTGGAAGCCAGAGTGAGACTGATGTTTAGGTGTATTCCACAACCAGGGAGCACCAGATTAACATCTGACCACAATCCTTTTCTAGCCAAATTATCCCTGACACACATTATGCCTGGGGTGGTAAGGGGGTGTTGATGTACAAAGTAAACTTTACAATCACTCATCAGGAAATTTCATCCCACCCCCACCTTTTTTTTCTTTTTTTTTAAGAGATAGGTAATTAGAACTGAACTCTATATTCCAGTTAAAGGCATACAACTCATTTAGATATCATTTAATATTTTCTCTCCCAGCACTTTTGTCTGCATACACTTGCACTGTTTTTGATCATTACAATTAACTTTTACAGAAGGAACAGAGAATTCCAAATTCAGTTTCTTGCAGAGAAGTAAAGGAAGAACTGCTGTCCAAATGCTATTTTTTAATGGGAAAGAATTGTTCTCTGTGGGTCTGGATGAGTGTGTTGATAGTGGCATCTATTCAAACTATTTACTAAAGCTTTTCTGTTCAACTTTCTCAGGCTACAAGACTGTTGCTAAAACACATTTAGCACATTGTCAAGATTTGATAAGATTTTTTAAAGATAGCACGATGCTTAACATGTTTTCTTTTATTGGTTTAAGTGCTAATTTAAATAAAATACCCATTGTATAGTGTCTCCAATGACATAACTTTCTGTGGTGCTACATCTGTCATTGTTCTAATTAGCAAAGCCCTGAAGCTTTAGTACAGAATTGCATTGTAATATATCTTATTCTTTAACAAGTTGATGTATTTCATTGATAGTAACTTCTTAATTAAAAGAAATTTCATATTGATGTTGTTAAAGAAGATGAAATCCTTCTTTCTGGGTGACCTGCCGATTTCCCACAAAATTGGTGGTGAAATCGCATCTGGAGGGTGGTCTATGCACTGCACTGTTGTGAGAGGGATGTAGAATTGTAGGGCCTATTCAACAGAATGATCACATTTAACTTTAAACTCCTGCTCAATCCATCTCTACACAGTTACGTTTACATTCTTGCTTAAGTTAAGCACATGCTTAAATGCTTTGCAAAAGCAGGGTTTTGTGTGCTCTCACTTGGTGCTCCCAGAATCAGAGCCTCCATTCTTATCTTTGGTGTGCTAGGTGAAGGAAGAAGGCATCATGGATAGTTCTCTAAGGACATCCACGCAGTGTGCAGTGGCAGTCAAAAAAGCAAACAGGAAGTTAGGAATCATTAAAAAAGGGATAGAGAATAAGATGGAGAATATCTTATTGCCTGTAACGGGTCGGGGACTCACCACCATGCGCCTGCTGCCGGACAGTCTGGGAATTAGCTTGGTTCACGGCGGAGCACCCTCCTCTGGTGGTGTCCCGTCCGTCTCTTCCTCTCCGTTGCTCTCTGTTAACGCCTGGACTCATGCTGCTTCTTGCATGCGTCATCCTCTTCAGGGCACTGCCCTCCGGCAGTACCCCCAACTCCACACTCACCCCCTTCCGGGGGGGGGGTGCAGTAGTCCCTCAGCTCTTTAGCTGCGGTGGCCAGGCACCCCAAGTCGAACCCCTTCTGGCAGGGGTCAGGTGCAGTCTATAGAGGCCACTCCCGCAGCCAGGTGCAGTCTAAGGGGAGAAGGGGGGGACCCAGACCCACCCTCTACTCTGGGTCCCGGCCCAGGGACCCTTTGGCAGCAGCCGTCCTGCCCTCCTTCTCTCCTCCAGTCTCTTGTAGTCTCTCCCTGGGCCACTTCCCCTGCGGCCCCTCTGCACCAGATGGCCCCTCTCTCAGGGCCGGCAGCCTGGCAGGTAACCAGGGCAGAGTTCCCTTCTGCTCTCCCCCTCCCCCGGGCCTGCCCAGAACTGCTCTGTCTCTGGTGCTGCAGCTCCTCTCCCAGGAGCCAGACCATCCCCCTTGAAGGTCCAGGAGAGACTGACTGCCCCTCTCCTGGGCAGCCTTCTTATAGTGCCTAGCCAGCTCCTGATTGGCTGGCTACAAGCTTGGCCATGATTGGCCCACAGTAGGCCCTTTTCTTATTGGCTGGCAGCCTGCACAGCCTCTCTGGCCTACTCTTGCCACTCTGACCGGGGAGTGGGCCAGCCGCCCCACTACATTGCCCTATATAAGGAGTGCCCACATCCTGAACACTGCGTAGAGATGTGGTCTCCTCATCTTAAAAAGGATATACTGGCATTAGAAAAGGTTCAGAGAAGGGCAACTAAAATTATTAGGGGGTTGGAACAGGTCCCATATGAGGAGAGATTAAAGAGGCTAGGACTTTTCAGCTTGGAAAAGAGAAGACTAAGGAGGGCTATGATAGAGGTATATAAAATTATGGGTGGTGTGGAGAAAGTGAATAAGGAAAAGTTATTTACTTTTCCCCATAATATAAGAACTAGGGGCCACCAAATGAAATTAATGGGCAGCAGTTTTAAAACAAATAAAAGGAAGTTCTTCTGCACACAGCGCATAGTCAACCTGTGGAACTCCTTGCCTGAGGAGGTTGTGAAGGCTAGGGATATACACAGACAAAGTCTTCTTACAGAAGTAAATCCTGTGACCTACTAGGAGAGTCAGAGAGGCCAGCACTTATTCAAAAGCCACTAACCCCATGGCAGTCAAATGACTGATTCTGGTGAATGCCAGTCATATGGGGAACTGGCCTACGTAATTGATGGGTATCACCACACAGAGAAGTATTAAAGATTTTAAGATGGCAATGAGCTCTGCAAGTCTAGCATGTAGAAATGGCCCAGAGAAGCTGGCCACATCTAACACCAAGAAACACTGGGAGACAATAAAATATGCCACCAACTTTAATGACAACATAAGTGGGTACTAGCATGATATAACACCACCATTTGTTGGGTCTTCTTGCCCTCATTTATTAACTAACTCTCCTTTCTTGCCTACTTCTGTGAGAGCCTAACTGCATGCATGCCAAATGTTCTTCCTTTAGCAAACCATCTTCTGATCATATCGATTTCAATGGGAATCTTGCTCTTGATTTTAAATGGGAGCAAGAACAGGCCATTGGTGTGACAAAACATATGTGCTCTTGCTAGCACTCAAGTTACTTAAGACTAGATTGTGCAACTTCTGGTACCTTACTCCTGAAATAGACCCATTAACTTCACATATCAGTATCGCAGACCATTAGAACTACACGGGGAAATATCCTCATCCACTAGCCTCTGATGGTCATTCTCAGGTTATTAACAGCTTTGTCTGAAAAAAGAGGGGAGAGGTATTTTTTTTAAAAAATATTCCCTTATTCAAAATTGCAGATGAGTAATAGGGATGGGGTAAGAAACAAAAGCAGGAGATGGACCAAGAATGAGTGACAGAAAAAAACATAGGTGAGAGAGATTGGGATAGCGAGGAGAGGGGGGAAAACTGCAGCTTTATGAAAACACCTACAGAATATAATAAAGATTACATAAATAGGGTTCTGTAGATGTTATTGGGTTTTATAGACATATAGGATTTAATAGAGAATGATCTCCTTTCTCTAGGTGTCTGAACCATCCCCAACAGATTTCTATAGAAGCTCTATCATTCTCTACTGAATTCAGAAAAATCTCACTCATAGAATTTGATAGCTATGTTATTCCCAGCCTACCTAGCTCTGATCACAATAATTACAGTTATCCTGTCACTGGACACTATAACAAGGGAACCAAGTTGGGGGCTTGAATTAGTCTCCTGCTTAAGACATTAACCTCCTTATCACAGATCATTAGTGACCCATCCATTCTACAGAGGGGATTCATTATGCAGTGACTTGTAGTGCACTGGCTGGTGCGCAGTAGGTAACTCGCAGTGACACCATGCACCTCGCCAGCTGTTTCCTGTTTAAGCCATATCACTGTGTAAACAAACAGTAAGGATTGTGTGGAATAAGCTCTCAGTATTCTGGGCAGATGTCCTCTGGTCTTTTGCCTTGCTTCTGGGCTCTGTGCAAATGATTGAGGGGCAGTGTTGTTCAGCCATGCTTTGGTGTTAGCAAAATTGGCACAGTATGAAGCTGAGAGTTGGGAGGGCAGGACAAGGGCAAAAAAATCAGATTGTTGTGGAGGGCAGGGGTCAGATGATACCTTGGAAAAAGGTTGTGTTTTGAATGAGAAAAATGCAGCTCATAAGTGTTCCCAAATTCTGAATATCAAAAACCTGACAGAATTACTTTTGTATATTGCATTGTTCCTCACAAACAAAAACCTAGTCAAACAAACAACATACTTGAAATCTAATTGAAACAGAATACTTTGGGTTAGTGGAGAAAGCACAAACAGCATTACTAGTTCAATTTTGTCTCAGAGTCTGTTAAATAACTTGGAACCAAGAATTAGGCAACTGACAGCGGTCTGTATTTTTCTGCCTAGCCAATAATATCTACGTGTTAATTAAATAGCCCTCAATGTAGACAAAGTGATCCAGCCTATACCTCTTTAACTGTGAAACATACACCATCAACAAAGTGAATTGCTTTAGAGAGAGTGAAGAATAACTTTCAGCTTGACAACAGGAAAAAGCATGCTCTTAAAAGAAATATATATATATATAGAAATCTTTTGGTATCATAATAAAAAGTTAAGTAATGTGTGTATATCACATGGTTAGTGTGTGTACATACATATCGATGACCTTCATTTTTGAACTTGTAAATTACTGGCACAACTTTTCCTCTGAAATTATTTTCACCCCTAATTTAAGTCATTTAGATGCCAATCAGATACTCAGATGTTTAGCTTAACTAAACTGATTCTGAAGTTAATTGTGTCTACAGATTGCATGCCCAGGTAAAGTTGGTTGACAGTTTGTGTATGTATGTATTCGGGGTGGCGCCAGCTTATTTGCCACCGTAGGTGGCCTTCAGCGGCACGCCTGCAGGAGATCCGCCGGTCCTGCGGCTTCAGCTACCTGCTACCCTGTGTGTATTTGTGTATCCTCCACTGGCAGCAAAGATGCCTTTCTCCACCTGTGTACAAGCCATGAAGCCAGAAGGGACTATTAAATCATC
Source organism: Sternotherus odoratus (assembly GCA_032164245.1). Classification (NCBI taxonomy): domain Eukaryota; kingdom Metazoa; phylum Chordata; order Testudines; family Kinosternidae; genus Sternotherus; species Sternotherus odoratus. The sequence goes on along the minus strand of JAVMKO010000002.1, from coordinate 181,889,935 downwards.
TTTTCTGAAGTCCAATATATCATAGATAATTTAATGCTATATAGAGCTCGATAACTAGTTTGGCTAAAGCATGTCTTTTAGAAAAGTGTCCACTCTTGATCTGAAGAAATCAGGTGATGGAGAATCCACTACTTAGTTAATCACCCCAGTTAAAAGTTTGTGAGTAGTGTTCAACTTTAATTCATTTGTCTTTAGCTTCCAAACATTGGTTCTTGTTATGCCTTTCTCCAATAGATGAAAGAGCCCTCTAGTATCTGGTATTTTCTCCTTGAAAAGTCCTTCTACGTGTAATCAAGTCCTCTCTCAAACTTCTCATTCTGTTAAGTTTATCACAAAGCTCTTTACCTCTCTCATTGTATGTTTTTTCCCTCCAGCCTTCAAATAATTTGTGTGGCTGTTTTCTGCACCATCTCCCCATTTTTTTAAATGTAGATCCCAGAACTGTACTGTATTTAGTATTTTAGTATGTTTCACCAATAACACAATGGTAAAAATCACTTCCCTACTTCTACTCACCACTCCCTTGCTTATATGAAATATGACGTTCCAAAAATGTCAGAATAGGACATTTCAACATTGTCTGATTTTTTTTCTCCAAAATGAAATTTCAACACAATTTCAGGAATTGTTGTTACTATAGCACAAATGCATTCTTTGAAGGAAAATGATTTATAAAAGTTTCTCTGACCAGTCCTAGGACCACCATAAGAGTGATTCCTCCCTTATGCTGGCCAATAGTGGGTTATTGGATTCACAATTATGTGAGGAAGGTTTCCAGTTCCAAATGTAATGTTCTAAAGATGAGGTGACTTTTGCTAATGAAAAAACTTTTATAATGATTGCCCTAGAGCTTTATGATAACAATTTCTTCTCAGATAGACTGTACTTTTGCTACAGGAGAGGACAGAGATGTGTTCTGTCATCTGCTGAATTTAAAAAAAGAAAAACAGAATCTCTTTAAGACTATTGTAACGAGTCCCAAGATATTAGTTACACCAGGAAATATTCAGGAGTTGTAGGTTGATGAGAGACTTGTGATCTGAGAGTTTTCAGGGTTACTTTTGGTAGAAATTTCTTCTTTTACTTGTCTTTCTGCTTCTATTAACCAATTATCCCCATGCACAAGAAGACATAATGACCCAATTTCCAAAACCGAGCTGTAATCACTAAAGATTTTTTTCAAAAACATTGGAAAATAAAGTCTGAGATCATGATGGAAAAAACACTGATTAGGTCATCAGCCTTAAGGAGATTGATATTCCAACATTTGCTGTGACTAGAACAAATTACATATGTGGAAACTTACATCACTCAGGTCTATTGAGCAGATACCTTCTAGGCAAGAATCAGAGAGGTAGCTGTGTTAGTCTGGAATAGCAGAGGTAACAAAGTCCTGTGGCACCTTAAAGACTAACTATAAAGTTTTGAAGCATAAGCTTTCGTGGGCTAATACCCACTTCATCGGATGCAAGCAGTGGAAGTGTCCAGAGGCAGGTATAGAAAAGTAGGCAAGAACCAGGTGGGAGGTAAAAAGGTTAGTCCAATTAGGCTGAACCAGCTTGTTATCTCCGATCAGGGAGGGTGGGTTATTCTTCTAGCATTTGAATGGGGTGTGTGAACATGGAGAGAGGAGAAACTATTTCTGTAATTAGCAAGCCATTGTAGGTCTTTGTTCAATCCGAGATTGTTTGTGTTGAATTTGCAAATGAATTGTAGCTCTGCCGAAAACCTACCGACAGCTATGCCTACCTTCATGCCACCAGCTTCCATCCCGGACATACCACACGATCCATTGTCTACAGCCAAGCACTGAGGTACAATCGGATTTGCTCCAACCCCTCAGACAGAGACCAACACCTACGAGATCTTCACCAAGCTTTCTCAAAACTACAATACCTGCACAAGGAAATAAGGACACAGATCAACAGAGCCAGACGTGTACCCAGAAGCCTGCTGCTGCAAGACAAGCCCAAGAAAGAAAACAACAGAACACCACTGGCCATCACCTACAGTCCTCAGTTAAAACCTCTGCAATGCATCATCAGTGACCTACAACCCATCCTGGACAATAATCCCTCACTTTCACAGGCCTTGGGAGGAAAGCCAGTCCTGGCACACAGACAACCTGCCAACCTTAAACAAATTCTCACCAGCAACAGCACACTGCACCACAATAACTCCAACTCAGGAACCAATCCATGCAACAAACCTCGATGCCAACACTGCCCACATATCTACACCAGCAACACCATCACAGGACCTAACCAGATCAACCATACCATCACTGGTTCATTCACCTGCACATCAACCAATGTCATATATGCCATCATATGCCACCAGTGTCCCTCTGCTATGTACATCGGCCAAACTGGACAGTCCCTACGAAAAAGGATAAATGCACACAAATCAGATATTAGGAATGGCAATATACAAAAACTTGTAGGAGAACACTTCAACCTGCCTGGACACACAATTACAGATTTAAAAGTTACCATACTGCAGCAAAAAAACTTCAAGTCCAGACTGCAAAGGGAAACTGCAGAGCTACAATTCATTTGCAAATTCAACACAAACAATCTCAGATTGAACAAAGACCTACAATGGCTTGCTAATTACAGAAATAGTTTCTCCTCTCTCCATGTTCACCCCCCCCCCCCATTCAAATGCTAGAAGAATAACCCACCCTCCCTGATTGGAGATAACAAGCTGGTTCAGCCTAATTGGACTAACCTTTTTACCTCCCACCTGGTTCTTGCAAACTTTTCTATACCTGCCTCTGGACACTTCCACTGCTTGCGTCCGACGAAGTGGGTATTAGCCCACGAAAGCTTATGCTTCAAAACTTTATAGTTAGTCTTTAAGGTGCCACAGGACTTTGTTACCTCTTCTAGGCAAGATAGCTCTTATCACTAACTGTAGGGTTTCGATTCTGAACCTCATCTACTTGATGTAAGAGTTTAGGTGATTGCAACTTAAAATGGATCTCAGTCTCCTGTGTCTTTAGATCAGGAAATAGGTTGAAAAGCCTTCTAGTTCAGATAGCACAATCTTTCTTTATTATCATTATTTCCCACTGTAGACTTGAGCTTAGAGGAAAGTAACAATGATCTTGTCTGAGGGGGAAATAATTGATATTGCTACTGTCAGTAGAGGAACTAGAAGAAAGTCTACAGCAAATATGACCTTGATTTAGGTAGATTAGAAACTGAAGAGATTAATAGAATCTCTTTCACGGACATTTATTTGTGTCCTAAGAGTTGAGATTTCTTTATAGGATTCCAGGCACTAAATAATGAAAATTAATTGGAATAGAAAGAAAGATTCAGTAGTTTCACCAACTTCAAGACTTTAAACAATAATTGACACTAGCATAAGTGCCCGGCGTTGCTCGGGTCAGTCGGAGGTGGGGAGGGGGCAGACAGTTGACACCCCCTGACCAACCCCAACACCCACCCTTCACCCACCCTGACACCTTCCCACCCCCCCCGACCAACCCCAAGACCCCCCGGCTCACTTACCCCCCCGACCAAACCCGACAACCCCACCTGACCCCCCAAAACAAACCCAACACCCCCACCTCACCCCCCGACCAAACCCGACACCCCCACCTCACCCCCTGAGCAAACCCGACACCCCCACCTCACCCCCCGACCGAACAGTGTATTTAATAATCTGTGTGCTACACAGTGCACCGTGAGCCGGGGGGGGGGGTGTCGGGTTTGGTCGGGGGGTCAGGTGGGGGTGTTGGGTTTGCTTGGGGGGGTCAGGTGGGGTTGTCGGGTTTGGTCGGGGGGTAAGTGAGCCGGGGGGTGTAGGGTTTGGTCTGGGGGGGTGGGAAGGTGTTGGGGTGGGTGAGGGGTGAGTGTTGCGGTTGGTCAGGGGGTGTTGCGGTTGGTGGGGGGTTGAGGTGGGGGTATCAGGTTTGCTTGGGGGGATGAGGTAGGGGTGTCGGGTTCGGTCGGGGGTAAGTGAGCCGGGGGGGGTGTCGGGTTTGGTCTGGGGGGGTGGAAAGGTGTCGTGGTGGGTGAGGGGTGAGGTGTGGGTATTGGGGTTGGTCAGGGGGTGTTGCGGTAGGTGGGGGGGTGAGGTGGGGGTGTCGGGTTTGCTTGGGGGGGTGAGGTGGGAGTGTCGGGTTCGGTCGGGGGGTAAGTGAGCCGGGGGGTGTCAGGTTTGGTCTGGGGGTGTTGCGATTGGTGTGGGGGGGGTGAGGTGTGGGTGTCAGGTTTGGTCGGGGGGTAAGTGAGCCAGGGGGTGTCGGGTTTGGTCTGGGGGGGTGGGAAGGTGTTGGGGGGGGTGAGGGGTGGGTGTTGGGGTTGGTCAGGGGGTGTTGCGGTTGGTGGGGGGGTGAGGTGGCGGTGTCGGGTTTGGTCGGGGGGTAAGTGAGCCGGGGGGGGAGGGTGTCGGGTTTGGTCTGGGCACCCACCCCAACACCTTCCCCCCCCAGACCAAACCCAACACCCACACCACACCCCTCACCCCCCCGACACCTTCCCACCCCCCCAGACCAACCCTGACACCCCCCCGGCTCACTTACCCCCCGACCAAACCCGACACCCCCACCTCACCCCCCCAAGCAAACCCAACACCCCCACCTCACCCCCCCACCAACCGCAACACCCCCTGACCAACCCCAACACCCCCACCTCACCCCCCGACCGAACCCGACACCCCCACCTCACTTACCGTCCCACCAAACCCAACTCAGATCCGTCGCAGGGGGGGGAGGGGGCCCAGAGCCGAGGGATTCCGGGGACCTTCGCAGGTGGGGGGGGGCACAGAGCTGATGGAGTCCGGGGTTGAGGTGGGAGGGGCAGAGAACTGAGGGCTCTCCGGGGTTCCGTTGGGAGGGGGGAGGGGCAGAGAACGGAGGGATCTCCGGGGTTCCGTTGGGAGGGGGGAGGGGCAGAGAACTGAGGGATCTCCGGGGTTCCGTTGGGAGGGGGGAGGGGCAGTGAGCTGAGTGATCTCCGGGGTTCCGTTGGGAGGGGGGAGGGGCAGAGAACTGAGGGATCTCCGGGGTTCCGTTGGAGGAGGGAGGGGTGAGCTGAGCGAGTGAGGTGTCTGTTGGAGGGGGGTATTATGACATCATCACCAAACCAACCGCCCAGCCGATGTGATTGGCCCTGAAAGACTTTCACCCCTGGGGGGCGTCAGAGGTGAGATCCGAAAATTTTTCGACCCTTACCAGCATCTAGACCCCAAGACCCCTCACTGTACCAAATTTCAAGTCTCTGGCTCAAACGGTGCGGGAGGAGTTCGCAGTCATACGTACATACATACACACATACATACACCACTTGACTTTTATATATATAGATTATATTAGATGAAGTATCAATTGTAAAGAGCATGAGGCAAAAAGAGGTTTAGTAACAGGATAGATATGGATCATCCAGTCATCCTTATGTTTTCTGAAAATCATGATAACCTACAAAAATGTTCACCAGATGGTGAACACATCCTGTTCATTATTCTCCTCTGGAAAAACAAACAAACAGACCTATGTAGGGGTATGTGCAAAAATAGGGATTGTTCCAGTCTCAAAGACATGAGGGATTCATCCATGCGGTAGTCATAAAACCCACAGAATATATGATACAGTTACAGAAATTGTATCCAATCCTCCAGAGCAGCTTGTAACCAAGATGGTCAGCCATCAGAATGAAAGAAAACTATCTCAAAAAGAATAACAATACTGAAAGGCAGCTTTGAAGAGCAAACAATGACCACAGCAAGAAATCCTGCAGAACAACAATCATGGTGGAGGTAACAAGGACACTGCAAAATAGGCATGTGACAGTAGAAAATAAATATATCAGTAAACACAATGTCCAAGTCCATGTCACAAAATTCACATCGCACAGATCAGATGTGTCCCATGTTATGTACAGCATGGAACATAAGTTCATACATGTTGCACTCCTCAAGTGGATTCCCACCATCCATTGTGTATTTGGTGTTGCTGAGACAAAAAGCTAATGATAGCCCTAAAAAGTTTCTTCCGGATACTTTAATTATTATGGTATCACGCACACTTTTTGTCTTTGCACTTAACACAGACCTTTGCATTGAGCCTATTGTTTGATATCTATCCCATAGGGTTAGTAAGTACTGCCCTGACTGATGCATCTCAAAGGTAAAGAATCAAAGAAATAATAATGTTTTTTCTAACATTGATCAAGGAACTCCATTATGGATAAGGAAAGCAGTATTAAATATGTAAAGAAAAGTTTAGATTACCTCTCAGTGCTAGTTTTCACAGTACTGAATTATTTAGACATGTGGCGGTCACCAGGCTTCACCAGCACTTTAAAACAACCAAGCACAGGAATTACTTTCTTCATGTAAATCACTACCATTGTTCAGAATCTGTAAGCAACACATTATGGAAACAGCCCAGGTAAATAGATTCAGGCAGAAATGACACAGTCGAACCAGTATCTAGCAGCTCAGTGAAGTGTGGCTGCTCTCGAGGGGTGCAAATGTCAACATAGCAAAGCAGTTCAAGAACAGGGTGAGATGAACTGCAATTATCTTCACTCTGGACAGTAACATCAGGGACAGTGGCATAATGTACCTGATTTCTAAAGTGAAGACTTATTTCAGTATATTCCACTGAAATGTCCTAACCTTCTATACTATCGATACTGGGGATTTTTAGGACATTGGGTGTCCTGTACAGCCTAAAGCTGGAGAAAAGGTAGGAAGAGCAGCACAAATATATATTTGAACTCAAAGTAACCCATATTCTGGTGTGGTTCTTTTGCAAATCCAGATTTGTGTTTGTTTAAAATAAACACATGGGAATCATGATTTTGGTCAGTTCACTGGAGAATATAATAATGTGCACAGTGCTTACTAGACATATGGATTGTGCAGTTTCAGTTATGCAGGAAAGCTAAGAGATGGACTTTAGTTAATGGCTAGGAAGTATGAGCTAGTTCTGCAGCAAAAGAAAATGTGTGTGAAACATTTTTTTCCATTTATGATCTTTATGCCATGCAGAAAAACAACATTTTAATTAAGTTTTGAAATGACTGTTTGCAAACTGGTCATCTAAAAAAAAGCCTGGAAATCATTTATAATAGCTATTTTAAGGAACTACCACACAAGTAAATGCAACAACCCAGATGCCTACTGCAGAATAATTGCAAGGGGGAGGGGTATGCAGACCAAGTTTAGTGTCAGTATGTTCTCCAAAAGACCAAACTTGTTAAATAAAGAAAACAGGATAACACCTCAGCACAACAAAAAGTACAAAACAAAGTTTGAGGAAAGCTGGAGAAAAGGTAGGAAGAGCAGCACAAATATATATTTGAACTCAAAGTAACCCATATTCTGGTGTGGTTCTTTTGCAAATCCAGATTTGTGTTTGTTTAAAATAAACAATAAAATGACTCACATTTTCAAAGTGACTAGAGATTTTTAGTTTGAAATATCATAGCAAATCTATTGTGCTGTATGACATATGTAGAAAATGGAGCATACCCAGTGCTCCATTCCACATTTTTAAAATTATGTCTTTGGGAATTTACCTATAGCTCTCTCCCTCTTTGTAGAAAGTCCAAAATTATCATCTCTTAGTGGCCAATTTGGGAGGCATGAGTTTACAGTTTCTCTCCATTGCTATTGTAATAAGCATATTCAAGCTCACAGTGAAGAATGAAAAAAAATCGGCTTGAACAACAGCAAGCTTTGCTCAGCTGATTTGAAAGACTGGTGAACAGTGCATTGCCACTCCAGACGAGATGAGATGGTCTGCACATATCTGTTAAACGGCATGCTGCCATTGGGGATTGTAAGTCTTTTCAACACATGAAACCTTTATGTTCTCTAATCACATTTCTCAGTATCTAGTTTTCAAATACACTAAATCACACTGTCACTTTAGCCTTCATACAGTACTATATAAACAAGTAGGATAAACAACCCTTTTATTTCTCTCTTTCTTTTTCACCTTTTGAATTTGTTCCTTCCTTCCTATCTGTAAACAGGGACTGAGTTAAATAAACAAAATAGTAGTATTGCACGTCAGTGATTTGTGTCATCATTTTTGTTTTATACTGAGCCAATCTATCAGCATTGTTATGTAATTATATAGCAGTATATTATTCTGTAATTGTTTCCACCCTTCCTCCCAAGCATTTGCACATTTTAAAGCACAAGTTTCATCAGGTATCTATTCCTCTGTCTCCTCCTTTCAATATTGTTGTGCATTTTTCTGCTGGGATGAGGCTAATCATGGTTTATAAAACCATCTCTCTGAGTTTCCATTATATTGCAGAACATTGGTGCCGGAGTGTTCAAAACCGATCCTTCTTATGCTTTGGGTTGAATTTTGAACTGTTTCATCCTAGATTGGATTGGAGCTTCAATCCAAGTGAGTTAGCCTGATGACTGTTATTTAAGGAAATACAGGTTTCTATTTATTTGGTTTTTTTGATACCTTTAATCCTAAAATTTGAGTTTGACACATGCTTTCTTTGGATAGATTTGTGTTCTGGATTTTTTTTTAACAGTTCTTACCAATCTTGCTCAATAAATTAGGTTCCAGTTCTGTGTTTTATGAACAGATGACAGCTTGTTTTGTACCATATTTTGTTTTACTGTATCAGTTATGACAATAAATCTTAACTAAGCAATATCTATCACATGAATCATAGAACTGGAGGGACCTCAAGAGGTCATCTATTCCAGTCCACTGCACTCATGGCAGGACTAATTATCTAGACCATCCATGACAGGTGTTTGTCCAACCTACTCTTTAAAATCTCCAATGATGGAGATTCCACAACCTCACTAGGTAATTTATTCCAGTGCTTAATCACCCTGACAGTTAGGAAGTTTTTCCTAATCAGGGCCGGCAACAGGGGGGTACAACGGGTACAGCTGTACCAGGCCCCGGACTTAAGGGGGGGCCCCTTAAATCCGGGGCGGGCCCGGTACGCAGCTGTACCCCCTTGTCGCCTGGCCTTTGAGCAAGGCACGGCTCCGGGCAGCGCTCATCAGCCCCCTCCCCCGGCACCCAGCAGCCTCCCCCCGCCCCCCTTTGCTTCTCCCGCCGGGCCACGCGGCCAGAGCGCATGCGGGGGCCACGCGGCCAGAGCGCATACGGGGGTTGGGCCCCGTGGGCGGCGGGAGACCAGCCACGGGGAGGGGGGGGCGGGAGACCGGCCGGGGGGGGCCCGCGGGCGGCGGGAAACCGGGGCGGGGGCCCGCACGATCTGCGTACGGGGCCCCAAAATTCCTGTCGCCGGCCCTGTTCCTAATGTCCAACATAAACCTCCCTTGCTACAATTTAAGCCCATTGCTTCTTGTCCTATCCTCAGAGGTTAAGAAAAATAGTTTTTTCCTCCTTCTTGTAACAACCTTTTACATACTTAAAAACTGTTATCATGTCCCCTCTCAGTCTACTCTTTCCCAGACTACACAAACCCATTTTTTTTCCATTTTCCCTCATAGGTCATTTTTCTAGACCTTTAATCATTTTTGTTGTTCTTCTCTGGACTCTCTCCAATCTGTCCATATCCTTCCTGAAATATGGCGCCTAGAACTGGATACAATACTCCAGTTGAGGCCTAATCAGAGTAGAGTAGAGCAGAACAAGTACCTTTCATGTCTTGCTTACAACACTCCTGCTAATACATGAGAGAGTGAGTGGAAGAAAAGGCCTTCAGGGGATTCTGGATTTAATTATAGGGTCTTTAATATAATTAAAGGTGCTAATTTAGGGAAGAATTATTCCAATAGAACAGGTCCCAGATTGAATTATTAGTTAGGATACAGTTCCAGTTAGGGGTTCTGAGTTAGGATAGAGTGTGAAAACTGGGGCCTTGTTAATTTTTTTTTTTTTTTAACGCTTGCTCTTTTATTCCATCTTGGAGCTTTAGCGTTCTCTGTAACTGGTCCCTTCACTTAACCTTGATTGCTTTATCTCTAGACAATAACACAGCTGTCTTGTATCTGCAATGACCATTTCTGCTCCTGATTTTGAACTCAGCTTAATTAGGACTTTGCCTCCTGATTCAGACCTTCAAAATTGACTCTGACTCTGAACCTTGGTATCATCCCTGGCCTGGAACCTGAATATGAGTTCCTCTGCTTCTTCCAGTTTCAGGTTTGTGTCTGCTCTGACCTTTGGTCCCAACTGCCTTTGTTGTGATCCTAACCATCAAGAATCAGAGAGGTAGCCGTGTTAGTCTGGAATAACAGACGTAACAAAGTCCTGTGGCACCTTAAAGACTAACTATAAAGTTTTGAAGCATAAGCTTTCGTGGGCTAATACCCACTTCGTCGGATGCAGATTCCAAGGGCTGTGGGAGTGAGGCTGGATATGGATAAAATAAGAACCACTCCATCATAAAAATTAAGGATGGATAAAAGTATTAGCATAGTCCTGAGCATCTGAGAAATGTTTATCCTCTTTATTGGTTACACTTGTTAATAATTTACAGCCCTCTGCCATGCGTCTTCTTCAAAAGAAAATCTCCAGGTTACACATAATAATGTGTTCTTGGATCTGATAATCCCCTTTTATGGAAACACCTAGTAGACACTGCATGAGGTTCACCTAGGCTCAGTAGGGAAATATAGTGGCAACCCCATAGATCAAGGCTTGTAGCATGGGCACTTCCTCAATAACCGTCCCCATTTGACAATGTGAGTCTCTGCACAGATGTTCTACAGGTGATTTCCATCATTTATAAACAACCTAATTTCCTTCCTCAACAGTATTACAGGCCTTGTGGGTGGGGGGAATCAGTAAACATGGTTAATCTTGATTTTAGTAAGACTTTTGACAGTCTCACATGATATTCTCATAAATAAAGAAGGGAAATGCAGTTTAGATACAATTATTATAAGTGGATGCACCACTGGTTGAAAGATCATACTGAAGACGTAGCTAACAATGGTTCACTGTCAATTGTGGAAGGCATGTCCAGCAGGTCCCTCAGGGATCAGTCCTGGATCTGGTACTAGTCAATATTTTCCTTAATGGCTTGCATAATGGACTGGAAGTATGCTTATAAAATTTACAGATAATATCAAGATGGGAGGGGTTTCAGGCACTTTGGAGAACAGTATTTGAATTCAAAACAACTTTTAAAATTGGACAATTGGGATGAATTCAACAGGGAATTCAATAAAGATAAGTTCAAAGTACCTCACTTAGGAAGGAAAAATTAAATTCACAGTTACAGAATGGGGATGGCCAGGGAATTGACCTAGGTGTTGTTGACCCTATCTCTACACAGGAGGCTGAACAAGATGACCTCTAAAGGTCCCTTCCAACTTGCCATTTCTCTGATTTATGACTTGTCAGGTCCACAGGGGAACATACCACATAAGGGGGATGCTCCCTTCTCTACTTCTGCTATATCCCCTCCCATTCTGGATACTCCTAAACTTACCCCATGGAGAAGGGTGTCTACAGACTTGGGAATGGGACAGTACGCATTACAGCTGCTGCTTCTCCTTCCATGCCTTCTTTAAATGCAAGTGAAGGGAAGTGTGTGGCCCTCGATACTAATCACATCACATCACTTGGTTGAGAAAGAAATTTGGTCCCCAAACTGCTTTACATGCCTCAAGATGTCAAAGCAAGTGCAAAGAAAAACAGATGCCATAAAAGCCTGGCAGTCATCAGAAGCACTGTGAAAAGACAAAGTAACAAATATACCATAGTCCTTCATGCATTAGCTTTGACAAAGGATTTCTTATCTATGGGAAGTCTGCAGGATCTATAGTTAAAGGTCATTGTCTCCTTTAGTTCAGATTTAAAGTACCTGCAACACTTCACTGAATTTTACTGTACAGAGCAGGTAAAAATGGGGGAGGGGGAATACTGGGAGAGGGGGAGGGAGGGGAAATACTGTTAGATGCAGTATTTTTTCCAGTGTAGCTGGAAATTAGTAATTCTCACCTGGCAGCTGTTTTTTATGAACATGACAACCTCAAGCAAATGATAACTGATGGTATTCATTCCTGGACCTGTAATCACAGGGCTTGAATTTTTTCCTCTGCATTATTCTGAATAAAGATTCTGAATGAGTGTTTCCATTTATATCTGGTAAGTACTGTTTCAAAGAGAGCTCCCCCACCCCGCTTTGCAATTCACCCACATCAAACTAAAAATAAAATAAAGGCATGCTGTTCTTTTAAATCGCATCGTGAGACTGGGCTAACTCCCATTGCTACTTCTCTTTAACACATGTAATTATACTTTTCAACTGCCCTTTGACTCTCAGTGGACCAAGGGCAGTCCTGCGTGGAAATGAATTTAATTAATTCTGTTATTGGAATGTAGTCTCAGCCATGGTGTGGCAGCTTGTTTCCATTGGCCGATGCTGCTAGCTGTTAGCAGGTCTATTTCACCTTTCCAGATTGCTCCTGCTCAGGTGATTTTGGCCCTGCTGTCATGTCTTTGGAAAGGGGTAAATTGGATTGAAGAATGAGCCCCAGCCTTCACTCAGAACTGAAATTAAGCACACAAGAAAACCAATAGACTTTGCTGGGGCAAGTACCAAAATCTGCACAAGTATCAAACTAGTCAAATAGTGAGTGCAAGTGTTCATCCCCAGAAATTCAGCAAAGCATTTAAACATGTGTGTGTAACTTTAAGCATATGAGAAGCCCTAATAAAGTCAATGGGATTGCTCGTGGGCATAAAGTTATACAAGTGCTTTGCTGGTTCAGGGCTTTCGCACGTGTGCACACACACATTCACATAAATGTCTGCCCTTGCTAAGTGCAGGCGCAAACTTGTGTTTATGCACAAATGGAGAATGAGGATTGATAATTCATCCCTCTATTTGGTCTAGTATCTGTATCTCTTGCACAACAGGGGCTTCCAGTTATTAGAACATGGCATACTGGGGAATGGCAGGATATTTTTAATCTTCAAGTTCAGCTCATTTTTATGAGACTGCTCTGCCCTTTTGGCTACAGTGATTTATTATCAAAATGGGGACTGCTGCCCTGAAAGTCCCAAAGTGTGAACAATGGATGAAAAGAACACTAAAACAGATTTCAGGTGAAGAACCTAAATCCTGACCAGTGGCATAGGGAGAACCCTCAATGCTATTTACCTTCAATAGGAGTCAAGAATCATAGAATCATAAGACCCAAAGGGGTCTTATAGTCCAGTCTCCTGCACTCAGGCAGGACTAAGTATTATCTAGATCATTCTTGACGGGTGTTTGTCCAATCTTCTCTTAAAAATCTCCAATGATGGAGATTCCACAACCCCCCTAAGCAATTTAGTCTCAACACCTCCTGGTATCACACCCAAAGTTTGCTTATACTAAGGGTGAGTGAATGGATATGTTTTTTGCAAGTGCCTTGAATCAAACTAAATCAGTATTAAGCTCTCGTGATTCATGATTTTTATCGTGAGTCTAGTCATATGGGAGCAATTTGTTTCAGGAAGCCAGGAGGAAAGGCTGCCAAATAATGAATTTCCCCCTATATAAAGTGATGACCATCTCCAATTACTGTCAATGGGACTGAAGCCTGCAATATGGTCACCATTTCTCTACAGGCTATCTGCATGTGGGAGTGAGGCTGCCCTTAATAAAGTTGGCTGCCACCTCCCACTGTTTTCAAGAGAATGAAGACATGTCCACAAGCAAAATGGCTCCATAGTATGGTAATCCTTTGTCATGGAGTAAGGGGGCCTCTGCCCAGACCTTTGTTTGCCCCCCTCAGTCTTCTCATAGGTCTATACACTCTATTTTTGTCCCTCCCCAGAGTTGGAAGGCTATAATATAATTATGTATAAATTTCTATATGCTTATAGAACTCCCTCCCCCTATAATATGTCTGCAGGTTGAGGGTGGGGGGTCTGGAGCAAAGGGAGCAAAGGGAGGTTGGGGAGTGGGGGAGGGAGTGCTTCCCAGTTTCAGGCCAAGAAGTCAGAGGAGGAGCCATGAAGGCATAGCTTCTTGCAAAAGACTAAACCTATCCTATGTCATTGTTAGTGTAACATTACCACCTATATGTATGATTGATATTAAAATACAGTATGTATATCTGTAACTCATCAATAGTAAAAAGTAATATAAGCTCTATATGTGTGTGTAAATCATGATGCATTAATTAGGTCAGTGGTTTTCCAACTATTTACCATCCAGACCTTTCTTTTATCAGTGGAAGTATACTAGAAAGAGAAAGAGTCAAGAAAGCAATATGAAATGGATTTTTTTTTTTTTTTAAATGGAGATATACCAATCTCCTAGAACTGGAAAGACCTTGAAGGTCATCGAGTCCAGTCCCCTGCCTACACTAGCAGGATCCCCTGCCTACACTAGCAGGATTGAGTACTGTCCCCTGACAGATTTTTTGCCCCAGATCCCTAAATGGCCCCCTCAAGGATTGAACTCACAACCCTGGGTTTAGCAGGATTGCAGTTTCCCCACTTTAAGGGAGAGGAGAAGGTAATTGATGTCTTCATGTGATCTGCCAGTGGGAGGTATGCATTAGTTTGCAGAGGAATAGGAAAGGTTAATCCCAATTTAAAGCATGGGAGAGTGCTCTCATAACACTTCAAACCTGGCCCCGACCAGGAAGCATTAGGAATCCGATGGGAGAGATTGTTCTCAGTAGATTACTTGTCCAGTTTCCAGTCTGCAGAGTTTGAATAAGTATCAGTATTTTTTAGGGTTTATCTGAAATGAATAAACCCCCAAACCTTTTGGGTTTCTTCCATCACTATTGTACAATATAATATAATTTGTGCAATGCTGTTTTGATTTCTAAAAGTAGATATTGTGTACTCGGCAGAGTTGTAGAAAAATATGGACATATTCTACACTCTGTAGCCATATCTAACACTTTTAGCTGAAGGAGCAACCTCAAGGATTTCATGAACACTTCATGGTTCTCTGTGATTTGGGTGTGTTAGGACAGCTAAATGTTCCTCAGTTCCAGCTGTAATTAGATTGCTGTTCTGAAGCATAATAATTAATGTAACATAGAGACAAAAAAAAACATATTAAGTTTCCACTGAATTAGACACTTTGAAATGAAGTGTTCTTGCCAAATGACTGCCTTTTCTAGATTAAAAAAAAAAAAGGTCAACATTTAGGACAGCCATCTAAGTCAAGGACAATGAAAAGCAAGTAACATCCGATAAACTGAATTCAAACTTCAAAGGGTTATCCTGGGGTAGTTCACTGACAGAGAATTATCCAAGCAAAGGTCAGGCACTCATTAAACCTTATCTGAAGCCAAAGTTATATGTTATGGTTTATTGCCTCAAGTACCAATTAATAAAGAATTAAAGAAATGAAAAACCAGTGATTCATACCTTTGCCGGGAGAACACTCATACTTCAACATAATGCTAAAACATTCATAGTCATTTTAGTCATGTAGTATTTTATTAGGCACTTAACTCTGTGGGTTTTATCAAAAGATATATGACATTCATTTTTAACAAAATGCTGAGGAGATTTGGGGAACATTTACTCAAAATCTAATAAAGTAGATTTGAGAGAGATTTTCAAATGGAAGCCTTAAACATGGGCATCAATTATTAATGAAGAAGAAATGCTTAATAATAGGGGTCTGGATAGAGGCCATAAAGAAGTGCTGAAACATCACTTGATATCAAGGGCAACTGTATTCTAAAGAAGCAGCAACAGGAAACAGTAAGAGCTGCAACTGTGTACTACAGCTGCACTAATGCATTTTGGCTGCAAGAGGGGCTCTCCGGTGCTTATTGCAATTATTATGTGCATGTCATTTGTTTTACATCATCTAGATATTTTTATCGGTGTACAAAGAGTTAAATGCTTCAGTCACACATACATAAACTGCCTGAAAAACCTTAGAAATATATTTATTTTCATCAAGCGCCTATGCTCCAAACCATGTAGGACCCTGAACTGATACCCTTTAGCATACTAAGTTGAAAACATGTTTGCACCTGCAGATGCCAACAGTGTTGTACCTGTGACAGGGAACTTTCTATTGTCCCCATTACTTATCACGTTAGGGGCTGAAAAACACAGGGGTTCCAATGAAATGGAAGTGGCAAAGCTAATTTTAACCAAACTGACTGCTGATGACCTCCTCAGTCAAGTAAAAAATGACTTTCCTGGCATCAGCAAGACCCAAGAGTTGTAGGAAAAAAATAATTTTGATAATTGAGTTTGCTAGTGTGTGCATAAGTAAAGATGGATTCTTCGCTATTTACTGTCAGTTACCAGGTAGCTGGATTCTTAAGTCTCTACAGTTGTTTCCTACATCAGAGAGACTGTTCCTGTCATTGGACAGATTGTTTTCTGAGACCTTATCATTGGCAAAGGCTTGTCATGTGGCAATTCCATATGTCTGAACACTAGATATATAGCTAAAAGTGTCTGTCTTCTTGTCCACCTTTGTAAGGGTTCATAGCCCCTCATACAGTAATTGGCACATTCACATCATTGTTTGGTTCTTTGTTCTCTGTTTGGTTAAGTAGCCCAGACAGTCTCTAATACTGTTTGGCAAGCTTCTTTCTTTGGAATTTCCTGCAATCTTTTTCCTGGTATACTCCATGGATTCATCCACTGTTGGCAAATAAAGAAATTAGGGTCTGATCAAAAGCCTGTTGAAGATAGTGGGAGTCTTCCATGGGCTCTGGATCAGGTCCTTAAGATTTATTTAGACAAACCACATAGTATTATATCAAATAGGGCCATTTCTCCTCTGGATAACATCCGGTGTCAATGATGGGCTAAAATTTAAATAGTAAATAGTGTTGTCGTAACCATACAGCTAAGGGTAGCTTAGACTTCCCCCTTACCTGTAAGGGGTTAAGAAGCTCAAATAACCTGGTTGGCACCTGACCAAAAGAACCACTGGGGCTTGTTGGGCCTTCTTCAGCTAGACTTGGTGTCAAATGGTATCAATTTGATACATAATATGGATATATGTCCGCAACCACCATTTTAGGCAGGAGGTGCTCAGCACTTGTATAACAGAGACTAATAACTGGAATTAAAATTCTGTTTTCATTAATTCCTGCATATTTGCATTTCTCTCATCCTGAGTAAATTTGATGTTGCCATCTTTGCATAGTTAAATCTTTCTTGAGAATAGAGAAAGGCCTTGAGATGTGATGTACTTTCTCAAGCCCTATACACAATAAGCCTCTTTTAAAAGCTTCTGTTTATTCCTGGAACTAGAAAGCCTCACCAGTTTTGTATTTGTAAACTTCAGTTTTGTATTTTCAGAGATACTAAACAACAGGAAAGAAATTTGCTTTTAAAGTGACTAATTATTATATATTACCCTCTGAAGCATGTTTAAATATTTCTCTTTCAATGTGTACAATAAAGAGCTATTTAAAAAGGTATTGCAGGGTGCCTGCCACTTCTTTCTTTCTGTAGGAGGAAAATATAGAGAAGCATATGCCAAGCCTTATTCTCTTCCAAATACTAAAGTGAACGGATGTCAAATCAAATCTCTCGCAGAAGCAGAAACGCAGCTGCAGGTATTATGTCTGGAAAAACCCTTCTGCTACTGATCTTTCTGTGTCTGTTTTTCTGTTTAGTTTACATCCTCAAAATAATTACCAGAAATTTGCTTCACAACATATGGTGCGGGGGAGGAGAGTGGCTACCTATTAGGCATTGTGTTATAGCCTCTGACTATTGTGCTGATTTTGTGGTTCAAGAATAAATCTATATAATCCTGGATTGATTTTTACACATTTTGTCCATTTTTTCCCCAAAGAAAACTTAAGGAAAGCTTTGGAACTGAATTTGATTATAAACAATAAAATAGATTATGTTCCATATTATTTATATTTTAATACAACTCTGTGTGCTGTAGTTTGTTGTCTATGAATGTACACATTAGAATTTTCTCTCCCGAAGTGGTTTCCAAAGTTTTATTTCATCTACATTTTATTTCATTGCTGTTAATAGAAAACAATCCAATAAATACTTCCCCTTCTAAATCTTCAGCTAATGTATAAAATGATGTGCTTTATCTGTTTTACAAAATAAATACCTATGGAGCTGAAACAGTTGAGTCCAAATCAGTTTGCTTTCTGGACTTCACAGATTAAATCCAAAAGGATGGGGTTAGAAAGTGATACACGGTTTCAGAGTTCCCTTCTGAAGACACAGGCATTCTTGGCAGCTGATTCTAACCTGGGTGTTCAGCACCATGCGTTTGCTACAGCAACAACTGGATTTTTGTTCTTGTTCCTCATTCGTATATAATTCCCTGCACATTCAGAGGATTACATACTGTTTACGCATCGTGCAATCTCACGGAGTCCTGTTTCTTTACAGTACTTACTCCTGCTGCTAAAAGGAAAATAGGCTCTAACAATCCTCTTTTGGTGCCAAAGCTGCCGCCACTGAATGAACACATCCTGCCTGCAGTAGTCTGATTGATCCCTGTGATCCCTGTATCCAACAGGAGTTCAAAAGAATTTTGCAGCTCAGAGGACTAAAATTTGTATTCATTTAAGATTTGCTGGCAAACCAAAGCTCCTTCATGTAACGGCAGATGCTATCCTAGCTTTCAACTCCACAGCACTGAATTAGCTCAAAGTTTGGCCCAGGTTAAAGGCACAGCACACCTAAAACTTGGCATATTTCTGGCACGCTATTCTCATTCTGCTCACAAACAATACCTAACATCTTGGAATTAGTCTGTAGTTTTATTCTGAAACAGTGGTATTAAGTTTGCCTGATGTTTGTGACAAATACAAAGTCATCCTACATGTCCTCGATCTTTGCACTATTGTTCTTAAGACCAGCCTTGCATCTTGTCAAACCCTTTTGCCTATCAAAGGCCTGGTCTTGTTCCCACTGGATGCACCTGCCATGGCAGTGGTATTGTTTCAAAGTGATTTTTTCTTAAAATACAGTTTTTGGTAGGCTGAAAATATTATTTTAGAGGCTGCTTTAAGTGTTCGCATGCTCTTCTAATAGGGTGACCAGATAGCAAGTGGAAAATTCAGGACACTTTTTTTCCAGGGGTGGTATAACTGTGTATATAAGACAAAGACCCTAATATTGGGACAGTCCCATTAACTTCAGGGCATCTGGTCACCCTATCTTCTGAGAGGGATACGGACAGTGTAATGTTACAGTGACAATGGTACATGGTTTATAAAATGTGCCTTATAGATCAAAAGATTCTATTTCAAGTGTTTTGGATGCCACATAGCTTGTGCAAGATGGGGGCCTCTGATGTTTGTTGGCACTGTAATAAAGAAAGAAGAACCTTGATACATATGGTTTGGGACTGTCCAGCAGCCAGGCATCTGTGGAAAGAGGTGGACACAAGAGTGAAAATAGTACTTGGCTTCAGCAACCAAATCTCAACTGAAAATTATATCCTAGGTTACATGCCTACTAAGATGGGTTTAATTCCACCACAAAGTCTTGAGGACGTCGATGATTACCAAGCACATGATTTTATAAAAAACGGAGGAGTAGGTTTGTGCCCAGAATAGCACAGTGCTATTTGGACCTGTCTGAGTTAGCGGCAAAAAAGAATAACTTATCAATGTAGAGAGCAATGTTATGAATGTGAAGTAATTTGAACCCCATTTCTTGAAACGTTTGGATAAAGAATGGTGAGATAGCTCAAAAAATGCCTGACCTCTCTGCTTTTTCTGTCCCCTCTTTCCATTTCAGAGAATATTAGGGTTGGAAGGGATCCTCAGGAGATCATCTAGTCTAACCTCCTGCTCAAAGGAGGACCCCATTAAATCATCCAACAGAGTTTTGCCTCATATCCCTCAAGTCCCCCCTTGAGGACTGAACTTGCAACCTGCTTTAGCAGGCCAATGCTCAAACCACTGAGCTATCCCTCCCCCCACCTATTTCTGTTTGTATGGGGGGTGCAGATCAGGAGAGACAATTATTGACTTAGTCGTCAGTGACACACAGGATCTGGTCTAAGAGATAAATATAGCTGGACTGCTGTGTGATAGAAATCACAATGTAATGAAATGTAACATTCTTGTACTGGGGGAGAATACCAGAGAAACCCGTCACTATAGCATTTAAAAAGGGGAATGACATGAAAATGAGGAAGCTAGTTAAATGGAAATTTAAAAGGAATAGTCACAAGAGTGAAATGCCTGCTGGCTTCATTGAAACTTATTAAAAACACCATAGCAGAAGCTCAAATTAAATAAAAGAAACAGTAAGAGGACTGCAAAAATGCCACCAGGGCTAAACTGAATAAAAGGAGACAGACAAAAAGACATCCTTTAAAAATTGGAAGTCAAATCCTACTGAAGAGAACAGAAAGGAGCATAAACTCTGGTAAGTCAAGTGTAAAAGTATAATTAGGCAGGCCAAGAAAGAATTTGAAAAGCAACTAGCAAAAGACACAAAAACTGGCAGCAAAATTGTTTTTAAGTACACCAGAACCAAGAAGTTTGCCAAACAATCAGTGGGGCCACTAGACAACCGAGATGCTAAAGGAGCACTCGAGGAAGATCTGGCTATAGCAAGAAGCCAAGTTAATTCTTTGTATCAGTCTGATACTCCAGAGGTTGTGAAGGCGATTCTCACACTTGACCCATTCTTTTTTCAATCCCTCTGAAGCATCTGTCACTGACCAATGTCAGAAGATGTGTTACTGGGGTAGATGGACCATTGGTCTGACCCAAAATAGCCATTGTTATGTTCTAGCACAAAAAACGCTAGGTTAAATTGTTGGCTTTCCCATAGATTCTCTGTGTCTGTCTGCACCTTAGTTCCCCATCAGTATAATGGAGATAATAATACGTTTTTTCTGCCACCTGTTGTCTGTCCTGCCTGTTTAGGTGGTACCACTCCAAAGTGCTTACAATCTCTTAGTGTGTATGGAGCCTAGTTCAATGGAGGCCTAATCCGGGCAGAGGCTTCTAAGTGTTCTTGTAATTCAAATCATTATTCTTAATAATTTTATTACAGTTGTATTCTGAAGCCCCAAGCAAGATTGGAACCCAGCGAGCAAGGCACAGTACAGACATGTAGGCAAACATATTCCTTACTCCAAAGAATTTGCAGTCTCAGAAGACACTCAGTATACAGAAGCCAGGACCTTACATAAGAAAGATAGTGAAGAGCATCTGTTTTTTTTCTCTTTGGGTTAGACAAATATATGTTTTAAAAATATTTTCCAGATAAGGAAACCCCCTACAAATCTTTAATCCCTTCGTTCCTTTGCAATTTTCGCACTTTACCAAATGGTCATTAAAGCAGGCAAACAAATTACTTTTTGTTGTTGTGAGTTGCATGTGTGGGAGTGTTGTACAGTGAATAGTTTCCTCAGGTGTATTTTTAAATACTTGTGCATCTCTGATTCGACCACAGGTGTAGACTATCAGTGAAGTAATCATTTACAAGCATATCTCAGGGCACCTGATTCATAATTATATCCCTAAAAATGTTCCATGGTAAAAATAATCATGAGATGCTGAGCAGCTGAGAAAATAATCAGATCTCTCTAAATAAGATCGCTTACAGTTAACATATCTGTATATACAGTAGTTACTTGCAGCAAAATGTTTCCAACACTTTACAAAGGGCACAATCCAGCCAAGTGCTGAGCACCCAGAGCTTCCATCTGTTCTCCCTGACCACCGTTTTCCAAAGATGCCACTGGGCACTTTCATTTTTGAGAAGCCTGACTTGAGCCACATGAACAACTGTATCCCTCAGACAGTAACATTCAGTACCACTTTAGGGCAGGAAGTGAAGTGCAATGTATCCAGTTAAAATGGGAATGCCGTAGCATATTTATCTGATCAAGGATCCATGTGACCACTATTCTGCAGCCCTCCATTTCCATCCCTTGAATGGGGCACACATATGTCATTTTAGGCATCTACGAACAAGTACAAAAGGGAAAGCAGCCTGCATGTATGATCCCTAATTGCCAGCTTTAGCACCATCATCTTGGAATATCTGGCAAGCAAGACATGCGGTTCACTACCACTACCTATCTGCAAGACACAGAAGCCAGAGAAATCCTACCCATTGCAGAAACCCCAGTGACAGAAACAAGAAAACTGCTAGGTTTTACATGTCTTTACTGGAAGAAACTGATCTTGTGTAACAAGCACTGAGCTTCCATTGTCTCTCATTCTGAGACCTTAGTGCTCCACACCTCTTACACCATAACTTCTTTCCTGACATTTAAAGTGCACAACCACAAAATAACACGCCTTTACAAGTGCCTGCACATGCCAGAAATGTTCTGAAATTTGCCGTCTTGTGGTAAAATTATGATATAACAAGTGGGAGAATGGAAAAGGACAATTCTTCCCAGTATTTTACCCATGTATAGCTTTGGACATTAAAACAAGAGCAGATCTCCAAGCACAAAATTTGGATCTGTTTAGTTCCAGGATTTAGGTTCCAGGATGTAGGTTCAGCCTATTGTAAAGATTGAAATCAATCTGGAGTCGGGTCCAAGACTGGATTCTGAATCCCAGCAAAGTTTGGGTTTTGGTCAGGACCCATCTCCACTTAGAACCTGAAAATCACTTATATCCAGCTCCCGCTCAGAGCTCAGTCACGCCTACCTATTTAACACAAACTATATGTCTGTTTACTGTATGTGAAAAATAAACATAATTCACGGGGATGATTGGGAACAAGAGGTGAAGTCTTAGAATGAAATTGGAGTCAATCAGCAACATTGGACTTTTTGGGTGGGCATGTCAAACAACTTTTTGGCATTCTGCCGCCAAATGTAACTGATTCCTGCCCCACACATCACTTGCTAGGATCTTTTTGCTGCATCCTCTTTAATTTTACATAAAAACAGGGGGTGTGCGAGAGTGAGAGTGCACACATGCATATGCACACACTCGTGAGCACAGAGCGGTGGAGGGATATTTGGGTTTCCCCTAGCATCCTGCTGTGGAAGTACACATCCACTGCTTATATCAGC
This sequence comes from Sternotherus odoratus, assembly GCA_032164245.1. Taxonomy (NCBI): domain Eukaryota; kingdom Metazoa; phylum Chordata; order Testudines; family Kinosternidae; genus Sternotherus; species Sternotherus odoratus. Next base: position 181,867,031 of record JAVMKO010000002.1, on the reverse strand, counting down.
AGCCAGCCATTCTCACTTTACATTGGCTTACATCTCTGAACACACTGAAGAAAAAGGTCCAGAAATTTACATCGAAAACGAAAGCTCCTCCCATATCAGGGAGGCTCATACATGCAGTCTTTGCAGGAACCAAAGTTATAAAATCAGCATTCATCTGTGAGACTCCCCCTTGATATTCCCATTTGACTTCCTTTGTGATGTGCTTTAAGAGAGATACTGACAAAAAGTGCTAGATAAGAACTAGGTAGTATTATTATCATTAGTATACCATCGAGGGGGGGGCTCATTCCTGTTCCCACTGAACGCAGCGGCAATGTTTCCATTGACTAGGGGAAGGATCTGGGCCAGACTAAGCATACCCCACACAGCTAATGTAATTAGTCACTGCTTGTAAAATACTTTGAAGATGAACAGCATCATATCACTGTGAAAAAGGCTGTTATAGACTGCGCGCTAGAAAAAGAAGGGGGCATCAAGCACTGAAAAAAACCCATTAACATTTACTTTTTTACTCGCAGCAGGAATAGAGAATAATTTGTGGGAGTACAAAAAAGAAAAAAAGCAATGCAGAAGCCAGATAAAATAAGCACTAACTGGTAGCTGTGTTCTCTAAACACAATGGCCAGGAGCTATAATGGGGAGAGTAGTTCCAAGAAAAATGAATAACTGGAGGATATTAGTAGGTCAACATCCCATGCAATCCAAATAGCGTTTAAATAGCTGTAGATACAATGGATCACATTTGTGATGATGCAGCAGATAATCATCTGACTTTCCTGTGATTTAAATGAGTTACTAGTAAATCTCTAATCATTTCAGTGTGTGTATTTTTTCTTCAGATGTCATTCACTTTTTGAAATCATAAGCATTGGGCAGACAATAAGGAGCGAACATATGTTTATGAATGCGAGTATATGATTGGGTTGCCTGGGATAGCAGAGATATAGACTTGAACACAAAGAAGGTCATTTCCAGTCTTATGTCCTATGAAAAGCTAAATGGAGTAGGTGTCTGGTGTACAGTTATTTGAATTGTTGCAATAAAACTTAAAAAATCCCTGTACACCCATCCTCACAAAACATTCACCCAAAACGCTAATCAAACCTGTTTGGAGATTCAGATCAATGGATTTTCACCTATTTATAGGAGCAGAGACTTCAGCCCTACCTTAATTAATCCAGTCAGGGAATAGAAACAATATCACATGAGCTTTGTCTCCAAACAAAATTAGTCAACACAGGTTCAAACTTGTTCTTGTAACAATCTGCTGGAAAGCAATCTACAATCTAATTGGCTGGTTGACTGTAAAAATGATCCAGAGGATAGAAGTTTGAATAAAGAATAAATTCTAGAAAATCATGAGCTGCTGGTGGACAATTTGTGATAAAAAAGAAGCTGCATTTATTGATAAATGATTTACTGTGATGTAATCGTTGAACTCTGATTATCTGAATCTGAAATCCTTGCCACAGCTGCCATCCTGCAATTTTTTACTGTCTTGGAAGCTCCATTTCTGGACTGTTTCATGGTATGTTATACTCCGTTGCACAACATAACCAAGAATGACTAGACTCCCAACAACCACCAAAGGAGATTAACAGAGAGAAATACTGTCAACTATTTTTCACAATGTCTCATAATCTGAGAAAAATCCCACTAATCCTGCAAAAGATTTTGCTGACCCAAGTCATATCCTCTCTTTGCCTTTTAAGAGACCAATAATATTTATTCCCCCCCCCCTTGTATCAGCTGAATATATAGTAAATAAGGAACAGTTTTTAATCTCCTTCTTTGAACGACTATCCTCCTAAACTTGAGCTGTTCTTTCCTGGTCTTAAAACATAAATGGAATTGATCCTCTGTCTATGGATGAAACAAAGTGTGACTTTCTCCCTCTTGTTTTTTAGCAGACAGGAATTTTTGGATAGCAGCTCATTGTGCATCTGGTTGTTGGGCTTCTACATTACTGTCACTCCATTTGGTCGAGCAGAACATTGATTTCTGTTCAGGGAGGACTGTAGGGGGAAAATTTCCAATATTCTATTAGACAAAGAAGAGTAGCAGAGGAGTAGCGGCAGTGAGCTTGGCCCTCCACTGTATTTGTGTGTGCAGATGTGTATGTAAAGGGAGTGAGATCTATATGCTGGCTTTACTTTGGAAGGACAAAAAACAGGTCTGGACAAGAAAGACAGCCTGAGAGAGCCACCAAAAAGAAAAAAGAGAGGGATGAAAAAGGCAATTAAGAATGAAGAAATAAAGAAAGTGGAAAAGAGGAGGAGAGATAGGAAAGGAGTTTTGTATTGATAAATATGGTAAATAATAGCTGCATATTGTGAAAAGGGCAGAATTGTGCCTAATGAAGGGTTATTTTTGGAGGATAATCCAGAAATTGAGGTGCTTGAATTTGGGAGGCAAATCTCATGAGATCACGTATCCTCATGCACTTTTTTCATACTGTGCTAGCAATAGGGCTGGAAATATAATGAAAATTACTATCATTCCAGCGTGCTTATTACAGCTATACAATTTTGTGGAAAAGAAGAAAAAAAACACCTTGGAAACGTAACCCATATGTTTTGTATTGCAGCATTTTACTTTGTTTACCTCAAAGAAAGAAAGAGAAGCTGTGGGGAATACTCCATGCCTCTCACATTTGCGGAGTGCAGGGCAACTCAGACAAAAGGGCCCAAAACCATCCAGAATGAAGGTGTGGGAGTTCATGGACATAATCAATAGCTGCTTCTGTAGGTGTATGGGACATTTTCATCTTGGGCATCACCTGAGATATGACACGGTGACATTTTGAGAACTGAGCCAATCAGAGCACAGGAGGGAGGTTATAAATATAGGAGTTTAAGACAGCCCTGGGGAGTCAGTGGTTGATCCATGTAGGGCCAAGAGATGTGTCTGTTGTGAGGTCTAGGTCCCAATCCTAGTGCCAGTTTGGATACAGGTGGGTGCTATTCCAGCTTTACATACTAACGAAATGCTCCCTTAGGAATAATGTTTGGTCCACTGTGATGTTTTATGGACCTAGAGGCAACACTGGGATGGGAGCATGTGTTACCCTAGAGACTACATAGACTTTGGAGTTCCACTTAGTTATAATCTAGCTGCTTCAAACTGGGGGTTCTGTCTACATTAAAGAGAGAATGGAGCAGAGCTGAGTGAGTTGAAAGTTTGTAAATTCTTACCTGATTTTATGGGGACAAGATATTACTCTCTAGAGTGCAAGCCTTATAGCAATCTAGGGAATAACTATTGCATATATTGATCCCAATCCCTGTACCGCTTTGGATATAGTCTTCTATTTAACCAGCAACTGAGGCCTAGTCAGTTCTTAACAGAACGCTGGAATGCTGCTAGCTGTGGAACTCCCCAGGCTGTTTGTTTGCAGACAGGCTTCTGAAGTGTATGAAAGGACTGAGATGCTGCTTTTCTTCCCATGCTCTCAAGAGTACAGATGACACACTCCACATATTATGAGCACACTATAAAGTCTCAGAAATCATCTCTGAGAAAAAATCAGAAGGGAATGTGTTTTGATGTGTGTGCTAAAGTATAGAATACTAGCATAAGTGCCCGGCGCTACTCGGGTCAGTCGGAGGTGGGGAGGGGACAGACAGCTGACACCCCCTGACCAACCCCAACACCCCCCGGGGGCTCACCCCTCACCCACCCCGACACCTTCCCACCCCCCCAGACCAAACCCGACACCCCCTGGCTCACTTACCCCCCAACCAAACCCAACACCCCCACCTGGCCCCCCGACCAAACCCGACACCCCCACCTCACCCCCTGAGCAAACCCGACACCCCCACCTCACCCGCCGACCGAACAGTGTATTTAATAATCTGTGTGCTACACAGTGCACCGTGAGCCGGGGGGGTGTTGGGTTTGGTCTGGGGGGGTGGGAAGTTGTCGGGGTGGGTGAGGGGTGAGGTGTGGGTGTTGGGGTTGGTCAGGGGTTTTGCGGTTGGTGGGGGGGTGAGGTGGGGGTGTCGGGTTCGGTCGGGGGGTAAGTGAGCCAGGGGGTGTCGGGTTTGGTCTGGGGGGGTGGGAAGGTGTCGGGGTGGGTGAGGGGTGAGGTGTGGGTGTTGCGGTTGGTCAGGGGGTGTTGCAGTTGGTGGGGGGGGTGAGGTGGCGGTGTCGGGTTTGGTCGGGGGGTAAGTGAGCCGGGGGGGGTGTCGGGTTTGGTCTGGGCACCCACCCCGACACCTTCCCCCCCCAGACCAAACCCAACACCCACACCTCACCCACCCCAACACCTTCCCACCCCCCCTGACCAACCCTGACACCCCCCGGCTCACTTACCCCCCGACCGAACCCGACACCCCCACCTCGCCCCCCCAAGCAAACCCAACACCCCCAGCTCACTTACCGTCCCACCAAACCCAACTCGGATCCGTCGCAGGGGGGGGGCAGAGCCGAGGGATTCCGGGGACCTTCGCAGGTGGGGGGGGGTCACAGAGCTGATGGAGTCCGGGGTTCCGTTGGGAGGTGGGAGGGGCAGAGAACTGAGGGATCTCCGGGGTTCCGTTGGGAGGGGGGAGTGGCAGAGAACTGAGGGATCTCCGGGGTTCCGTTGGAGGAGGGAGGGGCAGAGAACTGAGGGAATCTCTGGGGTTCCGTTGGAGGAGGGAGGGGCAGTGAGCTGAGTGATCTCCGGGGTTCCGTTGGGAGGGGGGAGGGGCAGTGAGCTGAGTGATCTCCGGGGTTCCGTTGGAGGAGGGAGGGGCAGTGAGCTGAGTGATCTCCGGGGTTCCATTGGGAGGGGGGAGGGGCAGTGAGCTGAGTGATCTCCGGGGTTCCGTTGGAGGAGGGAGGGGCAGTGAGCTGAGTGATCTCCGGGGTTCCGTTGGAGGAGGGAGGGGCAGTGAGCTGAGTGATCTCCGGGGTTCCGTTGGAGGAGGGAGGGGCAGTGAGCTGAGTGATCTCCGGGGTTCCGTTGGGAGGGGGGAGGGGCAGTGAGCTGAGTGATCTCCGGGGTTCCGTTGGGAGGGGGGAGGGGCAGAGAACTGAGGGATCTCTGGGGTTCCGTTGGAGGAGGGAGGGGTGAGCTGAGCGAGTGAGGTGTCTGTTGGAGGGGGGTATTATGACATCATCACCACCTAACCGCCCAGCCGATGTGATTGGCCCTGAAAGACTTTCACCCCTGGGGGGCGTCAGAGGTGAGATCCGAAAATTTTTCGACCCTTACCAGCATCTAGACCCCAAGACCCCTCACTGTACCAAATTTCAAGTCTCTGGCTCAAACGGTGCGGGAGGACTTCGCAGTCATACGTACATACATACATACATACGTACATACATACATACACCACTTGACTTTTATATATATAGATAGATAAATGTTATGCTGAAGGCTTCTATTGGAAAATATGTAGCAGCAACAAAATGGGAAAGTCTGTATGAGGAACGCCAGTAGATTTACCGCCTCACAGATTTTGTTTAAAGGATATTCATAGTATTCCAAATACTATTTACCATGTTTTGTATTATTTATAATGTTTCCGGGGTACATTAAATGTTTGTTTATACTAAGAAATGGTCTGTACTCTCTCTTTGACGTTGACTGGGAACTATTAAGAGCTACATATCATGGTTTTAGGTACAATAGCTCTGACAGAGTAAGTCATTCTGAAAAGTCAGAGCTCAGGCCTGTGCTTCAGCAAAGAGCTAAATAGAAGTGCAGGAAGAGGGAGAATATAATAGTGGCACATCATACAGCCTCAGCTTCCCTTACCCATTATGAATCATTTGCAATTTGAGTTTATTTTTTCTCATTTCATTTCACTGAGAAATTTTCATTTTCCAGAACTACACATATTTTTGACTTTTATACTTCAAATGGGATTTTTATTACTGCTGAAAATGGCGAATTTTCACTCAAAATTGAACATTTCAGGAGTGACTAGGTCTATTTTTGAGCAGAGATGAATTTGCAATGAAAAAATTCATTTTTAAAATTTTATTTTATATTGGTTTAATGAGAAATTTTGAGGAGAACCAAGATTTTGTGAACAATAAATGTGGACACTAAAGGAAGATTGGAAGAATTTCATTGAAATTCAATTGCAAATATTTTTGGTCCTGACTTAGAAAACCATTCCGATTCAGGACACCACTGAAGCATGTACTTAATTTTAAGCATGTACTTAAGCTCTATGGAGGTCAATGGGACACAGCATTGTGTGCTTAAGTGCTCTCATGGATAGGAATGGATTTAAGCCCATGTTGATGGCAAAGGCAAAGCAAACCTAATGAAAAGCTTTGTAGTAAGCTCAAAAACAAACTAAAACCAGCCCCAACCCAGGGATCCTTCTTCCCAGATGTACCTAGTGATAAGCCGAGATATATCTCCCTGTTCAAGAGATAGTCTACTAGCCCCTCCAACTGCCCCCACAGTGTCCCCTGTTCTGATGGAAGAAAGAGGTTACTATCTTCTCTCTTTTCCCAGAATTCATTCTGGCTGCCTGAGAAAGAGGGGATCTTTGCCAGTGTGCAGCCTTGGATAGAATTGCAGACTGGGGTCTTCTTAAACCATGCATTGCTACCTGGGTACCATTCCTTTGGCATCAGTATTTCTTTTCCTTTGTGCTCTGATCATACATTTGCAGAAAACACTGTCAGAATAGCATAGTCCTAGAGGCTTCCCCTTTTAGATGTAGAGGACCAGTGCTGAATGCCATCTGCTCCCCCTCCTTCAGTGGCAGTTGATGGCGCTCATTAATTAGAAGGACTGAGCCATTGGTTTACAGTTTTACCTTTGCTCATCAGGGTTAAGTATCTCCCGTCATTCAAGAATAACATACCAGCATTTGGACCAAATTTGGCAGAATCAGCTCCATCTTTGTGATGGAGGCTACTTCTAAATAGAGCTCTCAAACAAGTGTAAGATCTAAGCACAAAGTAAATTCATTTCCGCCTGCCTAAGGCTTTGCAAGCTGTACAGTAGCTGTATCAGCACTGCTTTCACTTATCAAATTTACATTCAGAGTGGCTAAATTGTTTCGAAAGTGCATCACAGTATGAAGCCCCTTTCCAGCTCTGCTTGATGTTCAGAAATGCCAAACATAAACTCGAAAAATGGTATGTATTTGTGACAATTGGTAAAGCAAAAACAAGAAAAACTGTTTCTCTAAATGGACAACTTCAGTCCCGCTGAAAAAAAATCTGAGCATTTAGATACATATATCAATATTTATTATATTAGGGGTATTTGTAGTCAAAATTGCCTAGCTTTGGGGCTGAATTTTCAAGTTTGAATAGTAAACTGCCATCTACTAAAATATGCTAAATTCCTGTCGTATAATTTTTGATGGGCTGAAAGATTTGAAGTGGGCCAGCACTATGAAACTTGAATGCCTGAATTTAGGCCCCTAAGTAAGTGACCTAGGGAGCAAAATCCTCAAGTGGTATAAATTGTCATTACCCATGGACTTCAACAGGCCTCAGACTGCAGATGGTTGGAAAATGGTTTTGTTTTTCCCCCCCCCCCCCAAAGAAAAAGGGTTCAGTTTTAGTGAAAAATTATAAACCAAAGTATTTCACCCACAAACCATAAATATTTCAATTCTGACACACCACTGCAATCCTTCATGGGAATTGTCGTTCAAATATCTCATGCTCCCATTGTTCTCTGTAGGCTGGGCTCAATGGTTGGACTGCATCTCCCAAGATGCATCACAGTTTCCTCTGTTGGTGAGGGGAAGACATGCATCATGGCACTTTCATGACTGGGGTGCATCCTGGGCTTCCCCAATCTATTACAAAAATGGAGGCATAATGCACCCAGAAGGCCAGAAAGCAACTCCCATGAGGCACGGTGGCAGCATTTCAGAATCAAAACTTTTTAGTTTTTGGCTGAAAAATGAAAATGTTCTTGGTTTTTAGGCATTCAGTTTTTCACATAGCTTTGACCCATCTGTGATCAATTTGAAAGGAAAGGACAAATATCATGGTACATTGTGACTGGAAAACCTCACAAATTTCAGTCCAGTTTGCTAAATTTAAAGGTTATCCTGGGATTGGAAGGAAGAATTTCACAATTCTGCAGAGCATCTTGGGTTATAAGATAGAGAGTTTTTAATTGTGAGCCCTGAACTACAAGAGAAGAGTAACTAGCCACTTGATTGTCATCAGATTTGAAAACCTGAATGGGATATAGGGTCTACCTTGTCTCTTGCTGAGAACACAGCACTGATTAAGAGCTTTAGTAGACCACTGACCTTTCCCAAAAGGGCAGACAATACAAATGGTAGAAAATGGAGTTGGCAGAACTGGAAGGAATAAAGGCCATACTGGGATTTCCCCAACTAAATGATACTTTAAGTGAACTTCCCTGAACCACACAAATAATTCAGGTTCTAGGGATAGAGAACTTCTTATTATGATTAATTGGTTTAGTAACCATATTTATCCTCTGACTGTTAACAAGTTTGGCACTCAGATGAAGATCCAAAAAACTTTGTATGGACAATTATGTGCTTCATCCCTCTCCTATTTATATTGATGGGAAAAATTCCAAAGGCTTTAGTGGGCAGGATCAAGTTGTATATCAATTTCACATCCCTTCCCTTCCCAATCATGATAGTTAAGCCACTGAAGAGCTCAGAGCAAAACTCTGAATTTTCTGAAAAGAGGACAAAGATATACTTTTTTCTTTAAGTTTTAAAATAATAAATCTTAAAAGGTTTTATTTTTTTCCCTGACACCGAGCATATTTAGTGCAAATAATCAATGTTTGATATTTAAAGATACATTTATTATTTTCATTTCCAATATTGCAACATATTATACATTTGCAGTTGTAGCTATGCTGGTCCTTAGATATTAATGAGACAAGGTGGTTGAATATCTTTTATTCAACCAACTTCTGCTGGTGAAAAAGACACACTTCTGTACTACATGGAGGTTTTCTTCAGAATCTGAAAACAAGGTGGATGAGGAAGAGGATCTCTGTGTAGCTCTAAAGCTCGTCTCTTTAATCAACAGACATTGGTCCAATAAAAGATATTACCTCCTCCTGCTCCAACATATGATATAGTCCCATCTAATTTTTCAATTCATTTGTAGTGAAATGCTTTCTTCTAGCATTATAATATATACTTGAATACATACACACACACCAAATCCAAGGGAAAAACCTTTATAATATCACTGCAAAAATAATGTCAGGTTTTCAATCTGCAATTACACGGATCCTTTTTTGGAACTCTCTTACAATTCTAAACAGCTGAGCAGTAGTAATGCAGTCAGTGATTCACAATCTTTTTTTCACTTTCTGCACTGTTTAGGAGCAATGGGATGGATGTTATCTGAGGAACCTCAGATAAGGTGAATATGTCTAGTAGAAGAAAAAAAAAGTTTATTTATAGTTATAGAAGAAAAATCTCTTCTAAAACATTGCAATATAGAGTGTTGTAAAGATATTGTGATATTGTAAAGATAAGACAGAAATTGTGATCTAGTTTCTACATTATTAAAGAAAGGTAATTCTCATGTGGACTTTGGTTAGCATATTGAAGGGAAAAAATACAATTTTTATCAATTTCTTTTCATGTTTTTAGTAGCAGAAGTTTTTTATTTGTGTGTGTGCCAATATAATCAAATAATCTTTGAAGTTATGATTCCAAGTGATGTACTCAGGGATTCAAACTCTTGTCTCTCTGTTTAGGTACATATACAACTCCCAAATACAGCAGCATCTCCATGGTGTACAAATATTAATTAATGTATGCGTGTAACACTTCACTGAGGTAGTGAAATATAGTTCCCATTTTACAAAAAGAGCGCTGAGGCCTAGAAGCTCAGGTTTTTAAAGGTGTCTAAGTGCCAAGTGGACTTTTGAAAAACTCCTAGTGCCTGTGTAGATGCTTTTGAAATCCCACTAGGCACCTATCTGCCTCTTTAGATGCCTAAGTATCTTTAAAAATCTGATCTGACTTGACCAAGGTCACCTAGGACCTATGTGGCAGAACAAGGAAACAACACAGTATAACCTAGTAATCCCAGTTCAGTGCTTTAGTCACCTTCCTCTTACTCCTAATGAGATCCTAGTGAACTGTCTGAGGCGGGAAAGGATAACAATTAGCCCTGGTCTACACTGAGGGGAGGGAGGAGTATCGACCTAAAATATGCCATTTCAGCTATGAGTATAGCATAGCTGAAGTCGATATACCTAAATCGACTTACCGCGGTGTCTTCATAGCGCTGAGTCGACTGCTGCCACTCCTCCATTGACTCCGCCTGCACCTCTCATTGCGGTGGAGTACCGGAGTGAATGAGAGAGTGCTCGGGGATCAATTTATCATGTCTAGACTAGATGCGATCAATTGATCCCCCGATAGATCAATTGCTACCCACCAATGCGGTGGGTAGTGTAGACCTGCCCTTAGATTACAATTATTCCTACAATTGGGCTGAGGGTAGCAGCCTCAGTTGTCCATCCTCATTAAAATCAAAGATTGCCAAACTGAGACTATGGAACAACAGAACAATGTTGTCTGCTTTCAAAACTATTTTAAACTGGGAGTTGAATGAAATGGGGAAAAACTATATCATTTATTTCTCAACTGTGATCTCTGGCTTCCATTAGACTCCATTGCAACCATAAGAGTAAATCATAGAACCATCGTTTTTAAGGTCAGAATAATGATAATCTAATCTGACCTTCTGCTTAACACAGGCCATAGAATTTTGTTGAATGATTATTGAACCACACCCAATAACTTGTGGACAAAGTAGATTGTACCTTTTGGGGAGAGAGAGCTAACCTTGATTTAAATGTGATGGCGAAGAGATGGAGACATAAGGGACAAGACTGACATGGCACAGAATCTAGCCTTATGTAGCATATAGCACATGTCTGGAGAGAGTTACAAAGGTGGTGTTCACACTCCTCTGATGCTGATGGGCTGTCTGTGTGCTATGGCACTCTTTAGGGAAACCTGAAGACTGTTCTAATTGAGAAAGCTGCCAACGGCTCAGTGACCGATTCACCCTGAGAATCTCCAAATCTGAGAAGTAATTCTTTTACACCTACTCCATATACCAACAACAGGAAATGGGGATGGCATAGGGCCACTCCATGCCTCTATGTTATTACACTGACTCCGTGCTATGAGAACATCCCTCTTTACATTTGAGTGATCGGCCTGTGGCCAATCATATCTGTTTAAAGGTTATTTTGCAACAGAGATTCTAGGCCAGAGTATGCAAAGCCATGTCAAAATGAAGAATAATAGGTGAATATTTCAAGCTACTTTAAAGTGCAAGTTAGAGAAGATTTCAGGAAAAGCTGCCACTAGAAAGAGGGAGTGAAACCACCATAATATTTTTATTACAGCTGGTTGAAATTTATTTGTCAAAGCTTTTTTTTAATGAAATAAAAAAGCAGATACCACAAACTGAAATTTCCTCTGCAAAAATGTTCAATTTTAGGAAAAATTGTTGGGTATTGATTTTTGAAAACTGAACGTTTTTACAAAAACTAAGAAACTCGTGTTCTTTCCATTTTGATTTTTGTCAAAAAGTCCAAAAAAAAACCCTGGGAAATTTCTCCATGAAAATTTGCCATTTGTCATTAGCTCTAATTTATACATCAAATCACCATGCTCATTCAGGGGGGAAGGATAGCTCAGTAGTTTGAGGATTGGCCTGCTAAACCCAGTGTTGGAGCTCATCCTTGAGGGGCCCATTTAGGGATATGGGACCAAAATAGGGCTTGGTCCCGCTTTGAGCAGGGGGTTGGACTAGATGATCTCCTGAGGTCCCTTCAAACTCTGAGGTTCTATGATTCTCTCTCTTTTATTCATCAACATGTATATACTGTGCATGTGAATTCAGCTGTCTGTTAACTCAGTATCTGCCCATCGCTTTCAAATGAAGAACCTTTATCCAAAATAAACATACCTGCTTACAAGTTGTTTACACCATATTTAGAGTTAAACATAACTAGGATGCTTTAATGAAATCATAAGCAATTTACCAGCACTGAATTCCCGCAAAGCTCCCCTTTGCTACAGTATATGACAGGCCTGCCAGCCCACACTCCTAATCTATTCTCATGTTCCTAAGGAACGGATTAAAACATGTCACATCTCTATTATACACATTCTTTTAACCCTGAATTACTTACGTTGGCCTCAATATGAGGCAGAAAGTCCCTGTGAGAGGAGATTAGGAAAGATATTAACTAGAGATAAAAACTCCTGTCTCACTTGCTCCAGAGGACAGGAAAAGAAAACTCCCTGTGATTGGCAGCCAGAGAAAGGACTCGGAGATCAGTTTTAATTTCAGAATTATTTAGTACAAATTATGTATGTGACTGATTACTGACACTGAATATATTATGACAAGTAACACTGTGCTATGTAACTGTATTTGTATACAATATGCTGTTGTTTCCAATGTGTACACTGAACATATACCGAATGCTAATAAAACCCTTTTATGCTAAATAAATTCATTAATCTCAGCTTTGTAACAGATACTGTTCTTCGCTAGCAACTACTTTTCACCAGTTAATTTGTTTCTTGCTGCCAACAGAACAAATAAACTTTTCCTCCCCACGGACAATCCCAGTAGTATGCTGGGGGAGGAGGGAGGAAGGATCTCTAGGTATTTAATTGAGAACATTTTTTTTTCCAGACTAACACGGCTACCTCTCTGATTCATGACATTTTAAAAAATTATTCTTGTTCTAGTTCCTAGAATTCACAGCCAGAATTGTGACCCCCGTTGTGCTAGGTGCTGTACAAATTCAAAGGAAAATCCCCATCCTTCTTGCAAATGGGGATCTTGCAGTCTAAGTCATGAACTGCCTAGTTTCAGTTCTGCATGGACCACTGTTACTCCAGAGAGATTCCATAAGACCTCTGTAGTGTGGCAAACCCATTTTAGCTTCCCAGTGTCTGGCACTTTGCCAACCCTAAGTCAGCAGTAAATAAAGACAGTGGGTGAAATCCCATCCCTGTTGATGTTAATGAGAATTTTGAAGTTGACCTTAAAAGTCAGACAGCTGCAGCGGCACAGGAGCCAGCAAACAAAGCTGAAAACAGGGGAGCTTGAATGGGAGTTCTGTTGGACGCGAAGGTATTTCTATTTGGTTTTGTATTTGTATTCTTTGTATTATTTGAATGTGTAGAGGCTTGTAGGGGCTTTGTGCTGGAAGAGAAGCTGAATTCTGATTAGGGGGTGGGGCTTCTCTGAGTAGGGGTCCTATAATGGTAGCCAGCCAGTCAGGCAGCGGCAAGGACAGCTGCGGAGCACAGGAGCCAGAAAACAGAGCTGCAAACAGGGGAGTTTGAGTGGGAGCTTGTAAGGGAGTTGTACAAGGGTGCTCTTTGGGGGTTTGTTTTTGCTGTGGGGGGTGGTGATGTTTTGGTGTGGTTTGTGTTTCCCGGACTAACAGGATTTAGGAGGGAAGGATAAGATAGATACAAAGGCGGCAGTGGTAATGACCCAAGCAATGGAGGACACAATGAAGATGACTGAATGTGGAAGCTGAGGGAATGTACATGATACTGGAGGGAGTACCTGGAAACAGTTTTGTTTGCATGAAGTGCCACCTAATAGAGCTAATGGAAGAAAAGATCCGAGGATTGGAGATGCAGGTGGAAAGTCTGGTTGAATTTAGAAGGGGGTTCGAGCAGATTATGGAGCAAAGACACAAGGCAGCTGAAGGGAAAAGCTCAGACTTGCAGATGGAAGCAGGACCAAAGTGGGATATCATATAGGAAGATCTGGATGACCTTGTAAACTGGAGTAATAGGAATAGGATGAAATTTAATAGTGAGAAGTATAAGGTCCTGCATTTAGGGATTAATAACAAGAATTTTAGTTATGACCTCGGGACGCATCAATTGGAAGTAAGAGAGGAGGAGAAGGACCTTGGAGTATTGGTTTACCACAGGACGACTATGAGCCGCAAATGTGATATGGCCATGAAAAAAGCTAATGCGGTTTTGGGATGCATCAGGTGAGGTACTTCCAGTAGAGATAAAGAGGTGTTAGTACCGTTATACAAGGCACTGGTGAGACCTCATCTGGAATACTGTGTGCATTTCTGGTTGCCCATGATTAAGAAGGATGAATCCAAACTGTAACAGGATGATCTGAGGAATGGAAAACTGTCTTATGAAAGGAGACTCAAGGAGCTTGGCTTGTTTAGCCTAACCAAAAGAAGGCCGAGGGGAGATATGATTGTTTTCTATAAATATATCAGAGGAATAAATACCGTGAGGGAGAGGAATTATTTAAGATCAGTACCAATGTGGACACAAGAACAAATGGATATAAACTGGTCATCAGGAAGTTTAGACTTGAAATTAGATGAAGGTTTCTAACCACCAGAGGAGTCAAGTTCTGGAACATCCTTCCAAGGGAAACAGTAGGGGCAAAAGACCTATCTGGCTTCAAGATTAAGTTTGATAAGTTTATGGAGGATATGGTGTGATGGGATAATATAATTTTGATAAATAATTGATCTTTGACTACTCGTGGTAGATGGGCCTGGTGGCCTGTGATGGGATGTTGGATGGGATGGGTTACTACAGAGAATTATTTCCAGGGTGTCTGGCTGGTGAGTCTTGCCCACCTGCTCAGGGTTCAGCTGATAGCCATATTTGGGGTTGGGAAGGAATTTTCCTCCAGGTCAGATAGGAGAGGCCCTGGGATTTTTTCGCCTTCCTCTGCAGCATGGGGCACGGGTCACTTGCTGGAGGATTCTCTGCACCTTGAGGTCTTTAAATAATGATTTGATAACTTCAATAGCTCAGACATAGCTTAGAGGTTTATGCAGGAGTAGGTGGGTGAGATTCTGTGGCCTGTGTTGTGCAGGAGGTCAGACTAGATCAGGCCTGCATGACACCTCTATAAGACAAAGCCCTGGATATCGGGACTGTCCCTGTACAATTGGGACATCTGGTCACCCTAATTTAATCAGGATGAGAATTGTTGTTTAACATCTGGCTGCTAAGGGCCAAATTCACCTGCCCAAGCCCATCAAAACCGATATGATTCAATGAGTGTGACCAGGTGTTAAAATAAAGGGGAGGCGATGTGGGAAGTATAACCCTCACTTCACCCCTTAACAGAGTTAAGGTTGCCAATTTTGGATTCCTGGAGGTTTTATCACATGATATGATATTTAATTAAAGATTTATCTTTAATTCCTGGAAACTCCAAGACAATCTTAGGTAACTGCCTCCATCTTCCCTGGATTGTCTGTGCAGAGCTCATTCCTCCTCTTCCTTTGTTGAAGCAGTGAGAGCTCCCCGTTTTGATCCAATCCATTTTAACTAGTGGCTATTTCTGCATGCACTTTGGTTTTCAGGCTGCTGGGCTGAGTTAAATAGATACAGTTTTCTTTAAGGATGGACTAAAAGATAGGATTTTGAATTTCCATGTTCCTAACTCTTGTTGGTTGTCAAGAATCAGGGTGGTAGCCGTGTTAGTCTGGAATAGCAGAGTTAACAAAGTCCTGTGGCACCTTAAAGACTAACTATAAAGTTTTGAAGCATGAGCTTTCGTGGGCTAATACAGTGGGTATTAGCCCACGAAAGCTCATGCTTCAAAACTTTATAGTTAGTCTTTAAGGTGCCACAGGACTTTGTTAACTCTTGTTGGTTGGTGTCACACTCATAACATCATTTAAACATAACAGTGAATTAATAATCTGCTTTTATGGTGGTTTTTAAACTGAAAATATACCCGTTAGAGAAGTATATGGGAAAAAAAACATTAGACTATGATGGCTCTGTTTGGACCTGTTATGCTCTGCTGTGGAAATACATATTTATGGATTTTTTTTCAATGCCTACTTTATAAATATGTATTTAGGGAAATTTTAAATGACCTGGTAGACCAACCGCACTTCTGGAGCTGTTTATGTGTTTATTTAATATCTAAGAACTTTGCAGGGCACAGATTGGCTTGACAGCTTTAAATACTGTTTCATGTATAAATGTGCTAAACACTTTTATTGGGTCTGTAGATTAACTTGGGTATTTCTTGTTACTCGTTCCAATGACTCTTTAAAAAAGCCTTTCAGCGCTAGGGCTGAAGAAAAAAAGAATTCCATCTCACAAAAAATGTTGAATTTTCAAAATTTGGTTTCATTCTGTGGCAGGATGAAAACAAAACCTTTTGAAACTTTTCATGCTATAATAGCCAAGTGGTTTGGGCACTCCCTTGGAAAGTGTGAGATCTAAGTTAAAGTTTCTGGTATGTGAAGTTTGGAGCAGCAACTTGAAGCTGGGTCTCCCACATGCCAGGTAACTACCCAAATCACTTGTCTATGGAGAGCTGATGTCTGCTTCTGTCCCAACAACATCTCATTGAGCTGAGAGTGGAGCAAGACCTGGCTATGTTTTGTTTCCACTTGCAGCGGGGCAGAGATAATAATGGGACCTGGGGGACTGGCTGGAGCAGCCCATGGTGCATAGATCAGGCCAGTTACCAGAGATCAGGTAGAACTCCCGCGTTGGTCCCACCTGTCAATGACTTCAGGTCCCATTTGAGACACCTGGCCCAGGGAAGGGGCAGGAACACATCCACCAGGATGGAGTGGGGAACCAAGTAGGGCTCTGACACCTCGGAAAGGGGCAGTGGTAGGGTCTTCAAAAGGCACCAACTCCCAGGGCTAATGAAAGTCTTGATTTCTGTTCAGAATTATGAAGTCAAAATTAAAGTGATCCCATAGAAACCAATTTTTTAAGATGTTCAAAAATTACAGGGTAACATTTTTGAAAGTGTCTCTATTCTGCCACAGACTTCCTGTATTACCTTGGGGAAATCACTTAGACCTAGATTCTCAGAGGCATTTAGTTTCCTAATTTGCATTGAAATCAGTGGAAGTTAGGAGCCCAAATACCTTTGAGATCTGGATCCTAGCCTCTCAATACTCAGTTTGCAAAATGGGGATAACAACACATCTCTCCTTCACAGGGGTATTATTATTAAAAGATTGTAAGGTGGTCAGCTGCTGGAGTGATGGAGGCCATATAAGTTCCTAAGATAGCTGGAACAGATGGTCCAACCTTTTTTAACACTAAGATTCACCATGTGACCTTCCACATCCTTCCATTCTGGGCCTGTAAAAGACAGCAAAGAACCTTATGAAACTAATTTAATGTGATTCAGAAAATTAGAAAGGTTGAGAATAGGTTAAGTGGCCGTATTTTCAAAATCAAATTCAAGACATTCTTGTGACATTGTTAGGGGTTACAAAGTATTCATTTCAGAAGAACATTTTACAAAAAAAGTGTGATCATGTTGCTACTTCAGCTCTTCACTCAACAGTGATCAATGTCTATTTTGTCAAGTGGAGGATTCTTTCCACTAACTTAGCTTTTTGAATGTGCTTATCATGAAACATTGAATAAGTGTCTTTAATATTCACTTTGAGCTAAGAACAACTTTGATAGATTCTATACTCAATGGACTTTTCTCTTCACTCTGGCACTGTTCATCACACTGAACATGTATTTCACTCTATTGTATGTCCCTGGTATAAATAGATCAAATTCTACTTGGTGCAGTAATATGTCTTGAACAAATATTTTGTAGCTATAAATATCTCAGACCTCTGCTTGATGAAATGAAAAACGGAAGCATTTTCAGGAGAAGCTCCTTGGGATGATGGTAGAACTGGTGTAGTTGTAACCATGTCAATCCCAGGGTATTAGAAAGACAAGGTAGGTGATGTAATATCTTTTATTGGACCAACATCTGTTGGTGAGAGACATACAGATAGATGTAAAGACCTAAATCACCCAAAAAAATATATTTATCCTTGAATACAGATTTCAGTAGTAAACTTTAGGCAGCTGAATCTGAAGAATGTAACAAGCTTGTCTTTCTCACTAACAGAAGTTGGTGCAATAAAATATATTACCTCACCCACCTTGTCTCTCTAGTAGAACGGGGACATATGGTGACTTTAAGAATAATAGAGGTTGAACAGAGCATCTGAAAAGAATAAAAAAGTTTGAAAATATTTCTTGTGTAAATGCTGATAAAGCCCTTTACTGTCATGTCTGGGTGAAACAACACCATTTGTCATCTGATAGTTTATTATCAGAGAAAGGGAGATATATGAATTTACATGTTAAGTGAGAATCATTTGGAGGGGGTACTTGGAAGCCAGGGAGACCGTTATTATGATACAGGGAAATTTAATTCACCTACATATATTAAAAATTAGCTTCCAAGAGCCATTTCCCATTGGTTCTGATAAGCTTGTCCCAATTTACACTGATCAATGGACATTTTGTTCTGACGATGAGAATGAAAGTAATTTTTTCAGTTTTCTTTTCTTTACTGACCGGTAGAAAAGACCTTCACACCTTTTTGAGTTGCCACTCAGCTGCAAGTAAATTATGTCACATCTTGTGGAAGTGCCAATTAGAGCTAATTATAAGCTGTCTGACCTGTTGAGCAGCGCTCACTGGCTTTACATGAGAGAGATTTGGAGAGTGATCCTGATTTCAGTTACACCAGTGTAAATAAGGAGTAACTTCACTAATGTCAACTGAGTTACAACTAGCATAAATCCTGTATAAGTAAGATGATAACTGGATCTTTTGCTTGGGTCTGATTTAGATTAATAGATCAGAAGGCCAGAAAGGACCATTGTGATAATCTAATCCAATGTTTTTCAAACTGTGGGTCACAATCCACTACTGGGTCGCGGCATGTCAGGTACTGGGTCACCTTGCTCTGGTCAGCACTGACAACTGGGACATTAAATGGCTAGTGCCTATCTTTTCTGACACCACGCTGTGCCTTGGAAGCAACCAGCACTCGAGTCCGGCTTCTAGGCAGGGGGGTCATGGGGCTCCATGCGCTGCCCCCACCCCGAGCACCAGCTCCGCACTACCATTGGAAGAGAACTGGCCAATGGAAACTTTGCAGGGGCAGTGGCCCCAGGTGCGAGTCGTGCAGAGATGCTCACGTGCTTCCATCTAGGAGCCATACCTGCTGCTGGCCGTTTCTGGGGAGCAGTATGGTCTGCTGTGCACCCCAGCTGTGCCATTGGGAGCCACTGGAGGTAAGTCTGCACCCCAACACCATGCCCCAATCCCCTGTCTCAGCCCTGCGCCCCCCAAAATCTGAAAACCCTTTCTAAAACCCAAATCTCTCATCCCTGGCCCCACCCCAGAGACTGCAACTCCAATCCAGTGTCCTGACCCCCCACACCCCAAACCTCTGCCCCAGCTCTGAGCGCCCCCAAACCCAGAGACCCTCCTGTGCCTCAAGCCCCTCATCACTAGCCCCAGCCCAGAGTCCTGACTCCCTCCCACACTCCAACCCCCTATCTCAGCCCTGAGCTCCCTCAAAACCCATAACCCGTTCCTGCATCCCAAACCCCTCATCCCTGCCCCAGCCCAGGGCCTTCACCCCAAGTCCAGAGCCCTGACCCCTTCCCACACCTCAACTCTGTCCCAGCCCTCAGATTCTGGAACTTGTCTGAGCCAACCCTTTTGAACTTTGCCTATTTCCAAACTCATTTTCTTACAAAATCTCTTTCTCAATGGGTTCAGGAACCAAAAAGTTTTAGGAATGTAGGGACCTAAATCACAATAAGTATTTATTCATGAATACCAATTTCAGTACTAAACTTCACATACCTAATTTTGAATAAGGTGTCTAAGTTTCATTTTTATATCCTAAGTGTCTGCCAAATAGTCACACATTTCTAGATTGTTCCTCCACCCCTCTTACCAATGTATCATGGGTTAAAACTTGCTTATGCATCAGGAATTCTTCTTTTCCCAAACTGGTGAGCAACTATGTTCACTGCCAGTCTTAAATTCAGGCAGTTCATTTGGTGCTCTGCTTGAAGCCCAGGGAATAGTTTTGTCACTGTAAATTAAAATGATCCAACACCTATTTGTGTATGGTAGAGATCCTGTGAGTAGTTTCTGTTCCTACTTAAGCATAAAGCAGCATTTCCATTATAATAATTACCACCTTATTATATATATTTGTACTTCAGCCTGAAATATTTGCCTCAGATAGAAGCATATTGTGTAACATCTGATCTTAGGGAACAGTTTGGGCTTTCATCATTTTAATTTTAGAAAAATATCTACGTGAAAGAGTCTATCTCTTATAAAATAAACAAAAATAAACAAAAGAAGAAGAAATTTACCAGAGTCAAAAGGTTTTTTTCACATGTACATCTTCTTCCAAAAATCTTTACTTTTAAAATTAAATCTTGGAAGCGTTTGCTTAATAATATTTTGCAAGCCATTCGGTTAATATTATCTTGATTTTAATAAGGCTTTTGACACAGTCCCACATGACTTTTTCATGAGCAAACTAGGAAAATCTGGTGTAGATGAAATTACTATAAGGTAGGTGCATAACTGACTGAAAGATCATACTCAAAGAGTAGTTATCAATGGTTCACTTTCAAGCTGGGAGGGCATATTCAGAGGGGTCCCACCGGAGTCAGTGCTGGGTCCGGTGCTCTTCAGTAATTTCATTAATAACTTGGATAATCGACTGTGGAGTATGCTTCTAAAATTTGCAGACACCGTCAAGTTGGAAGGGGTTGTAAGCACTTTGGAGGAGAGAATTAGCATTCAAAATGACATTGCCACATTGGAAAACTGATATCAATTCAGCAAGATGGGAATTAAATAAAGATAAGTGCAAAGTACTTCACTTAGGAAGGAAAATCCAATTCACAATTTGTACATTATTACTTTTCCACGATTTTCCATAGTCAGCCACCTGGTGCTGAGAGTGGGGCTCACACTGTCGGTCATCAACTGTCATCCCTGCACATGGAACAGCTCCCGCTGTCGAAATGACAGTTGAAGCCTAAAATTATGGGATCTGCAATTTCTGCAATATCATGAATTATGTAGGGCCTTAAATATGAATTAACAAAATGATGCAGATGCTAAAAAGTCTAATGTCATTCTGGGGTGTGTTAACAGGAGTGTTGTATTTAAGATCCGGGAGGTAAGTATCCCACTGGTGAGGACTCAGCTGGAGTACTGTCTACAGGTCTGGGAGTCAGAGTTTAGGAAAGATGTGGACGAACTGGTGAGAGTCCAGAAGAAAGCAATGAAAATGAAAAAAAATATGTAGAAAACTTATCTATGAGGAAAGTTTAAAAAAATCTGGCTCTGTTATATTTTGAGAAAAGAAGACTGGGGGACCTGAGAACAGCCATCAAATATATTAAGGGCTGTTAGGTAGGACTAGAAGTAATAGACTAATTTTTCAGCAAGGCTGATTTAAATTAGATATTAGGAAAAACTTTCTAACTATAATGGGTAGTTAAGCTCTGGAACAATTCCAACAGAGGTTGTGGAATCCCCATCATTGGAGGCTTTTAAGGACAGGTTAGACAAACAGCTGTCAGGGATTTTCTAGATTTATTTGGTTCTCACTCAACATATGGACCAGACTTGATGACTTTTTGAGGTTTCTTCCCACCCTATGTTTCTGTGACTTTATGATTACTTGATTTACACTCTTTTGCAATATGGTCATATTAGCCACATGTGCATATTTCCGTTATGTCCTGGTGCTAAGAACTTTCATGTTCTTAAAGATTCCCATTGACCTAAGCATTTGGTAAGACTTAGATTTATCTTTTATCAGAACATGCTACCACTGGGGGAGGGGAGGCTGGAATGCAGTGGAGTTGGGTGGGCCTGCATCCCCCTACCTAGCCACTCCATCTCTGGGATGGCAGCCTCTCCATGACAGGCCAAGAGGCCTGAATTTGATGATGATCTGCCAGAGACAAAAACCCCAACAGTTTGCTGTCTTTTACACTGTTTGAGGGCCTGGGCTTAGAGACTCTTTCTTGCTCTTCCCTGAATACTGGCCAGAGCCACCTAATTGGTTGCTTCCTTGCTGGAGGGCCAGGGCTTATGGACACTGCTGCTCTACCCTGACTATAAGCTAGAACCCCCAACTGTTTAGTGTCCTGTCTGGTCAGAGGACTGGGACTCTTAGACTCAGTACTGTGTTACCCCACTGAGTGGCAAAGACCCTGATGCTAATTTCCCCGAACTATGCTCTTCCAGAGGACTGGTAGTGAGGGGGCATGACCTCCCTCCCGGACGGACGGAGGGACAGCAGCAACCACTTTACACAGGTCTATTCTGGGCAAGGAATGAAAAAAATGAACAAGGCATAAATTTACAGTAGTCTTGTAAATATGTAAAATATATAGCTAGTAGAAAAGAGATAGTAGATCAATAAGCAATGTGTGATAGCTGCGGCCTAGCATGTAGTGCAGTGCATGAACTGCTCACGGCCCAAGTGGGTATTATCTACAGAAATCAATGAACCAGTTACAGAGTGCATAATATGACATGGAATATAAGGTACATGCAAAAGTTTGTTTTAGAATGCAGATATGAACTGATTAATGATTGAATGTATAGTATGTTCTCTACCTACCCAATATGTTTGAGCTCAGTCAACTCAGTGTAGTTTGATTATATACCAAAAAAGAAGCATCTGTGAGGAGTCCAGAGTTGAACTGATTTCTTGGATTCTAAAGAACTGGATAAAATGTTCTGCCAGAACTGGATGAGATGTTTTGGATAAGCCAAGGGGAAAAGATCTTTGAGGAATCCCAACACTCTGTTTCTCTGTGACTATTTCCGAGGGTTTTTTTCCTCAAAATGACCTAGATCATAAGTATTGTAAAACTTAGTTCACTTAAGTTTACTTTGAGACCTTTGGATGGAAGGTATTATAAAAGTGTAACCTACGATTGCTATATCGAATGACTACTTGTTGTAAAGGCTGTATTAAGTGTTTACAACAGAGTAAACTGGAGTTTGCCTGAGTAGAGACATCAGGATTTGTGTCATAGTTAGTTGTTAGAAAGAAAATTGAGAAATAACTAATGAGAAGCAGATGAAAAAATTCACTACCTGATCTTAACAACTTTTAATGTCTTCTTTCCATAAAGCAATGAATGTGTGCTTTCCTCAGATGTGCTTTCCTAATTTTCCTTTCCTAATTCTCTTCTCACCCCACAATTTAATAATATAGGTACCAGAGATGTCATAACATTTTGAGTATCTCTGCATATGGGCTGAGCCACAGCAATATCATGAGATACAATAATTTTGTTGTATCAGACATACACAGGTATTGAGTTAAAACCATTATTGTAGTGGTGCTTGTTATATGCTACACAAATACATTCGATTTGCATCCATATAATATGCTGTGATATAAATTATTATTGATGGTAAGCTAGTTGGCAAAACAGATACATTTGTCTATTCAAGACAAAGAAGAATAAATAACATCATGAAAGGAAAATAGTTAACAGAAGAATGTTAGTTCAAGTGTCTCTTTAAAGCTTAGAAGGAGTAAATAAAAAGATCCAATTCTGCCCTCAGTGAAAAGTATTCAGACAATGTGGCCTTCTGGCTACTTTGACACGAACACCAATTACATGACTTACTTTAATAGGAGATGAAGGTGTTCCCAAAGCAATGCATGACTGGAAAGTGAAATTGCAAAGAAAAAGAATAAAAAATGACTAGGTGAGGGAGCTAGACAGAAAGTCAGAAAGATCAAGTTGAGCATTGAAATGAATAAGTGGCACTGAACAAAGCGCCTCTCCTGAAGATATAAGGGAAGATGGGTTAGAGTGGTAACTGAATGAATTTGGTTTAAAGGGGAAAGGGATGCTACACTGACTATTACAAAGGCTTTGGTTTAATTAAATGAAAACCTATGCAGAAGTTAAGGCTATGAAGCCTATAAATGACAGAAGACTGTAGAGTCAGATTGTGGAGCACTGGCCCTGCACTAGACTGGAATGCCAAATATTGACATGTATGGCTCAATAGGATCTATAATTAATCATTGTATCAGTTGAAATATATTCCCTCGAAATGCACATACACGAGCCCTAAGACATGAGAATTTCCAAATATTGACTCAAACCTCAAACCTTTTCTGAGATTTATTAACAGGTAGTTAACTTTCATGTAATTTTTATTTTGAATTGTGTCTTCCTCTATTTCCTAGTTTGGGCTGATATTTGGAAATAGTACAAGAGTGGCTATTTCCTTGGTATTTCCAATCCAGTTGAAACCAGGAAGTGGTGACACTTATATAGCAACTCCCAAAGACCTCAAACTGGTTCACAAACTCTCATGTGTGTCATAGGAGAATAAGCCAACTCCTTAAAAATAAGAAAGGGAAAATGTAATAAGTGTGAAGTAAAGGCAAATCTGGAACATAAGTCTTGAAAAGGGTTAGATGTATCCCAAGTAAGAGCCACAGATTTGGCAGTTATAACAGAAGAGAGGGACAAATCTTTGTGGAGAGAAATGGTTTGAGTGCTTCGTAAGTTTATTAGTAAAAGTAACTGAACTCTGAGTGAGGTTAAGAGTTGCTGCAAGGTCACAGAGGGCATCTATGCCCAGAATAGTCCCCTCTGTATTTGGAGCTACATAAAAAGACTGAATCCAAAAGAATAGATTACGTTCTACAAGAACAGGATAGATTTTGTAAGCTGTGAGTTGTGCACCTCCTACACCTAAAATAGTAATATATTGTTTAGTAATGGGGAGGGGAAGTCAGTAATGGAAACAGATGCTCCCATGTCCAAGAATTGTACATGGCCAGCCCCTTATTCATGCTTGTAAATGTGGCCTTGAGGGGTTTATATCTGCATCAGCCGTACTGACAGGCAAGGGGGATTCTGCATTTTAGCAGGTCATAGAGTTTACTCAAGTGTGAGTAAGGGTTGGCAGTTGGTTGGGACACTGGTGGGGCTGGTTATTCAGCTTGGGCACCCGTCTGCCCAATGTCCAGTCTCTCCACACACAAAACACTGGGAGGTGGGGATGACAGTGGGGACAGGACCAGGACCAGGTCAAAAGGGCAGTGATGTACTGTGAGGATTGAGTGCCATGACTTTGTCGCTGATGAGGCTTTTGGACTTTGCTGTTGCAAGTTTTTTGAGTATGTCCAGAACACCCACAGTTATAGCAAATCACATTACTTTTTGCTGTTACCACAGAAATGCGAGCAGACTTGCTCTTTATTTTTTAGCTTGTTTGACTTTGCATTCCGAGGCCCACATACAGATGAATTCATAATCAGAACCTGGGTTTGCTCTCAAATTAAGGGCTGTTTGCAGGTGGGAATTAAAACTTTCCTTTAAATTTTTTAGAAATGCCTCATTAGTTTTTTTGGGATCTGCAATACCTTCATTGTTAAAATACATTTCCCTTCCCCTCCTCTCCCCCGCCCCATAATATTGAGCCACAGGCTTGTCCTTGCCTTGTACAGTCCCCAATTACCAGCTCCGTTCCCCAAGGCTTCTTGGACAGCTTCCTTATACTCAGTGCAGGGGCGGGTCATATTGTTTTTATATTTAAATTTAAGAGAGGCCCAACCACCATTCTGATGTTCTTTGTGAGGAATCTTGGGTCATGACAGATCATGGCATTTAGCTTTTGTTAAAATATAAAGGTCCCTGGGATGTAACATAAGTGGTAACTATCTGGCTTATTTTTTTTTAGAATATTAAACTTGGGTCTTTGGGTTTTAGATTAGGGAGATTTTTTAGTAAATTCCTAATTGCTCCTGTGCTGAGAGGAGTGTACTTATAAATACAGTAGACTCCCGATTATCCGGGCGCGGGTTAACCGGGCTGCGGATTAACCGGGATGTCTAAAGGGGTCGGTAGGGGAAGCCCCAAAGTGGCGACGGGCTCACCCTTAACCTGCCACTGCTTTGGTGTTTCCCCCGCTGGCCCCTTGCCAGCTGGGGTCTCAGCCTGCAGCCAGCCTGGGTGTAGGAAGCCCAGGCTGGCAGCGGGAGCTGACACCCCGGCTAGCAGGAGCCTGTGGGGGAACTCTAAAGCAGCAGGGGACTCAGAGCTCGGCCGCTGCCGCTTCTCAGCTCTCTGCCACTTTAGACTCCCCCCCCCCACCCGCAGGCTCCTGGCAGCGGGGGTCTCAGCTCCCGCTGCCAGCCTGGGCTTCCTACACCCAGGCTGGCAGCGGGAGCTGACTGGGGCAGGCAGCAGGACCCCGGCTGGCAGGAGACTGGGGAGAGAGCCCAAAGCAGCGGCAGGTTGAGCAGTCAGCCTGCCACCGCTTTGGGGTTTCCCCCGGTGGATTGTTGCCAGCCGGGGTCTCAATTTGCTGCCAGCCTGGGTGTTGGAAGCCCAGGCTGGCAGCGGGCTGAGACCCCGGCTGGCAGTAGCCTGGGGGAAAATCCCAAAGTGGTGGCAGGTTGAGGTCTCAGCCCGCCGCCTCTTTGGGCTCTCTCCCCAGGCTCCTGCCGCCTGCCCCAGTCAGCTCCCGCTGCCAGCCTGGGTGTAGGGAACCCAGACTGGCAGCGAGAGCTGAGACCCCGGCTGGCAGGAGCCTGGGGGGAAAACCCCAAAGCAGTGGCATGCTGAGTGCTCAACCAGCTGCCGCTTTAGCTGAAGTTGCATAACTTAGATCGATCTCTCCCTCAGCCCCCAGTGTAGACCAAGACTAAGGATGGGCCATAGGCAGGCGCCTATCTCAGCGAGTGATCCAAGAACTGGGGGAAGGTAGGTGCTCCTCCACATAAATTGCATGTGAAGCTGGAAAATGAAGAGTACTTCACTCATAACATTTAGTCTAGTGTACTCACCTGGGATATGGGAGAGCCGGGGTTCAAATTGTCTCTCTCCCTAATGAACAGAAGGGATTTGAACAAGAATCTGCCACTTCATAGGTGAGTGCACTGACCACTGGGTATAGAGTCATTCTTGTTCTGTCACTGGCACAAGTAATATTTAATTAAAGTTGAGAAATTGAAGGCAGCCTGCATTGAAACATCCCATAGACCAGTGGTCAAAGCACTTCTCTTGAGAGGTAGTAGATCCCTGTTCAAGGGCCTTCGCCTCATCGGGAAGAAGGGTGGGGGGATATGAACCATAGGTCTTCCACCTCCCAGATGAATACCTCTAAAGATTATAAGGGAGACCCTGTTCTCCCCCAGTCCTGGCTCTTTTGTGTGGCATAGCTCAGCCAATTTTGTGTGAAGTTATGCAGCCTCTGAGCACGCTTATGTCTTTGTTGTTCTATGTACAGAACCCTTGTCAATCAGGGCTATCAGTGGAGTAACTTACATTAGCACACAATTCACTTGAAAGGAAAAAATAAGTAAAGGTAAATGTTCATTGATAACTCGAGAAATAGTCTGAAATAAATAGGATGAAATTCATAAATACAAATGTGATATACCCCTTACAGGGAAATGATTGCCTATAGGCGAGTACTGCTGAAAAGGATCTGGGGGTCATAGTGGATCAAAAATGGAAAGTGAGTCAGCAATGTAACACTGTTGCTAAAAAGAGAATATCATTCTGGGGTGTATTAGTAGAAATGTTGTAAGGAAGGTATGAGAAGTCATTTTTTTCCCACTTACTCAGCACTGATAAGGCCTCAATGGGAGTGTTATATCCAGTTCTGGGCAACCCACTTTGAAAAGTTGTGGACAAATTGGAGAAAGCCCAGGGGAGAGTAAGAAAAATTATTAAAGTTCAGAAAATTAGCCCTATGAGGAAAGATTGAAAAAAATGGGTTTATTTCAGTCTGAAGAAGAGAAGACTGAGGGGAAGAGACATGGTAATAGACTTTCAAATATGTAGAAGGTTCTTATAAAGAGGAGGGTATTAAATTGGTCTCCTTATCCACTGAGGACAGGACAAGAAGTAATTAGCTTAATTTGCAGCAAGGCAAATTTATAGTAGACATTAGAAAAAACTTCCTAAATGTAAGGGTAGTTTAGCACTGGAACAAATTAGGTAGGGTGGTTGTGGAATGTCCATCATTAGAGATTTTTAAGAACAAGTTAGACAACCTGCCCCACCCCCATGGTGACCAGATGGTAAGTGTGAAAAATTGAGACGGGGGTGGGGGATAATAGGAGCCTATATAAGAAAAAGACCCAAAATCACGACTTGTCCCTATAAAATTGGGACAACTGGTCACCCTCCCTCCCCGCCCCTCACCCCCAGTGGAGGTGACTGGACTAGATGACCTCTTGAGGTCCCTTCCGGTCCTTCATTTCTATGATTTCTGTGCTTCAATTATTTTCTTCAATTCTTTGTTTACTGCACTTTGCTTTTAAACTGATCAAATTACACTTTGTAAATAGGAACAGTCTGGAGTCATTAGGAAGTGAAAATTTGGATTATTATGAAAAAATAATGAGGAGTCCTTGTGACACTTTAGAGACTAACACATTTATTCAGGCATAAGCTCTTGCTGGCTAAAACCCACTACTTCATCAGATGCATGGAGTGGAGTTTTTAAGTGACTGTAGAACACCAGAAACTAGAGATTGTAAAAAGGTCATGTAGTCTGCTTTCCTACTAATTCATGATTGTTTGCTATTTTTTTTTATTTATTTTTTTAGTTTAGGGCTTGGTGTCCCAAAGTATTCTGCTATGTCCTGCCAGAGACTATTCTTGCTGTCAGAATTTCATAAGAACGTAAGAATGGCCCTACTGGATTGGACCAAAGGTCCATCTAGGCCAGTATTCTGTCTTCTGAATGAACAGAACAGGTAATCATCAAGTGATCCTTTTCCTGTCGCTCATTCCCAGCTTCTGGCAGAGACTAGGAACATCATCCCTAGCCATCCTGGCTAATAGCCACTGAAATCCCATTTTTCCTCTTTACCACCAAAATTAATTCTTCTTCCTCTTGACATTTGCACCCTTCTTTAATTGTAGTCCTCTATATCGTCAAATCATTAGCAACTAAGTATTTAATCACTCCTTATAAATCAGTCTTTTCAGCCCCCTTTAATAAAACATTCTCTCTGCATTTTGTCAGATATCTTTCTTATAACAAGGGGCAAAGAATTGCATGCAATATTCCAGATTTGACTGTACCAGTCATATAGGGCCTGATCTAAAAAGCCCACTGAAGTCATCAGAAAGACTCCCAATGAGCTATGGACCAGGTCCATATAGAACATAATCCTTCTCACTTCAACAATACTTCAATGACACAGGATGAAACCAGAGAACATATCATCTTTCACAACAGAATGCTTTTTGCAGCCAAAAGCTTTATTGACTCTTTTTTGCATTCTTACTGTACAGTACTATGATCTCCTTACTAAACTGTGGTTCGTATCACCTTAAGGTCCCCTTTGGCACGTATGCATCCCTCCTATTGCATACATGTATTTTTAGATTCTTTTTCCTCAGATGTGTTACCCTGAACATTTCCAAGATGAATCTCCTTTTCTTATTTTCTACCCTTCCCCTTCCAACATATATACACACACACTGTAAATCCCTTTATCTGCCTTCACTGATGCTCATAACCTTTCACAATGATCAGGGGGGCTGTATTGTGATATTACTTTATAAAGCATTCAACAAAAATCACAATCAATTATTAGCCTTTAGGAACCATTTTTAGGCTTTTGTGTTCTTTATGACATTCCATAATTCATTGACTTTTAACATTTCCCTCCTGAAGGAATTTGGTGCACCTGACAGGAAGCCTTAGTTGTTTCAGAAGAATCCATAGAGCTAAAATGCTGGTTCTAATAGGAGTCAGATTTTACAATGACAACGTTGAAATGTTGCAGGGAGAAAATTGTTCATTATTAAAGAAATGTCTGAATCCCAAAGGGTCTGTATTTCACTGCCAAAAGAATATTGTTGAGGAAGAAAAGTGGTAATTTATTCAATATTAATCCCCCAAATATTAAATGTTCAGTGGAGTGAATAAATGGGGACAAATACTTTTTGTTATTTTCATAACACTAAACATGCTGGTCTCCCAATTTTATATTGTTATGAGGAGTTGTACTAACTTAATTAAGGTCCTGATCCTGCAAAGACTTATCTATGTGCTCAGCTTTATGCCTGTGTTAACTTTACACACAGTGAGTAGTCCCATTGACATCAGTGTAAAAACTCACTGTGTGTTAAGACTGCAGGATCAGGGCCTCTATTCGTATTTAGAGTGAAACCTTAATAGCCTGATTCTGATCTAATTTACTCTGTCTGATCTAGATATAAAATGCCAAAGAGTTTAAATATTTATAGGTTCCCCATTCTATATTATACTTTAAATAAAATAAACAACAATAGCAATTCCTGATTACAAAGTAATAGGTAATATTAACATTCAGAAGGTCATTTAAGGGGAAAAGTGGCACATCTTAATATTTTTGGAAGTTTTATTGGTAGTGCACACTAAAAGATGCTAATTGTTAGGATATCTCTAACACAGTTGAAGGTATTATTGCAGCACAGGTAGGCAAACTCTCTCTAGCTTTAATATAGCTAGCATGGGCAACAGTTGTGGTGAGGACATGGCAGGATGGCATAGCCACCCTCCCCCCCCTAAAAGTCTGCTGGGGGCTCCGGGTACATATAAGGTACCTACATCCGTGTTTGTGTATGTCTACCAGATTTACAGTTATGCCTTCATTTGAGGTGTACCTTCTGAAAGAATTGGACTAATGAGAATCCATCTTGCCTTTAAAACAAGTCAAAGATATGCAGACTCATATCCATCTTCTCATCCCTGTAATCCCAAATTCCTTTTCTACATAAATTCCCACTCTCAAGTAAAACTGAAACTTGAGTAGACAGAGGGGCCAAAAACATAACCAGACCGTCATCTATCATTCACATCCAACAAAACCTATTCCTTTGTCTGGGCTATTATCATCATTACAAACACCCCAGGAGAGACCCAACATAACCCTTAACTCCCTCAATCTCTTACTTGCAGTGGCAATTCCTATTGAGTTGGGTAGGTGATCTGATATCTCATTCACCTGTTTTTAGTAGCACATCACTCCCTTCTCCTCTCCCAGTGCAGTAAGATCCAATATTTCCTACACTTCAGTAATGTCAGCCTTTCAAAATTTGGGGGGACTCTGGGATTGCTCAAAACTATATCCCAGAGTGAACTTGTAAATCCTGAGGCTCATGAGATTCCATCACATGAGGAAGGCAAAAAAGCTTCCAGATATGTATGCACACTCTAAGCAAAATCAGATGTTTTTCCAAAACAAATATATAAATCTTTCCATGTTCACGGAACACTAAAATTAAACTTATTTTGCTTTCTCTCTCTTCCACTGATAGCAAAGGAGGGAAGAGCAACTTCTGTTGTCTTACTTTCTACTTTAAGTGGAACTCTTTAAACACATAGATAAACTCATTTTTGTCCATTTCCTCTAATCTCTCCAGCAATTTTTATTTTATGTAACTAGATACCTTTATTCACTAGGCAACAATAGTTAGCCTTTTCTGGTTGTTGCGTTGAATTCTATTTTGCAGTTGGCTCCACTCTCGTGGGCCTCTTTTCCTCATTCTTACATCATGCATAAGCCACCTTCAGTAGAACAGTCAGTACAAGAGAACATAACAGATCTAGAAAACCAGGTAATTGCATCCAGAACAGATAAATTAATTCTGTTTCAATAGCAAAGGATCTGGGTAGATCCTTTATGTTAAGTGGATGGTTTCTCTTAACCTTTTCTGTTTAGGGTCATTATTGAGTTTCTTCTTTCCTGTATTTGTAAATCTTTGGATTTTGTTGTAGCATAGATTAGAACGTAATCTAATCTTTGGATTTTGTTGTAGCATAGATTAGAACAGATAGATAGATAGACAGATAGATAGATTAGAACGTAATCTAATTTTTGGATTTTGTTGTAGCATAGATTAGAACAAATTATCAGGACTGTAATTTTGGAGTGTTTTTAAGTGTTCAGACAGATATAAAAACACCATTTGGAAAGTCCATTCACTATGTAGACCATCCCCATGTTTGTACAAGTGGTCGTTGAAAGTGAGTTACTGTAGATAGTTTCTATTTCAATTTATTCAGTTTTGCTACTATTTCTTCTGAGCAGCCTCAGTATTTTAGGATTTGTAGGAGGCAGTCGTGGGGCTTTGTGTCTTTTCATTTCAAAATGAAGTAGGGCATTTATATTTTAATATAAATACCACTATTAGAGCACAAGCTGGGCCAAGAGGGAAAAAATAAATATATCTTTTATGTTATAGTTTCTCTGTCAATATAAGGCACACCCTATCTGTGCATCTTACTATATGAGGTGCATCAGGATTCCAGATAGTTGTGGGTGTGATTATGCTTCAAACAATAACAACAACTAAATAGACCATCTGAATGTTGCTATCACAGGTATCATACTATGAAAGAGGGAACAACTTTGGGCACGGATTCATGACATTTCATTATACAATTAGAGATTGGAGGGTGGATGGGATGCATTTCAAAGAGGAGCTGCTGGCCACATGATTCCAAAGTGTCTGTATGTTAACCAGTAAATTAATTCTGAACAGTACAGAAACATTTTTTTTGATCTCCAGAGAAAAGTCCCCATTGAAAATATGTTTTTAAAAAGAAAGAAAGTGCAAGGAGATAGTGGGAGCTTTAACATGCTGGACTGAACCAATGATATGTTGTCTCAAAATGTCTCACTGAAGGTCATTTTCATGATGGGCACAGGAGATATTGTCCTTTCCTACAGTTTCTTTGGTCTAGATTGTGAATTTAAGCACAGTAGCCCGGGAGAAACTGCAATTCAGAGACATCTCTGAGTGACAATTCCCTCCCCTTTGCCCTTTGAGAGGAATAAGTTACTTCCCCTCTTTGTATGGAACAACTTGCTCCTTCCCTCCTTACCCAACTGTGTGTGCCCAGGCCTCCTCCCTCTCTCCACCCATTCATTTGCAGTGGGGACTATTAAATGAGTAGTCCCTTCTCTCCTTTCTGTGGTAGCGTGGCAAGTGGAACCATGTTGTAAGGCCCACCCTTTACTCTGAGTGTGGCAATATAAAGACTGTTGGCAGAAAGCTGGTGAAATTTCCAAATTTTGACTTTGAGATCATTTATTGTTGTTGTTGTTGAAAATTAAATTTGATCCTTTCTCCCGCCCCCAAAAAACTTTATCAAAACAGTTTAGGTTTTTCACCCAGCTCTACTTGTGAATTTCTTTAAAAATTGTGTGCCCATAAAAGTGAAGGACTAAATAATACTCCCTAAAGCCACAAAAAATAGAGACAAATACTTGGGTAAGCTGTCACATACATGTAAGTGAATCAGTTCTAACCCATATTGACTCTTCTATTTCAGTCCAAAGTCTGCCTGGATCTACCAGTC
Organism: Sternotherus odoratus; assembly: GCA_032164245.1. Lineage (NCBI taxonomy): Eukaryota > Metazoa > Chordata > Testudines > Kinosternidae > Sternotherus > Sternotherus odoratus. The sequence continues at coordinate 181,833,855 of JAVMKO010000002.1, read as the reverse complement.
TCACCAAATTGAAAGAGTTTTGGCCACTAGCACAGAATCTAAGAAATTTGAAATGTAATTAGGAGTCTGACATTCAATATAGGATTGTTCCCTACAATATATTAAATTTGTTGCACAGTCTAGTTTTAAATTCACTTCATTTTGCAGCGAAAACTACAAGGACACCTTTATTTGTGTCCTGAACAGCATTATAACTTTGGGAAAATGTAATAGCACATTAGCACTTTATGCTGTTTAGAGAGAGCTTTGTTCTTCAACAGATTTTAAAAGCAAGGCCACACTTGATTTAGGGCTACATTTTTAAAATTGCATGCACAAGTTTTTCATGAATAAAATTGTGCCTGCAATTTGAGAGACCACATTGAAGCCCATTTCTGAAATTGGTCTTTATAATTCAAATAAGCATATCCAAACCCTGCTCTTATTGAGATAGCACAGATTGGAGAAGTCTTGAATAAGAAAAATATAGCAAGTCAGAAAGACTGTATATTATTAACTCAAGGCCATATACTGCACTTTATCATCTTGATCCTCCCACTGAAGCCAACTGGAGTTGAGGCATGAACACAAATTAAGGTTGATTTAAGGTTCTAAATCTTTCTTTGGAGAGTCCTATTAAAATAAAGTGGCAGAACTTGGAAGTGGCTCCTTAATTGATCTTTGTAAATTATCTAAATTAATAGCAGTAACTAGACTAATTGAACATTTGGATTGTAAAGCCATTGACTATAGCTGTTCAATAAATCTACTGATAACCAGCCTGAATCTGAGGATACAGAAAGCAGTGAAAGGGGCTTTTGAAATACTGAAGTTGAAAGTGGGAAAGAGTCCTTTATAGAGAGCTAGACATATGATTAACAGAACAAAAGGATTATCTTGTATGGAGTGCTGTATTTCAACACTGAGGGGAAACCTGGCACATCAAATTTGTACGACAAAAGAAAAAAGGTTTATCAGTACTTAAAACAAATTATATAATGACTAATGTCAATGCTTGGAGAAACTACAGTGATTTTTTAAAAGAAGAAGTCAAAGCCAAAAGAATGGCCTAGTTCAGCCATCAGATGAAACATTCAAAAAAATTAAAAGGGCAAAAGAGCAATCAAAATAATAAAGCAGCCCTCATTCTTCTCTCCACAGAGGCCAAAGGAAGGCACATCACAGCTCTAGAGCTCTCTGTTTATTATTTCTAATATAAAGTGTCCTCACACACACACACACACATACACAATATATATATATATATATATATATATATATATATATATATATATATATATATATATATATATATATATATATATATATATAAATTAATCACTGAGCAATATCACGGTCCTTGACCTATTAAACCGATCATAGTTAGTACTTCCAGAGATAGGATTCAGCATAAAACATGCTAATAACCTTGAAAATGTAAACCCATTGGCTTGAAAGATTGTCACTGACCAGCCTAATGATTGCCAGCTATTCCCAATCACCTTACAGCCATCCAGGGGAAAGTGCTATGTTCATAATGTCCTGCTTTCTAGAATGGTCACACAGTTGAGAGTGTTTCCCTTGTGAATATGCTGCAGCCTCTGTGTTGCAGGAACTAGCGTGAGACCATGGCTCTAACTTTTAAACCTCAACTCTCTTTATTAGGCATATAATGAGATAGGTCCTACAGACCCACAGCGTGCCTGAACTATGTGAGAGATCTCTCAGAATGGGAGTACTTCTGGTGATTACACAACACAATCTACCACATCTCCCTTTCTTCATTCTTAAAATCCCTCTCTAATAAATAATATCTCAAACAACCAATGATGTCATAACCAGGCCTGAAGCATGAGACTGTTGAAGTACTATTGACTGTTTGCTGCTTAAGCTTGACCTTTGAAGTGGCTGTTAACATTTAACCAGTTGGAGTTCAATCTTTACCATTGGCTCAGTCTTCTTCTGCATGTAGTCCCTGTATGAAATTGCTTGCAGTATTTTTGTATCTCTGTTGATCCCATGATTTTAGAGAGACAAGTTGGGGGAGGTAAAATCTTTGACTGGACCAACTTCTGTTGGTGAAAAAGACAAGCTTTAGAGCATCACCACGCTCTTCTTCAGGACATCAACAGTTTATCTCTTTCACCAACAGAAGTTGGTCTTATAAAAGATTTTACCTCATCCACCTTGTCCCCATGTATAAAATTATCATACAAGTCTCAGTATTGTGCTGTCATGCACACCCGATGTCCATTTCTTGCGAATCTTTCTGATTATTCTGATGCAACCTGTCTCTTATAAGCTGTGATGTTGATTCCACTTTCTGCCCCCATGAGTCTTCCAATTTAGATGTCTGTTGAGTATTTGTTGTTGGCTTTGTATAGTCAGATCTCTGGTGCCTTCTATTATGCCTGTGCCTTTCTCCTATAGGTATCTCTATGTGATGTGACTGTGGCTCCAGACCTATAACTAACCTTGCTGGTTTACCAACCTTGTGTTGCTGCCATGCACACTGGATCTCAGTGATGGAGCACAAACAATGACTTAGCTATCTGGTCACAGTAATTCTTTTGTCTTTCCTGTAGCTACTTTAGCTACTAGCTACTTTAATCTGGTGTGAGCCCTTTGAGACTTATATTTTGGGTTGAAGCAATTCATGTGAGGATGGAAGAGCCATTCTCAATGTCCTCCCATTAGCAGCTGTGCAGGACAGTATTCCATACCTGTCAATGGTGTGTTTCTTAACTCCAGTAGAGCTAAGTAGGTATCTCTACCTGAGGCAAGTGTTATGTGAAACACTTGATTTTATCATCTTAATGGTTCTCTCACCATTCCATTAGATTGTTGGTATCCAGAACTGGGATTGAATTTAATTCTCCAATATCTCATATAGAGTTACCCATTTTTCTGCTTGCAGATGAAACTTGATCACTCACTAAATACAGCTTTTATTTAGCAATAATGGAATATCTTGACTTATCTGGTAGACTCGGAACTTCTGGAAATTTGGGAAAGCACTCCACTAGTAATAGATGTGAGCATCTGCCAAATTAAAAAAAATATCTGTAGCTATCATGTCCCATGGTAGATCAGAAATCTCAAAAGTCCATAATTATTTTTTGCAGTTACTTGGCCTACGTTCATGACATACTCTACATCCCTCTGTAAGGTGTTCTAGGTATTGGGTCATACCAGGTTATCTACCTCACTTATACTTCTAGTCTCATGCATACAGTTATTTATTTGCTGTATATGTATTTGCTGCTTTGATGTTAAGAATAATTATCTTGTCATCAGCCATTAACAAACTTTGTTGTAATGGAATAGTGCCTTTCACCACCCAATATGGTGGAAGTCTGGGGTTTTCTTGCCATCTTCTGCATTTCCAGCCCTCGGGTACAATATCAGGTAAGGCTTACATTACAGGATGCTCCTTTGGTTTGTTTAATAAATCTGTAGTGAGTTTACAGGTGGCCTCAACTGTATCAACACTTTACTCTTTGCTTTTCATGCATCCTCCTCGTTAGTAGCAGGACTTTATTTTTCATATTATCCTTTGATGTAAGAGAGAATTTAGGACATTCAAAAAGCACAGGAATAGGATTTATGATAAGGTCCAGAAAGAGCAATTGTGAAAGTTGCTCAGGGTTTGTAGCCAAATGTCCTCATCTCCAGCTCTCCCTTTCATAACTGCCTAGACTTTCCAGGTACATGCTGATATGTTAGAAGACCAGAAGATCATTTTCACACCAGTTATTAAAGAGGTGGATAATTCACCTCAGTTACACATCAAGTACACAGAAATCTAAGTTCCATCTCCCACATGGGATGGTGGAATAAGCCAACAGGATGTCAAATCATTTGTTTTTCAGCTGACCTAGGTGTCTCTGCAAGGGACGCTGAAATGGAGGGCATGTCAAAACTAATGCAGTTGATCTCAAGCCTGGGGTTTTACTTAAAACTTGTTTATGACAGAACAAGGGTATTCACTAATACAATGCAAAATAAATGTCCCCTGGTATTTGAAAGTAGCCTGAGTTTTGTGATTGATTTATTACCATCGTTTTACTGGGACTAGATTTAAATCATCAGAAGAAGTTTTGCTGATAAAGAAAGAAACATGGGACTATATTATATTCTTAACGAACTGACTGTTTTGATCCAAATAAGGCTGATTTACGTGTCAGCATCTGCATAGTATATGCTAAGCACTCCAATATACTTGCTTTTCCACTGCAAAATTGTAGTGCTCCATTTATCTTCCCCAGATGGTCGTAACTACTGTAGCATACATAGTATCGACTATTTTTGACTTCAAATGCATCTTCTTAAGCTGAATGACACCATACTCCAAGGACATGGGATCTGAACACATGTTCTCTTCCGCTTCAAAAACAAACCGGGGGGGGGGGGGGGGAGAACTGTTAATAATCCAGTATTTAAAGCTTTTCTTTCCCCTTCTTGTGAGCATATAAAGCAGGTGAAGGAATTGCATGTATTTTCTGATTAGTACAGTTTGGTTGTGGGATAAGGTTACTTAATACACATTAAACATGAGACAGAGACAAAGCTGTTGCTAATTCCCTTCAGAGTCTCTTACTATGGCAACCCAGAGAGATAAAGATGAAAAGAATTCACTATCTTTTTGCTCTACCAGTCTATATGCAGGCTGTGTTTAAAGACTTTCAATTAAATCATCTTGACAGGTATTTGGAAACTTGAAGGAAAAAAAGGAAAGTGAGGTTCTAAAGATTACCAGAGGTGTAAAATATGAGACAGATTGTTTTTCCATCATCTTTTCTGACATTGCTTTTCTGATCATTCTTTTGTATCTATTAATACTTTAGTATTTAGCATGTTGGTTACAGTAGGTAAGTGTTAATTGGTTCTTTGGCATGTTATGCCAATATTAACCTGATTAATTAAAACAGGAAGCACCATCTCTGAAGTAGCATGACTAGTGCACTGGTATTGATGCCTCAGGTTCAGTATATAATGAGATTTCTAGCTGCAGGCAAAGTGAGACTGCATGCTTTCCTGTCTCTGGCATGGAACAGAATTAAGCATTAACTCTGTAGCAGACCCCTGCTTATCAGCAACCTTGCTATTACTACACCGACCCTGATGTGCATAAGCAATATTTTCATCCACTTCCCAAGAGATTTATCTGGCTGTTGAAGTAGAAAATGAATATTTTACAGTTCACTTGTCTGATCAATTACCTACAAGCTGCTTCAGTATTTTATAGCCAGTGGGAGAGCTGTGTAGGTGATGATAGAGAAATCTGGAGGGAATCTGTTAGCCAACTACAAAAAAGAGAATAAAACTGTGAATGAGCCATCAGTAACACTCTTTTGTTCATAAAGGTCTAGGCAGAAATTACAGTGTAACCAATTAAAGTACACAAATGATAATCAGCAGAATGTGAATTCCAGAGGTGAGGAAATTTGACTGCTTGATTGGAGGATAATGAAGTGCGGAATGGTTCAGAGCCTACCCATTCCCAGTGAAACATCATTCTTAGTACTTTATTTTCCATTTTTGTCTTTTAGATAATTGGAAGAAAATATTATCTGAAGACACATCGGGAATTAAAACAACTAACAAAAGTTAAATTGTGTATACTTGAGGTATACAGTGCTACCATTCTCAGTGCAGAGAGTTTCAACATCACAAATTCATAGGAATTTATTTTAATAGGAAAAGTACATGTAGACATTTCAGTTTAAAAATATTATATATTTCATGCTGGATAATAATGAAATATCTCTCAAAACTCATTTGATATGAATTATGTTTCTTCTCTCTAAATCTACAATTGAAATGATTTGAAAGTGTTCTTTACAATTCAGTTGGGTGACCAGATGGCAAGTGTGAAAAATTGAGGTGGGGGTTAATAGGAGCCTATATAAGAGAAAAGCCCCAAAATTAGGACTGTCCCTATAAAATCGGGACATCTGGCCATCCTAGTTACATTTTGAAATAATAATTTTGAATAGCTAATGCATAGAGAAGTTTCTTGTTTTATCCACTGTCTGTGTGTGTGGTTGCCAGTACAAGAAACAGCCAGGGTTTTTTTGGCCCAAAGTATTAAAGATAGTCTCAAACTTACAGACCACACTGTCAGAAGGTTAATTTCACGTTTCTAGCAAGCAAATAAAGTTTGATTTGGTTAGTGATAATAATAAATGGCATTTGGAGCAAAATGAATTTAAGACTTGCAACACAGAGTATGAGAATGAGGACCAATTTTTCCTGCACATATTCTACAATATCATCAAGACTTAAACATTTAAATTAATACTCCTGACTTACCCTTGAATATTGGCTTCATATTAAGCAATTAATCAACTGCAGTAGCTTCTAAATTATAATATACAATGCTTTTATACTTTGTGAAAGTATAGGTTTTCCAGAATGTACAGATTTTGGTGAATGTACACTTCATTGTATCAGCACCAGAGCTCATCAAATAAAAGGAAAGTATATTTGAACGTGTTTGTGAAAGCTGTCTCACGATTTGATCTGTTTGTATTTGTGCCCTTTTGGTTAATTTTACCATTAACCTTCTGATGGCTGGTTTCTGTTCATACCAAGGTTGATAACAACTGTGGCAAACCCTGGCACTAGCCAGGTGTTGGCCACTTGGGCCTTGACCCACCAAGTTGATCCACATGGGCAGACCTATGAACAGCTTCATGGAATTCTGCACAGAACATCTGGCATTTTTGTCCTTCTCAGAATTGTTTATTGGATTCACCAGCAATAGAGCCTTGGAGAACCACGTGTATTCTTGTGCAGATAGGAAAATGAGTTTATATCAAATGAGTGCCCAACTCTGATCTCTCCAACTCAATCTCCTTCCATTTTTGACATGAATCTTATTTGCTTGTCATAATTTAAGCTTGTTGGTGGAATGGTTTTGTCTTCCCGTTTTTCTGTGTAGTGTCATTTACACCTGAGACTATACAAATAATCATCATCATCATAATTTTAATATCAACCCTAAACTTGGATCCAACTTCTTTTGTTGTTGAAATTTTTTTAGTCTTTGGGGGATTTTGTTGTTTCTTTGGTTTTGTTTTCTTCTCATTCTGACTTGTCTCTGTACTACCTGTCTTTTCCAATGTCAAAATATCATTAGAGAGACTATTCTTTTTATATTTTCAGCCAGATGTAAACTAAAAGTGCAGAATACCATGTAAAACTAGTATTGAAAGAGTTCAAGTTCATTTTTTAGATCAAAGAATTTTAGATATATGCCATGAACCTTTTGAAATGCCATATGCATCTATCAATACTATCTTTCACTATTCTTTCTACTTACAAAAAAATATGCATGTGTTAGTGTCAAGTTGTCTGGAGTGGCTAAGGAGCTTGAGAACCAACTTCAGAGCAGTCAAGAAACAGGGCTCATACCCAGAATTGGTTGTGAGTTCTCTACTTAGATTTCACCATCCAAGTATCAAATGTGAATGCCTAAGGCATTAGAACAGCCTTAACATGGAGTCACAGACAATCCCCTTGGGTACTCCGAATCTCTCGTCAACCAGGTAAGCTTCCCTGTGTGATAGATGGTCTCTTAAACCAAAAATCACAACAATATTCAGGTTACTCCCAGTCCCAAAGGACCAATCACTTACCCCAAGTCAATTGAATCGTAGATCTGATATCAAAGGCCACCATTATAGCCAAACTTGTAATGAACTAAAGATTTATTAGTTAAGAAAAAAATGAGAGTTATTTACAAGGTTAAAGCAGGTAAACATACACACAAATGGCTTAGGTAACAAAGAGTCCTGTGGCACCTTAAAGACTAACTAAAGTATTGAAGCATAAGCTTTCATGGGCTAATACCCACTTTGTCGGCTGCAAGCAGTGGGCTTACCGTCTTAGGTTCTAAAAGGTAACAGAAGTTTCTATAATGTGCAAGCTTTATATGTCCTTTAGGGCTAACCCAGGGCAAGAATGGGCAAATCTTTGCTTATGTTTGGTAATCCTTGCCCCTGCAAGGGCAAGCAGTATAAAGATAACAATTTGTTCTTGACAGGGATTTTTATTCCTTTCCCTCACAGTTCAAGCTGACGGGAGAGCACCAGCCCGAAAGAATTGATTGTGGTTCCCTAACTCTTGGCCACCCAACCCTGGTAGAAGTAAGAGCAGAAGGAGGTCTACTCTAACTTCTGCCACTAGCACAAAGGGTATCATGTGTAGTGGAATTCTGAACCACCATACCTCTTCCTGAGTATGCCCCTGGTGTTTCTTCTCCTTCTCTTTATGCCAGAGGATTCTCAACTGGCACAGGAGGCTATGAAGCTGATTGCCTAGCAGTTGATTACCTAGTCTCATGGTGTTCCAAAGAACCATCATCATGTTAATGAGTGAAGAGAGATTTGGGGTTGAAAGGAAAGAAGTCCCTAAACTGGGGGGCTCTCCATGGGTCTGGATCCACTGGCTTTATAGCTGCCTTGTTACATGAGAGTGGAACATAGCAAATAAATACTTTTAAAACACAATTTCAGGGAGATGGTTTTATTTTTCAAGAAATCAGAGGTGAGTGAATTAAAACTATGCATAAAATGGGAAGCTACTGTGTTGTAGTTTAACCTTTGGTGCTGGAAGGTGTTAGTATCTGCCATCAAGCACGGCTTTGAGCTATAGATAGTCACAGGCCTTGTTAAAGCAAATGAATGTGGTCTAGAAAACTGCCTCCTAGTATCTGTTCTTATGTTCAGGGAAACAGGACTGTGTAAATTCTTCACAGTACAACCTCAGAGTTATGAACATCTCAGAATGGGGTTGTTTGTAACTCTGAAATGTTTCTACGTATGAAAAAAATGTTCAGTTTCAAACCTTTGAACAAAAAAAGTAACAGATTTAACACCATTTTGCAGGAGAAATTAAGCAGGATTAATTTCAGGAGGAGAAAAATCCTGCTTACCCTTTATTTTTTTTAGTAGTTTTCATTGAACACAGTACTGTAGTGGCTTTTTTTTTTTTGTCTCTGCTGCCATCAAATGAGGTTTGTAGTTGACCGGACACTTTGTAACTCTGGTATTCATAACTCTGAGGTGCTACTATATATATATATAAAGAGGATCACACCAAAGAAATACCTGAATCTTATCATCAATTTCCCCTGCTAGTGGAAACAACGAAGCAAGGTCCCAAATATTGAATAACTGCATGGATCCAGGGGTAACACAGCCTCGACTATGGAATGACTGCCAGTAAAAGCCCAAATTAATCAATTGCCATTGAATCTAGAGAGAAGAGTCTGCCAAATTAGCATCAATTTAAAATGAGAAATAATGCCAGTGTACTTAAACATCAAGAACAAAATGTGATGTTTGTGGGATAAATGTCACCTGAGACCTGATCTTTGCAGAAGGACAAAAATGTGCATCTCTGTTGTTTCATCCATTCAACCACCTGAACAGTCACAGGACATATGATATTTTAATATTATTACCTTCCTTCACATTTCATTTAAGAATGAAAGTCTGGTCAATATCAATTTAACATAGATCTGACACACAGGAGTGCTATTAAAAGTTTGATTTTTATTTGCTGGCTCCAGTTACCTGCCCATGACTCAAGAATGAAATATTAATATACCTTTGGCATAAGGGTCAATATCCAGTGGATAATGTTATAAAAAGGAAATCATCTGACTCTTTGAAACTATGGAATCACTCAGCACTAGTGAGGTTGTAACTGGAGCTATAAATGTTCTGAAGCCCTCTAAACTAATTCATTCTGACTTAGCAGCACTTTGAGGAGCTTGAGATTCTTGATCAATATTTGCTGGCAGGTTTCGGGGAAGATGACATTTACTTAGTAACAGTAGAGACTTTATACTGTATACTTTACCTATTGAAAGTGCTTGTAACTGGGCTATCATGTTTGCCCTTACAATAATTTCAAAATAATGTTGACCATGGAAAATGAGAAAAGCAAGTAGTGACAGCCATACAATCATAATTCGGGTGCAGATTATATTCACAGTAGGAAAATGAGAAGAGAATAATATTCTCTGTAACACCCTCAGTTCTTATACTTTACATTCTATTTCCTAAGCCGGTATTTCTTTGGTAGTCTCGGGGTTTGTGAACTATATTCAAAAATGTCAAAGCACACGAGTTTAAAAAGTCATATTTTGTTATATTTATGCTCTGTACAATAATGCATACAATGTTTGTAACTCCCATTATCATTAATGAAAATTACAGCACAGAGGGCCCGTTCTGTGTAAGATGTGTGATACATATAAATGTAAGGTTAAGCTCTGTATTTATGTTGGATGCCAATGACCCTCAGAAATTCCCCCTGCCTTTCCCCTTTTCCTCCATAGTACACACAATGCTGGGATTCAGAAAGGGTGATGACATCAGAGTCTCTACAACAGTTCCGCACTAGCAAAGGATTCTCTTACACAGGAAAATTCCTTTCCTGGCCAGATCCCCACTGGGCTTATGACCAAGTTGTGCCAGCAGACTTGTAAAAAAACAAATACAGCTGAAAAGCGAGACTACTATATTCTTCCCCATATCATATATTAAATTGAATGAGAAAGATTTTAGAAACCCCAAATTTTAGGGATTACACACCTACCTATATGTGGCACCATTATGGCCTTCATCACCCTGAGCACCTCATAATCTTTAATGTATTTATTCTGACAGGGCAGTGCTGTTATCCCTATTTTACAGGGAATATTGAGGCATAAAGCAACTAAGTGATTTGTCACAGAGGAAGCCTGTGGTGGAACAAGGAATGGAACACAGGTCTCCCAAGCTAGTGCTCTAACCACTAGACCATACTTCCTCTGGTGTTAGTTAGTCTCTCTGAAATTTCAGAACCAGAGTTTGAAAGTTTGAACAGTGAGAAATATTAAGCTCTCTACAGAAGGAAAATATTTACTATGTTATTTATGTTTTGACCATAAAGCTTCTGAGTTCTGATAGTTAATAACTTTCTCTGGTAATCTCATGATAAAATGGGGTCACATCTATGATACACACCTGCACACAAAGAACCATTACAAAATATGCCTATTATCTTCTCTATAATCAAACCACCATTGTTATGGATAGTTACACCAATATTGTTCTGAGAAATGAATAACATTATGATCATTTACCAAACATTTTTCAAACCATACTTTCACCAGCACTAAATGAACTCCAGTGACAGATTTTTTTCACTGACGTCTTTCACTAGGTACCTCTAGCTATAATTAGTTACTGAAAATTGTTTCTCTGTATGCCTGGAAGATGTTATATACCCCAGTCATAGTTCTTTTACCTTGTTAGAAAAAAATTTCAACGGATATAATTTTAGTAACCTAATGACCAGAAACCCATTCAGCACCATCATGACTACTATCCTTCCTCCCAAAAAAGCTATAATTGAAGCACAGTTGCCAAATTATTAGTACTTAAATACATAAAGGTACCTGTAAAACTAAGGCACAGATTATAAGCATGGAAAACTTGTGTTCGTGGAATTTTGCTAACTGCTTGCATGCCATAAATAGAACCATATATTTTATTTTAATAAGCACTTTTTGTTCCTATGCAGTAATAAAACTAATAAGCCACAAAACATGATAGAATCAAAGTCAGGAATTTGAGAACCTTTTACAGTTACACTGCACCTCATTTCCAGTCACTTGTTAATGTTAGATGCAGTTATTTGATCTTTGCAAACTTGATAGAAAATGCTGAATCCGTTTTACATATTTTCAAAGGGAACAGAATTATTTTGGAGTGAACTGTGAAGGCCATGCAAACAAATTATTACAATGATTACTGAGGTTTTCTAGCACTTTAGACACATATTATACCTATTTTTATACAGGGTGAAATCCTGACCCCACTGAAATCAATAGCAAAACTGACTTCAGTGGGGCCAGAATTTCACCTATTGTGTGTTTCCTCCAGAGACCTTTGAGAAGCTTTATAAAGAAGGGTACAGAGTGGGAAGCTTAGGAAAAAAGATGTGAAGTGACTTTCCTAAGATCACGGAATCATCTAATGGCAGAGCCATGCAAGGAAATCACGTGTTCTGAGTTCCAGTCTAGTGCCCTGTCCACAGATCTGCCAAAATGTGAATTCTGCATTTTTATTTTCAGTCAGGATTCTCACAAATGTTGAAGTTCCGGTTCGGCTCACATGTGCATCTAATGTTTATCCAAAATATTAAAGCCCCCTGAGTATTGCAAACATTGGTTCAATGTCTGACAAATAAAACTTTCTTGTTACATTTCTGGTAGTTCCTTTGTTCAGGCAGGCAGACAATAAATGTGAGGGCAAAATGTTGTCTGTATCTTTTTGCAATCCTTTTGGAGTTCTGCAATGCAAAGCAACACACAAATTAAAAATAATTGGGAAAATGGAATCCTCAAATCTCAGAACCTTCAAAAACTTCAGCTTAGGGTCAATTCTAAAACAATTCTATCATAGAAATGCTTTCTGAGTAGTTGAATTAGTACTGTTTGTTGCAATTTTTTTAAACTAAAACAATCCTGTTGTTCACCTGTCCCACAAAGAATGTTTTTTTCAATTATTTTAGTACTGAATTCCCCAAAAGGATTGTTTGTCTTGCTTGAACAGTTGGAAAGCTCATTATGGGCACGCTTGATTTTCTTACAGTTTGGGCTGAGCTGCTATCCACAGCTGTGTCTGCTACCTGTTTCTGTTCCCTTGGACCAGTTAGATCTTGAGAGATATTTTCCACAGATTCCGTTTTGGTATCAATTGGAAACTTCTAGCAGTGTGGAGTGTCTTTTGCTCCTCTTCTCTCTGGTGGCTACTCCTTGCCCATCCTAATCTGTTTCCAGCTATATAGCATGCCACTGTGATCCCTTACCTCTGATAGTTAGAAACTGCCAGGCATGCTCTCTGACTTACTCCTCTCCAATTTCTTGGTGACCAGCTCCTTTTTTCCTAAAACCCGGGGTACTGATATTTCCTGAATCTGGGTGTCTATGAATTCCTCAGACTCTTTGATTGTCATTAGCATCTCTACTTGCTCCTCCAGTTCATTTTTTTTTCTTTCAGCACAGCCACCAATTTGCATTCCATAGACAGGAAATCCCTTCTGGCTTCAGGGCGTGAAGAAAACATGGTACATCCATTGCAGGTCACCACCATTGTTCCATCACTGGCCATCTGACCCTCCCTCTTTATATTCCCTCTGAAACACTCATCTTGGCTGCTTCTGTTCATGGCTCTCAAGTTCACCTAGCAATTGATTTTCTTATACCAAGTCACCATGCTTAGCTCAGCTCAGCTCTGTCCTTAACACCATGGAGTAATTAACCACTCAAAAACTTGAAAAAGCACGGTTGATTGAAGCTCTAAGCATCAGAGAAAAACAGTCCTTATCAAGGTGCTAACAAACAGACCTGACCTCTCTCAGCTGCTTAGTCAGGGGTCAGCAAAGAACAAACAAACAAGAAGTCATGTTACAGAATCATGAGAGTCATCAAATGTTGTTGCGCTAAGCACAACTTCACTACAAACCTTCCTATAACAAATGAGGCTGGGGTCCTACAAACAACAATCTCCTTCACTGTATGACCCTGATTCATTCTCTGAGCAGTGTCCAGCCTGGGGGGAAAATTTGTAATTAAAGATTCTGTCATGATGTATACACACAAGGAAGCTGGATTAAGGTTGCACAGGCCATTTTAATTCTGGCATTTCTGAAATTTTGAGTGCTTGACTTTGCCAACTGAACATTCTATTCATATATTTTTGTGTTTAATTCCATTTTTATATTGTTTAATATAGGTTTTAATATATAAAAAACCTGAAGGAAAAAAATTAGAAATTCCAACATCAGGCATCATAACACCCATATAGATCCTCATTGGGGCTAGAAATTTGAGGTCCGAAGAACAGACCTCTGCCACTTACATTAATGGAGTAACTAATAGCAATAGTAAGATGTTACCTTCTATCTATAGATCAGACACTACAGAGGGAAGAGACACACACTTTTCCAGGAAGCTTTTCAGATATTTGCTGGTAACAGGAATGTCAAATGCATGAATCTCAATTTCTGTTCCAGGTACTAGAAGGGAGACAGATCCTTCTGCTCCTGTTCCCTACAGTCTGTCCTAGTTTTGTCTCTTGTATCCTGTATCTTGTAAGACATTGGCTTTGGCAGTTAGCATAAGGCTTGAGGCCTATAAACTTTGGCACAGATAAATGGCCTAACCGTCACTTCTAACTTTTGGGGAACTGGGAATAAAATATTTAAGAGGAAAGTTTGTCGATGACAGCACCAGCCAGCCACAGGAACAGGCGCTAACACCAGCTTTGGGATATTTTAGGACAGAACATCTGCATATGTCTGACCAAAAAAGTGCATTGGTAATGAATTGACGCATATGATAATAAGTTGAGATCATTAATATTAGTATATATATATATATAGCTTTAGGAGAAGGGCACTCCAACATTAGTAGGGTGAGGAAATACAAATAAGGAAGAGGGGAGTAATCCATACTGGCTACGTATTAGACATGGTGGTGTCAGCGTAACATATTATTAAAGCTACATCCTAGCCTGTGTGCAGGAGGAAAGAGAGAGAGAGAGAGAGAGAGAGAGAGAGAGAGAGGTCACCCTTGAGAGGTGCCAGAATGATGGTCATTGGCAATGAGGAGGAAAGTATGGTGATGAGGAAGATCATGGCTAACATTTCAGGCTTTGGCTTTGCCAAATGTAATAATAAACTGAAAGATTCCTAAAGTGTGAGTGTTGCAACTGTGCACATTGGGATTCCCAGCTAAACAGTGATTTTAATAATATTGGGCCTGATCTTGGGACATGACCCTGTCAAACCTCAGAGTGATAACTGGGAATTCTTAAGTAATCAATATCATTTAGAATTTATAGATTGAGCTACAGCCGCAGTCTCTAGCTCACAGGTTTCCTCATTCCAGTCCCCTTGCCCAGTCACTTCCAGTCTCCCCATCTAGGATCCTCATATATTCTAGTCTTCCTCCCACCTTGGCACCTCACTGTAGTCTCCTTAACTCCTTGCCCTAGTCTCCTTGCCTGGTCATTCACAGTACCTATTTCTGCTCCTTAGCTGATCTCAGTCGTCCCTTCACAGGTCCTAGTTTCAGTCTCCTTGTCCAGCCTAGAATCAGAGAGGTAGCCATGTTAGTCTGGAATAGCAGAGGTAACAAAGTCCTGTGGCACCTTAAAGACTAACTATAAAGTTTTGAAGCATAAGCTTTCGTGGGCTAATACCCACTCCGACGAAGTGGGTATTAGCCCACGAAAGCTTATGCTTCAAAACTTTATAGTTAGTCTTTAAGGTGCCACAGGACTTTGTTACCTTGTCCAGCCTAGTTCAGTTCCCCTGCAACTAGTCCTAGTCTCCCTGCCAGTTGCCAGTTGCCGTTGTATTCCCTCCTCCCCCAGCTCCTTGTCCCAATCTACTACCTCTGACATCCTTCCACATCTGGCTCTTGTCCCCCCCTGCATTTGAGTCAGGGGGCTTCCTCCTCAATGGAGCCTGGGCACCAACAAGAGGCATCAGAAGCACAGACAGTCTACCTGTTTTCAGTTCCAGTATCCAGCACCCCAGTGGCCCACAGCAGCCAGAAAACAGCATTTGCAGGGAAGTCCTGCAAAGCCCCTGCCTCCTAGGCTGCAGCATACCCAGTGCGATAGAGTCGTTGGTGAATTTAGCTGCCAAATTCTGACAAGTCTCTCCTGAGCATTTGTGAGCTGTGGTGTTTTCTTGTTGTCTCCCCTTCCCCCCCCCCCCCCATGCTTATAACTTGGTCAAATCTGGACAATCTTTTCATGGGAACAAAAAAAATCATTTCTGAAATGAGGGTGATTCTCCCCATAACAATCTCTAGCCCCTGCTCCAAAGTCTGGAGGCCCGGGAGCTTCTCAATGAAACAATTGTAAGAATGCTTTCAACAAGGGCAAAACAATTTGGAAGTGGATGAACCAGTTTTTCTGAATCTTACCAGATAAATTCTGCCTAAGACACATGGCACAGAAAATTTCAGTACAAAGAGGTAACGTTTGGTAAAGTTTTAAAGCACTCTATTCATAGCGAAAGCAGGTCAAATGTTGACTAGATTTGGTAGGACCTCTGATTTTGTTTAACATTCTGGTTTACTAACTAGTTTTTTAGTACATGTGTTTGAGAGCAGAAGAGGGAGAGAGAGAATATTTGGATACTAGTTTTATGAATCAATTCCACTAGTGGGATAGAATAAATGCAGCAGTGCTGGTACTGTTACAGGAGCTATGGGATTGAAAAGAAAACAGAAGATTGCATACAAAGAGGCAGTAGGCAAAGTAGCAGCTGCAGAGAGAGCTAGAGAGGAGAGCAGAGACAGGAAAGCAGTGGAAATTACTCAATGAGTCCAGAGGGGCTGGAAACAAGGAAGGAACCAAAGTTGCAGAGGGAGCTGCTGAGCTCTGGAAAGAATAGGTGGATTCAGGAAAAGCTCTGACAAGTTCTTTGTGACACAGTTCATTGCTTGTAGTGTCAGACTCTAATGAAGAAAAGAATTCAGTTCAATCCTCAATCTGCAAAAATAAAGGTTGTTTGTAAAACTGTGTACTTCCTGTTTAGTTTCCTCACTCCTGCTGTGTTTCATTCAAACATTCAGAGCTTATGCAGAAAGGGAAAAACCTACTACTGACAACATCATTATCATGTGCAGCAGGGCTCTGGAAATCCATGTACCAATCTATTTACAACATTGCTGTTAAATCCAGCTTTTAGAAAACCCTCAGCACTTCCCACCCCAGGCCTATTTTGCAACAACAGTGATGTTATCTCTTGGATTTCTCTTGTAATGAATTATTTCTTCTCTTTCTTAAAAAGCACATAATCTATAAGACAAATATATTTAATATAGTAAAATTTACATATGAGATGCAACCGACTCTATATAAGCTAGGAATACATTATTTAAAATGTTGAACATACAGTTCAGGTTGAACATCCCCTGGCAAAACACATTTGGTTTCCTTGTAAATGCTTAAGGACATTAAAACATGGGATGCATCATACTTCCTCCATGAGCCTGATAGGTTTGTACAGGGAGTAAAGCAGAGGCAAAGGGTTCAAACTACAGCATAGCAGATTTAGATTAAATCTCAGGAAAACTTCCTAATGGTAAGAAAGTTAAAATAACTTCCCTTTTGTACTACACAAGGGTCTAGTTATGATGGACTAATATTCAGCACTGATATAAGTCAGAGCGCCTGCTGATGTCACTGGAGTCACACCCACTTACCCCGGGCTGCATTGGACAGTTCGACTGCTTTGAAGTACATGGTCAAAATGAAGAAGCACATAGCAGTCCTGCAGAGGTTTACAAACTACAAAGATTTTTAAGTATTTTGTTTTGCTACAAGAAGAAACCCCATCAAGACAAAAGAATCTAATTCATCTTCTTATAAGCGTTAGTTTTTTCTTTATTAATGTTGAAAGGGGTAATTATTTTCTTTCTTCCCTTCCCCATGAGATATTTTGTGGATTGACTGGGAGGTGCGAGGAAGGGCATGCTCCTCCCAGCTGTCCACTACTTTGGAAGAAGGCCCATCAGAGGAAAAAGGGGTGGTGAATACAACAATACATTTTGTAAACAGTTTACTAACTTTAAAAAAAAATATTTTTGAACTGGTGAGGTTGTTATGACTTGGTGTTGCTTATACATTAATGAGGTCAGGCCAACTCTGGCTTCTGCCTCTGATTTAGTTGTCATCTCTAGAGAACACTGATATAGCAAGTCACAAGGTAAAATAGAAAAAAATAAAATAAATATAGAAAAATATATTTTATGATTGTTTGTTCAAACATTGTGAGGCTTATCAGATATATGTGGGAGTCCATAAATAAGCGGTGGACAACCCGTGGCCCGGAGGCCACACACAGCCCATGAGGGTAATCTGCTGGTGGGCCACCAGACAGTTTGTTTACATTTTCATGGCAGCCCACAGCTCTAGTGGCTGCGGTTCACCTTCCTGGCCAATTGGAGCTGTGGATGTGGCACAGGCCACAGGGACATGCTGGCTGCTCCTTTCCACAGCTCCCATTGGCAAGAAACTGTCTAGAGGCCACTGGGAGCTGTGGGCAGCCATGCAAATGTAAACAAACTGTCTGGCAGCCCACCAGCGGATTACCCTGACAGGCCGTGTGCAGCCTGTGGGCTGCAGGTGGCCCACCACTGCCTTAAATGATGGATACATATTTGGCATACCGGATTAACAGAAAAATATATATTTGAGTTCATAAACAAAAACCAAATAAAATATGTGAAGCTGTGTCAGAAAATTTCTGTGCACCGTAGGTGCTTCTATTGGTATAATTTCCATTTAGTGACATTCACTGTTCAGCCGCATGTCCTTAGTAGCTAAGAATGAAAAGAAATAAATGTAAATGGTTTTGAAGTTCCTGGCACCAAATGCTTTATTGTCACATCACACAGGATATCGGGCCTGTAGCTCAAAACTGTGGTGGACCTCTGGACTAGAGGAAGCCTGTGGCTGCCACCTTGATTCACTGAAGCTAAGGAAAGAGACAGAATTCTTCCTTTAGTTAGCAAACTGGTAGTGACATTATGGTCCCACTAACACCCCCATACTATAGGTGCTGGAACTAGGTGTACTGGTGGTGCTGCTGCACCTTCTCTCATGAAGTGGTTTCCATCATACACAGGGTTTACACTTTGGTTCAATGGCTCTCAGCACCCCCACTGTACAAATTGTTCTAGCACCCTTGCCCGCTATCACCCTGCTCAGTAAGTATTGGTCTGCTTCCTATACAGCCATTGTCCTCCTATTCCCCATGTTCTGAAAATCAGGACATTTATCAAAGGATTATCTTCAGGCTTACTGATCCATTAATCCAATCGATAGAGTTTCTAGTGTCTCTCTAATCACTATTTTTTGTCTCTGTTGAAGCAATAGTCTTTTTTCCCCATATCACTAACCTGCTACCTACATTACGTTGCCTCTTTATAGCCTGGTAGCAAATTAATATAAGATGACTTCCTGTCTGACTGCTGAGATGTATTGTAGAGGTGTGCCTATAACATGATGTGTGGATCGAGACCCACACTTTCTTAACTATTCAGGAGTGTTGAATTTAGAGTTTGGGTTCAGGCCTATCTTTAGCATGAACCAAAAACACATGCATAATGGGCCTTCACTGCCACAGAGAAATCCCTAGAAGACACGCACCTACCTATATTAAAGAAGCTGTCATGTACCATAGAAAGAATTAGAATATCGCTCTCTTAGAATGCTTAAGGTTCCTTTCCCCATGGTGACATTTCAAACCTGTTGCAAGCTGAACAATTTGGATACTGAGTGGCATTGTTTCCTGTTGATTTCTTATTTCTGGGATGGCATGTCTATGATTTTTAATCCCTTATGAACTAGAGAAAGGAGAAGAAAGAAGTAACGTTTGCAGACTGGAGAGTGTCTGACTCCTTTCATATGTGATTGATTTCTTGTTATTACACGATTTCCACATTGTCAGGCAATTCTTTACCTACTAATTGTGTTGGGACTAACCTCTTTTGCATCATCTATTTGGAGTGGTATTTTGTTCATCCCTCTCTGGATCTAATTCAGAAGGTGTTGTATCCATTTCCATTTTCTTTATAGTGCACTATTACCACATACATTCTGTCATTCAAGTACCCCTTCTTCATGAGCATAGCTGAAATTGCCCCTGGACTTTCAATTATGCACCTACTAACCCTGCAAGAAGACCATGCAAGGCCAAAAAAGCTACATTCCTGCTCACTCCTGCTCATAAAGTACTCGGAGTCAGTTAAAAGACAAGAGTTATCAAGGTGGAAAAGGAGAGCTTGTGAGTTACTCCAGCCCAAAGGTAATGACAATAGACACCCCATCAAGTTACATAACCTATCACAGCTATTTACTCTTGCATTCCATAAAAAATGCATATTTTCTGTAGCACTCTTTCCGTGGCTTGGTAGGTGCTCTTTACTGCAATGCAAAACATATGGGATAAAAAGCACACATCAGTATGTCAGATGAAGATTTATAGAGTTACAATAATTAAAAAGGAAAAGTATGTTGATATAAACTGACACATTTGCTGGGCATCATTATTTACCTATAGGCAGCTTTTGATGGGCTATAAAAAATATTTTTCCCTATGGAACAAAAACTAATATTTAAAAATAAATAAGTATAAAGCAGAAAGATTACATTCAACTGCTTTCTTTTTGGACACTGTGCACTGGTTTGGAGGACTGTGGTAAAACAAAATGGTGACTTTTCATTATTTAATTAAATATTGATCTATATATACTCCATCTGTTCACCTTGTGGTCAGTTTTCAGTTGTTGACACATGGCTATTCCTTATGGCCACCATTGATTGCTGTGTGTATACAGCTGTGTTTATTTAAATCATGTTGGCATGCCACCACATACCTGTAGAAATTAGATTTCCCCTTTAAATTATCCAGAGAGTGTATCTTTATTTCTGTAATCTATGTTTTCAATGATATAGCCATGTATTTTGGCAAAAGAGAGAAGTCTTCTTCCACCGGCATTACACTGGATTTTAAAGATCTGGGAAAATATACTGTGAAGCCTGAGTTTTAGTTTGTTTTCATTGTGTCTTCAGAAAATATATATGGTTAAAAGTAAAACTGGAATACACAGTGCCAGTAAGATACTTGAAAGGTTTTATTGAAATGTTCCCTGATTTTAAAATGGAGTCTTTATTTGGGGGATCTCTTTATAAGATAAAATGATTTGTATTATTAGTATTTATTTGTAATGCAGCAGCATCTAGGAGCCCGACCCATGGACCAGGACCTCACGGTACTCAGCACTGTACAAACACAGAAGAAAAAGATTGTGTCAGGGTTACCGCCCCACTCTGATCTCTGGGGTACAGATATGGGGACCCACCTTGAAAGATCCCCCCCCCATTTCTACCAGCTTAGTTTAAAACTTCCCCAAGGCACAAATCCTTCCTTGTCTTTGGACAGGATTGCTGACACCACCAAGTAATTTAGATAAAGATTCAGAGAAAGGACCACTTGGAGCCCCTATTTCCCCCAAAAAATATTCCCTCAAACCCCTTCGCCCGCTTTCCTGGGGGGGGCTTGAGAATAATATCCTCACCAATTGGTACAGGTGAGTGTCCCTGCCAGCAGGTATATGGGATCTTGGGGAGCAATTACCACACAGGTGGGGTGCAAAATAAACTTTATTAAGAAAATGCAAAAATAGGGAAAATTTAATAGTGAGGGGTATGGGGTTTGTTGAAGTAGACAATTGGGGAGGGGTTTCTTTTAGTAAATGGGATAGGGGGTTTCAATAGTGGGGTACAATACAGTTGGTAACCAATTAGCACTGAAGTATAAATGCAACAGGTAGCTAACAATTTCTATGTAAGGAGTGTGTCACAGCAGCATATAACCAACTAACAGTATGGGTAAAATGTGTTAAATAACCAACAATTTTAGGTAAAAATGTAAATGTAAAATGTGAGGTGTGTTAGAGAGAAAAGGGGTAACCAATGGGGTTTTATGCTAGAAAGAGAGAGAGAAGACAGGCTGTAAGTTGAAACAGCAGAGAGGGAGAGAGAGAGAGAGAAAGAAAGTGGTAGATAAGTAAGGTTGGGGGATGGGGGAAGAGGAGCACGTGGTGGAGGGAGATTTAAACTCAGGGAGACACAGAACAGACAGGCTGCAAGTTTAAACAGCAGAGAGACAATTATACAAAACACAGTAAAATCTTATCTATGATTTAACTTAACCAAAACTACAATAATTAGCAAGTAACAAAACACAATGCAACAATTCTTTAAGGCTAACTTACAGGGTACAATGCAAGCAATTTCCTAAACCTAACTTAACTACAGCTATGCAAAATGAAATTACAACTTATCTAGACTAAAAGACAAAATCTAACCTAATGGGTGCACCTTATACTAGGGGTAGTTTCAGAGGGCAGGGTGGTGTGTGCCCAGGTACAGTCCAGGAAGGCACGGGCTTATTTCTAGCAGCAAAGGTGCTGCAAAGCCAGAAACAGATTACAGATACAGACCAAGGAGTTTAAGAGAGGTTTTAAGACACAGACCAAGGTTTAGTTTAAGTCTAAGAGAGGTTTTAAGACACAGACCAAGGTTTAGTTTAAGAGAGGTTTTAAGACACAGACCAAGGTTTAGTTTAAGTCTAAGAGAGGTTTTAAGACACAGACCAAGGAGTTTAAGTCTAAGAGAGGTTTTAAGACACAGACCAAGGTTTACTTTAAGAGAGGTTTAGTTTGAGTCTGTGTGTTGGGGAAACAGAGCCAGCAGCTAAAGTAATTAAGTATAGAAAGTTTCACAGAGGGATTCTCACCAGTCCCCAAGGCAGCAGCAAAGGCAGAAGCAGCAACAGCATCAGAAGAAGCAAGGAGGGCTCGGCATGGTCTTGATAATCAGGAGGTCTCTCAGGCAGCAATTCGTTCTTCGGGGGGGGGGGGGTTAAAATGGGGGTACGCTCAAAAATAAAATGAGAGCGGAGAAAGGACCCCCCAGAACCCCTGGCTGATCAGACCAGGTAGCAATGCAGGAACCTTTCTGATGTTTGTTTAAAAAATGCCTGTTCTTAAAGGCAAACTCAGGCAGTTTCCCCGCCAGTAATCCTGATAGGCTCCTTCTGTCACAGGGGAGGAGTTACAGGGAAAAACTGCAGGTGAGCATAGAGACATGCCTGGGCAGAGTCCTGGACCATAGGCGTGAGTTCCACCTCATGACTCAAAAGCACATGAGGCCTATGACTCATGCCCAGGATCTCAAAAACACATTAGGTCTTACAGCTTTGGACATTGCCTACCCTACACCGAGCCCAGGTTTAACAAGGTGATAACAGGACCAACCCTTTGAACAGGGCAGTTGTCCCACTTAGCACGCAGCACAAGTGGCCATCCCTTTGAGAAGGGCAATGGCTCTTGGTAAACAACTTAAGGGGCCCTCCCTTTGAGAAGGGCAGTGGCCCTGGTAAACAACTTAACAGCCAGGGAGGGGCGGCCACAGGAGAACAAAAACAAAATGGAGTAAGGGGACAGCTGTAAGAAACAAAATGGAATAGGGGGAAAGCTGTAACAGACAGTGAGCACAGATGCAAACTGCTGGGTTTTTAGGACACTGAAAATCAATCAGGTTCTTAAAAAAAGATTTTTTTTAAAAAAAAAGAACCACCTCTATAAAATCAGGATGGAAGGTAAATTTACAGGGTAATAAAAAGGTTTAACTTCAAAGTTCCAAAAAACAGGGATACACCTCCCTCTAGCATAGGGAAAATTCACAAGGTAAATCAAAGGTAGTCTAATGTCTTGCCTTGCTTACTTACCTCTTTTGTAAGCTAAGAGACTCGTTTCAGGATTGTCTGTAGGAGACAGATTTTTCTGCCCTGGTCCCCTCTGACTCTGAGAGAGCACACCCCAAAAACCTCCCCCCCCCCAGATTTGAAAATATCTTTTTTCCCCATTGGTCAGGTGCCAACTAGGTTAATTGAACTGATTAACCCCTTAGAGGTAAAGGGATTCTGTACCTATTGCCAGGAGGGATTTTATATTACTGCATACATAAGGGTTGTTATCCTTCCCTTTATATTTCTGACAGATGGTCTCCTCTGAAACCAGTCTCCTTTCTTTGGGCAAAATATATAGTAACAAAGAGAGAAAGGACTGTGTCTCCATTTTTTGATTAACTCTGGATGCTGAGTCATTATTTCTAGGTGCAAAAACCACTGCTGCCAATTAGCAAGGTTAATTACAAGGGAAGTATGAGAGACACAAGGAAGTATTGCCTCATAAAATGATTGTAAAGGTATTTGGGGCTATTTTTTTAGGTTAAATCTGGGTGATTTTGACCAGTAATGGGGAAACTGTTCACAACTTTTTAATAATGAAGGGTGCAATCTTGTGATCCTTGCACAGTCTTAATTCCCATTTACATCATTGAGAGTTTTGTTTGTGTAGGGATTGCAGGACTGGGCCTAATCAATTCAAAAAATTCCAATTGAACCCTGGAGGTTCTAGGTTACCAAAAGAATATGTACTTTATCCATGTAGAATAAATAATGATGTATCGCTATTAGCTGTCTGACTGTTGAACAGGTTCCAAACTGACCAAGGAATATGAGCAGCCAGCCTCTACACATTGGGTCTGTGCAACTTTGTCAATGTGTTTTCCATCATTCAGTGGTGCATGTTCTCAATGAGTGTCAACTAATCAGACTTCCTGGTGGCTCTTCATTGTGCTAATAAAGCTGCTGTCGGCTGTCTCCTCAAACACTGCAAAAGCAAGGAAAAGAATTAGCTTTCCAAGAAGACTGCACCAGAAAATGTTTTGTTAGGAACTAGTACTCCTTTATTTAAAGATGGGTCTAAAACGTTCTATGTACAGGAGGCACCTCTGTGTGTTAAACAGCTTCAAAACCAAAAATTTATGAATTATCTACCACAAGATAGATAGCTGCCAAGGTATGATTTGAACAGACTATTTTGTGGGAAATAGCCCACTAGTCAGTGATCTGCCTCAAAGAAAAATATAAAAATATATCTGCCTGGAAGAAATCATTTTATACTGATTTGCAGACTGATAGAGTTCTCTCAACCTATGGCATCATCATGAATTTGAGCTCCAGATTCCAGATCTGTCAATGCTTCTCCACTGTAGCTCTGCTCTGGTCACCACGTCTTTAGGGTGGAACTCTTTCCTATCTGCTGTTTGCAATCTCCTAGAATAAAGCTTTCTTGAATATTTCTGTAAGGCAATAAGGGACAGATGTAAGGATATTGAGTAGGGAAAGCTCTCTTGATGCTGAAAATAGTAGCCAGTGGACTCCATGAATACCGTCCCCTGGCATATGATGGGGTTATTGACTTTTTGCAACCTTGACCTATATTATATAAGGCAATGAGATAAAGTTTGTTGTCTTAACAGAATTTCTGTGAGTTACATCTCTATTGATTGATGTCCAGAATTTCATTCTTGGTGAAATGGGATGACAATGCGAGAACGTTATATGTCAATGTGATTGAATGGATGCAGGAAAATATAGGTGCAATTTGTTTGTCAGGTTACAATTAAGCTAATCAAGGAATGTTCTCTGGTAGAAGGGCTAATTATGGATATAGTAGAGGAGGAAGTTTCATATGTTCATCTGAATGCAAATGGATGGGGGAAAGTAGTTCAGGAAAATAGGTAGCTGAAGAATACAAATAATTTAATATTATCCTACTTGAAAAGGTTCTACCCAATTATCCTAATTGAAAAGGTCTTAGAGAGAGATCTACCTTAGAAAGAGATCTACAAAACAAGCAGGCCCCCCATTTTCAAGAAGCAAGAATATTGGCTTGCTTGAAAATACCCAGCTTCGTTTAAGGAAAGATAGATCATGGTTTGCTGACTTACCAATGATGTTGTTGAGGAGTGTTAATGTAATGATAGACAGAAGAGGACATAGTGGCCATCACACAATATATTTAGCTTCTCAACCTGTTGAAAAGATGTAGAAGTTAATGTAGGAAAATCCTCATAATCTTCAGTCCAATGGGTACTGTAGCTGCAATAAAGAAGGCAAACAGGACACTGCATTGTATTGCCTTAGGGAATACAATATAAATCAAAGGAGCTGATGTTGTAAGCATGTAAGTTATAAATTGATCTTTACTGAGAGTAGTGTATATAGTATTGTCACCATATTTTAGAAAGGATATAGTTGCTCTTGAGGAGATGCAGACATGTAGCACACATGGCATAAAGCCAAGTCTCAGAGGATTTATATTATAATGAGAATTAAGGAAATTGCCCTTTCTTTGTATTTAGATTTGGTAAATATTCTTTTACAATCTGAGCAGTTTTACTAAACAATTGGAAGCAGCAGAGATAGGAAAAGCTGCATGTTGAGTTTGCATTTCCATGAATTCCTGGTTACTAAGAATACTCTCAAAAGATCATTGGAAATCAACACACCAGCTGTGGAAAGAGGGAAGATATGATATGCGGAATGATAGTACAACATTCGTACCTGCCCTTAGCAAATCAAATGCTAAGCCTTTGGAAAGGCTTTGGAAATCCTGCTCAGCCTTTGGAAAGAAGGTCTTAAAATAATACTCAGATTTCCAACAAAGTGGTGTTAGTCACTGAATATTTCTGGTACGAAGGTGCTAAGTGAAAATACAAGCTATTCACATCTTTTCTGTCACTTATCATAATCCCTGGAATGCTTGAAACTGAAATCTACTTCTGTATTAAAATATTTTATTTTCTAAATTAAATTGTGATGTTTCTCAGGATGTAGAGGAAAATACACAGTATCAGTCTAAATTAGAATCATTTCAATTTAAGAGAAATAATAAGGAAAATAGCAAAAGTAGTGTGCAGGGGTGTGTCTCCTTGATAAAGAATGCAGCAACTCTGACAATCAAAACAGCCACTGAACTCCATAGAAAGCAATAACTCATTAGAAATTAAAGGAGAGGTACATACTCTTTTTTTTTCTGTATCACGCTTTCATGTTTGCACGCATAGTTTGGGTATTGTAGGGTTGTTAATGAGCGAGGTGCTTTCACAGATATGTTTTCTCTTTTCCTTTCTCCTAAACACTAAACACTAAACACTTCTATTGCAAAAAAGACCTACATGGCAATATGCAGGAAGACCTAGAGAAAAAGAAAATAGGTCATTTGAGGGGCTGGCAACCTTTACAGCAACCTTTTTGAGGCTGGCACTAAGCCATTCTTTTTGTTGTCAACTGTTCAATATATGAGCTCCTTATGAACCATTTTTAAATATGAGTCCATTCTGAAGTATCTACAGTGGGGCAAAATAACTAAAGTTTAAGTGTAATTTGACCACAAAATATCAAGCTGATTAGAGAATGTGAGAGAAAGAGTTGTTAATAGATCCAGGTGAAAAACAGTTAAGTTCCTTACATACGCAGTAGAGTTATTTCTGTCCATTTCTAGAGTCTCTTTCGATCAGGATATAATTCTATTAAATTCCAGTGTTATCATTGCTACTTTCACTTGACATAAAATCCATACCCATAGGAGCTTTGCAAACACCAGACACTCTCTCAAAATACAAGTTCTTATACTACAGTATCTTCAAATATGTGTACCAAATGATGACTTGCTCACAAAGGGATTGATACAGTCTTCCAAAGGACGTTGATCTAACATACAGTTTTCAATCTGATATTTTAGATGATTGAAATATTCATGTAAACCACTGGGACCATTACACTTTCTAATGGTGGATGCTTGTATTTAGCTACACTTTCCATTTTCTTGGAGATGATGGTTGCAGGATAGTCCTCTCCCCCTGGTCAAACCATGCTTCAGAGAATTAAGATTAATTTTTAATATATGTTTATAGCAAATGCATTGTTTTAATGCACACAAGTTTCACCTCAATACGCAGAGATGAGGGGCATACGCTGTAAATCACCTATATAGATACATTACACAATTGACAAATAATTACTTTATGCTCAAAAAAATGTGGACTGTAGAACCACTTCCTTTTGTGTTCCACTCTGTACTATATATTTGAAATGGCTCATCGGTATTAATAGTGGTCTGATGTTATTGCAGCTTTCTGGAAAATTTACTAAGGGGGTCTTTAAAAAACACACTTATCAATATAGACTATCTATACCTGCACAGGTTTTGTCAACACAATGCATGTTTTGGTAAAGATACCTACAATGAAAGTCATTATCACTGCTTCCACTGTTTGCATATTGTTCTGCAAGCTCCATGCTCTACTTTTCATTTTAGAGCACTGTAAAGGTGTCACGGCTAAGTATGGGGAAAGCCTTCCACAATCTTAGCTCTCAAAGCAAGCAGAAAGGTGTGCAGTGCACCCATCAGAATAGCAGTAGTAGCACCTGAGCTTTGGTAACAAACCAAAAAGGTGTTTGGGCATGTGTTGTTAACTGAATTCTATCCTGTTTTGATTAGGAATTGACCTGGTCCCAGTTTTATTATGCTTGTTGGGAAACTTGCCCTCTTTTAAAATACTGAACCAGGCCCTATGAGAATGGGGTGGTCTGAGGCAAGTCTCGCAGGATGATCATAACCCCACACAGCAGCTGGACGTATATCCTAAAGCTGCATTTACTTTTGAGAACTTCTACTTATGCACTGGAGAACCCTGTGCCTCTAGTAGTTGCTGGCAAAGCTCAACCTGTGAGAAAATAAGTCAGAAGAACTCTTCAGGTGGGGAATCTGATGGAGTTTTGTCCTTATGGTGCGCCTTCCCGTGGGTTTTCCCAGGAAAGGGGGAGAAAAGTCTGCCTGTACATTATTATTTTCACTTCCTAAAGTGAATTTAGTGTTAGAATCACTTAGTGTTGCTGAAAAGTACGAAACTGATGAGTTTTGAAGGCTGAAATCTTCTATTTAACCACAAATAAATCAAAGACAACAGCTGTTCAGACTTCCCCACTGGACGTGCCAGAGCTCCAGAGCTCAGGAACAGTTGCTACAGATCCATGTCCCACTCTGAGTGTACTACCTTGGACTCAAGAATCTCAGCTCTCATCTATATATATAAAAGTCAAATGGTGTATGCGTGCGTACGTTCACTTACTCCTTCCACACCGTTTGAGCTAGAGACTTGAAATTTGGTACAGTTATAGGTCTTAGGGTCCTAATCAGGGTAAGAGTCGAAAATTTTTCAAATCTCACCTCTGACGCCCCCCAGGGGTGAAATTATTTAAAGGCCAATCACATCAGCTGGGCAGCTGCTGTTCTCTGTGACATAGTTATGATGTCATAATACCCCTCCTCCAGCAGACCCCGCACTCGCTCAGCTCTCTGCCCCCTCCCCCCCCCAAAGGGACCCCACACTCGTTCAGCTCTCTGCCCCCTCCCCCCTTCAATAGACCCAAGCAACGCCGGTTATTTTGCTAGTTCTAAATAAAGTAAGGTTCTAGCTGTTATGGGTGCGAAGACGTCCTCAAAAAAGAGCATAACGACTGCAGAGATGAGTCTACGGAGCCTGGGAAAAAAGTTCGGAGAGATGTGGATTGCTCCATTCATCTCAGTGAGATATACTCAGATGCTCAGTGATGATAATTTAAATGTCAATAGCATATTTCAAATTTTTCCCAAGCTCAAGAAGCCCAGGAGAGCCAGGTGGCATACAGGGTCAGATTTTGAATATCTGCTCAATCTACTTCTTCTATGAGCAGCATCTCATATTGGTGACTGAGATGTGTGGGGTTCATTTTGCAGAGGTACCTTAGAAGAGTACTGCCCCCTCTTTTAGTCCCTGAAATCTGATCCCAAGAGAGCCTTAACTGTAGTGACCATCACTAGATGGAAATGGGCAATTAATTATCCTGTCCCATTCAATTCTGGGCCTTTCTCTAAGTAAAGGTGATATTTGTGACAATGTTTTGTATTCTCTTTATGTTGCAACTTAAATGGCTAAATAACATATATAAGTTATGTGCTGTTTTGAAACATACAGGGTCTCACTCTTTCAAAATAAATTTCTTCAAACATGTAGAGAGGAATATAATCATCACCAAACATATGCCATGTTCACAGGGTGTTTTTTTTTGGGGGGGGGGGGTTAGTCATTTTCATTTGCCCAAGCTACAAGATGTATTTGAAAAATTCCTTACCTTAACTGGTAAAAAACATTTTTAGCCCTAACTCAAATATCTCAAGAACTGCCAAATAGATTTGTATAAATCCTTCTTTAAAACAACTACAACAAAACTCATCTCTGAAGTAAGATCAAGCATAAATTCAGACTACATGATTTTAATAGTCCCTTCTGGATTTAGAATCTATGAAAACTACCTTTCACTCCCCATTATCTTTAAATATATATTTCCATGAAATAAATTGTGTCACAGCTGCAGCTCTTTAATCTATAATGCTTGAAAATCTTGTAAACACATTACTTTGCAACAGCAAAATACTGTATTATAATTAGAAATATTTACAAGATTTTTTAAGAAAACATTGTGTTTTGGATTACAAGGTTTTATGACACAAGATAAATAAGTAAATCCAAATTCATTTTCTATGAAGATTTTCTTTAATTTCTGTGAATATTGTTGTTATTTCTTGAGCGCCTCTTTTTTAAAAACTCTGTTTACTGCCTTGCAGATTATATGTGTGCCCTTCAATCCAAAAATCTTATTACTACATTTATGGAAAGAAATCAAATCCAGACAATTAGAATTAGAAGGCAATTGGTAGGTTATCGCTGTGCCTATAGAATTCAGTCCCCCAAACAGTCATCACTCAAACTTCTGAGGGTTTCTTTGTATCAAATTCTACCTAGTGGCCCCTTCATCTTTAATAACACATTTGGGATAAATTATTTTTTATGAAATCTTCATTTTCTTTTTTATAAAAAGCACCTGAGACACATAAAAAACATCTGAGAGCATCTATACACATGATTACCCAAGAGAGTCCGGTACTTTTAGAGTGGATATAATGAAATATCTGCCTCTTGGGTAATTATGAGTATACCAAAATGTTCACTGGTAATTGGGAAATCTGACCCACTAGCAACTTTAAGTGTTGGGGTGTTTTTTGTTTGGTGCACAAGGAAATTACCTGAAGGGAAAAAATGATTGCCTGGCGTTGCACAGAGTGTTCTTTCATCATTATTCATTCCAGCGGGAGGTAAAAAATACAAAACATAGGGAGAAGAGGAGAAAGGAGAGTTGTAAGAGAAACAGACTTTTAAACTGGGCTCGCTGATCTCAATCTCTCTCTGTCTCTCTGTAATGGGTGCCCCTGCAACCAACTCTATGTCATATTAAGTAATGGGCATGTGGCAATGCCAATGACAGACATACAGCAGTCCTATATTATACACTAGCGAAAATACCTGGCGTTGCTCGGGTCCGTCGCAGGTGGGGAGGGGGCAGAGAGCTGAGCGAGTGCGGGGTCCGTTGGAGGGGGGAGGGGGCAGAGAGCTGAGCAAATGCAGGGTCCGTTGGAGGGGGTATTATGACATCATAACTATGTCACAGAGAACAGCAGCTGCCCAGCTGATGTGATTGGCCTTTAAATAATTTCACCCCTGGGGGGCGTCAGAGGTGAGATTTGAAAAATTTTCAACTCTTACCCTGATTAGGACCCTAAGACCTATAACTGTACCAAATTTCAAGTCTCTAGCTCAAATGGTGTGGAAAGAGTAAGTGCACATACATACACGCATACACCATTTGACATATATATATAGATTCCAGCTGGTAAGAGAGCAAGCAGTCAAAGCAGGAACTGCTGCCCTGGGGAAGAGTGGGTTAAAATGGGCCTCCCCTGAACCCAAAACACACACACATATTTTGATCCCAGCTGGTGCCTCTCCTTCCTCTATTCAGCGGTTCTAACTATTGAGAACCGCGACCCATCTTTAGGTTTTCCCTCGGCGCCGCGGACCCTTGTATGTCCGCCGAAAATAGCCGCCGGATGCACAAGCAATCGTGGCAGTGGCTTTTCGGTGGCACAAGCAGCTCGAGACCCCTCGGGAGGCGGCCGATGACCCCCCGAGGGGTCGCGACCCACGGTTTGAGAACCCCTGCATGTGGCCTTGGGGAAAAACTGCAGAGAAGAGCCAGCCAGGGACTCAAGCAGCTAAAGTAGTCATCCCTGGAGATTCAGAGGGCTTCCAATAGTTTTAATTCTGTACCCTGTGCTGATTGACTGTTTGTTCCAATCTTCTCCCCCCTCACAGTCTTTTCACTTCATTGTCATTTCACACCTGCCTTTCTTATGCTCTTGTCCTCTGCCCATTCCTTGTCACCCCCCCTTCTTTCACTTTTCTTTCCATTTAGCTTCATCTCTGATAAGTGCCAGCGACATGACATGTGCTGCTATCACGTTGTTCACGCTGCTTATGTGTTCTACCCCTTACCCCACCCTGTGTCTCACCTATCTATTTAGATTGTAAACTCTTTGGGAGAGGGACACGCTCCTGTTCTGAGTTTGCACAGTGCCTAACGCAATGGGGTTCTATTCCAGGTTGGAAGTTAGGCAAATCTGTAACAAACATGATTAATAAAAACAAAACAATATTTGTATTGTTATATCCATAAACATCCTGCAGAAGTAGCACGGAGAATAAAAGGGGATCATGGAAAGACTCCCAAGTACCATTTGGATTTTATGTTTGTTTTCAAAGGGCATCTGAGTGAAATAAAAAGGAAATAAAAATCTGGGGTATAGAATCCCTAATCGGGTGGCCAGAAGACATACTGGGCATGACCATTCATTCCCGTATAGAGAAACTCAGTACTGTAGCTGAATTTCCAAGACACTGTTTGTGGCAATGTGAGTATCCAAAGGCAGAATCAACTCCATTGGCTTTATTGTTATCTCATCCCCATAGATCTTACAGTAATTTTTTCCTTACTTAGTGAATAAAATTGGTGCTTTGATGAAATGAATATTCCTTAATTTTGCAGTCTCATCAGTGCTATCGTTATAGTTAGAGGAATTGTAAATCCAGTCCATCAGGATTAGCATTAGGTTGTACTCATTTTAAATATAATATAGGTAAATCTCCAGTCCTGGTAGTCTGAAATCCAGTTTTTAAGTATTTGCCAGGGAAGTGTATTTTCGGTCAGCATATGTTACAAAATTAAATTAGCTAAAATAAGCAACTTGGAAAGAAATTAAAGGCTATTTAATATGCACTGTATATGGGGCTGTATTATGCTGTCATATTCTGTAGTTAGAACATAGGAACTGCTGTATTGCCATCCACTAACAAGACAAAAATGTAGATGGATCTTGTCATAGCCCCTGAGAGGTGAGGAAAGACGTGAAATGCAAGCACTATGGTATTATGATGATAGGGTCTATATAAGAGCATTGGTGGATAGATAGCAGTAGTTATTTCATTCCTGGGAGGGAAATGAGTGAGTATTCATTTTAATCCATGTTTTATTTGTAGTACACATGGTTCTTGTAGTTGTTAGTATAGATGGATATTAAAGGCAAAAGAAGTAACAAAGCTGCTTACCCACAGAGCCAGAAATCAATTATGTTCAGACACAGAAGAGCCATCAATTTCTGTCACACTCACAGTCTCTTCCACTATCTGACTCCTTCCCGTTCAGAGATAAACTTTCGTTGGGGGCATTTTGGGACATACACTAAGGGGAGTTTGAGGAATTTTCAAAGTTGAGACTTTCTGTGGCATAATAACATTTTAAATGCTTTCTTGGGGATGAGGGGAGAAATATTGGTTATGGACTCCGATCGAAAGGAGCTCCAACAGACCCTTCATCATGTCCATTTGCTCCCCCATTAGCCTCAGCATTGCATCCTGCCTCTGCTCTTCAAGCTCACTTAATTCTTTCCCGCCCTTTGCCACTGAATGCCTCCATGCATTAAGCTGTGCTCTATCAGTGTGGGAGGAGTGCATGAGCTCAGAAAACATGTCATCGCAAGTCTGTGTGCTAGAATGCATGTGTGAGTGTGCGGGGTTTTTTTTCACCTTCTCATCTAAAATAACCTCCTGGAAGGAGATGATAGGGGGAGCATAGAAACAGTCTATTGTCTACGAATCTGGGAGGACTGCATGGTCACCTGTGGTGCTGAGTTCGCCACGCTGACCAAACAGGAAATGATAGTGCCAGGGGATTTTTCTGTGTACCTGGCTAGTGCATTGGAGTTCAAAGTGCTGTCAAGATAAATCACAATGGAGCATTCTGGGATAGCTCCTGGAGGCCAATAATATTGAATTGCATCCACAGTACCCCAGATTCGGCCCAGCATTGCCAGTTTTAGCACTACTCCAATTGCCAAGGTGGAGTACAGAATTTTACTTTAAGAGCCCTTTACGCCAACAAAATAAGGTTGGTTGTATGGATGGATTGAGTTTTAATTCGAAATAATGTGGCTAAATTCGACCTAATTGCATACGATAGACCAGGCCTAAGTCTCTCACTGTAAGGCATTTTTTCCAACACTCAAATCATTTTGTCATACTTTGCTACACCCTCTCCAACTCTGCAAACTTTTTAAAATATGGGCACCAGAACTAATCATAATATTTCAGTGTCTGTTTCTCAGACTCACTACTCCCCTTTTTTATAAATCAAGATCTTGTCAAGGAAATGAGAATTAATTAAGAAGAGGGGAATTTTAAAAAATTAGTAAATAAAATAATAAGGGTAATGTAATCATCTGGAACAATTAAACTGTGTGTGTTCAAAGGAAAACAAGTCACGGGGTCAGTTGGTCAAAGGGTTTCTGTAACACAGCACCACTAACATGAGCTTTTCATAGCATTTCCAGATTCTTATAACTTTATATGCTGCTAAGGAATATAGGGGGTCAGAGCAGTAAGGGGGAATATTGTGGGGGGGAGTGTTAAAGCAGTGCTAGAGGTGTAAGGATTTAGAGGATACATGGATGCAGATGGTGGTAAAGGGACCAGGGAATTGGAGGAAATAAAGGGAGAGAATTTTGTGGCATTGGCCAAGGAGGGGTGTCACACAGTCTGGAGTGGCTCATGACCACCAGTGCCTAGTTTAGGATAAACAATTAAAAATAAGGCAGACATGCTGTTATGTTCAATAATTTGATTTTGCCAACCTAGTGAACTCATGGAACACTGTAACCATTTTCCTATGAAGTCACAGACAGTCCCTTAGGCTCTCCGGTCTATCTTCCCATCCAGCCAAGCTGGATTTAGTGATAAATGGTTACATACACTAAACATCACAAAATATTCAGGAGTCCGGCCACTTACCACAGAACAATTAGTACCCTTTTTTTACACCAAATTAAACACCTGTAGCCAATCCTGCAATAAACGATCTAAATGTTTATTAACTAGGAAAAAGAAATAGGGTTATTTAATTTTAAAGCAAGCAAACATAGACACAAAAAGGAGCTACCATCTGTGGGTCCTAAAGGTGACTGAGATGTACCAATTTGTCAATAATCTGTAACCCCTGGAAATCTCTGCCTTAGTTTAGTGTCTCTGGCCCTGTAAGAATTCAGTCAGCAAAGAGATGAAGAATGTTCATGTGCCTCTGTTTTATCTTTTCCTTTTAGTCTTTCAATCTATGAGATAATCTCCCTTGCTTGTAACCTTTCCAATGTATGATGGTGCCATTCACCCAACCCCTTATATGGTGATGTTCCTTTACGGCCCATTTAATCTTGACAGACCTCCTTAATTGAGGAGGCAGAACACTTCCCATGTCGGGGTTCAAAAGTTCAGAGCAAATATATTCAAAGTTAAAAAACAAAAATTACAAATTTCCTTATAGCATGGACTATAGACCTTATAAATCAGAATACTGCATGCAGCAATTTACAAGCTTTCATAGATTCTAAACAATAAGTACATTTGTATAAGACAAATACCTATTTTGAACGAAGCTAACATGTAGGTGAGCTGTTTTGGTTGCCAGCTATGCATTTATCAGTTTTTAGATAACACCTGTGATCTTGACCTGAGCTGGCTTTTGGTTTGCCAGAGTCACAGAGGAGAGAGGCAATTAAGGGAGTAAATGGGGATGGCATTGGGGATGGGATTAAGAGGCGGGGAGAAGTGTTGGGGGACTTGGACCAGGGCAAGAGAGAGGTAGGAAGCCGAAGAGGGAACATTTTGATGGATGGCAGGGGCAGCAAAGGAAGTTAAGAGCCTGTACCTTAACTTTTGTATTTTCTAGTTTTCAGTGGTTTAAATCTGATGAGGCAGACGGTTTTGTCTAACAGCCACCAATTCTCTGGGTTCTGCTGAACTCTCTAAGCAAGACATTCCCCTGTTATACCCAATAGCCAATTTTGTCAGCGCTTCTTTGCAACCAAAAAAAAAATGGCCACTTAACAACCAGCTTCCTTGACTTCTTTACTTACTGGTGTGACACACCTATTTCAGTACCAAATAATTCCTTTGAAAAACTCAGAAGCATTCATCTCCAACTAACTCTTTAAATAAATTCCAGGCCCACAGTAAATAGATTTACTATATAGATTTTGGATTGGATCTGTCATAAGGGGAGCTGCTGATATATAACCATAACTTCACAATGCCATATTTTCTTTGCTTCATTTCTAAGGTTTTTTAAAAAAATATTATTAATTCAAAACATATTACTGAAAGAATTCCCCGTAAAATCTCGAATTAGGATCTTACATGCAAAAAGAGGTGTTTCCTTATCCTCATAGATTGTTTTCAATGAAAACTTATCATTTTTCTTAGAGCCACCAAATTCCCCATTTGTTTCTCATTTTCATAACACACTTTCGTCTTAACAGAGATGTAAAATGCACAGATTTTCATTCCCCATGAAAAATGCACACATTTCTGGTGAGTCCAAACATGGCACCGATTCCTTACACTCCAAGCCCCCGTGGATATGCATGAGAACTTGGGCGGCACAAGGAATGCCGGATTGCATGGGCATGGTCAATAAATCATTTAATGGCATGGACAACAGTCCTGTTAATGGAAATTTTCTCAAAGGCAAATATAAAAACCTAACGTTTTGCTTCCATTGTAAGCCAGCTAGATCTCTCACTGTGCTTGTTAGCACTCTGATTGGATCACTGTATTCATCATAGAACTTGTTACTTTAACAAATACTTAAGTTACAAAAGGGAAAAAGTCTGTAGAAATAAGAAAATGCTTTGAAGAGTCTTGACTTATGATTCCAGTTTTTTAAAATATCTGATTTCTAATCATCCTCTTTTCCTTCGATAGTGAATTACAAGAACAAACTCTGATGTTTGCTTGAAAAGAAGAATCTGTTGAAGTGGTACCAAAACACAACAGCCATTAAATATATATTTCTGCAATTTTTATTGCTTAGTGTCTTTCCTGGAGTCAGCAACATGTCTAGGAAGTTGATGCTCCAGTTACTAGGCCTGCTCTACCCCAGATATTGTGGTCCTGACCTGAAAAATTGGGGAGTGCTTCCAGCAGGGTGGTGACTTTCAGGAGTTGAGACACTTAGCACCTTACTGGACTGAGGTTGATGTTTCAGAAATAGCTCTTAATTACAATTTTGACATCTCACCATGCCTATAAACCAGATGACAAAATACCTAAATGCTGTCATTTGTGCCCAGAATTAATTTCACTGGCATTTTTTCACTTATAATTAATTCTGGATGACAAAATTAGAGGCAAGGTGGAAGTCCCTTTGAATTTTGGTCCTCCAAATTCTTGTTTTGATCTACTGTTTAGGGCATTAAAAAAAAGATAAAAGCTTGAGGGAAAAAAAGCAAACAGGATGTAAGGAATCATTTAAAAAGGGAGAATAAGATGGAGAATATCTTATTGCCCTTATACAAATCCATGGTGCACCCACATCTTGAATATTGTGTACAAATGTGGTCTCCTCATCTCAAAAAGGATATTATACTGGCATTAGAAAAGGTTCAGAGAAGGGCAACTAAAATGATTAGGGGTTTGGAAGAGATTAAAGAGGCTAGAACTTTTTAGCTTGGAAAAGAGGAGACTAAGGGAGATCTGATAGAGGTATATAAAATTATGAGTGGTGTCGAGAAAGTGAACAAGGAAAAGTTATTTACTTGTTCCCATAATATAAGAACTAGGGGGGCACCCAGTGGGCATCAGGTTTAAAACAAATAAAAGTCAGTTGACTGTGTGCTGTGTGAAGAACCTGTGGAACTCCTTGCCTGAGGAGGCTGTGAAGGCTAGGACTATAACAGGGTTTAAAAGAGAACTGGATAAATTCGTTGTAGCTAAATCCTTTAATGGCTATTAGCCGGGATGGGTAAGGAATGGTGTCCCTAGCCTCTGTTTGTCAGAGGGGGGTAATGGATGGCAGGAGAGAGATTATCTGTTAGGCTCACTCACTCCGGGGCACCTAGCATTGGCCACTGCTGGTAGACAGGATACTGGGCTAGATGGACCATTGGTCGGACCCAGTATGGCCATTCTTATGTTTTTATGAGAGCCCTCTATAAGTCAATGCTAGATATCACTAACATGTAATAAAAAAACAAGCCTGCATTAAAGTGAGATTACTTATGCCCAGATAGAGTGTTATTGCAATTCTGAGTCTCTCTCTCTCTAAACTTTTCAAGAAGTGTTTAAAAAAATTGTTTAAAAGTTTTTAAAATTCAAGAGACAATTTTCAAGTTAGAAACAGAAAATGTACAGCACAGTCCCCATATGGTATCAAAGACTTTTTCCACATCAAAGAAAGCAGTCAAGGTGCATTCTTTTCTGTTAAACCCTCTGATGTAATCCAGGGTTCTATCAAATCTGACCCTTTTTCTTCTAAAACCATTCTGAAGAATGCCCAAAAGACCCTGTTTCAATTGGGATATAGGAAGCAATAAACTTTTGCTATTTCAAAGCATTTAGCAACTGCGCTTAGCAAAGGGATAGACCTGTAATTAGGGAGAATCTTTTATGATCTTTAAGTGGTTGAGTACCATGGTCACCATTTTCATTTTACAAAAGTGTGGGAAAAGATCTTTCTCTTATAAATAACATTTTTTGCATAACCATGACTGTGCTGTTTTCAGTCATTTCTTCTTGGCGCTGTTCTCCTCAGGTGATTTTCTCTCCGTTTTATAATTTTTTAAAAAAGTGGATTGGTAGATATTTTTTTTTAGTGTTTCATTTACAAATATTTTAGACTAACGTGAGGGTCATACAACACTACTTTCCAACTTTTTTCCAAATTCTGACAAATCATATATCTTTAGAAATGTATCCCCATGTATTATTTTGTGTCTGAGTTAGACTGGAATCTCCTCAGGGCCTTGTTTGGCCTGATTTGTACTCCTGGGATGGAATGGGCTTGCTAAGATGTACAGCTGAAGGGCCTTAGCTCAGAACCAGTCCACAAGGTTGCTGTTGCCCAGGGAATGTGGTACAAGGCAAGCAAAATGCCTGTTCTCACTCCAAAGGGGTAACTGGGTGACGCAACCTATGATACTAGGACTTAAACCTATACCCACTGTTGAAACAAGGAGCCAGTTACAGTGTTTGGAGCACCAAGGTATAATCCTGTGTTAGTAAGAAGATTGTTAGGGGCCAGCCAGTCCATCTTGATTCCAAGCCCCCACCAGCTAGCTCCAGCAGGCTGCTCTTTCTGCCAACAGTGGACAAAGCATGCAGCTGCCAAATGACATTATAAGGGAGAGCTGCACAACTTTAAATGAGCATGTTCCCTACTTGATCTGCAATGTAACATAAAACAAAATTAACTGGGACAACTTTACATGACGAGTTACTGTAATTAAGCCTGGAGTGAGGAGCTCATGGCTCTTTGTATATGACAGAGAGTGCACAGCCTCTTGCCCAGCTGAAGATGAAAGAAAAGAAGTCTGGCTCCTGAGGCTATTTGGATGTCCACAACCAGTGAGAGTCCAGAAAGCCTCTAAGAACACAAACCTCCCCAAAGAATGGAACGCAGGTGCTCTTGGTTACATCCTTCAGAAGCTTTTGCATACCGACCAACGAATCCTCAATCTTGCCTGGTTTAAGTTTCAGATAGGTATTTTTTTTAATCAAAGTTTTTAATCATTCTGAAGAACCCAAAGAGCTGGGTGATTGTCCTGTCTTCACATGTTAAAGCTGTGTCTTATTTGAATGCAGCTGAATCTGGAGCCCATGGCACTTTTATAATCATGCCAGGGGTTTAAATGTAGGACTGTACAGGTGACTAAGTTCAAGGTACAGGGGCAGCTACTTTAGAAGAAGAACAGAAACCACCATTCAACCTTCTACTCCAGGAGGTCGACTGTGCCAAACACCGATGAAAGATCGAAGTGTATGAATATGGACATTTGCTCATTGTAAATGGAACACAGATATAATGTGAATAACTTGAACAATTTTTATTGTGAAAGATAAAATCGTTTATAATAAGTGCATTCTTACCCTTGTGAGTGTTCACACAATTCACACGGTCAGGTTTATTTTGGGCTGCTTTTTTATGTTAATGTAAAAATGTGCACATTTTTCCGTGTGTGGTTCTATAAAACACTCATTTCACCTCTCCCATCAGGACCTACTGTAGACACTAATTAAACCTCTAGAGAAAATGTTAATAAAAATTATTAACTAAGAAGCAGATTTTCTTTAAAGAACAAGTCATACTGAGAGAGCTAATGTACTGGTGCAAAGTTGTGAAGTTAACTCGTTGGACAAAAGTTTTAATGAGCTGGAAAACATCAGAAGTATTTTACTTTTTTGCTTTGTGTGTGTCCAAACTGTAATCCCTCAATTCTATCTAACAATGTTGGACCATCAGGGATTAGTGTTTGACCCTGATACATTTGTTAGGAAGTTTAAAACTTGGGCATTTATAGGGAATTGTATGACTCCTGCGAGGGGTCAAGAACTCTTCAGTTTCTATTCAACAAAGCTGCTTATTTATTGGGTAGAGCTGAGTCAGTCTTATCTGGTATGGTTCTGTAATGCCATGTAGGGAACTAGAAGGTATGAAATATTTTTGGCCTCTTTTCAGTTTTATGCTGGCACATATATTTTGTTATAATACATTTGCCCTAAATCTTCAATAAGACAAAACACTAGTACATAATATTCTGTATGTTTTCCCCATCAAGTCCTTCCTTGCCAAATAATTTTTCTGTTCTAAGATTATCTAGAACAATTTTACAAATGAACATTTCCTAAAATGCATTTTATTTATATTCCATATTATGAGAATTTACAATGAACCTAAGAGCTGTACACAAGGTTCCCAAATATATATCACCAAAATTCAGATTATAAAGAGGTTCTGAGTAAACATGAAAATGAACTGAACCTTTTCATATTTGGCATTGCTAGTTCCCACTTATTCACTCCCTCTCATTTTCTCTCCCTTGTTTAACTTTCTCTGTCCCTACAAGAAAACAATGCCATGACTCTTCTGACTGAATAATAGTGATTAAAAACACAAAATTCGAGGGTAGCCTGGGGAGCTCCTCAAATCCACCTTGAAGTAAATATGTTCCAACATTCAGCCCATTTGTAGATCATTCTTAAGAATATTCTTTCATCCAAAACAGTGGACCTTTACCTTGTGTCCATTTGTCAGTGTATCTGTGCTAACTAAAGATCTATGTAAGCTCAAAAATTTAGTCCTGATCCAGAATTCAAATGACGCGGTGTTCATATTGGAAAAGATATGGGGTTTGGTTTGGCTCATTTTAAAGATAGTGGTAATTTGTAAAACTGG
Source organism: Sternotherus odoratus (assembly GCA_032164245.1). Lineage (NCBI taxonomy): Eukaryota > Metazoa > Chordata > Testudines > Kinosternidae > Sternotherus > Sternotherus odoratus. The sequence continues at coordinate 181,792,656 of JAVMKO010000002.1, read as the reverse complement.
ATCTGGATCTCCACCTCCAATATTTGAGAGGGCTTAGGGGTGGGGGTTTGGTCTAGTCCAGGGTTTCTCAAACATCACAATCCACTTCTGACAACAAAAAATACTACACGACTATGGGAAGGGGGACTGAAGCATGAGCTCCACTGCCCCAGGCTGGGAGGGGGTGGTGAAAAGTGAAAGCCCAAACTCTGGTTCCCTGGGGAGCACCGAAATTTGAAGGCTTCAGCCCTGGGTGGTGGGGCTCAGATTTTTGTTTCATCTCTGAGCCTCAGCAAGTCTACTGGTGACCCCATTAAAACAGGGTTGCGACCCTCTTTGAGAACCGATGGTCCTGTCATATGTTTCTGAAGAATGTATTGGCAATATAGTATGACTAGAAACCATATTGCCTTTTTTGGCGCTCCTAGGGTTGTGATGGGTATTGCTTTAAGAGGCGTTTAACACAAGAAAGAAGAAGGAACACTTGTTTCTTTTCAAACAAAGCCTGGAGAAGAAATATTAAATAAAGTTTGAAGAACTGATTGACTAAATGATCTATGTGAATTAACAGGATAACTAGAATAATCCATGCATAAATTAGATTTCACCTTTGAGTTTGCATGGCATTACTAACCCATTGCATGTGTCTGAACATGTATCATATGCTCCTGCTGAATCAATGGAAATAATCATAGAATCATCGAAGTTTAGGATTGGAAGAGACCTCAGGAAGTCATCTAGTCCAACCCCCTGCTCAAAGTAGGACCACACCAACTAAATCACCCCAGCCAGGGCTTTGTCAAGCCGGGCCGTAAAAACCTCTTGGGATGGAGATCCTACCACCTCCCTATGTAACCCATTCCAGTGCTTCACCACACTCCTAGTGAAATAATGTTTCATAATATCAAACCTAGACCTCTCACACTGAAACTTGAGACCATGTCTTCTTGTTCTGTCATCTGCCACGACTGAGAACAGTCTAGCTCCATCCTCTTTCGAACCCCCTTCAGATAGTTGAAAGCTGCTATCAAATCCCACCTCATTTTTCTCTTCTGCAGCATAAATAACTCCATTACCCTCAGCCTCTCCTTGCAAGTCATGTGTCCCAGCCCTCTAATCATTTTCATTGCCCTCCACTGGACTCTCTCTCCAATTTGTCCACATCCTTTCTGTAGTGGGGGGGCCCAAATTGGACACAGTACTCCAGATGTGGCCTCACCAATGCCAAAAGAGGGGAATAATCACTTTCCTCAATCTGCTAGCAATGCTCCCACTAATGCAGCCTAATATTCCATTAGCCTTTTGGCAACAAGGGCACACTGTTGACTCAGATCCAGCTTCTCATCCACTGTAATCCCCAGGTCCTTTTCCGCAGAACTGCTGTTTAGCCAGTCAGTTCCAGCCTGTAGCAGTGTGTGGGATTCTTCCATCCTAAGTGCAGGATTCTGAGCTTGTCCTTGTTGAACCTCATCAGATTTCTTTTAGCCCAATTCTCCAATTTGTCTAAGTCACTCTGGACTGTACCCTCTCCCTACACGCCAGTATATCTACCTCTCCCCGTAGCTTGGTGTCATGTGAGAACTTAGTGAGGATGCAATCCATGCCATCATCCAGATCATTAATGAAGGTGTTGAACAAAACCATCCCCATGACAAATCCCTGGAGCACTCCACTTGATAAATAATGGGGCTATACAATGCTGGAGACAAATTCTCTTCTGTAATCCCAATGAAGTCAATAGGGTTGATAGGAGAATGGGGAGGAGTGTAAATCACAGTAGAATTTGGCTTTTAGCCTTGGTTGAGGCAGGCTAGGGAGGAGTCTGGAGGAGTAGTCCAGTGTGCACAGATGGTCAGGTAGACAGCAGGTCAATACATATCAGAGGCAGTCCAAGGAGATAGAGTTCTCGCAGAGGTTAGTACCTGAAAGATCCAGTCCATGCGGCTGGGGAGGCAAGGTTCAGTGAGGTAGCAAGGCAGAGTCAGAAGAGGCAGCAGGTTTGGGTTAGGCAGTAAGGGAAGCCGATATAGGGAACAATCAGCAGACAATGGTCTGTTGTTCAGACAACTTCGTCCTCTGGTTGGATCTTTTATATAGTCCAGGTACCCAATAAGAGTGCTGCCAGTCCTTCTAGGTCATTAGCATTAAGGCTGTAGATCAGGGGTGTCAATGTATCACCTTAGCACAGCAACTAAAGTTGTTGCTTGTCGGCCTGAGTTCAATACCAGGGTCCTGACACCTTTAAATTACAGGCAATTCACAATTAGGTGGGCTAATAGAGCTGTGGCTTGCAGATAAATATCCTGCTCAATATCTGAGAATAACTAAAGTTGTGAATGATGATCAGAGAGAGTGAGATTTAATATACTACCAAATCAAACAGAAGGTTATAAATGTCAAACAGATGTGAATGCTGAGGCAAGGCTGCTGTCTAAGAAAATAAATACATCTCTGTATCCCATACAAAGTTAATGTCCATAAAATGTAAAGAAAATTGTCTAACTAGCTGTAATCTGCTTGAGTGGAAATGGATGCTTGCAGCTTGTTTTCAGGCATAACATTTTCAGCTGATAGAAGATCTATAGAGTTTTTTATTAAAGGAAAAATAAGTAATCTGTACTGTGTGCCAAATGAAACATCAAATGAGGCTTCTTTTAAAAGAAATGATTTGTGCTGCATGTTACATCCAGGCACCAGTGTCTAAAAGTGATTTCTTGGAAAAGTAAAATTTAAATTTAAAGTCAGGTAAGAAAATTCTCAGCTGGTAGAAATCAGCCTCATTGTTTTCACTATGGCTATGCTGAGCTACATGGGCTGAAGATATGGCTTCTTAGGTAATTTACTCTCCAAATACTCTGTTGTATTACTAATTCAAAAGAGGTAAGGAATTAGGTCTGTGCCTGTCAATAATTAACATTTGCCAACAGTTGGCATTGTGGTCCTCAAAAACCAAAGTTTTTCCTCTGTATGTAGCGTGGGAGATATCTAAGGTTTTTTCTGCATGATAACTACTAGAAAATGCTGACTTGACAATTGCAATCACTGTGAAACAAAGTGGAGATTTTGCACCAAGGAGATTTTTCACAAAACATTGAGGCTTTTCCCAGATCACACACTATTTACCTATTAGTGGGCCAAACTTTTACTGTAGGCTCATGTGTGGCATGCAGCCCATCTGAGCACCATAATCTTCCTGAGTTATATAGCTAGAAATGCTTGCATTGTTTTGGATTTCCACCCTATTACCCCTCACCACCACCAAACCAAGAGCTGAGGTAGCATCCATATGGCCATAAAAACTACCTATAGAGCAGCTGAGGTGGAACATCTGGGGAGTCGGCCTTCCCCAAAGTTCTAGTGGAGGAGAGGAGGCTAGTCCCTGAATGGGTGGGCTGAGTGGGCCAGCAGAGTACCATGGGAACATAAGTCATCTTAACTACAACTCTTTTACTGTGGCAGTATTTCCAAACCAAAATATTTCAGGTTTTACACATTCTGGGTTTTTTTCCACAGCAAACCCAATTTTCCATCAAAAAGCAGTTTCCATAGAAAATGTTCCACCAGTCCTAGTGGCTTCGCTTTCAGAGTGGTTGAAGTAATTTCTGTATAGATCTCCAGTGTTGTATCTGGGCATATTTGTATTGGAATAGGAGTGCTCAGTCTTCATAACCACAGAGCACTCATTGTTATTTGGAAAGGTTTCTCGAGGGTGAGCTGTACTTTAAAAGTTCAAGAAGAGCATCTTTATCTAAAAAAGGTGTGTAGGCCCAAGAGCTGCTAAGGAAGAGCTCAAGAACTGCTTTCCTTACTCTTCATAAAAGTGTGTTAGGGTCTATTTTTCAATCAGCACAGTGGGATTTATGTATGTAATTAATGCTAATGAGAATTTGGCACATAAACTGATGTTAGAATAAGCAGAGACAGATCCTTGGCTAGTGTAAATGGGAACCACACAGCTCCATTGAACTCTAAGGGGTTGTGCCCTTTTACACTTGCAGAGCATCTGATCCAAATAGCAGGCTATGGCAGGCAGGATAGGGCAACTCCAGTTAATGTTAAGAGTCTCAAAACTATATAAAAATTCTCTTACCCCCACCCCCAAGTTTTAACACACAGTTTCATTGGGGTTTTTTTGCCATTTCCATGGTTTCAATGTTCATGTCTATACTGACAACTCTTAAATTTATTTCTGCACTCTGTATCGTTTTTCAGAAGTTTAGTCATTTCACTGTTCCTGTGACATCTCATCCTTGACAGCTCACTACTGTAATTTCTTAAACTTACCATGGCTAAAGATGGACTCATTAGCTTTCCCCTGGATCTGTTCACTACCTTGATTCTCCGTTATGGTGACACCACCACTATTCTTCCTTTCCCCTACTCCTGTAATCTGGGGTTAATCTTCAACTTCTCCATTGCCTTCTTCCCAAATTATGGCCAAATCTTCTCACTTTTTCCTCCACAATATTTCTAAGATCCAGCACTTCTTTTCTGTCCCATTAGCCTAATTTCTCATCCATTCCCTATTCAGCTTTTCCCTTATTACCAGCAACCTCTTCCTCTCATTTATTTTTGATACTCAGTTGCTACCCACCTCTCCATTCCATCTAAAATGCAGATGACAAAACTATCTTTGTCATGTGTGGTTTGACCATGTCTTCAAGTCACTCCACTGGCTCCTGATTAAATTCAAACTTCTTGTCCTTTCACAGCTCTACATTACTTAGCCCCTGCCTACACCTTGGACCTGGTCTGCTCTCATATTTTACAGTCCTATCGAGTCTGCTTCTTCATCCCTTTCTGTTTTCCCATGCTGCCCTTGAAGTTTGAAAATCCCTCCCCCCTTTTCCCATAACTATGGTGCCACACATTAAAATCCCTCTCAAAAACCTCACCTCTGCAGTGAAATTGGCAAGTATTGCAGACAGGAAAGATAATGCACACAAGATAATAGACTCATCAATCTGTATCCATGCTTTACAGTGTGATCGTATCTTTATGTCAGTCCTATCCTATCTATCTACTGAATATGACCCTTGCTTGTCATGTCTCATAAAAATTAATTGGCATTCTCTTCAGGACAAGGGACATTACTCGTTTTGTGAAGCTCCTAGCACATTTAAGTCATATTAGGAAGCTCCATGATGCCACAGATTCATGAGGAAGTACGACTGTCAAAAAGGGCCACAGCAAAGACAAATCAAAGTGCTCCTACCAAGTGAGAGGCAAAAAGGTGGGAATCAAAAGACAACACGCAGAATGAGGTCACTATTTCATGTTCCCCATTTTAAAATTTCTTTGTGCAGTTGTTTATGAATGAATAACAAAAAGTTGAAATGATTGTTAAGTGTGAGCCCCAACACCATAAAGTCAAAGAGAAGGGGGAAGAAAGCAGAGAGTAATGAATATAAATAGATACAAAATATAAGAGAGTAAAGCGGAGATAGTATTCAACAAGTCTTAAAAGGACACATTTAATTTTATCCTTTAAGATTCTATATTTAATTTAATTTGGTCCAGTTTGTAAGAGAAGACATAGGTGCTAGACCAAAGCAAAGCAATGTAATACTGTTTTCCATTATTTTTTTCCTGAAGAGTAATGTTGTGACTAACTGACCTGATTGAAAAAAGAGTCTGTTTTTAATTCTGAACCAAGATCCAACATTTTAATGTGTTGTCACCTCTGTTTTGTAAGGAAAAAGAATGGATTAGGAATTGTGCTTCATCTGTATCTCAAGGGAAGAACTGGCACCATGCTTCTGTTCCATGCAGATGTTGAGCCCTATAAAGTTGTTCTCATACACAAAGGGCTGGAGGCCTCTACCTTGGATTCCAACGGGTGGTCAAGTACTTTTCATAAATTGAACATCCTCTGCAATAGCAAACAGTTCAAAGAAAACAGAAAAATAGTAACAGCCATCCAGGCAACACCAACAAAGGAACAAAAAAAGCAATGTATATCTGTACCTCTCAACATTACATGGCAGGGGAGGTTTCTCCTCAGATCTTTGAGACAACAGACTGTTTCAATAACATTTTATAATATTTTCATGATGACAGATCTGTGATGTGTTTGGAGTAATAGGGAGCTGCATTTCATTCTGACAAATTCAACATTTTGGCAAAAATTGCTTTTACATAATCCTCTATCCAGCTTTCCAATCATCTAGCATATGTTCAGTGTTGCTCATGGCAGTAAAAAAAGGAACCTACCTTACAACCAATGATAAGTACTGACTTTTTTTAAATAAATCTGAAAAATGCTATTTAAAAAATTTGGTATCTAATGCAAGATCAATAACTTCTTGGAAATTTAAATTTAAAGGCTCCAATTGAAGTCAGTGGCAAAATTCCCAGGGCCAGGACCATAATCTTCATCACAAGCGGAACAGCTTCCGTGTGAGGAGAGATTAAAAAAAAACTGGGACTTTTTAGCTTTGAAAAGAGATGACTAATAGGGGATATAATAGAGATCTATACAATCTTGACTGGTATAGAGAAAGTGAATAAAGAAGTGTTATTTACTCCTTCACATAACACAAGAAGCAGGGGTCACCCAATGAAATTAATTGGCAGAAGTTGTAAAACAAGGAAATATTTTTTTCACATTACACACAGTCAACCTGTGGAACTTATTGCCAGGGGTTGTTATGAAGTCCAAAAATATAACAAGGTATAAAAAGAACTAGATAACTTCATGGAGGATAGATCCATCAATGGGTATAAGCCAAGATGGTCAGGAAATGCAACCCCATGCTCTGAGATTCCCTAACCTCTGTTTGCCAGAAGTCGGGAGTGGACCCTAGGGGATGGATCATTCAGTAATTGTCCTGTTCTGTTCATTCCTTCTGAAGCATCTGGCATTGGCCACTGTTGGAAGATAGGCTACTGGGCTAGATAGACCATTGGTCAAAGCCATTATAGCCTTTTTAATGTTCTTATGTTTATAAAGACATTGTATTACAACACCGGCCCAGCACAGTATCTGGGATTTCTAAAAGGACTAGATATTACCTTAAAAATGTAACGGCCTCCACCTTTAGAGAAGTCTATGGAAGGAAATATTTTCTCTGGGTCCAGATTCACATAATTTGGGGGAGTGAGTGGGGAAAGTATTCGAAGTCACGAAAAAGCAGAAGTCCATCATACTATATCAAAATCAATATTCACATAAATACCAAATTCCCTGTAGCTCATAAATTGGATGACAGCATTTTTATGGGATTTTTAAAAACATTTTCTTTCAAATCTGTTAATGATTTTTTTTCTAGCATTTGACACAGCAGCGTTTCAATCGTTCAGCCCCAACTGGGCTGTAGGGCTGGCCTGTTCTAGTTCTAGCCATGCCCCTGTATTTCCAGTGAAGGGGGCGGGGTGACCTAGGTTCTGCCTTCCAAGGGGAGGGGAGGGGACCCTCACTCACCTCAGAGGAGGGAGGGCCTTCTGCCTCACTACAGAGCTGCACAAGACATTATACAGATTAAAAGAAGAATTAGACACATGTATCAAGCAAGTTAAGTTCCCAGGTTATTTTTTTAGCAGTTTTATTGACCCTACTGACAAATATGTAAGCAATAATGATTGAATGCTTGGCATTTCCAAATCATATTTTGAAATACAACACCACAGAACTGTATAATAGGAAGTAGTATATTGGTGTTTTATCCAGTAAAAGGTCAACACTTCTTTTTCAAGCTCCTAATCTATCTTGTGTCATTTTAGAATGGTAGTGTGGCCTCATTGATTAAAGATATCCAATTCCTAAGCAGCGTCGCCAGAGCAGAATGCTTCTTTGAGCTCAGAAGAAATGCAGTCCAGTCTAGTAGCCCTGGAGGGGACAAGCTGATTTAATTTGGGAACTCTGGTGAAAGATAAAAAATTACAAGATCAGTTACAAGAACCAACGGTAAACACAAGTAATTAATATTGGACAAGCTACTCTTGAATGAAAATCTATAGTGCAGTGCACCATAAAAGCATAAGCCTTAGAAATCTTCTAAATCATTTTTATATGTGTTTATTCTGAAGAATGGAGATGGCACAATGGAGACTGAATGTTAAACTACAGCAAATTGTAAATGCAATAGAGAAGTATGCGTAATCTATAACTAAATTGTATACAAGACTCCCTCTCTCTCTTGCTCCCTCTAGGTCAGAGATTAAAGGATTTTGCAAGTTATTTTAATAACTGTTGATAATGTCAAGCCAACTGCAAAGAAAATCCACCAACAGGATTTACTTACATTTAATATTAATCGAAATGAGTTCTCCTGAATTTGTAGATTCCATTTCAGTCAGACCATGTGGTGTGATACATTGGGTGATACCAGGGAGAGACATTCGGAGAGCTGCATTTGCATTATACTGCATAAAAGGGCTAACACTGTGAGGGGGAAACTCTCCTTTCCAGGAAATAAACACAAATAAAACAAAACAGTAGAGTGAAAATGTAATACCCACAAAATTACAGAGCCAGGATCATGTGATGGATAAAATGAGTAGGACAAGGAAGGCAATATCTACAAAAGAGACTGAGCTGCAATGCTCGGATTATTTGAGCCCTGATCTCGGTTACAGATTTTAACCAAGCTACCCTCTTCAGTGTCAGGGCTGTGTCTTCTGATGCATTTATTCAGCATCCAGCATAATTTAAGTACTACAGCAGAAATCAGAATTTAGCCCATTATAATTAGGTGTTAAGAATATTTTGCAAAGTGTTTTAAGGAGTGCTCTTCAAAAATGTACTTTGGATGTCCAGCTACCACCTCTTTATTCATTCGTAGTTAGAACATGACTTAGTGCGTCTCTCTTCTTTCTCTATACAAAGGTTACTTTGATACTTGATTTCCAGGAAAGCCTATTCTATTCAAATCTATGAATGTAGTCCTTTCATACAGTGTTCAGACCATCATATTTTGTCTCTTTTAATCCTATTACGGTTAACTTTGAGATTTTAAATATATCTATAATATTCTATATAGACTGGTTACTTTTATACACTTGCCAATTTTGTCTTAGATAAGTAGATACAGTAACATCAATGTTGCATATGCATTTCTGATTATAACTATAGGTAATACTGCAAATACTGAGGTTACCATATCTATTTATGTAAGGCAAAATTGGCAAGTGTTTATGGGTGGCTGTTGTACACTAATTAGAGCTCCATATAAGGATAACAAATTTGTAAAAAGAAAAGCTATTTAAAGAGGGATGTAAGTCTGTTTTTGTGGCCAATATTCACATTCATGCTGGCGGTTTTGAAGTTGCGGGTGTATTCTGAAGCCTTTGATATACTGCAGCAATGACTCCTGCATGGAGAGAAGTGGCACAGATGGTCCTAAGGGACAGGTTTATTGGTGTAGGAGCAACAGCAGAGTATCTCCTTTCCTCCTCCCCTTAGGTGACCCCACCCAGCTCTGCTTTGTCCCCTTCAGCCCTGACCCTGCCATTTCCCATCGAAGGCTTTCCTCCTCACCTTGTCCCGCTTCTTACTTGGTGCATTTTTCTTTGCTCTCCATATCTCTGTTCATCTACCCCAATTTTTATCCCTCACACTCACTGTGTGTCTGTCTCTCATCCATCCCTGTGTCCTCTTCTCCTCTGCTTCGTTTACCTCATCTTCATAAGTTTTTATTTTCCCCCCTTTCTTGGTATCCAACGTTCTTTCCCGTTCTGTTCCTCCCCTCCCCCACATTTTTGCTCTTTCACCTGAATATTTTGATGTCTCTTCTTCCTCACATCTTTGCCCTTCCCACTGACTCTCCAACCCGCCCCTGGTCAACCCCTCCTTTTCCTCTTTTCTGTCCCTCCTCCCTTCCATGGGTTTGTTCCCTCCTGTTTCTTTCCGGCTCTCAATTCCTGGCTCTCACCTACATGTTTTTTGACCCCCATCTTCTCTTCTCTCTGGCCTCCCCTCACAGGTCTTTATTTTCCCCACTCTCTTCTTTACCATCATGTCACTGTGGCTGGGAGCAGGGTGACCAGCTTCTCAAAGTAAAACACAGGTATACTGTATGTCTGACAGAGTAAGGGTTGGATGTGTACAGAGTTTTGGTGAGGATAAAGCAAGGCCCTGTGGAAGGTTTTTGCCAGCTTGGAGGGAGGGTGAAATGGTGCCTGCTTCTCTGTCTTCCCCTTGAGCAACATTGCAAGACAAAGAATATTTCTGGCGGAATTTTGTTTAAAGGGGGGATGTAGGGAAAATGGTTGGATTTATTTATAAATCTGCTTCAGCGGTTCATTGTCCCTCAAAAGCTGGGAGACATCCAGTTTCCAAAGCATCTGGGCAACCTATGTAGGGGTATGGGAGGAGAGCTAAGAGAACGTATGGTGGGCCAGGTAGGGATGACCACAGAGGCACACGTGTGTTTACGTAGCCTGCATTTGCTTTCTGAAGATATCAGTCTGCAGGGTGATTTTCAAAACCTTGGACAAAACACAGGGTTTATAGCTCCAGCAGAATCACCAGGACAGGTCCTATAAACAGAGATATTTCTGATATTTAAGGCCTCTTCACCATTGATGAGGTGCTTTTCCATCTTAAATTATGCTGCTCCTATTGTATTTGAGAAACTATTACATGATGGTATTCTCACCCAGCACATCCCCTGGTACTTTTCTCTTCCTCGCTTATCTTAGCAGCAGCAATGTGGAGAGAAGATATAGGTAAGAGCTGATTTCCTTTTGCTCCTGAGTCTTTCCGAACAAATCTGGATGTGGGACAAATGCCCTTTATTCTCCATCCCTTTCAATAACCCTTCTAATGGAGCTCCAACTCCAGTTTCATTGAGTGCCCTTAGGATTATATGCATAACTCCCATTGGTTTCAGAGTTGTGTGCATACAACAGAGGACACATTTTTTTCTGTATGTTTGTGGAAACAAATATTGGGTAAGTTCCTCTTCAGATGCAAATATAAACCCAGAGGAGATGGGAAAGCCTGCAAACTGCCACTGTTGCACTAGAAGGCAGATGAAAAACAGCCTCTCACTCCTTCTAGCAGGAGAAACAGTTAAAATAATGGGAGACAGACAGTCTCATGGTATTTCTCATTATGAAAGGTCACAGCTCTGCTAGTTCATCACCATTTCTCAGAGCAAGCTGCAGAAGGTTGTGGCAGGGAGAGAAAAATATTACGAAGGAGACAAGAAATATTACATAGCATTAGGGAGAGACAGAGAAAGTACTTAGTGACTTCACTTGAGTTGCACAGATATAACAGCATTTGACTCTAGTTGCTTACATCTTGCGTATCAGTTTACAATACACTGTAGGCCAAGTTGTGATCTCACCTTGTAAATCCAGAGTAGCTCTACTGAAGTCACCAGGCATGAGGTCAATAGAGATAAATGAGATCACCATCTGGCTCAAAGAACTTCCTCTGTCTCCCACATAAATATATTTTAAAGTCACCCCTGGAGCTACTCTCCCAACAGCTCAACAGCTGAACAGCTCTCCTCAAAAAATTCAGTGGAGTTGCAATAAGCATAACTCAGAACTGACTTTTTTTTCTTGTGTATCTCTCCCATCCAAATCAAGACATAGCATATGCAAGACACTGGTTATACATTTGGGGCTGAATGAAACATATGTATTGCACCAAGATCCCACCTGAATGTAAGGTGAGTTCAACTTCTCTTTTCTTTGGAATAATAGCTCAGATTCATGAAAAACTTTGTTGATTCTGTTCACACTTCCCCACCCCCAACTACCTTGCAACCCCGCTTCTTACATGTGGTCATCTTCAAGAAAAGTCCATTAATTCACCCCCCCACACACCCTTTTGTCCTGTTGGGGCTAAGTGACCACTCAGCTAGTACCCTCTGATCCTTAAAGGATTCCTCATGGTGTCACCTCCCTCTGAACATCACAGCAGATTCTTCCAAAAAGGAAGAGGAAGTAGACTTCATAATGCAAGAAAATAGCTCACAGACTGAGCTCAGAGTTAGGCAAAAGAAGCTTTATAATGCATGAAAATTTACTTGAAATGAAACAGTAAAACACCATCTCCTACATTGGCTGCAGTGGTAGCAGCTGGATCTGTCAAGAAGACATCTCCTTAGAAAAGTATCAAACATGTTAGGCTGGAGCTGCAAAAGTGACAAATAGTTTTGTAGCACCTTATAGACTAACAGATTTTAGGGATCATGAGCTTTCGTGGGCTAAAACCCACTTCATCAGATGAATGTTGTGGAAATCTCCAGAGGCAGATGTAGGCAGATGTAGGCAAGAAAGCAAGGTAAATTCAATCGGGGGGTGGGGGGGCGGAGGGGGTGGGGGGTGGGGGGGAGAGGCACACTTCCAGCAGGTGATTATTCCAAAGAAAAGAGAAGTTGAACTCATCTTAAATTCAAGTGGGATCTTGGTGCAATACATATGTTTCATGCAGCCCTAAATGTATAACGCCTCTCTGGGCGTTCACACCTCCAAATTACCTGCTGGAAGTGTGCCTCAAAATGCCCTCAGGTGCTCTTATTTTGGGCATAAGGGAGAATGCTTTACTTCACTCATTCATTGTAACAAATGTTGTAATTGCTTTTGCACTGAAGGTGCTCAAGTATTCTTGGCCATAGAGGAAAACTGCTGGCAAGCACTGAGCGCATCCATTTTATAAAAAGACCAGAGGGATGAGAAGAAAGCACATTCCACCCTTTTAGGACCACAAATTGAGAATCACCATCTTAATCCAAAGGATTATCACAGGTACCAGAATGAGGTTTGCTTATTAACAAACTAATGTATGAGATGAAAAATAAATAGTCTGACTTCCTTGTGTTAGTGCACTTGCTGCCATGCCTGAAGCTAGGAATGAGTGATGTCATTCGAAGTGATGGAAAATGCAGGTTTAGAGTCAAAGAATATTACATAAAAGCAAGAATCATTTATCGTGTCATGTTGGCATTTGACCCATACAACATTATATTCTGTGTACAGGAAAAGCTAAATGCTTCCTTTTCGGTATAAGCAGTATGTGACAGAGGCTCCCAAAGGCCTTCACACACTTCTATGTTTGCCTTTTTAGTTCACTCCATTTGTGGTGAGGGATAGTTCAAGAAACAAAATACAAATCTGAAAACTTTTCTTTCAACTTTGGAAACAGTTTTTGTAATTTACCCAATAGATACCAGGGTTTCATTTCAAATCTCATGTCCTTACCAGATCTTCATATCCCAAAAGATGGATTATATCTTTTATTACTCTGCACAATTATTTTTGATTGCAAGATTCAGATTGCCCCTTGACATTTCACAGTAATATATGTATATGGAAATAATTCTTAAGCATTTGGCTGTGTACTACGAGTCTATAATTTTTTGGTCTGATAGTTACAATGCTAGTTGGTTGGCTATAATTTTTGTCTCTGTTCAGCAACCTATTTAAAACATGAATGTCCATTACAGTATTTTCAATCTTTATATGCATAAGAATTTCATTTTTAATGAAAGTTTTTATTTAAATTTTAAAGAATAAAAATATGAGGTCAGTTGCCTTAACAATAATAGGGCATTTTCCCCCTCCACAATCAAGGACAGAGAGATTAAAAAAATGAATATGGACCAGTTAGAACTTCAGGCTTGATGTTAGATTTATGTTGATAAATTCCCATGCTACTATTTGGATGGAGAAGGAGAGTGTGCAAGGAATGCTTTCTAGGTCTTACCACATCACACTGATGTGGATTACAATGTTCTACTTTTGAAAGCCGATTAGGGATCAGATCCCTGTGATCCCATCCTGCAACTAACTCCACAGAGGCAGACTCCTCCACCTCCCACAAAGCCACATAGAATGCAGTGAGGTTCTGTGTGGCTGCACAGGCCTCCTTGAGTAGAGGCAGTTACAAGTTCAAATCCAAGTCTGATTCCAGTATAACTTGCTCTGTGCTAAAGTGCTCACTTTTTATTTGTGCAGCCTGTTTTCCTGATAAAGCACACATTCATTTATGGGCATTTTCCTGGTTTTAATCACCTTGTGACAAACAGCGGGCGTATCAACCTACTTTCTTACAGTAATACTGCCTGTGGCCTAAATAGTATTTATTATGCAAAATGGAAACTTTACAATGCAAAATGAGAGTCCTTATTTCAATATAAGTATCCAGAGGCTTGAAATAGAGCATGATCCCAGATCACCTGTAAGGAGAATTTTAGAGTTCAAAATGTCCATTAATGGCCTTAAGCCACATTGGGCATTTTTGCTGCATTGGAATCCTACTTTCATATTTGTATCAATAGATTCAGGTTTCAAAAAACCTCTTACATTACCAGGGAGAGTAAAGCGTGTGAAATTCAGAAATGTGAAAAAAAGTCTCTAAAATAAATGGATTGTTTCTGGACTGGTAAAGCACAAGTTATTCAAATGAATAACTGTGAAGCATATTTAAATTCAAGCCAGTCTCCTAGAAAAAAGGCCTTGTGGGATTTTTGCTCTACTTAACTTTAAGCCAAAATATGCAGGAGTTCTAAAATCTTCTAAACTTCATCAAGGAAGTCTTCAATGGATAACGACAAACTACTAAAGTTATTAGCAATATGGCACTCTAGCCATGGCAATTTCTGATGCCACAAATTCAATAGAATATGTCATTTATTTTAGAAATTAGTGCTTTCTATAATTTTTAGAAAAATTGCTTTTTCAATATTTATAGGAAAAGAAACTTTTCACTGCTTATCTTTGGCATGGTATCTTGCTTTGGCCGTTCACACAGGAGCTGCTATCAGCATAGAGAAAACTTTAGCGTTGAAATGATTAAAACCATAGTCCTTATAAGCCTGACTACAAGCCAAATTTTTAAACGGTCTGATTTTGAACCTGCAACCACTTGTTGGCACTTATTAATTGCAGTTGCAAATGATTGCAGAATGTACTACTTGCCTTACAGCCAAGTTACCCAAGGCCTGATCTAAAGCCCATTGAAGTTAATGGAAGTCTGAGGGCCAGCACCGAGACCATTAACTGCTGGGCTTTGGAATAAACTTCCATATATCCCTAACTGTGTACTACAGGGTTCCTCTGGTGAATCTGGTATTGGATACTGCAGGCTACCAGAGCAAATGAATCCACTGACCTGATGAATACTCCACTTCCAGTGCTCCTGTGATAGAATGTAGACATCTATCTGTTTTGACTATTTCTACAATGACTGTAGTGTCTCTTTTACTGCTATGAGAGAAGTGGGTTCAAGTACATTTTTTGTGTGTGAGATGCAACCTTTCCATTCCTAGCCAGGAGTCCAACTTAACAATAGGTATTTATTGCCAACTAGATATCTTTCTTTTGTATGTATGCAAATACTTAGATTGCCTTAAAAGTTGGTTTCTTGTTACCCACTAACATATTGTAACAGGCAGTATAAGAGCTCCACTACTCTGCTGCACTTCTTCCTCTTGTCTCCACCTTGTCTCAATTTGATCTAACTCCAGGGGCCACTTACTCAAATCCTGACAGAGTTTAGAGATGTCTCTTGGAGATACCTCTGATATTGTAGTCTACTCACTACCTATTTCTCTCTAAATAACAGAGTTTAATAGTCCTGAGATTTAATGTAGCTGCCTGAGACTAGAAGGGAAGTTTGAAGCTTGTTCAATAACTCATACTTACACTGACACGTACTGACTAATAGGTCGCTGGCTGCTTATTGGAAAGAGGTGGTTGTTGTCTTATAGTTTCTAAAGTTCTCGGGATGTAATTCATTCACACTTTTATCTTTTTATCTTGTTAGGGATCTTTTGAAGTCTGCTATATTTTCTCAATACTTCATTTGTTGATTAAGACTGTATTTCTGAATGTTTCAAGTTTTTTATTGGTCTTTATATGGGAAATAAGGCAGACAAACTGTGTCACCAAAACCCATACTGTCTCCTTGAAAAATCTAAACTGAAGCAACTGCCATGGGGTATATTTTTCTTTTGTTTGTGATATTATCCCAGGCCGTCTGCTCTGATCCTTTCCTTGCCTTGTGTGAAATACCCTTTTCACACTTAAGCTAATTCACTTTTATCTCCTCGCCACACAGCTGACCGGGTATGAAAAATATTAAATAAAATGACATTACCCCCTCTCTTTCTGTTTCTGGGTCAAGTTGTCTTACCAAAACATATCAGGACAGTGGATTTAGTGGTTGATGAAACACAGAAAATGTCTATATTAGCCACTTATACACGTATACGTACCATAGCCACCTGCATTGCCAGCTGCAACATATCAGACTATGGAGGCGACTATGGATCCCACTACTTGAATCCATAGTCTGGATGACTGTGTCTCCACTGAACAGTTCTCCATTCCTGCTTCTTATCCTCCTGTGCTTGGGCATGATAGGAGATAGTAGCTGCAATGTAATGGAAAACTTTACATTTGAGTCATTCCTTTCAAAGACTTTTTTCACTGGAGAATGAAGATTCTGGTTAACCAAAATAAAAATTGTGCGTATCGGTCAATTTCACCAAATTGTTTCATCTGAAAGAAATGGAAATATTGTAATGGTTAATTTTCTCATTCCCAAAATGTAACATTTTTAACTTTTTCAGATTTTCCAACAATTTTATTTTAAAAATCTTTTGAAAATGTTTAAAACCTCCTCGAAATTAAAATGAAATGTTCCATTTCTGGTTGACCAAAGAAAAAAAAAGTTTTGGTCAAATCTGAAATGAAACTTTCTTTGTTGTTTCAGGTTGCCAAACATTTTTACACATGTTCTTTTCAGGGTTGACCCAAAGCAAAATATTTATTTATTTATGACTTGCACCAGAACTGAATATCCAGTTATTTGCACAGCCATCTCAAGACAGTGGCAATGGTACAACTAGAGCACATATTTCCCTGGCTGTGTGTGCATAAAATGTTATACATATGTCCATAAAACAGTCTTTGTTCTTCTTTCTCAATCTCATTTATCTCCAAAAGATAAATGTGTCATTTCAAGTGTGCTAATTTTTAAAAGTGCAAAATTTCAACCTGGAAATGGATTAAAAATAAAAAGTTGGCCCTTGAAATGTGATGAGAAGGAAAATTTCAAGGATTTAAAAATTGCACAGAATGAAAGGGCAAATGACATGTGACATTTTGTGATTAATCATGCAATAATTTCACTCAACCCTAACTCTTAAACAAATCCTAGCCCTTATTCTGAAAACAAACAAAAAACCTAAGATCCTAAATTACCTAGTTCCTCTATGATGTTAAGAGTCAGGGTGGTAGCCGTGTTAGTCTGGAATAGCAGAGTTAACAAAGTCCTGTGGCACCTTAAAGACTAACTATAAAGTTTTGAAGCATGAGCTTTCGTGGGCTAATACCCACTTCGTCGGATGCAGGCAGTAGAAGTGTTCAATTGTTCACAAACAGGCAGTTATAGAAAAGTAGGTAAGAGCCAGGGGGGAGGTGAAAAGGTTAGTCCAATTAAGCTGAGCCAGCTTGTTATCTCCGATCAGGGAGTGTGGATTATTCGTCTAGCATTTGAATGGGGTGTGTGGACATGGAGAGATGAGAAACAATGTCTGTAATGAGCCAACCATTGTAGATCCCGGTTCAATCCCAAAGTGTGTGAGCTGAATTTGCAAATGAATTGAAGCTCTGCAGTCTCTCTTTGCAGTCTGGATTTGAAGTTCCCTTTCTGCAGAATGGTGACCTTTAAATCTGTAATAGTGTGTCCAGGCAGGTTGAAGTGTTCCCCTACAGGTTTTTGTATATTGCCATTCCTAATATCTGATTTGTGTGCATTTATCCTTTTTCGTAGGGACTGTCCAGTTTGGCCGATGTACATAGCAGAGGGACACTGGTGGCATATAATGGCATATATGACATTGGTTGATGTACAGGTGAATGAGCCAGTGATGTTATGGTTGATCTGGTTAGGTCCTGTGATGGTGTTGCTGGTGTAGATATGTGGGCAGAGTTGGCATCGAGGTTTGTTGCATGGATTGGTTCCTGAGGATGCCAACTCTGCCCACATATCTACACCAGCAACACCATCACAGGACCTAACCAGATCAACCATACCATCACTGGCTCATTCACCTGTACATCAACCAATGTCATATATGCCATTATATGCCACCAGTGTCCCTCTGCTATGTACATCGGCCAAACTGGACAGTCCCTACGAAAAAGGATAAATGCACACAAATCAGATATTAGGAATGGCAATATACAAAAACCTGTAGGGGAACACTTCAACCTGCCTGGACACACTATTACAGATTTAAAGGTCACCATTCTGCAGAAAGGGAACTTCAAATCCAGACTGCAAAGAGAGACTGCAGAGCTTCAATTCATTTGCAAATTCAGCTCACACACTTTGGGATTGAACCGGGATCTACAATGGTTGGCTCATTACAGACATTGTTTCTCATCTCTCCATGTCCACACACCCCATTCAAATGCTAGACGAATAATCCACACTCCCTGATCGGAGATAACAAGCTGGCTCAGCTTAATTGGACTAACCTTTTCACCTCCCCCCTGGCTCTTACCTACTTTTCTATAACTGCCTGTTTGTGAACAATTGAACACTTCTACTGCCTGCATCCGACGAAGTGGGTATTAGCCCACGAAAGCTCATGCTTCAAAACTTTATAGTTAGTCTTTAAGGTGCCACAGGACTTTGTTAACTCTAGTTCCTCTACTGCTTTGAATTACTGTCGTCTTCAAGGGAAGAGCCAAAGATTATAGAAATACTTCCTTGACTTAATTCCAAATGAAGCCATTTAAACAATATATATTCCCTAAAGTGTTTCTAGTACAAACATTGCAGCACTGAACCAATAAATAAGAACAAAATTCTACAAACGCACAAAAAAAATGAAACTAGGTGATCTATTTTTATTGTCCCATGTGAAAAAAATATGCAAACAGTATCTCTGTGACTATCTTATAATAAATAGTGAAAAGTTCATTTGATTTGTTGAATATTTTCAGTCTTATTAAATTAAAGTGTAATATGGGGGGTGGGGGGATAGCTCAGTGGTTTGAGCATTGGCCTGCTAAACCCAGGGTTGTGAGTTCAATCCTTGAGGGGGCCATTTAGGGATCTGGGGCAAAAAATCTGTCAGGGGACAGTACTCAATCCTGCTAGTGTAGGCAGGCGGATCCTGCTAGTGTAGGCAGGGGACTGGACTCGATGACCTTCAAGGTCTTTCCAGTTCTAGGAGATTGGTATATCTCCATTTTAAAAAAAAAAAAAAAAAAAATGTCATATAGGTATGAAGTTAGAATATAATAATGGCCATACTGGGTCAGACCAAAAGTCCATTTATCCCATTATCCTGTCTTCTGGCAATGACCAATGCCAGGTGCTTCAGAGGGAATGAACAGAGCAAGTAATCATCAAGTGATCCAGCATATATATGATAAATATGATTTTTACCCTCACAGTGCCCCTTTAAAAATAATTAATATTGACTTTCAATTTCTATTGTGTAAGACTCTGAAATCCTTCTATCTTCCTGCTCCTGAGCCAGTATTTCAAGTGCTAGATCTGAAGATGGAAGGAAAGCACGAATGTGCCAGGATCACAATTCCTAAGAATAGATAAGTGATCAAAATGCCTCTTGGGTCTGAAAACATGGGGTTTCAGACTTAAGTATAAAATGCAATATATGACACCACAGTATATTTGCAGAAGCTCTCCTTTAATAAGGTGCACTGAAATAACTGCATCGTATACTATAGCTTTCTGACTTTGAATAGGTGGGTGAGATAAAAGAAGGAATTTGAAAACGTGTCTTTTTTAATCGTACCCATGTACTCAAAAGGTGAGGAAGCAATGCTGCAGAAATTCAGCAGTTGGCTCACATATAATAAAAAGCGATGTTGAAGGTGAAGCTGACATTGAGAAAATAAAGGTTAAATGAAGAGTTCTTCTGGGACTGGTGAATATCAAAACATAGGAGACTGATTTCTTAACTGAAACAGCAGTGTGAGATCATAGATAATGACGATAGAATACTTGACTAAGTTGGGGTTCTGTTCTTAATAAAGGAGAATTCTGAAGACATGGGCATAAAGGGCCAAATCCTCAATCAGATACCATTCACCTGGTTATTTCCATTTAGAGTAGGAAAGGAAACACCACAAATGTGAACCCATGGAGTTTCCTACTCATTCTTCTATGTGTGCTTTGCTTCCTAAACAGAGGGATCTCAGGGGATCTTCTGTTAGGCTCTCCCTCCATCTCCTACTGCATCTTGAAGAACATGTTTTCTACAGGAGCCGTGCTTCCAAAGCCTATCTGAACCCACCTGCATCGCCCACAGGTATTGCAGGTGCCTCGCACAGAATACATAGTACAGAAGTGAAAGCAAAGCAAGTTGCTACAACTTCAGGTTTTCCTGTAAGTTTGATGTGACAAAGAAGCCTGAAGAACCCAGATGTTTCTCCTGCCCCTTTTGGCTTTCTGCAAGTCACTTCCTGTGGAAGTGGCTTGCCCTGGGCTAGGGGGATGGAAAAGCATGCTACCTAGGCATAACATCCCTCCTGTAGACTCAGACCCCTTCCATACACAGAAGGGAACATGGGCCACTGTTAGTCAGTCCTTACCTATGAAATCTCCCTTTGAAACCCATGTAAGATGTGACGAAGGATGTCACGATTTGTTCCAAGGCATTAACAGATCTTCATCTATCCTCATCCAAAACACTGGAAAATCCCATGTACAAAAACTGTAATCTTACAATTTTAGGATGTTTCTTTCTTTCTGCAAATCTTGCTTTAATCCACAAGCCCATAGCTTCTATTTAAGAAAGCAAATTAAGTGTGTAGTTCCTCTCCATTGATTAGATAGCCTCCATATAGAGCCAACTTACTGCCAGGGTAGTAAGTTATACATGACCTCTTTTACATAGGGTCAGTGACATCATTTTTAATGAAGTCTATTTGTAATATCTACTGTGTGAATTTACATGGGCTTGCTTGCCTGTGTAGGGAGTATGCAGTTCAGAGCAACTCATATAGCACTACCCCTCGCAATAGGAAATGGTCATGGGTCACATGTTGTCATGGTGCGACGACTCACCAGTGCAGTGCCTCCTGCTGGTTGTCTAGGGAATCAGCTCTTCCAGCTCAGATGCTGGCCTGTGTCTCACTTGCCACTGGCCCAGTGTCCCTCCCAGACCCCGGTGCCCCTTTATCTGTGGTGCTGCCCCTGGCAATACCCTCACACTCTGCCTCTGGTCTCTCCTCTCTGGGGGGACTCTCAACCCTATAATCCCCACCTTGTCTCAGTCTGGGCTACTGCCAGTCATCATCGAGCCCCCACTTCCTGGGGCAGACTGCAATGTAAGAGCCAGTCATCATAGGCAAGGGGGGGTTGGACCTGCTGCCTTTCCCTGCTGCTCAGTACCTTTCATGGCCTTCCTATCAGGCCTGCAGCCTGGGAAGTTGCTAGGCTGGAGCTCCTCAGGTCCCTTGTCTATTCTCCCAGCACTGCTCCACCACAGGTACCCTGTCCTGCAGACAGCCAGGCCCTGCTCCCTCCCAGCCTGGAGAGAGACTGCCTAGCTCCTGCCTCTCAGCCCTTTTATAAGCCCTCTGCAAGTTCATCAAAGAACCACCTTGGTGCTACTATTTGCTGCAAGCCACTTCTATGCCGATGGCTATCATTGTGAGATCATCTCTACACTCTGCCTCTACCTACACTGTGGAATCATCTCTACAGTCTCCAGTGGAGGAGGCTCAGTGCAGAGCCCTTGCCACAAGGTAGAAACTGCTTTCACCTCCCTCTCCTCTCAGTTCAGTCCCACTATCCAGCCAGTTTAGGTACAGTACAGCTGGTCAGGAGTGCGTTGATAAAACATATTTCCATTGAAAAGCGCTGATTTGTCTCCACAAATGTTTTGAGGAAACTCATCAGGTTCAACAGGAGGGCTTCTCAGGTACTAGATAGAGTTGAGAGAGAAACCCAGAACTTCCAGTAACTAGGGCACTCCCCAGGGATGCAGGAGACCCACACTCAAGATGTTGCTCTGGCTGGTTCAGAGCAGAGATTTGATTTTTTTCCACTCACATTCTAGATGAGGCTTTTTGCTATTCTCAAATAGGGTAGTGCTCTCTTTCCCTCATGTATTTATCACAACAAATTTTGAAAGATCCCAGATGAGATTATTTGATGTGTCTTTTCATATTGTAGACTGGTTAATGAAGGTAAGCGAAGAGAAGTAGCAATGATTGCATTCTTCTAAGGGCTGGTCCCCACTATGGCTTAACGGCAACTTTAGCGTCGTTAAGTTGACATAAAACTGCACGCATCCTCACATGGCCACCATTTGCGTCGATTTAAAGGGCCCTCAAAATCGATTTCTGTACTCCTCCCCAACACGGGGAGTAGTGCTGAAATTGACCTTTCTGGGTCAACTGTGAATTAGTGAGGACGCATGGGGATGTTATTGGCCTCTGGGAGCTGTCCCACAATGCTCCACTATGACCGCTCTGGACAGCACTCTTAACTCACTGCTCTAGACAGGAAGAGCCCTGGGAACATTTGAATTTCATTTCCTGTTTGGCCAGTGTGGCAAGCTCACCTGCATAGGTCACTCGCCATGCAGAGCTCATCAGCACAAGCCACCATGAAGGGCTCATCAGCAGAGGAGACCAACCATCGGAAAAGAGCTCCAGCATGGTCCATGCCGGAGGTGTTGGATCTCATCGCTATCTGGGGAGATGAATCCGTGATGTTGGAACTCTGTTCCAACAAACGGAATGCCAACATGTTTGCCAGAGTCTCCAAGGCCATGCTGGAAAGGGGCCACAACAGGGATGCCCAACAGTGCCACGTGAAAATTAAGGATCTGAGGCAAGCGTTCCAGAAAGCCAAAGAGGCAAATGGACGCTCTGGGGGACCACCGCGGACATGCCGGTTCTACAATGAACTGAATCAAATAATGGGGAGGGGCCCACTTCCGTCACACCACTGTCCGTGGACTCCACTGATGGGCTACACCTGAGGCATGAGGATTCAGATGACGAAGAAGCTGATGAGGATGAAAATACCATGCAGCATCAGGCAAGGGTAGAGAGCCTGTTAGCAGACAGCCAGGAGTTGTTTATTACCCTGGATCCAGTACTCTTCCAACCCTCCCAAGATGATACCCCAGAAACACATGTCGGTGAAGGCACCTCTGGTGAGTGTCCCTTTATAGATAGGATAAGGCATGATTTAAAAAGGAAGCATTTATTAACCCTAAGGACTTGGAATGCATTCATTGCTAGTACAACTACTGGAAAAGTCTGTTAATGTTTTCGGGGATGGAGCGATAATCCTCCAGGGACATTTCCATGAAGCTGTCCTGCAGGTAACGGTGAACCTATCGCCGGAGGTTTCTGGGGAGGGCAGCCTTATTTCGTCCTCCATGGTAGGACACATCCCACGCCAGGCTAGTAGCAAGTAGTCTGGTATTATTGTATAACAAAACATGGCGGCATATGGTCCTGGTGCTTGCTGAGCTTACAGCAACATCCGTTCTCTATCTCTCTGTGTGATCCTCAGCAGAGTAATATCATTCAAGGTTGCCTGTTTAAAATATGGGACTGTAAGTAAGGGGACAGTCATCTGTAAGTGGACAGACTTTCCCACTGGGCTGCTCACATATGTGGCTGTAAAGTAACCCCCCCCCCCCAGCCCAAGCAGTGTGTGTGTGTGTATTTGGTGTGGGGAGGGGAGTAATCACACTGGGCAGCTCGTGGTTGACTTGCAAGGAACCTCCATGATTCCATCCATGCGGTGAGGGGAGGGAAGGTGGTTAGTATAGGAAAGGAGAGTGCGGTAAAGAATATGGCTCACACCGAAAGAATATGCCTTACCATGGCTGCCTGCATGATGATTTCAGTAGCCGGGGTGAGGGTGTGCGATGTGATGTCTGAAAAGGAAAGCTAGAGCCATTCAATTTAGGTGAAAAATCTGACCTTATACAGAAAGCATATCTGCTCTGTGAATAGTTTGTTTCACCGCTAAAGACTATTCCCATTGTGCTGAAAAATGTATCTTTCTTATAACCTTGTCTGCCTTTTTTTCTACCCCAACTGCAAATATTTCTCTCCAACCCCCCCTCATGCCCCTGGCAGAGGCTCGCGCAGATAAGGAAAAGAAAAAAGAAGACACGTGACAAAATGTTTACAGAATTTATGCAGTTCTCTCACACTGAGGGCATTCGGCAGAGTGCATGGAGAGACACATTTTTAGAGGCACAGAATACATGGAGGCAAAGCCTTTTAGAGGCTAGGCAAGATTCCAGGGATGCATTAGCAGTACGGGAGGAGAGGTGGCAGGAGCGCGAAGAAAGGCGGATGGATGCAATACTGCGGATAATGGAGGATCAAAGTGACATGCTCCGTGTCTGGTGGAGCTTCAGCAAGACCAAAGATCGCCTCTACAGCCTCTGTCTAACCGCCTCCCCTCTTCCCCTAACCACCTTCCCTCCTCCCCAAGTTCCATAGCCTCCCCACCCAGATGCGGAGTGAGAACACGGGGAGGGGGAGGCTCCAGGGACCGACCCACTCTATCACAGAAGTCAGCAGAAGGCTGACGTTAGCAAAAAAGTTTTAAAATGTGCTGTGTCTTTGTACCCCCTCCCCTCACCCACCACCCTGACTGTTGGCTTCCCTCCTCACCCACCTCTTCTGGGCTACCTTGCCAGTCAGCCCCTGTGTTTGTGAAGAAGCAATAAAGAATGCTTGATTTTTAAAACAGTGAATTTATTTACTCTGCAAGCATTGGGGGGGGCAGGAAAGAGGGTACAAGGACGGCAGGCTTAAGGCTGAGCAGAGCAAGGGAGTGGATTTTCAAACAGCATTTTGGGCACTCATAAAACTGGTTTTCAAGGTGTCTCTGAGGTGCAGCGCCTCCTGGTGCGCCTACTTTCCCTGCTGTCTGGCTGCTGGTAAGTAGCTGACAGAAGATTTGCCTCTGCCTCCCACCCCGCCATAAACGTCTCCCCCATGCTCTCACAGAGATTGTGGAGCACACAGCAAGCAGCAATAAGAATGGACACATTTCTGTCGCTGAGGTCTGAGCAAGTAAGATTCACCATCGCGCTTTGAGACGGCCAAATGCGCACTCTACGGCCATTCTGCACTTGCTCAGCCTATAGTTGAACAGCTCCTGACCCCTGTCCAGGGATCCTGTGTATGGCTTCATAAGCCATAGCATTAAGGGGTAGGCTGGGTCCCCAAGGATAATGATTGGCATTTCTACACCCCCCCTCCCCCACAGTAAATTTCTGGTATGATCCGGGAAGAAAGTCCATTGCTGCAGCTGTCTAAAAATCCTAGAGTTCCTGAAAACACGAGCGTCAAGAACCTTTCCCGGCCATCCCACGTACAGGTTGGTGAAACGTCCCTTGTGGTCAACCAGTGCTTGCATGACCACAGAAGAATACCCCTTGAGGTTTCTGTACTCTGCGCCCTCATTGTCCGGTTCCAAGATAGGAATATGAGTCCCATCTATAGCACCACCACAGTTAGGTAATCCCATCGCATCAAAGTCATCTACTGTAGCTTGCACATTTCCCAGGTTCACAACCCAGGAAAGCAGCAGATCCATGATTGCCCTGCTTACTTGCATCACAGCAGCCCCCACTGTAGATTTACCCACTCCAAATTGAGTCGCGACTGACCGGTAGCTGTCTGGCATTGCAAGGTTCCAGAGGGCTATCGCCACTCGCTTCTGAACTGTGAGGGCTGCTCTCATTTTGGTATTCTTGCGCTGCCAGACTGTCGTACCTCCTACTTTCAAAAATGTCAGTGTCCAGGTCCAGGTCCTCATCACTGTTGTCACTCTCTTGATAGCGCAGTCGTCTCCTGATTGCATTCCTCTGCATATGATGCACTATGCTTCCCTGCCAGGTGGACATGAAATTAGGCATGCCGAAGGCCCAGTATATGCATATAGTCTTAGTGTGAGAGACAAGATTTCTTGCTATCTTAGACCATTGACATGAAAGGCCACACAGTTTCATCACCTTGATTATAAAGGAATATCATTGTCCAGTGTTCCAACTAAGAGCTAGAAACATATTGCAGATATTGCAAATTTTACAGTAATTTCCAATAACACAACCAATTGACAAAAATAGCGTACAAATGAGACTTCTTTTTATTGTCAGAACTCTGTATCGCAAATCTTCTCTTCAATTAGATATGTACAAGAACCTTTGACTTGAGTTGGAATTGAATGCCCCTGAACTTGTCTGTTTGCTGTTAATATGCCAAAGGACTGACTCCTAAATACAAACCAGGCATTGTGTGGCAGACCGCTCTCTCACCCCTCTCAGGAACAGGCAGGAAAACCCTTCTTTGCTCCAAACAGTGCTCTTTAATTCACAGTGCAAGACCCCACCACCAATATATACAGCTTTGTACAGTCTTTCAGCATACAGCTCTTGATAGCTCAGCTCTACAGCTTACAGCTTTACAGACTCTATATAGTCCAGCTCTTAACATGCAACTCTAAACAGCTCTGAATAGCTCCTACCACACAGCTCTGAATAGCTCCAACCACCACCACACTCTATACCATCCCCACCACACTGGGCTTGCTTCCTGGCAGGCCTTTTATCCCCCTGAGGAGACTGCCAGGTGTCACTCATCAAGCCTGAGCTCAGGTGGCTGATTAGGCTTCCTGCAAGGGAGCTTTGCAGAGGGTTTTTCTCCCTCTTAAAGGGGCGGCAGGGCTGGCTCAGGCACTCCTGGCCAGCACCCTGCCACAATTGGGAATACAAGTTGGGAACCAATCTATCTGCCAGCAGTGTTCCTCTTCATGCCGGTTACAGGTCTTGAAGCACACAAGAATATCTGGATGACCTTGTAAACTGGATTAATAGAAATGGGATGAAATTTAATAATACAAAATTTACTGATTAACAAGAAGAATTTTTCCTATAAGCTGGGGACATATCAGATGGAAGTGACAGAGGAGTAGAAAGACCTGGGTGTATTGGTTGATCACAGGATGACTATGAGCCACCAAAGTGATGCAGCCATGAAAAAGGCTAATGCAGTCGTAGGATGCATCAGGAGAGGTATTTCCAGTAGAGACAAAGAAGTGTTAGCACCATAATGTGAGGCACTGGTGAGACTTCATCTGGAAAACTGTGTGCAATTCTGGTCTCCCATGTTTAAGAAAGATTAATCAAAAGAAGGCTGAGGCGAGATATGATTGTTCTCTATAAATACCAGGGCGGGAGAGGAGTTATTTAAGTTAAGCACCAATGTGGACCCCAAAACAAATTGATATAAACTGGCTATCAACAAGTTTAGGCTTGAAATTACATGAAAGTTTCTAAGCATCACAGGAGTGAAGTTCTGGAACAGCCTTCCCAGGGGAAAAGTGGGAGCAAAAAACCTAAGTGGCTTCAAAACTGAGCCTGATAAGTTTATCGGGAGAGTGGGATGATGAGACTGCCTACAATGGCCTATAGCCGATCTGCGACTGCTAGCAGCAAATATCTCCAGTGGTTAGTGATGGGACACTAGATGGGGAGGGTTCTGAGTTACTACAGTGAATTCTTTCCCAGGTGTCTGGCTGGAGGGTGTTGCCCACAGCTCAGGATCTAATTGATCACCATATTTGGGGTTGGGAAGGAATTTTCCTCTGGGTCAGATTGGCAGAGACCCTGGGGATTTTTCACATTCCTCTGCAGCATGGGACATGGGTCATTTGCAGGTTGAAATGAGAGTAAATGGTAGATTCTCTAACTTGAAGTGTTTAACTCATGATCTGAGGAGTTCAGTAACTCAGCCAGTGATTAGGTGTCTATTACAGAACTGGGTGAGTGAGGTTCTGTGGTCTGCAATGTGCAGTAGGTCTGACTAGATGATCATGATGGCCCCTTCTGGCCTTAAAGTCCATGAGTCTATAATCCCCAGGTAAGCCTCAGTCTACAGCAGGCTTGTCCAACCTGCGGCCCGTGGGCTGCATGCGGCCTAGGACAGCTATGAATGCGGCCCAACACAAAATCGTAAACTTACAACGTTATGAGATTACATCCACAAATACCGGAGTATTATTCGTAATTCGCATTATAATTGCAAACAGTTCGACCAAAAAAACCGAAAAACTGATAAAATTGACTAATAAAATAAAGAGCGAGAGGACTCTAATGTCGCGTAAAATGAATTGTGGCAAAGAATTTGTGTGTACTAGGCATAACGCCGCTGCGTGCCATACGCTCTTGCTATTTGTATGCATGTGTGGCTTAAGTTTTTCGGCGGTGTACGGCTTCCAATGTGCAGACAGTCGAATTGACACCGAAGAAAGGTGCAGACATTACGTGTGCTTGTGACGATTTGGCGAGTAAAACGCAGCGATTATTGATAACATATCAACCTACCTTTGTAAACAATAGACGTCTATTGTTATTTAGAAGACATGTAAGTATTCTTATTTGATTATTAAACCTTGCTTTCTAATTTTCTATCTATTAATTTTCATAATAAAAGTAAATATAATTGCATATTTTTTTTTAATTCCAGCATGGCTTCCACAGCGTCTCAAAAGAAAACAGAACCCAAAAAAAGAAAAATTATAGAAGAAGGAAAATTGTTCAACGAAAAGTGGACAGATGACTACTTTTTTGTCGAGGCAAATACTAAGCCACTCTGCTTAATTTGTAGGGAATTTGTGCCAGTTTTCAAAGACTACAATTTGAAAAGGCATTATATGCAAAAACATGCTACGAAATTTAGTGTGTATCAAGGAATGTGTCGTAAAGACAAAATAGCGGAACTGAAAAAAGTCTATCATCTCTACAAAGTTTTTTTTTAAAAGTTACAACTCAAACGGACTCTATTGTAAAAGCTAGTTATGTAGTAGCAAATCTGATAGCAAAATAATCAAAACCATATGCTGATGGTGAGTTTATTAAGCAATGTATGGAAAGCGTGGCAGATATAATTTGCCTTGATAAAAAAGGGGATTTTTCTAAAATCAGTTTGTCTCACCAGACTATAGCCAGGCTAATTGATGAAATATGAAAATCTACCGAAAGAGGTTTGGAGAGTAAAGCTGCTAATTTTAAATTTTATGCTTTGGCGATGGACGAAAGCACTGATGCTACAGATACAGCTCAATTGGCAATTTTTATTAGAGGTATTGATGACGAATATAATGTCACTGAAGAAATGGCTTCTTTAGTGCCATTAAAAGACACAACTAAATCAAGAGATTTATACGAAGCAGTGAAAAATACGTTAAAGCGATTTTCTTTGTCCATTGTGAACATATCTGGTATAACTACTGATGGTGCCCCGGCAATGGTAGGTAAAAGAGAGGGACTTGTAAAATTAATAGAAGACGATGCAATTGCCGCCCAAAACTTAAGTTTGATGAAATATCACTGCATAGTACACCAAGAAAATTTATGCGCAAAAGCTTTAAAAATGGATAACGTCATGCAAATTGTCATCAAGGCTGTGAATTTCATAAGGGCCAAGGGATTGAATCATCACCAATTCCAGGAATTTCTTAAAAGTATGGATGCTGACTATGGGGACATCATTTACTTTTCGGAAGTAAGATGGCTAAGTCGAGACAAAATGTTGAAAAGATTTTATGATTTCCAAAATGAAATCAAGTCGTTTATGGAATCAAAAACAAAATTTGTGCCAGAACTTGACGATGAAAACTGGCTCACAGATTTAGCATTTTTAGTAGACTTGACCGCTCATTTAAATGAGTTAAACATGCATCTTCAAGGTGAAAACCAACTTATCAATACAATGTTTCAAACCACAACAGCGTTCGAAATGAAACTGAAACTATGGCAATCTCAAATTAAGGCAAACAATTTTATGCATTTTGACACGTTGGCTAAACATAGAAAAATATGCAGCCTTGCTTTTCGATTTGATACAGGAATTTGAGAACAGGTTTCAAGATTTCCGGAAAAATAATCAATATTTTGGTATATTTGCGACTCCATTTTCAGTCGACATAAATATGTTACCTGCCAATTTTCAAATGGAATGCATAGAGCTGCAATCTGACATTCAACTTAAAGAAAAATTTGATCATGTCTCTTTACTGGACTTTTATAAGACGTATCTTCCCAGAGAAAAATATCCCTCGCTTCACAATCATGCCTTATTCATATCATCGCTTTTTGGGAGCACCTACATTTGTGAGCAGCTATTTTCAAGGATGAAGCACACGAAGAGTAAAATTAGAACCAAAATATCTGATGAGCACCTTGAGAACTCACTGAGAATTGCAACTACTGTATGTTCAAAGTTTATCAATTTGGGGCAATATGATATTTGTTTTCTCTATTTCACTTTCATGCACTGCCTGCAGGAAACATGAAAGTCCAATGTGAAAATGTCAACTTGCCTTTGAATGCTCCCATTATGCTGCACTGAGTTTTTGCTGACATAACACAAAGTGTGGGTGGATATTTATTTATTTGACGCTAAAAAAAAGAGAGCATTAACTACAAACCTCGTGCCCTGGATTTAGCTAGACTGCTCTGCTTGTAAATGAGCAGAGGGCGGTTGAGCTGTGACTCTCAAGACCATGTGAGAAATCACTATGGAATGTAACACACAAATTCACATCAAAACTGTGAAATAGGGTTTTCAGCTGTATTTCCCACGACACCATTTCAACTCCTCAATTCTTAATAAAAATGCTAAGAATGTGTATGTCTTTGCCTACTCTTTCATGCTGACATACTGGAAGCATTAGTATGTCTTTCTGAAAAAATTGAAGGCTCTGATTATTCAATGTAATGTAAAGAAATTGGAAACTATTCCCAGTGTCACGGAGACACTGGCACAGCTATCGGGAAAGTAAGTAACACAGAAGTAGTTCCCATTGACTCATTAGTACAGGCTGTTATTGGATCAATTTTATCTCCATATGTTCCCTGAATATTTCTCGTTTACACATAGATTAGTTTAATTTTCTTTATCTGCTGCTTAAAGACAGTTCACCTACAAATCCTTCAGAATTCAACAGCTTAACCTCATATGTAAAGAGAGGTGCTTATGTCATTCAAAACTGATGAGACACATTCTACTCTTTTAGTTCCATGCTTCTATTTTAATAATTGGAAATAGATTAGTATTAGTAAGTAACAGATTCATAGAGTCTTTTTCTGAAAGCTCTTGTAATCCAATGGTAAACTACTTTCAAGATCACTCAACAGAATTTTACATTGCTATGATAAGCTTAATTGGATGCTTGAGACTGTATTACGTCAGAGCTTATTATTAATATATTTGCAAACATTCATTTGAACAGTTTATGAAGAACTTACTATTTTTCTTCAGAAGTTGTTTTACATTCAGCATTGCTGATTATAAATAAAATGTAGAAAGAAATGTTACGTTTTGTTAGATATCTAAGAAATGTGGACATTTTATCACAGTGGAGTCCACTTCAAATTATCTTAAACGTAGATATGAAATGTATTGTCTTCATGGTCCCAGGTACTGAATCACAACATGTATAGAAAGAGTGAGACACCTTTAAATGATTACTTACTAAAAAAGCTTATTACATAATCATTTTTTTCATGTAAACATTATCGGGATAGCAAGTTCTTGCTATGTCATTTCTGTATAAATGCTCTTCTGCTCTGCAAAGTGACTGTAAGAATGGGACCACTTACTCTACACATTTCCTTGATTTTATTCAGAATAGGATCTGCTCGCTGTACTCAGAAAGTGTTTTGCTGCATTTTATGCTCCTATTATAGGTCCTACGCAACCAACATTGCTAAGGGAGTATGAACCGGCTTCCGTTCCTTCAGCATAAACACGATGGTTTACTTAGCTCCACAAATCATACTTGTGAAAGCCTACTGAAGGGGATGAAGATAGATATCACTGTGGGAATAATTTGAAAACAAGAAGATGGGATCCTAAGAAGTACTATTGGTATTACTAGCAGCAAAGAGTTTGTTAGTTTTCATTTCAAGTGAAACTTTCAGATGTGTCGGATACCTCCAAGTCAGAGTCAGTTTGGATTCCACCCAAATCCACAAATATCAACTCAATTGCACAAATGTTCCATGGACCTTGGATGATACTGTTTCCTGACTAGGACACCTCCACCCTATCCTTTTTCTTCCTTCCCATCAGTAAGTTCAGGCCCAGCTATGCAGCTTGACCAATTCATCTAAAAGGAAAAAGGAGGCAAATTTAAGGATTTTGAAATATTTACTGACATCAGCACCTGTACTGCAATCCTTGACCCATTGAATGGGATTATGTTCACCACAGCTGCTTCAAGAGGAAGGCTGAGAGCTGATTGCTACAGAGATATGGGAGCAAATGACTCCCTGCAACAGGCAGAGAAAATGAATGCAAAAAGAGAGAGAGAGAGAGACGGAGACAGAGAGACAGAGAAGCTGGGTTTTGCATACACATAGCATGATTTTCTCTATGCCTGTATCTCCAAAGGTGTTACTGATCACAGCTCGCTGATTGCAGTACACAAGAAAAGACTTGGAGAAGCTCCATCAAGGAAACAGTGGTTTCTATATATTCACAAAAGTAATGATCTGACCCTGGAATTCCAGTCAAGATGTCATCTAATAATCACAGATGTATTGTCAAGAGGGCATGTTCCACTTGCCAGATGATCTGGCCAGATGATCTGGAACAAGCAGTAACTGTACAGGTGAACAGCTGTATGCACCAGGAATATGAAATGAGCAAAAAGATTACGTATTAATCTATTCATCTCAAAGAAGAATGAAACGTCATAAGCAGTATTATAAGGGATATTTGGTGGATGGAGAAAGCAACACTTTCCTTGTGAATATTCTTAAAATGTAATCAGCTCCAGTGATCTTGGGAATATTAATTAAATGTAAGAAAGAATAGAGGAAGCGGACCCTGGAAATAAGGCACACATTTTTTACTAGAGGGTAATTAACCATTGGAAAAATTGATCAAGGATCATGGTGAATTCTCCACCACTGGCAATTTTTAAATCGATTGATTTTTCCCCCCAAAAGATGTGCTCTATTTCAAACAGGAATTAATTCAGGGAAGTCCTATGGCCTATATTAGATAGCAGGTCAGATTAGATGATCACAGAAGCCCTTCTGGCCTAATAATTGAGGGGTAAATTAAAATGAAGAACTGGAGAAGTTGCTTTCTGGATCATTTCACTGAGGAGTTGAAATGGTGTCACTCCTCATTTCATTTCTGGATCCTTTCAACTCCTGTCCCTGCACCCCCACTTCCTGGGATTCACAGTGACTCTCAGCCCACCAGTAGATTAGAAGGATTATTTGAGATGATAGGAACCCAATCCAACTCAGAGCTTGTCAGTACAAACAGGACCCCTTAGGCCTCACCTCCCCCGACTGGGGTTGGGTTACAACCCAGAGTTACCTTCCCTCCAGAGAAACCTCCCTGCTCCTCACAGCATCACTCCATTTTCACATTGACCAGCATAGCTGAAAGCTGTACACAATGCAC
Organism: Sternotherus odoratus; assembly: GCA_032164245.1. Lineage (NCBI taxonomy): Eukaryota > Metazoa > Chordata > Testudines > Kinosternidae > Sternotherus > Sternotherus odoratus. Next base: position 181,759,254 of record JAVMKO010000002.1, on the reverse strand, counting down.
CCTATTGAAGGATATAACTACCCCTGCTCTACTACTTGTTCCTCCAGCACCCCTGATGAATTCTAGTCTGCGCCAACATATTCTGTGGGTTAATAGCCCACTCATATCCTATTAAATCTATTTAAAACTCAGGAAATAATTCAGTGAAATGATTCAGTGAAATCTGTCATAAGTAACAACCCAAGGGGGCAGGAAACATTTGTCATTCAGCAGAACTGGTCTTTAACTTAAAGTCAAATCAAATTGCTCTGTAACCCCTTGGAAATACTTTAAAGTAGCTACTGAAGAATGCTTATTGAGTTGGTCTTCATGCAAGTTTCTGTGCATGATTTATTATTGTTTGTATGGTGATAGTGCTTTGAAGGGCAGTCAGGATTGATTCTAACACATAGTAAAAGAGCCCAGAACAAACTTTTGAGAAGAGGATGCTGATTGTGAGATTCACTGAAAAGCTGACTACCATGTAGTTCTGATAAAGTTATCCTAATACTGGTGACATTTTGACTGTAGAGAAGGGTGACACAGAAGCTGCCTTAGCACTCAATGAATTGGGATGATATTGTTGGCCAGGACTCTGAGTAAACAGAGGAAGAGAAGAGGAAGGATAAAGGTGACACAATTACCCATTAAATTATGTGCACATTGACAGTTCTGTATTTGGGTAAGCTACCAAACTTCCCTCTCAGTCCTCTAGGGAGAGTACATAAGTGAGTCTTAGGAGGGAGCTGAATGAGGTGGCTAAGTAAATGGATTTGGTGAGGTGCATGCACACACACCCAGAGGTCCTGAAATGGGGTAGAGTGAGAGGAAAAATATTTTTAATACATTCTAATTTTATAAAAATCAGCAACCAATCCATGTAATCAAAATGGCTCTATCAGTCTGTAATGATACATATTGCATACATACATATGTCTAGATCTGGAGCAATAATCTGTGCTGGACGTAGTTATCCACCTGATAGGGAAATTGTCCTGCAGGCCCTGATCCATTTACTTCAATCTGCTTTATTTCGGCCCTTTAATGTGCAAGACTGTTGAGAGTGATCAAGTTGCAGTCAGCGTGATGGAAAAGTAGTAGATATAACTGCAACTATGGACCGGCCATAGGGAAAAGTTGAGTAAGGACACTGGGGAAAGATTTAGGATTAGCGAGGTGCACGAGACAGATGGTTAGATATCTGTGTACAAAATGTGTTTCTAAATCAGTTGCATGAATGGTGGGAAAACAGTAACGTGCACTTACATACAAACTGAGTGGGCAAGATGAGGATCAGAAGGCTGGCCATGAAGGACTTTAAACCAAAGAATCATTTTGGAACATGACTACCACAGAAAGCAGCATGGGTTTGGGGGGATTCATTAAGGAATTAAAAATAAATGTTTAGCCTCAATAAAGTAAAAGCAAAACCATAGATACATAGAGCCCACAAGAAAATATTAGTTTAAAACAAGAAGGGATCAGATTTCAGGTTCAAAGCTAATTTTGTAGTTGGTGCTTCAAGTGAATAGCAGATGCTGTTTCTGTTTTACTGGCTTTTTTGAGGGATGCTGGCATCAGAAGCTAAAGATAAATCAATTAATCTGGAAGACATTTGGAAAATCTGGCCTGATGTAGCATATAACCTTTTTAGAAATTCATGGGTCCATATTACCCCAAAGACCTATGAATCTCAGGCAGGTTTTTTTCTTATTGATTTATTAAGAAGAGTGGGCATAGAAGAGTGGGCATTCTGTTATCTGGTCCAGTCCATTGGGTCAAGGAAAGCAACATGTAAATCATTTAAAGCAAAGCAACAAACAAATACATCCCCCCATTTTTCTTTTAAAACACACTTCCTATTAAATAGAGACCCAACTCAGAAAATTAGAGAGGATTCTAAAGGCTAGAAAGTGTGGAAGCATCTCTCTCTGGGATAGCATACATAAAGTAGAGATTAAATGATAAGAAGGTAACAAACAAAGGTTATGCAATTCTGAGACTAAGGATTATATTGGGGCGTTAGATTTTAGCCTGTATAAGAGGTGGTATGTAGCTGTATCATCTAGGAGCAACATAAAGGAATTGTGATTGTGGCTCAGCCCTGGCTCCTGTGGGAAGTAACTTGCTACATCCTGTTGAAAGGTGCTCAATATGCCCTCCTCATACCTGCTCAACTCTGCTGACTGGCTTGTTGTGGAGTCAATCTGTGGCTCTGTAAGCTCCTTACTCCCCTTTGCCTACCTGCATTACAGAGAAGTAGTTACCCCTGGAACCTGCTCTCCCCCACATATGTAGCCCATAGGATTATTTTGCTAGCTATTATATCCTACTAATCTAGCCAGCTGTATCAAATAATATGTGTCTCTTTCTGAATTAATCCATTTCATATATGATTCTTATATTTTATTGGTATTAATACCTATGAAATTAAGATATGTTGAGGCCTATGATATGTGTTTCCTAATAATTCTACATTGAATAAGTTTTGCTGAAATGCAAGAAGGCCTGAATCTGGTAAGATCTGCTAAATAGCTAGAAGTATAATCAGTTAAGAGTAAGTCATCATAAAATCTGGCAACCTTTGGCACAGATAGGAATGATCCCTGACCTTTGGGGAACCAAAGGGAGGAACTATACACAACACTGAATAGGTTTATCTGGTGTTTGCAAGCAGCTGGTAACCGCAGGGTATACCACAAACCTGGAAGTTGTCAAAAGAGTCTAGGTTGGCAGATTTTGGAGTGAGATAATATGTAGAGAGTAAGTGTTATACTCCACTAACCTATAGGATAAGGATATCCATAAATTTCTTAGGGTACAGAAATAAGATTTGGGTAATAGTAGGTTGGGCCTGAATTACATAGTGTCAGGATCCTATAAAATACCTTGTAATAATAACATAGGGAGCTTGTTTCTTTCTTTTCTTTGGTAACAAAGTCCTGTGGCACCTTAAAGACTAACTATAAAGTTTTGAAGCATAAGCTTTCATGGGCTAATACCCACTTCGTCGGATGCAAGCAGTGGAAGTGTCCAGAGGCAGGTATAGAAAAGTAGGCAAGAACCAGGTGGGAGGTAACAAGGTTAGTCCAATTAGGCTGAACCAGCTTGTTATCTCCAATCAGGGAGGGTGGGTTATTCTTCTAGAAGTTGAATGGGGGGTGTGAACATGGAGAGAGGAGAAGCTATTTTTGTAATTAGCAAGCCATTGTAGGTCTTTGTTCAGTCCTAGATTGTTTGTGTTAAATTTGCAAATGAATTGTAGCGCTGCAGTTTCCCTTTGCAGTCTGGACTTGAAGTTTTTTTGCTGCAGTATGGTGACTTTTAAATCTGTAATTGTGTGTCCAGGCAGGTTGAAGTGTTCTCCTACAGGTTTTTGTATATTGCCATTCCTAATATCTGATTTGTGTGCATTTATCCTTTTTCGTAGGACTGTCCAGTTTGGCTGATGTACATAGCAGCGGGACACTGGTCTTTAAGGTGCCACAGGACTTTGTTACTGACTAACATGGCTACCTCTCTGATTCTTTCTTTTCTTTGTTCTCCTATGTTCTATAGATTATCTTTTTATCTGCTTATCATTCTGTCTTCCATCACGCCTTCAGCTCAGCTTGTGTAGTATAGTATAACTACTCAGCATTCCTAACTATTGGGGAAGCCATAACCATCGTGTTATTGGGCATGCCAGGAGTAAGACTGGTCCTTCACCTCCTATTACCAGGTCCTCAAGGACAAGTGTGAGTATGTTAGGTTAAGGTGCTCATAATAGGTGTTACCACCAGGAATTTTGGAATTCTTTTACTGTTTTGCAGTCATAAGTTTCATAGCATTTATTATTCTTTTGTTAATCTCAATAAAGCTTTTATCAATTTGGCATTGTCCTCAGTGTGTTTTTTGCCAAGCACTCTGAGAGCCTCTCCCAGTATAGAACTTTCTGAGTTTTCAGACTCTGTAATCTGAATTGGAGAAGAACCAATAAATCTTCTGGTCAGATGTAATCACTGGTGAGCCATAACAACTAACCCATACATTTCAGGTTAACACATAGACACTGACTTCAGTGGGTCTTAGCCAAATGTAGAGCACATTGGAGTAATCTGACCTGAGGACAAGTGATTGTTGTGTGTTCCCCATCAGAAAGAAATGGTTGCAATTTCATAACCACATGAATATGGAATAAAGCATCCCTAGCGACTGCTTTTAAAATAAATGGATATCCACACACATCTTCAACTCACATTCTCTTATTGGCACATGATCTGTACCAGAGCCAAGCCATGTGCCTCTTCCCAACTACTAACCTATCTTGATGTAGGGGCATGTCAGGGGTGTGGATGGGCCTGTGCTGCGCCACAGCAATCCTCTAGTGACATAGGACCTTAAAGCAGTCTGGCTGCTCTTTCAGTCATTGGGGCTGTGCTGTGGCACAGGAAAGAATGTAGCCCAATAATCCAGACTGTAGCCTAGAACTCCAGACTGCCACATGTAGTCACTGTATAGAACAAAGGCACCCTTGGCACTCTGCTCCCCTGAAGAGAGGGTCTGATAATCTCTGCTAATAATGGAGTATAGGCCTCTATGGAGCTTTTGTCAAGGTGGACACAAATCCAGAACATCATAGCCTATTTCTCAAAGTTTCTCAAGTACTCACAGAAATTCTGTGAGGAAAAACTGGATAGATTCTTATAGAAAAGGACTCCCCTTTGTCTCCCCATGAGACATCACAGAGGGAGCCAACATGGCCTGATCATAAGCATTCTTATTCACAAAGTCTATTAAACATGGATGAGCTATTTCTATTCACTCAGCATTATTGTAGACCAGGACATAGGCAGTCAGACCTCCTGGTCAAGCAGTGGTGGTCAGGAGCCGGGAACTGGGGATCAAAGACAAGAGTCAAGACAAGAGTCAGTCACCAGGGGTGAGGCATAGAAGTAGAGATCTGGAAGAAGTAGAGTCCAGTGTAACAGCCATCCAGAGACTTACCTAGTTGCTTAGAAAACTTCCTGTTTTCTCTTCTGCCTTAAATAGTTAGTTTGAGCCAATCAGAGAATCCACACGTCTCCTCCAGCTTTGTGGGCAATGACTATCATGAAATAGACTCTATCAGCCACACTCTTTGTTGCTGGATTGTGGCTGTAGACCATGGGTGTCCAACCTTTTGGCTTTCCTGGGCCACATTGGAAGAAGACGAGTTGTCTTGGGCCATACATAAAATACACTAACACTAACGATAGCTGATGAGCAAAAAAACCACAAAACGTAGAATAGACAATGTACATATCTAAGTAGTAAAACTTCATTAATTTTTTTATATATATTTTTATTATAAAAGTAAAAGAAAAAAGTACAACATAAAACTAGTGGGATATTTGACATTGTTTTTGGGACACTAATGCTTCAATATCTGGTTCGATGGAAGTACAGTACTATGTCATAGTGCACACAGAGAAAAATTTGCAGAGGAAGAGATCAAGCCTGTCTTGTAGGATATCTGGGGCAATTTGAATGAAAATTAATTATCATTTAGTGCAATCTGGTACATGGGGGGAGGGGGAGGGAACCAACAACAATTAGCTCCTCAGAAGAGTCTTTATCCATGCCAACAATGACTTTTATCTCTGACTGGTAATGTATCAACATTCAGTTAGGGAATAGGCTCCATCAGAGACAGAAAAATCCGCCCCCTTCTCCTTTTAATTTCAGCCCCGCTTGTCATGCTTCACCATCTATCCAAATTATCTGGAGGCCTTGTCCATGCTGCTGTGTGAAAGCAAAGGATATAAACTTTTTTTTAAAAAATAAACCAGTGCGGAAAATTTTAACCGCTTTCATTTCACCAAAGTAAACTCAAAGACTATATTTGTTCACATTCTCGGAATTATGAAAACATTCCATTTTAACTAGCAACTGCTCATTGACTTCAGGCCCAGATTGGAAATATTTACCTGAGTTTTAAAACTGAAAATACAAAATGTGACCAATTATTCCAGGACAGGAGTCTTTAATAAAAAGGATTAATATTTATCATTATTTGTTTTGTGGTCACACCAAAAGCCCCACTGTCCTAGGCACTGGACAAATACATTCTCTTTATAAAGTTTCATTAATTTTAACCTCCAAACTTTCTTAGTGTTTAAGGTTGTTTGGAGGCAGGGTCTTAGTTTGGGGCTGACTCTAAATTGTTGTTTAGGATATTTAGGCCCTGATCTTCTAGTGCAGATTATTGGAATTGTGTGGTACCCCTCTGATTTTAACTTTCTTGCAGTATAAGCAGACTAATATGATTCTAATACATTCTTATCCCATTCGAATCCTACTAAATATGATATGGAAAATGAAGAAATCTGTTATTAGTCCATTATTTAGTGGACTTTATTTATTTAGTGGACTTTTGAAGGGACATTACAAGGGACTTTTGTAGGGACATTACAATAATAACACAGGGTGGAATGCACTTTTGAAGGGACTTTTGAAGGGACTTTTGAAGGCACTTTTGAAGGGACTTTTGAAGGGACTTTTGAATGGACTTTTTGAAGGCACTTTTGAATGGACTTTTGAAGGGACATTACAAGGGACTTTTGTAGGGACATTACAATAATAACACAGGGTGGAATACACGGCCGGCTCCAGCTTTTTTGCCACCCCAATCGGCAAAGGAAAAAAAAAAGTCGTGGACTGAAAGACCCACCGCCAAAACACCACCAATGGAAGAAGAGTCAGAGAGGGAGTCGCTGCTGAGATGCTGCCGAAAGAACAAGCGATGTGCCTCCCCAATTACAGATGGAGTGCCGCCCTCCTGTTTTGGCCACCCCAACTACCTGCTTGGTATGCTGGTGCTTGGACCAGACCGGCCCTGGCGGAATTCACATATTAAGGCTTTTAATTTGTGTGTTTTCAGAGATAAATAGGCTTATGTTGCAGTGTGTCATTAGTGTAGTCAGAGGAGAGCCGTTATTAACAAATAAACCAATATGGGAGTAGCAGAGTTTAAAAAGTGATGACGTTATTTTATTGAAATGTAACCATTATTCGGTGAATGTGATTGTATGTACCAATCAATAAAATTGCTGCTTACCTTTCACATTCACCAACAACATATGAGCTAAAAGGCTATAATTTGCCAGGAATCCTAATTCCATATATTCAGCAAAGCAAAGATGAAAGAACATAAAAATATATTGTCAATAATAATGCTGTAAAGTCATAATCCACACCTCCAAAGATTTCCTATAAGATATTCTGGTCATCAATATAATGAAACAAACTTTCCCCAGTAATGTTGGATTATTTAGTAGTAGTGACTGCTGGCTCTCAGGGTGGCTCTGTTACAATTTACAGTGAGTAAGCTGGCTTGGATAAAATAAGAACTGACCACCCAAAACTGGACCAGAGCATTAGGGTTAACTACAGTGAAACCAGATCAAATCTGAGAAGTCTGAGGTATCAACGGTTCATTAAACATTTAGAAGCAAAACATCCTCGTTTCATCCCAAAGTAGAAATTACAAAATACTGCACAATTGGTGTATGTGAGTATATTAGAGGCATGTTGTTTCTAAATATGGTTCCACTATTTATGAAAAGCATAAGTGGTCCAATTATCTTTTTGGGGAAATCAAGAGCCATCAAGAGCCTCAGCAGCAAGAGAATAATAACATACCCTGCTCATACTGTCAATCCTAAACCCTTCCCAAATTTTCGTATGATTTTAATTGAATAGTGCATCACATACAGTGACATTACTATACTTAGCCCTGTTAACAAATTACACCATGTCACTGTATTCAGAGATTTTAAGGATAAATAGGAAAAGAGCATTAAAATAGTACTAATCAGAAAAAAATGAATTTTATATAAAAAACTCAATGTTCATCAAATTAGACAATTTCTCAATTTTATAAAATTACAACTAATATTATATTGCTGACACTTAAGGCCCAGATTCTACAAACACACAAGTACTTCATTTTGCTCATGTGTACTTCACACAGCTTATGGTCATTGTGCACCCTCGATCTATCTACAGTAGATTCTTACATAGTTCCCATCACCATAGTCTCTTGATAGTTATCGATGGAATAGACCTGAGCTGGAAGATAAATCAAAATGGAGGATATTCACAGGGATGTCCCAAGTGTCCCTAGTTATGCTTCAAACCATCGGCAAATGCTATTAATATTTTCTCTGAATGTGGGCACAGAGACACTTGCTCCAGTACTGATTCTATTGACAAAGAGTAAAAATTGTCTCATAAGTTATTCAGCAGGAGTGTGCATGGATAGCCATCTTCTTCCGTTTCATTCCCAACCCAAATTTACAACCCAAGGGATATGGCTAACCCTCTGATACTTATTTGGACAGATAAGTATCAGAGGGGTAGCCATATTAGTCTGTAACCACAAAAACAACAAGGAATCTGGCACCTAAAGACTAGCAGATTTATTTGAGCATAAGTTTTAGTAGGTAAAAACCCCACTTCTTCAGATAAAGAATTGGGGGTTTTTAGCCACGAAAGCTTATGTCCAAATAAATCTGTTAGTCTTTAAGGTGCCACTGGACTCTTTGTTGTTTTGAAAGACATTATCATGGAAAATGAAATGCCTAAAGTTGATCATAAGCAGAGAGTAAGAATTGGTCCAAGGATGGGCTGAAAATCACATTTTATGTTTCCATCAATATAATGGATTAAGTCTGCTCTCAGTTACACTTATGCAATTTCACTGAAATTGCATAAGTGTCAGCAGGGTTGCACAAAAGTAACTCAGAGCAGAATTTGGTCTGTATTACCATGTTCAGTTTTAATTGTATAATGTTTAAGTGTATTTTCTACAGGTTCACTGTTTTGCTCAACAGGGAAAAGGCAAGAACAAGATTTTCAACAGTGTCACACAATAGAAGATGACAAAAACAAAGCATTTCCTCTCTACCTCCCTCTAATCAATGAAGGAAAACTCGCACCAAGAATCAAGTCCCACAAACCATTCCCCTCCTCGTACTGCCCACCCCACTTGGCCTGTTTAACTGAGTCTAGGTTCCTAGTTTATCAGAACAGCCGTCCTTTGACGACATTAGTTACCAGCCCTCTATTGTGTGTATTGAACTATGCTAGTGTTGTTGTGAATCCTTTTCTTAATGTATGTGTCAGGGAGAAAATAATAACAAATGTCTTCTTGTTAAGATGCCAAGAGTACACTGGGGCTTCTCAAAATGTCATCGTCCCTCTGCCTACTTACCCTGGAGATTATTTAACACTGCAAGGAAGGGAAAGTAATATAATATTGCATTAATCATCCTTGCCGTTACTCAACTGTGATGTAGTCTGAAACTTCTGAAAAGAAATGGCTGGTCCCAGTTGGGTAGTAGTATAGCTTAACCAGCATCAGCAAAGCAAGGCTCTAAAGCTGACAGAGCTTTGCTCAAATCAGAAACATCTGATAGACTAGAAATCAAAGGAGGAAAAAGGGCTGGCAGCCAGTAGCTCACTCAATACTGCTAACAGATCTGGTACCATCAAATCATATTTGTGCAAATAGTACTTTTTTATTTAATCTTAGAGGTCTCTCTGTGCTACAACAGTCCTACTGGAAAATAATTATGTTGAAATATCATAAAACCTTCTATTCTACTCCATTAAGGTTTGAACAATCTTGTATGAAGCAGAATATGTGTTTTACTATTTACCTGTCATACTGCAGGAGTTGAGAGAGAGAGAGAGAGAGGGAGAGAGAGAGAGAGAGAGAGAGTTGAATTAAAAGAGATGATTGTTGAAGGAATAGTGAGGTCAATTTTTGTATGAATATTATTGACAGAGAGAGAAGTGGAATACAAAGAAAATGAAGCTTGTGTTACATTCAAGTGAACATTTTAATATAAATCTAGCAAAAAAGTACATATTAAGCTGTATTTAACAATATTCTCTATATTATTATTTTTTAGCCACAGCAATACTTTAGAATCCTATTTGATGTATTGGCCTATAACATTTGACCACACTTACAGCACAAGTGTAAAATCAATTTTCTGCACTCCCATTTATCTCAGTACTGATGTTAGCCGGCTCTCTAATGGAATGACTCTTCTGGAGAGGTAGTTATTTTACTTCAGAGTGGCATTTCAAAAGCCTTAAATGGTCTGAAGAGATGGCATGTAACCTTTAGGAATATTTTAGTTCTGCTTTCTCTGAAGAAGAATTATTTAACCCTGTATATGTAGTTATATCACTGAAAGTCTCTCATGGCTTCTCCTTGTGCATCTCAATACAAGGCTGCAAATATTTGTTCTGGAAAATCAACCCACTTTAAACTTTCTCATACCCCCATATGTTCATGTTTTTAAAATGTAATGGAAGATGTAGTAATAAGAACATAAGAATGGCTGTACTGGGTCAGACCAAAGGTCCATCCAACCCAGTATCCTGTCTACCAACAGTGCCCAATGCCAGATGCTCCAGAGTGAGTGAAACTAACAGGGTAATGATCAATTGGTCTTTCTCCTTCTATTCATCTCCCCAATTCTGACAGAGGCTAGGGACACCATTCCTTACCCATCCTGGCTAATGGCCCTTAATGGACTTAAATTCCATGAATTTATCCAGAAAACTCATTGCCTTTCTCTGTCATTTTACATGCTGTGAAACATGAATTTGTTTAATCTCTGGTTCTAATATATAACTTCCCAAGGTCACATTGCAGGAAGTGTCAATTTTATGCTAGCAAATCAATATTATGACAGAGATGTAGAAAATCAGGGGGGGGAAGGGTTCATCTCCCAACAGATGGATATCAAAGTCAAATCATAATTTGAAAGGCATGGAATTCCAGAGCTTCTGCTTAGTGACTATGGACCCCAAATCTGCAAGTGCAGAATTTCAGAAATTCACCCAGGCTTACATCAGCTTCTCACTGGAATGTTTCCCAGAGTAAAGGATGTCTAAGAATGCTATGTGGACAGTGAACAATATCTTAAAGAAAGCTAATCATTACAATAACAATCTAATCTAACCCTTTTGGAACTTGGAAATGTACCATAAGTCAGATAAACAAAGACTACCCAAGATATTGTAAGTTACTTAAACCTAAGCAACTACTGGATCTACATACATAACTCAAGGAAATGCAACAGAAACAAAGGTGTTCTTTTGACATATTTTATAAACAAAATCTGGCCTGACATCCAGTGCATCAGTCAACCTGAGAAACAATATTAACTGCAAGAAACTGCACAGAAGACTCATGCTCACATAGTGCAGAAATGGACTGAGATACCAGAGAAAATTATTAAGAAAAGGACAATGATGTGAAAGTCTATAGAATCATTGCAGATAACAGTATTGCCAAATTTGCCAATAGCATTTAGCTGAAGACACAATATAAGCAGTCAAGGGTGAATTGGGTAGATTAGCTGTGCTCTGAAAAACAAATAATGGACTGAACTAAAGTATAATTTATTGATTTTAGTAACTTTAAAAAGTATTTCAATACCAAATGATCTGTTATTTCATCTATTATTTCAGAATTAAAAGTGTGTGAACAAGGCTCAAATTGAGCTAGCTCACAATAGCTTTTTCTGAAGCTGCTTTCTTGTGGTGCAGAATTTATACTTGGATTCTGTAAAAAAACAGAAGTCTAATTATTATGGTTTCAACCTTAACCTTGAAACTGTGAATGGAACAAATAAAGTGCTATGTGCCAGAGTTTGAACCTGAAACAATAAGCCTAAAAGGAGCCCACTAATCTCACTGAGGTGTTAACTAAGATGTCAAAATGGTAAGAGGCCCTGATTCAGGAATACACATAAAGAGGTGCTTAAATCCATCCCAAGGGCTGTCTTCACTACCCGCCGGAGCGGCAGATAGCGATCGATCTTTTGGCAATCGATTTCTCGCGTCTTGTGAAGACACGAGAAATCAATTGCCCGCGGCGCCCCCGTTGACTTTGGAACTCCAGCTTGCTGAGAGGCGCAAGCTGGAGTCGATGGGGGAGCGTGCCGCCGACTGCCGCTGCCGTGAGGATGGCAGGTAAGTCGCCTGCAGATACGCAAACTTCAGCTACATGATTCACATAGTTGAAGTTGCGTATCTGCAGTCGATCCCCCTGGTAGTGAAGGAAAACATCTAAGTATGAAAAGATAAGGGTAGGATTTCCTGAACCAGGCTGTGTTCCTGTATTGGGGGGTCTTAAATAGTAGGATCATTAGCTATTTCACTCCTGATCAAAGCATGTGAGGAAGGAGCAAGGCTGCTATATTACGACAATCTGTACAATCTGCTGTGAGTGACATTTCATTTAAACGCCAGGAGCTGGTTGTGTCTGGAAGACTCCCACCACTTCTTTCCCCCTAATCTGGCCTTTGAAGCCACCAAACTTGAAGAACAGAGCCCTATAGGTCATCTGAGCCCCAGGAAGTGAAGCCAACTCAAAGAAGCTCAGAAGACTATAATGACAATCACATCTCTAAAGTTAGGAGTGTGCTTAAGCATCCTATTGAACTGGGACACAAATGTCTTGACAGAGGTCACAAGAAGAGGATCCAAATCTTCTGAGTCTCAGTCTCCAAGGCCTTAGCTCTTATTATCATATTATGATCATATTTTTATCATATTGTAACTGTTCATGCAACAACCTCTCTGTCTTGCCAGGAAATGTTTGACTTTGGGACAAAAGATGATTTCTTTGCTCTTCTAAGATGGATGACCCTGGTAGCAGCAAGAACTTCATATGGTTCTGATGCATAAAGACCCCTCACATGCCACGGAACAGAACTCTTGCCTCTCCCTTTACCAGTTGTTTAGCATGTCGGACATGGGAGAGGGCAGTGGGTCTAGCACTACATGTATTCTCCATCCATTTTGCCCACTACCAAGGATACATTGCAGTTTTGAGGTTTACTGCTGTTTGAAGACTGCATTAGCAACTGCAGATCAACTCCATAGCCTGAGGGAAGAATTGCTGCTGATTTCTTCAGCTGTGCAGTTGGGAGAGCTTTGGCCCTTTACAAATAAAATTATCTTCAAATACAAAGAAAGAGAAACAGATACTAAAGAACTGTCCCTCTATGTTGATAAATGGCTCCTAAAGAGTATCATTCTTTTATATTTGCTGAGATTTTTTCACAGAGACTAGTAGTTATATACTGTAACAATTTATGTCACTCACTTTCCTATATTGTGCTAATTTATTTAAAATACAAAGGCATCAGCACTGTGGTTTGTATTTTTAAAAAAAAATAATATCCTGAATGATGTCAAAATGTCATTTAGCCAAAATTTTCCTTTTTAATTTCTTTTTTGTTATCTGCACAGTATGTCCCCCATGAAGCAGACAAGCACAGTTCCCTAAATTGGAAAATGCTTATCCATTTAACCAAAGCCTGGGTGTTTATCTATTAGCATTAGAGTGAGATTTCTGTTTATTAGAAGCAGAAGAGTGTGATTATTTACATAATCTGGCAGTCGAGTTTCTGCTGGTACAGTTACTAACCATGCCAGCAGCTCTGTCTCAGAGTACTCCTTCCAGATATATTAAGCTTTGAATCATTAGAGTAAGCATATTTACTGTATCAACCTCTTTAGATTCCACTCTACACATTTTCCTGTTTCGTTTCCCCCTCCCTTTCTCTAACTCAGATTCAAATGAAAGATCAGAAGTAGAAAATACTTACCAGAAGCCAGCTAGGCTTTAGGGTTCTAGTGAAAGCGCTGTCCAAACCCAGACATTAATGCTTTGAGCTGACAATCCAGGCAATCCAGTACAAGATTATTTAGGGCAACAAAACAAATGATTTGTTCCTTAGGCATTGTGAGATGTGCCCCTTAGAGTTCTCTATGAGAAAATGAGGGAAATAATAATCTTAGATTATGGCTAAACAAGTCCCTAGGAAATAATTGTTGTAATTATAGTGTCATCTAATCCGTGAGCCAACCTTCTAAAATCTAATACAAATTGAACAAAATGTCTACTTTTCAATGTTGTTATCAGGGGGTTACTTTTGTAGTTGCATTTATTTTTTCAGCATATTGGTGTATGTCATGCACATGTCAAAATACACACAAGTGGCCTTTTCCAGCTGCCATTCTCTCAATCCTTGCTCAATATACAGATTTTTAAGGTCCTCACAGGGTTACTACTAGAGCTTTTTAGGATTTTTTCAATGGAACATTTTCTCATCAGAAAATGCTGATTCACTGACACCAAAACTCTTCGCGAGTTTTTATTAATTTCTCTTTTCAAAAAATTTTTTGAACAAAACTTGCAAAATTATGAAACATCAGATTTGACATTTTCAAGCAAAAATCATTCATTTTTTTCCTTCATGTTGAGAATTTTAAGCTAACTGTAGCCAAAAAGGTCACACTGAAATATTTTGATCTAAATGAAATATTTAAATTGGCTCAAACTGACCCTTTTTTTTTTTTTTGAGATTGCTAGTCTGGAAAAAAAAAAGAGATCTCAACTTTCTTTGTAATTCAGGAAGAGACAAATTTTCAAATTCTCCAAAATTATACCGGGGCAGGAAAACTTTTTCTTACCAAGCTCTTGTTGCCACCTCTGAGCCAGGCAAGAAAGTTACACTACCTACCCTTCATTCCATCAGCTAAGACACACTTCCTTTCTTGGGATTCCTCCTCTACTTTTTCATAGGAAATAAAGCTAGAGGGGACCACTGTGAAAATCTCTTCTGACATTCTGTATGACGCAGATGATAGAGCTTCTCCCAAATAATTTCTAAAGCATATTTTTTTTAAAAAATGTCCAATCTTGATTTTAAAATGGTCAGTAATGGAAAATCTACCACAACCCTTGGTAAATTGGGAGAGCAATACAGCGGTGCACAGACAATCCAGTATGTTTTTGGAAAGTGTAGGGGACAATTTCCTGGTGAAAGTGCTGGAGGAACCAACTAGGGGCAGAGCTCTTCTTGACCTGCTGCTCACAAACTAGGCAGAATTAGTAGGGGAAACAAAAGTGGATGGGAACCTGGTAAGCAGTGACCATGAGATGGTCGAGTTCAGGATCCTGAAACAGGGAAGAAAGGAGAGCAGCAGAATATGGACCCTGGACTTCAGAAAAGCAGACTTTGACTCACTCAGAGAACTGATGGGCAGGATCCCCTGGGAGAATAACATGAAGGAAAAAGGAGTCCAAGAGAGCTGGCTGTATTTTAAAGAATCCTTATTGAGGTTTCAGAAACAAACCATCCTGATGTGTAGAAAGAATAGTAAATATGGCAGGCAACCAACTAGGCTTAACAGTGAAATCCTTGCTGAAAGAAACTTACAAGAAGTGGAAGATTGGGCAAATGACCAGGGAGGAATATTAAAATATTGCTCATGCATGCAGGAGTGAAATCAGGAAGGCCAAATCACACTTGGAGTTGCAGTTACTGAATGAGGGAGGCAATCTAGTGACAGAGGATGTGGAAAAAGCAGATGTACTCAATGCTTTTTTTGCCTCCTTCTTCACGAACAAGGTCAGCTCCAGGACTACTGCACTGGGCAGCACAGCATGGGGAGGAGGTGACCAGCCCTCTGTGGAGAAAGAAGTGGTTCAGGACTATTTAGAAAATCTGTATGAGCACAAGTCCATGGGGCTGGATGCGCTGCATCCAAGGGTGCTAAAGGAGTTGGCGGACATGGCTTAATTGTCACCCTGTCTGGAAGTTGTTGTTGTTATTGTTGCTGTTATTATTATTAATATATCATATTATATACTAATCATTAGAGCTGGTCAACAAAAATCTGACAAAATACTGACCTGCCCCAGAATAGCCTATGAATTGCCTGGGCTGTAGGAGACTTAGATTCACATCCCTTCTCTGCCTGATTCAGAGCAAACAGATGAATCTGGGTCTAAACAGCAGGCTAGTCTGGTGTGGTTAGTCTTTCTCAAAAATATTTGAACGGTCTAGCTTTCGTTCCATGTTGGAACAAAAACAACTTTCAAAACCTCACAATTTTTCATGAAATGAATTTTGTTGTTTTCTGGACAGCCCAACTCATATGAGAAGATTCACCCTCATCTTCAAAGGGCATTATTCTGGAAATGACCCTGGATTCCCTATCAATCTCATTTTCCAACACTGACCATCATCCCCAGAAATAATACCTTCAGTATCAAAATATATTAGAGTCTGTGATGGGGTACACAAACCCCACATGGACAACAAGGGGTTAAGGAGTTGGTCTGCCCAATCACACCTTCAAGACCTGCAGCGGGAGGAGGTAAAAGGGAAGCAGAAAGCTCACTTGTGGGCAGACTAGGGAAGAGAACAGATACTCTCAGGCCAGGTCTACATTATATGGTTATGTCAACGTAAGCTGCCTTGTGTTGACTTAACTGTGGAAGTATCTTAACTTAAATTTGTCTCCCGCCAACATAAGTGCCTCTCTACACCAACTTAATAACACCACCTTCTGGAGCAGAATCACAGTCCACATAATCAGGTTGGCACAGTATCCGCGTAGACACTGTGTTACTTACGTCGACTGTTATTGGCTTTCGGGAACCATCCCACAATTCTCCACACTGATAATACAACTCATATAAATATTCCTGGGGAGAACAAGAAGCGAAGTGTGCACACACACAAGCAATTGAATAACTACTGTAGCTGTATGCCAATGTAATATAAGTTGACGTTATTTTGTAGTGTACACATGGTCTCAACTCCTGAGGAAGGGTAGGATTTCCCAGACAACAACTTCCTGAAGGGGCCTCCCTGAGAGAAGAGAAGGTCTGATCCTGATCCATCCTAGCAGGGTAGTATCCCCCCCCCACACACACTTACTAACTCCATTTGTTTTTGTTAATTTTCTTTGGGGGTTTTTGTTTTGTTTTCTTTTGTTTAGGGACTGTTCTTGAGAGAGAAGAACCTGGAAGTGTCCAAGGAATAGGAAGAGGCAGGCCAGTGTAGAGGTGGAGGATATCACATTTTACTGTTGACCCATATCTAGTTGGCTGTTCACTATTACCCTTTCATCACTGCTGCATTTCAAATAACTCCTTCCTATCGAATAGCTGTATTTCAGATTACTGTTCCCTTGCTGCACTACCATATTTTATTTCACTAGGAGGATTGTTGAGCACTGAAATGGGTTACCTAATGAGGTGGTAGAATCTCCATCCCCAGAGGTTTTTAAGGCCTTATTTGACAAAGCCCTGTCTGGAATGATTTAATTGATGTTGGTCCTGTTTTGAGCAGGGAGTTGAGTCTCATTTTATTATTTTTTGCCCAGATTTCTAACCTCTTGAGATCCCTGTGTATTAATTCTCTGTTTTTGCTGGTGTTCACACCATCTCCCAATTTAGTATCATCTGTGAATTTAATTAATGTGCTGTTTATGTCTTCTTGCAGATCATCAACAGAGTTGTATTATAATAAAAGTTTTACTAAAGCTAAATCTGAGAGAAAATATCTCTAGTTTGCCAAAGCATATAGATGCCTTGAGTACTTAGAAATAAGTGTCTTATAAATTATCAGTACATAATTTATATCATGTAGCCATATTTCTACTTAATTTTTAAAGTAAAACATATAGTCTGACACATCTCATTCATGTAAATAATCTTTACTCACATGAGCAATGTTTTGTAGGACAATGCCTAAATTTGCATGGTGTAGGGACCGTGGCTTTCACTCTAGTTTCACACCATCTCAATTTTGTAAAATACAGGAAGCACAGAAGATGCCATGTCTGTAGGTGTTGATAAAGTCATTTGCACATTTTGCATTGCTTCGATGCATTATAAAAGCATATATTATCAGCACAAACAGTCTGAAAATATTGGCTAACTGAAATGACCGAAATCATGACAGTCAATTCCATAAATGGAATAATCGCTCAGTTTCATGTGTATTTATACTTAGTCTCAACAATCAAAGAAATCAAACTGACTGATAATAAATAAACAATCTTGAGGTAATGAAAATGGAAGTAAGGTGCTACGTGGACCTCTTAGAGTCTTCTTATTAGGGGTGACTGAACATCTACTTTACCTGTGCTATAACATCCAAGGACAAAGCTTTTTGAGCCTTTTAGTTCTGCATAGTCTTCTGAGCAAAACAGCAACAAGAAAAAAAATTTTAGGACATTATATTCTGAAAAAAATGTTTCACACTCTCACAAGTTTTGCATTCCCGTCCTCTTGGGACCTCTGGTAGTAAATATTATGATGGACGCTAGAACCACAACATATGGTGGACCCACATAGCACTTGCTTGGCAAATGTAAACTGTAAAGTCCATGTACAAACAGAAAGCAAATTACTTACAAAAGTCTTTCACGAAACCTCCTCAAGCAAGAACGATTAAGGATAGAAAAGCACATGAAAAATAAAAACTCATTGTAAGTGATAAAAATTCAGTCACTACAAAGACATGGAGCTCGGTCTGTGTTTTATTATTGTCCACATACAACTGCAGCAATCATTATTTACTGATGTCATAATTTAGGAATGTTTATTTTTCTAAAGAAATAGTAGTCTATAATAATGTACTTATTGACTCTGAAATTCAAAGATGGAAATCTTTAGTCATTAAGGGACAGAATTGGATAGCTTTATTTTCAGTTAGTAGCATCTTACTAATGCCACTAAAATTAATGAGAATCTTGTACTGTAAAGTGCTTGTCACATGAGTAAGAACATTAGAATCAGGCCTGAAGAACTTATAAACTATCACAGAAGTGTCTCTAGCAAAGAGATGATTTTGTGCATGGTGACTTAACAATTCCTCCCTGATCCCTTCAAGGGCAACACAGTTATGCTGCCCATCACTCTGTCTGGTGCCTAAATAAACATCGGAGCTCCTGGGTAGTATCAAAATCAGACCTTTATCATAGTTAATTGTTAACAGTCAGTTCTTTGAACTCATCACCTTAGTATCTGAACACCCCTGTGACATATGGTAAAATTCCAGTAACTTCAACCTCAATAAGTCAGTAAGTGACAGGTGTGAATCTGCCAATGCTCATCATCCCTTCAAGAAATGTATGAGGAGTTGGACTGTGAGTGTATCATGATGATGCTCAAAATGGTGCTTTACACAAAATGAATTAAGGAGAAATAGGCCTTCTGGCTTGTTTCATGGGTATACAAAGTGAAGATATTGCCCTATATATGGCAATTCTTATATAAATTAATATTACCATTAGCATATGTATTGTTATATTTAATATTTATACAGCAGCGATGTTAGGACCGGAAGACATTGTGATGGGCAACCACTAGAAGGCGCAGTTACGCTTCTAAGTCAACTCCAGGAGAGTGCGTAATGGTATCATCAGATGTGAGAATAGCCATGATCTTGCTGTTGTCTGTGTGTTTGGGAACCAGTTCCCAGCTGCATGAGTGTTTACCCTGTCTGCATGAGAATGAATGCTTGGGAAACTAAATGGGGAAACTAAGGCAGGACTGCGTAACCAACAAGTGCTGACCAATCAGTTTGTTGCTTGCTATTAATGAGATGAGTATGTATGAGATGCAAATGAGCATGAGTATATCTGTGCTGACACACCTTTTTGGGTTGGGCTTCCTCTTTGGGCTTTCTGGACATCGCCTGAGTGTGTCAGTCATCTTGTATTGCGGCCGTGCTGGCAGATAAGCCCCCCAGCACGAAATGCCGCTCCCCTCAATAAACTCACCACTTTCCAACTAGCCACCTGTGTGAGGCCTCGTTTCTCCCAGCAACGAGATAAGCCCCCCTGCAACACGCATAAATTTTCATGTCCTAACTGGCAGACCTGGTGCTACTGGAGAGGCAAAAGGGACATTTCCCCCTGCCCCCAAATTGTCCTCCAGGGGCTCCAAGTTATTGTCAAAAAGGCCAAAATAGGTAGAAAGTTATCCAATGTTAAACAGTAGAACAGCAGCAGATGGCAGAAGCTTCATCATCTATATTATGTCACAGGAAAATAGTGACAAAGTAGTCAAATTTGACTTTTTAAATCCTTAAAATCCAAGATTTTCCAGCAGTCTAACTAGCCTCGGACAGTCTTTCTTTTTTCTCTTTAAATAGCAATATCATGGGACCCCAAAATACCCACTTGCTCCCTGAGTAATGGAACCATTCGACTGACCCTGCTAATTGGCTCAGTTTGTGCCTAATACAAATCCCAGTGAAATCTGGCTAACAAAGCCCCACAACCCCTATCTTTACTACAAGCGACATGTGGGATAATGGAGTAGATATGTTGGGGCTATGAAAGGAATGGGTTGAGGCATGAGGTAGCCCTGCTATGCTATGCTATTCTTTCCCTGGCATAAAGTCCATGAGGTATCTTGCACCAGTGGTGTAAGTTACAGCCTCCTCTAGCTCCACAGCTCCACTGAGCTGAATATAGCTCAGACACAGGGAGGATGTGGCCCAAAATGTGTTTATATATGATGAATCTTTATTTTTATTTAAAATATAATTTCCTCATGAAGTATTTTTATAAAATAGGCAGAATAATGAGGCAGTTAGCATCAACTTCCTATGGGATACCTTTAGGAGTTTACACCCATTTTCTTTCCTAAGGCTATTCCACTGAAGAAATGTCGCTGCTGCAAATATCACTTTCCCTTGTCTATTCCTTAATGTGAAAAACAGCCTGAATGGAATATTAGTTAAGTTCTGTGAGACTCAGCAAAGTAGCTAGGCATTCATCCTTCTCCAATACAGTGTGTCAGTGTAATGGCACACTGCTATGCCAAGCAATGAGAATGTGAAACCATTGGGCATACTTCCATAATTTGGTATATGTACAGGATTGCCCAAGACGCCTGTTCGAATAGGAATATAACGATAATGTAGAACTGATTTCTGAATCCTCCTCTGCAATAGCTTCAGAGTGGATGTTTACACTAAGTCACTCTCATTTATACCATCTGACACAGCAAAAAGTCACAAATTGGAGGTGAATTAAGGACAGGGAAATTTGTGTTAGAAAATATTTTTTCTTGTCACTTCATTTCTCTCATAGCTGGGATATAAACAAACCTTTGTATTTCAAATAGTTGTTTGCAGGATCAAGCCACTGCTGAAAGGTGGCTTTGTGTTGATTAAAAGATTTTTTTACTAAGGTCTTTAAGAAGCCTAGAGACGAATTTATGCATGTTCAGGGACTGGCTGATTTTTGGCTCTGTAGTCACATGAAAAAGGTTATTCCAGCTGTACAAGAGTATGTGCTAATTTATCTTTCATCACTTGTTATTCATTGTTCTCCTGCTTTAAAAAAGTTTCCTCTCCAATGAAAGAGCAGAATATATATATCCAGGTGTTAGGTGATCAATCACAACCAGAAGTAACCCACAGAAAATGGCAAATAGCCAAAGTGAAGAGCTCAGAAACAACTCTCAAATATTAAGCAAATACTTGGGAATTGTGTTAATAAAAGCTAGGAGCAGTTTGCAAACAATGTTCAGAAAAAAAGAAAAGGCTAAAAGCATTGATAAATTATTAGCAACAAGTCTGGTAGATAACTCTATATATGAGAGATCACTTCACCCCGCCTGTTACATAGCATCAGCTAGAGACATCATTAGAGACACTTAAATTAGCTCTCCATTGTTATAAAAGAGTATGCCTTCCAGGAGGGATTCTTGACTCTGGAACTTGCTTCCTCCTTGTGTCCTACTAAATACAGATTTCCTGACCTTCTCGATTTGCTATTTTCCCCCTTCTTTGCCTGGTTGGGAATTGCATGAGGGCATTTGCTCTTAGCTTGCTACATCCCTAATAACTACAGTCAAGTAAGTTTATGGCTATGTAAATATTTGTGTGCCTATAGTAAATTGTTTTGGAAAATTATATTGAAGCGCTGTTGATGTTTTGAATGAGTGCCCAGGGTCAAGCCAGATGCTTTGACTGTGACTATGATATCATAACCATAACATAACGCAGCAGGATATTACAGAGATTCTCCTGATGAGTGTGGGGATTCATTTCTTTAGATAGATCTCTGCATCTTCAGAAAGTGTTACTTTGCTGTCTCATGATTCATCCCATAAAGGAGTCAACTTTTAAAATCCCTTGTAAAGGTATTATCTGTCAATAAACCCCTGTCCAATATCTGTGTAATATCATAAGGACATCTAAATCTCAATTAATTTTTCTTAAAATAATAATATCAGTACTTTATTCAAATCTATTTTGATCAGTTTGTAGGTATAAAACCAAAATAAGAAAAGTGTTTAGGTCTTTCTTTGGCAGTATTTCAGTCTCTTTCTATCCTATTTATGTAAGATGTTGAAATCAAGGCTTATATTTGTATGCTGTAATACAGTACATGCCTCTAAAAATTCTAAATCCCAGAGCTGTCGTAACGTTGTGACTTTGTTTTTTTTATTTTTCCTGTGTTGTTCTGTTCTCTTAGGTTCTCTGTTCACATAATCTGAAAGTAATCTCAAAATAAGTGACAGTGAATCTAAATTTTTCAGATGTACACTCTAGGCTGGTAGATAACTGGAAATGAGCAAGAGAATATGGATAGTTTTGCATCTTGAATGTAATGGATTTTTTTTACAGTGTCTGAACAATTTGAAATTATAATTATTTCAGAGCAGATATTGCTATCTATGCACCCCTTACTTACTGATGATGATTCAGGGAGAGGTCAGATACTATAGGGTAAAATAGAGTGAGAGCTCTTAGGGCCTGATCCAAAACCATTAACATTAATGAAAAGACTCCCATTGACTTCAGTGCATTCTGGTTCATACTCTTAGAAAGTTGAACCAAATGCTTGGGCATAGGGCTAGTTACACTAGAAGTGCCACATTGGTGCAGAGCATCTGGTGAAGATGCTCTATGCTAATGAGAGAGAACTCTCCCATCGGCTTACTAGTTACCGCCTCTCACAGAAGTCAATTTATGTCGATGGGAGAAGCCCTCCAGCCAAATAGCACTGTCCACATTGGCACTTAGGTCAGTGTAATTTACATTGCTCGGGGTGGCTTATTCACACCCCTGAGCGACGTACGTTATGCCAAAGTAAGTGGTAGTGTAGACCTGGACTCAGATACTACTACAGGGATGGGTGCAGCATAAGAACCTGAATAGAAAAAAGTACATGACTATGAGAACTGGACAGAACTAGTGTGTGAAAGAGGGTGTGTGTTGGTGGGGGGGCTTGTGAATATGTGGGTGAGTGGCACTGATGTAAAATTTCCAAGGCTGTCATGTTGTAGACATAGCTTACAGAGCAACAGACACAGAAATGTAAAGGAAAAAAAGATACCAAAAATACTAGATTGAAGCAAAAGATGAGTGAGAGAAAGAAGAAAAATGAGGAGGACCAAGGCAGTTATTTATACTATTATGTGCTAGTGCTTAGTACCAAAATAATACAATAAACACAAAGATAAATGTTTGCTCTTCTGCACACAAGCTCAGGTTTTAGGGAGAACTGTAAAATTCTACCCTAAGTCACTCAATTTGTCATAGCCATTTGTGCATGATATATCTATGTAGATTAACCACACTCTCTCACACACAAACGGCTCTGGTAACTCAAGAGTGGCACTGTAGAATTTTCTGGGCTGCAGGCTGTTTCTGCCCATTGGGTAGGGGAAGGGGATAGGACGAGAAGCATGTGGGTAGGATTGGTATTGGAGTGGAATGCTGAAGTCACTGAGGACACCCTGTGTTGGAGGGAGAAGCGGCCTGCCTGGGGGGAATGAATCAGGAATTGCAAGCTGGGCCTTAAAAACCTCTAAGGATGGAGATTCTACCACCTCCGTAGGTAACCCATTCCAGTGCTTCGCCACCCTCCTAGTGAAATAGTGTTTCCTAATATTCAACATAGACCTCACCCATTACAACTTGAGACCACTGGTTCTTGTTCTGTCATCTGTCAACACTCAGAACAACATAACTCCCTCTTCTTTGGAACCCCCCTTTCAGGTACTTGAAGGCTGCTATTAATCATGCCCTCACTCTTCTCTTCTGCAGCCTAAATAACCCCAGTTTTCTCAGCCTCTCCTCACAAGTCATGTGCTCCAGCCCCTAATCATTTTTGTTGCCCTCGCTGGACTCTCTCCTATTTGTCCACATCCTTTCTGTAGTGGGGAGAAAAACTGGACACAATACTCCAGAGGTGGCTTTACCAATGCCGAATAAAGGGAAATAATCACTTCCCTTGATCTGATGGCAATGATCCTACTAATACAGCCCAATGTGCCATTAGCCTTCTTGGCAACAAAGACACATTGCTGACTCATATCCAGCTTCTTGTCCACTGTAATCCCCAAGTCCTTTTCTGCAGAACTGCTGCTGAGCTAGTTGGTCTCCAGCCTGTAGCCGTGCCTGGGATTCTTCCATCATAAGTACAGGACTCTGCACTTGTCCTTGTTGAACCTCTTCAGATTTCATTTGGCCCAATCCTCCAAATTGTGTAGGTAACTCTGGATCATCTTCCTATCCTCCAGCATATCTACCTCTCCCTCCAGCTACCTACCTACCAGGCTCTCCACCACCTACCCCAAGGATTCAGCTTGCTCTTTTGAATCCTTCTCACCTTCCCTTCCCCCCCAAGTAAAGGGACAGATGGCATCCAAGAGGGACCCCCAGGTTGCAAGGACTTCATGTCTGCTTTTTTCCTGTGACCTGTGGTCCACCTGCAAAATCACATCTTTTATTATCTGATCACTAGCCCTGTGGCTTTTTATCCACAAATTGCAATGAGCTAACACTCATAGATTAACATAATTTGTTGGGAAATAGTCGACATGTTTTTTGTAAAGGGAAATCATACCTGCACTATTGACTGAGAAGAAGAATTGCAAGTTAGTATTTTTGCAAATTACCAAGAGAAGAAGACAACAAAGGAGAATTAAAAAGGCATTAGAGACTTGAAATGTGTTCATTTATTTTGTTAATTTTCATTTATTTTTAGTTATTGATATTGCTCCATTACTTATTATTATTATTGCTCCAATATGTGAAGTCCTAACCAAGATCAGGTTCAATCTGCTAGCTGTTATACATACACTCTGTAACAGGCACCATCGTGCACTAATGAATGTATTGCAGTTTATTGTGTAAAAATAGTAAAGCTAAGTACTACTATGAGACCTCAGTAGACCACTCAACTGTTAAATCCTTGCTGAGAGATAAGGAGAGATGGAAAGTATTTTGTGCCATTTATTAGTTTATCAAAACAAATTATTTTCTTATTTGTTTGTATATTATTGATTTGGATTCAATAAAATGAGAGTTTATCCTTTACTCTAGACACTTCCTAACTCATGAAGGAGAGGGGGAGAGTTATTGCTCTACGAGAGATCATGGGAGTAATCTATTTTTATAAGTGTTTTAAGTGCCTAGACTAAAGGGGATGGATATAGATATATTGTTCTGTCATATTAGTCAAGGGTGCTTGTTAACGAGAAAGTCAATGAGGACCAGACTGGTGAACCAGTTCAGTTTCTTGTCAGCTGGCAGTAATTGTCAATGAAGTGGAAAAAGATATAGAAACAATAAAAAGAAGTATTTTATCCAGACTTTGTCACCTATCCCTTTCTGTAGCTTCTGTATATTTCTTTCACGGTTCAAGTTGTGGGAATCAACTCCAGAAGAGAGTCCCCTAGCGGTGCTTTGGGATCAGAAGCCTCAAGTTGAACGAAGCTGAAGTCACCTGTGGCGGTAGTATGTTGAGCTCCTGGTTGGAAGGCCACATCCCGTCACTACCACCTTTCTATTACTGATATGCTAGAGCATTCCAATCGCATGGGATGGGGAAGAAGCATTCTGAGCATTCGTGTGTGTGTGTGTTTCCATGAAGGAGTTAGAGGAATAGAGAGTAAGAAGCTTCCTGTAAAAGAGGAGAAAATGGGATCCTAAAATGATCAAGATACAAGTGATAAAATATCCTGATTTCTTAGGCTGTAAGGCATGGGTGGGAAGGATGGGAGTTCAAACTATTATCTCCACAGAACACTCAGCAAGCACAAAGCTGTTCATAATCCACACCACATGGAACTAGCTATGTATAGTGAACATCTGTCTGTATGTCTGTCTGAGTTAATTGTAGAGTCGTGGGTCTCTAAGTTTTTGCAAATTTTAGCTAAGTTTCACTGGGAATTTGTCCCAGATTTTTTCAAAAGATTCATAAACTTAGATAAAGTTTTCAGTGAACCCAAGCAAAGGTATAGATTTGCAAGAGAACCCAAAGCTGTTTTGTGCTTTAGAATGAAAAATTTCCATTAATCTAGAAGACAAACTGGATCCAGTGTAGCTTGTAGGAGACAAGGAGCTCATTCATCATCCCTCTGTGCAGCTTCACAGCTCCCTGTGCTTCTCTCCCATTTTACTCTCCTGCAGTTAGCCAAACATTACCCTAGATAGGCCATCTGTCAGGGAACCAGCATCTTCAGTCTTTTGAACCTTGTGCTACTCAGTAGGCTTGGATATTTTCTGTTAGAGTAGGAACTTAGAGGCTGAGACCTTGCTCTGCGTGATATGGAGCTAATATATTTCTTATTTGAGTTCCCAATGGAAGGTTTTCTGAATTTCAAGAACAAATTAAGTGCTTAATTCATAGACCACAGCTTTCAAGGCATGGAAATGCAGTAATGGAGTTCACAAAACTGATAGGACATTTCCACAAAAAGCTCACCGTTTTCTCCCACAGACAGACTATCAGTCAACCTTTCTCTTAATTTGTATGCAGCTGAAATCTAGCCTGAACCCTTCAGGTTATGACCATGACACTGGGATACTTTTGATTTTCTTCTTAATTGAAAATCACATAGTAACGATAGCTAAATTCTGTATACCATAATCTAATCATCTCTCAGGAACAATCAATGATTTCAAAGCAGCCCAGCACTAATAGAACTGTAATAAGACAATTCAATCCACTCTAAGTGTAACACATTTATTGTCTTTGCTTTGCTTCCTTTCTCAATATAAAGAACGTCAGGTTTTGTGTTTCAATAGACAATAAGGACCGCACTAATATATTTCGTAGCACTTCATGACTTCTTCTTTTAGGACATTGTTTTTCTTTTGGTTT
This sequence comes from Sternotherus odoratus, assembly GCA_032164245.1. Taxonomy (NCBI): domain Eukaryota; kingdom Metazoa; phylum Chordata; order Testudines; family Kinosternidae; genus Sternotherus; species Sternotherus odoratus. Next base: position 181,732,281 of record JAVMKO010000002.1, on the reverse strand, counting down.
TTTTTCCTCAGGGCCACAAGTTCAAGTATATTTCTGCAGCTCATGACGAAACATTGGTCCTGGCTAATTTCAATTTCCTAATCTTCCCTTTCAGCCCCTTGTCTCAGTATTTATAATTTGGCGGACTGTCAGACTAATCAGCAACGTAATTTTAATTGGAGGGTTGAACATCATCTGTGAAGGTCTTTGTGTAAATAATGAATGGTACTGTACATTGGGAAAAAAACTTGGTAGGAACAGAGACTGGAATCCTAGGTGAAACTATACAATATTGAATCTGTTATGGGCACTATGTACAGGAACAAGGATTATACAGGCATACTCAGATTTTGGATGAAGCTAGAGTATGATTTATACTTTTTAATCAGAAAATGATCATAGAACTGTATTTGCCATTTACCACTAAGTACATAATCCTGGAATTTGGCTGGTCACATCTGCCTTGCCCTTGATGTTCCCCTTTCTGGAAATTCAAATAGTCAGCCCCTCAGATGCCTTTATGACCTGCATATCATGGAACTGGAGTTCTGCCTTGTCCATCTTGGGCAGGGAAGGGAATAGGGGATGGCAGCAGTATATGAGTTTGGGAGTGCAGATCTCAGGATAAAATACGAGTTCATTTGTATAATCCTTCAGTTCAGTCAAATACTCTTTTTTATCATTCCTGGCACTGCTTTAGAGTTGTGAGAGTGTCTTGGTACATCCCCACAGCTGGTGAAAACCCCAGAAACTCACCAAAGAGAGAAACTGATTTGAAAAATAAAACTATAGAAGTTTTTTTTTCCTTGAGTGTTTCAATGAACATTCTGTAAATGTCTCACCAATCTGAGACTACACAATGCAGCCACATTTTAGTGCCTGTATTTAAATTTAATAGATCAGAGTTTTATAATTATTCTGCACTGGGACTGGGGAATAATTATAGTGGTATTTGGTGAATTTTCTTCTTAGATGACATCACCTTGAGGATGCAAGCCTCAAGGGTATTTTCATAACAAGGTTGTAGTTCCAAGTTGCTATGACAGCTAATCTTAGAATTTTTATTAACACTGACTAGATTTAGATATAAACTTTAGAATATCAGAGAGCTCTAGAAATAACTTGCCAGTCGCTAGAAGCAGCATTTTAGATAATGATTAAAACAGTTTCACAAAAGACTCCAGTGCCAGACAAAGAGATGACTTTATTATAGCAGCTCCATTAGCAATATTAAAGTTAAATTGTGTCTTTATGAAATTTTTGGGAGCAGAAGAAGTGTGTCTGGATGCAGAAGGTTCATAGACGCCAAAAGGGCAGAAGTAAAGGGGAGCCATAACAGGCAGAAATAATCAGAAGGACATAGAAAAAGGGGAAGCTCCCATTCATAGAATCATAGAATCATAGAATATTAGGGTGGAAGGGACCTCTGGAGGTCATCTAGTCCAACCCCCTTCTTAAAGCAGGACCAATCCCCAACTAAATCATTCCAGCCAGGGCTTTATCAAGCCTGACATTAAAAACCTCTAAGGAAGGAGATTCTACCACCTCCCTAGGTAACCCATTCCAATGCTTGACCACCTTCCTAGTGAAAAAGTTTTTCCTAATATGCAATCTAAATTTTCCCAACTGCAACTTGAGACCATTACTCCTTGTTCGGTCATCTGCTACCACTGAGAACAATCTAGATCCATCCTCTTTAGAACCCCCCTTTCAGGTAGTTGAAAGTAGATATCAAATCTCCCCTCATCCTTCTCTTCTGTAGACTAAACAATCTCTCAGCCTCTCCTCATAAGTCATGCGCTCCAGGCCCCTAATCATTTTTGTTGCCCTTCTCTGGACTCTTTCCAATTTTTCCGCATCCTTCTTGTAGTGTGGGCCCCAAAACTGAACACAGTACTCCAGATGAGGCCTCACCAATGTCGAATGGGGGGAACAATCACATAAGAACATAAGAACATAAGAACGGCCATACTGGGTCAGACCAAAGGTCCATCTAGCCCAGCATCCTGTCTACCGACAGTGGCCAATGCCAGGTGCCCCGGAGTGAGTGAACCTAACAGGTATGATCGAGCGATCTCTCTCCTGCCATCCATCACCCCCCTCTGAAAGACAGAGGCTAGGGACACCATTCATTACCCATCCCGGCTAATAGCCATTTATGGACTTAGCCTCCATGAATTTATCCAGCTCTCTTTTAAACCCTGTTATAGTCCTAGCCTTCACAGCCTCCTCAGGTAAGGAGTTCCACAGGTTGACTGTGCGCTGTGTGAAGAAGAACTTCCTTTTATTTGTTTTAAACCTGCTGCACGCCAATTTCATTGAGTGGCCCCTAGTTCTTCTATTTTGGGAACAAGTAAATAACTTTTCCTTATTTACTTCCTCCACACCACTCATAATTTTATATACCTCTATCATATCCCCCCTTAGTCTCCTCTTTTCCAAGCTAAAAAGTCCTAGCCTCTTTAATCTCTCTTCATATGGGACCCGTCCCAAACCCCTAATCATTTTAGTTGCCCTTCTCTGAACCTTTTCTAGTGCCAGTATATCCTTTTTGAGATGAGGAGACCACATTTGTACGCAGTATTCAAGATGTGGGCGCACCATGGATTTGTATAAGGGCAATAAGATATTCTCCGACTTATTCTCTACCCCTTTTTTAATGATTCCTAACATCCTGTTTGCTTTTTTGACTGCCGCTGCACACTGCGTGGATGCCTTCAGAGAACTATCCACAATGACTCCCAGGTCTTTTTCCTGATTGGTTGTAGCTAAATTTGCCCCCATCATATTGTATGTATAGTTGGGGTTATTTTTTCCAATGTGCATTACTTTACATTTATCCACATTAAATTTCATTTGCCATTTTGTTGCCCAATCACTTAGTTTAGAGAGATCTTTTTGAAGTTCTTCACAGTCTGCTTTGGTCCTTACTACTTTGAGGAGTTTAGTATCATCTGCAAACTTTGCCACATCACTGTTTACCCCTTCCTCCAAATCATTTATAAATAAGTTGAATAGGATCGGCCCCAGGACTGACCCTTGGGGAACACCACTAGTTACCCCTCTCCATTCTGAAAAAGTTCCATTTATTCCTACCCTTTGTTCCCTGTCTTTTAGCCAGTTTTCAATCCATGAGAAGATCTTCCCTCTTATCCCATGGCAGCTTAATTTACGTAGGAGCCTTTGGTGAGGGACCTTGTCAAAGGCTTTCTGGAAATCTAAGTACACTATGTCCACCGGATCCCCCTTGTCCACATGTTTGCTGACCCCTTCAAAGAACTCTAATAGATTAGTAAGACACGATTTCCCTTTGCAGAAACCATGTTGACTTTTGCCCAACAATTTATGCTCTTCTATGTGTCTGACAATTTTATTCTTTACTATTGTTTCAACTAATTTTCCCAGTACGGACGTTAGACTGACTGGTCTGTAATTGCCAGGATCACCTCTAGAGACCTTTTTAAATATTGGCGTTACATTAGCTATCTTCCAGTCACTGGGCACAGTAGCCGATTTAAAGGATAGGTTACAAACCCTTGTTAATAGTGCCGCAATTTCACATTTGAGTTCTTTCAGAACTCTTGGGTGAATGCCATCTGGTCCCGGTGACTTGTTACAGTTAAGTTTATCAATGAGTTCCAGAACCTCCTCTACTGATACTTCAATTTGTGACAATACCTCAGATTCGTCACCTACAAAAGACAGCTCAGGTTTAGGAATCTCCCTAACGTCCTCAGCCGTGAAGACTGAAGCAAAGAATTCATTTAGTTTCTCTGCAATGACTCTGTCATCTTTAAGTGCTCCTTTTGTATCTCTGTCATCCAGGGGCCCCACTGGTTGTTTAGCAGGCTTCCTGCTTCTGACATATTTAAAAAACATTTTGTTATTACCTTTTGAGTTTTTGGCTAGCTGTTCTTCAAACTCCATTTTAGCTTTTCTTATTACATTCTTACACTTTATTTGGCAGTGCTTATGCTCCTTTCTATTTACCTCACTAGGATTAGACTTCCACTTTTTAAAAGATGCCTTTTTCTCTCTCACTGCTTCTTTTACTTGGCTGTTAAGCCACGGTGGCTCTTTTTTAGTTTTCTGGCGTTGTTTTTTAATTTGGGGTATACATTTGAGTTGGGCCTTTATTATGGTATCTTTGAAGAGAGTCCATGCAGCTTGCAGGGATTTCACTTTAGTCACTTTACCTTTTAATTTCATTACCTTTTAATTTCATTACCTTTTAATTTCATTTTAATCACGTCCCTCGATCTGCTGGCAATGCCCCTACTTATACAGCCCAAAATGCAATTAGCCTTCTTGGCAACAAGGGCAAACTGTTGACTCATATCCAGTTTCTCATCCACTGTAATCCCTAGGTCCTTTTCTGCAAAACTGCTGCCTAGCCATTCGGTCCCTAGTCTGTAGCAGTGCATGGGATTCTTCCGTCCTAAGTGCAGGACTCTGCACTTCTCCTTGTTGAACCTCGTCAAACTTCTTTTGGCCCAGTCCTTCTTTTGTCTAGGTCTCTCTGTATCCTATCCCTACTCTCCAGTGTATCTACCACTCCTTCCAGTTTAGTGTCATCTTCAAACTTTCTGAGGGTGCAGTCCACACCATCCTCCAGATCATTGATAATCCTCCAGAGAATTAATCATTCTATAGCATACATAGCTGCAATAATAAATGCTGATGGAGAAAGAATAATGCCCTTCAAGAAAAGCTTCTGGATACTTTGCTGATTGGTGCATTAGAAATGGCCAGACCTGAATGAGGTAGGGAGGGGGATGGGTAGATGCTGTCCTCATCCCTCAGAGTTTGTGAAAGCCACACTGCTAAATGTCCATCAGGACAGTCCTGCTATCAGGGTCTGTTAACACTTGTGTCTCCCTGGGCCAACCTATTCTACTGACATTAACACAATACTCTTCTCCGAAAACTGGGAGTTTAGGTTAGGTGCTGGTATGAAGTCAGAGATCATTTGGTCACAACAGGCTCATCTGTTAAGCACATGGGTTTCCAGCCAGAAAGCTGCATAGGAATTAATGCTGACTCCTCCATGGCTGCTATTGTGGTAGCAGGGCTCCGGCTCTTTGACAGGCATCCCAGTATTTGTTTGGAACTCAGGACAGCTGCTGGTTTAGGAACTGAATCTCTTAGACCTCCATAGTAAGGCCGTGCTTAATTTGTATTGAAAGAGGTGCCAGGACTCAAGTAATTTTTTTTACATGAACAACCAATGCAGTAAGCCCAGAGGTGCCAGGACTATGAACTGCCACGCCTAGACGTTCTGGGGCTCAGTCCTGGGCAAGCCCTGGCACAAATTAAACAGTGTAGTGAAGGAAGGGAGGAGCAGTGCTCCTACCACCAACAGAATGATGGTGAGGAAAATGTACGAGCTGAAACTCATAGCATTTTCTTCCCCCTCCTCCCCAAACGGGTGCATATATTTTCCACTACGGTGATATGATCCCGAGTCTGGAAGCCAACTCACTTGCAACGTATTGCATATAACAATAAAAACAACTAGTAAAAAAAAAATCGAAATTTTGTGGTTTGGATTTGGGCTAGAGGGAAGAATAATAATTTCAGTTAAACTCATCCCGTTCTGTGGCCAGCTCTATAGAGAACTAAAGTCACCAAGTTTGTGTAACGTTTTTTGTTTAAAATGTTCCCATTTTCATCCAGTTCTAACAAACCTCATCCATCCTTCCCCTTTTCCCCTCCTTGTTCTATAACCCCTTGTGGTTTTATGCATTATTCAAACTTCATGATCCCTGGGCAGAGAACTGTCTTTTGAATTAGTCTATAAAGCACCTATTGTTTTCCGATGATGCGTGTGGATAGTAAATAACAATTTCTGAAGAAGCTATTTAAGAAGTCTTGACAGCAGGACAATAAAAAGAAAAGGAAAGAGAAAACTAAAAATAACTTTCCTCTTTAAACCCAGTTAGGCCTTTTCTTACCATCAAAAGCATGTTCTCTGTTTTTAAGCATTCTGGCAGTAAGAGTATTTGAGAAAGCACTCTGTGGCAAAGTGCTGATTCCTAAAATGTAGTTCCTAGATGTACCACCTAAGCTGACACTAAGCCTTACAAACACCCTGCAGATCACAACTAGGCTAGTGAGCACATTTTATCCCTTTAAAAAAAGGTCTAAAAATAGGATAGTTACATTAAATGGCAGAAGTACAAAAATATCAAACTATTAATAAAGACTCTCCAAATCTTTTACTTCCTTTCACTGAGAAAAATGTTTATACTATTAATATAATGCATGTTTTAAAAAGTCCTCAAATATATATTTATCCAACCTATGTATAGCTACAAAAATGTTTCGTTATCATGATAATTTCTACCCAGAATTCCTCAGTGACACTGTGGAGTCACCATAACTGCATACAAACTCTGAATTGATTGGGTAGCAGAACTTAGCAAACAGAAGAGAGGTTCCTACTTTGTGGCAAGGACTCAGCTCATGCTATTGTTTTCCTCCAAATAAGATCCTGCACTGTTGAGGGGAAATAGTACACAGGACAAGACATGGGCACTTCTCAAGGGACTGGAGGCAAGCATACTTGAGTACACTTTAATACTTGGACTGTAGAACCCACTTGCACCAAATTATGCATGGTGTATGGTGGATGAAGAAGGGATATTTTACTTTTTGGATATTTATAGGAAGAGGTGGAGAACCAACTTAATGGACTACCAAAGCTATCTTGCAACATATTTCTCTTATCATTGGGGGAGAGAGACTTTTGCTGCTTTATCCAAAGTTAACACTGTTCCCTTCCTCTCCCCCCATAATGAAGTTTCTCTGTTTCATACACAAACTCAGTGCTTGCAACTGGAGAAGGGAACCAGGGAAAGTATTTAGTGATACCAGAAATTCTGAATGACTAGAGATAGTTTGTCAAGATGGAACCTAGATATTTGGAATCCAGACCTTGTGGCTGATGACTACACTTGCCAGCAGGATTGCACCTTAAGTGTTTCATCACACTTTGTATTAATAAAAAAAGAAAGCAACTTTTTAGTATTCATAGTTAATGAATACTAGCGACAAAGTTCCTTTAACACTCATGATTATAATGATCTGTTTTCACATGCACATAGATTTCTTATAACTTCTCCTTTTCAACTGAATCTTCCCTGCTGGGTCTTGGACCAAAGGTGACTTAAAATGTATTTTCTTTTGGGTAAATGCAAGGATAAAAATGATATACAAAGACACTAAGACTTCTTACGCATGCAAAAAGCCACTAAACTTTAAAAGCCGAAACTTACGATGTGATATTAGTCTCCCAGCTAGCTTGCAAAAATGGAATACCTACAAAATGAGTGTGAAAAGCCACAATGAGTGTTTCTCAGCTATGTTATATAGCCAACAATTTGTGCAGGAAATGGTTAATTGATTCTTGAATTTGCCAGTTAGCTTCACTATCATTGAGACTTATGTATGTTGTAGTGTGGTCCAGAGGCTACCGGTGTGGTGCTTCTGCTTTCTCCTGTTGATATCACTCGGCTGCGTGCATGTGTTCCCTCTGTGTGCTGCCCCAGCTCTGTACAGATAGCTGACACAGCAAATCCGACGAGAACCCCCAATAACCACAGAGTCTTAGTAAGGTACAAAGGCACCTCGGCCAGGTTTATTGCGACCCTGACACACTTTCAGTTCCCCGTAGATTCCTTAGTCTACCGGGCATACAGCTAGAGAGTGCCATTCGGCAATGGACACAGCTCAGTGGCTGGACTCTCCACTACCCCCCCGAGCCGGACAAAGACACTGCCCCAGACACACATTCTTATATACAGGTATAATCAAGTTACACATCACTCCTGACGTATTGAGGTGCCACCCCTCTACGCAACAGGGTTCAGCCCCTCTACGTAGGTAAGGTGCCGCCTATCACCTTGTACATGTTGGTTCGAACAAAACAACTCTATCCATCATTTTACCCTTTTGCCCCTGTCATTGGGAAGGGTCGTTCTGTTCTCGGCCTGTTCCCGTTATCTGAGGAATGTTTTGGTATGTCCCCAAGTATGTTTATACTGTAACCATGCTAACTGAATATGTATTTCTGCAATCTCAGCCCTTTTCCTTGCCAACTTCTGTGGGCCGGGCCTGCCTGTAGCTCACAGCTGAACTTTGCTTTATATTAGCAGAGGCTTGGCCATTACTTTAGTTCAGGCCTCATACTGGGCCTTCATTAGGCCTTTAGCCTTCACTTACTACAATGTATACATATATAGAATCGTGAATACATAACACTGGTCTGATTTAGTTATGTGGGTGTGATTTAATACCTACATTTCATCAAGAGGTGCTATAGCTTGATAAGCTTACTGCTATGCCTTTTCAGAAGCACACCATGACTTCAGTAGAAGTTAGCATTTTGGTCTCCCCCTACCTCTTTTCTGAAAAAGAAAATTGAGGTTGTCAGAGAATTGCACACTTTGGAGTATTGTGGACAACTCCTTATGGAAGCCATTATGACTCCCAAGTACAGGTCTGCCCAGGAGTAGTGTGGGGCTACCTCATCCCCAGCAGGAGCATGAGGAGGCACTTTTCATCAGGAACACACAATGTCCCATCTACTTATCTTAGATACTCATAAGCCCCCATTACTTTAGTAGCTAACTACCGCACAATCATTCATGTATTTGTCCTCCGAACACCCTTGTGAAGTAGAGATGTGCTGTTATCTCCATTTTACAGATGGGGAAATGAAGCCCAAGGTCACAAGTCAAGTCTGTGGTAGAGCAGGGTCTCCAAAGTTCTAGACTAATGCACTAATCATTAGATCAACTTCCTCTCCTTCCATGGAACATCTGCATCTGGAGGGAGAGCACGTCTGCTGTTACATCCCCACAGGACTGCGGCAAGTGCACCCCTGTGTGGCAAGCCATTCTACTGGATGGTGTGATGGAGAGGAGTATGATTTCTCCTTCTACCCACCTCTTCCCTAGCCTCTCCAGGAATAGCTTAAGGCTCAAAATCTGGTAGCAAAGAGCAGTTGTTATGCAGGGATCAGCCCATGTTGTTAATATGGCCAGTTCTATGCTACCACTTACTTCAGTATAATTTACGTACTGGGGGAGGAAGGGGTAAATAAACCTCACCACGAGTGACATAAGTTAAACCAACCTAAGCACCAGTGTGGACAGTGCTATGTCAGCAGGAGAGCTTATCCCCCCAATCTTAGCTATCCCCTCTCAAGGAGGTGGATTTATTATGCTGACACGAGAGCTCTCTCCAATCAGCATAGAATGTTTTCACCAGACATGCTACAGGGATGCATCTGTGCCGATGTAGTGCTTCTAGTGTAGACTAGTCCTATGAATTCTTTAGTATCCAATGTGCCCTACGGATGAGGTATATTACCATATTTACCTTTCACATTGCCTGACCTCTGAGGGATTAGAGCTCTATCTTCTTCAGCATATTAACCACATCTTTGCATTTGCTGGTACAGTATTTTAGTCTTGATTCTGATAAAAGAGGTTTAAAGGATTCTTGAGGAAGTCAGGCACCCAACTCCTAATGACTTTCAATTGGAATTGGACACATAATTTCCTTTGGCCACATTGAAAACCCAGCCTTAAATGTGTCATTCTAGTATACACTCTGTAGTGCCTCCAGCATGCACTCCTCTCTGTGTTGCGACAAAGTTTCACCTATTGAGAATCTGACCCTTTATCTTGGAAACACAAGTAAATTGGAGTTCAGTGCAAATGGGGGAAGAAGGTTACAAGACTGAGGCTATGTCTACACTACCAGTTATTTCAGTATAACTTACATTGCGCAGGGGTGTGACTAATCCATATCCCTAAGCAACGTAAATTATGCTGACCTAAGCACCGGTGTAGACAGCGCTATGTTGACAAGAGAGCTTTTCCCTCTGACCTAGCTATTGCTTTTCATGGAGGTAGGAGTTATTAAGCTGATGGGAGAACTCTCTCTCTCATCAATTTAGAGTGTCTTCACCAATAGCACTACAGTTGTGCAGCTGCACACTGTAAATGATGTAGTGTAGACATAGCCCGAGTGCATGAAACTTGCAAAGACTTAGGCAGACGCCACAATTGGATAAGCAAAAGTGGCTAAATAGCTAGTTAACTAGCAGATAAAGAAAGGGAAACAGGCTTTAGGATCAGAGAAAGTATCTGAAAAGATAAAATGCACTTGAGTCAATAGCATAAAACAAGTTTTAAATCCTGAAAAATTACTTAGCCATTTTCTCCAAAATTGTCCTGCCTTATCTGTTAATTCATTCTTGAATGCCTTTATTTCATTTACATAACACAGGCCTTGTCACAGTGTGAAGTTACCTAAAATAGTTATTATGTCTTTGGGCAAAAAATAGGCAGAAAGCAGCAGAAAGAAAAAGCTTGTGAATGCTTAGATCCCCTACAGAGACAGAGATTATATGTCTGATTTCCTAAATACCAAAAGTGAGACTGGATTAAAGCCATGTTGCTGTGAGACCTCCCAAATTCTCCCTGGTATTTTCCAAGTTTCTTGAGTATATCTATGCTGAATTTCCCTCTAAATGGGCTAAATCACACCACTGCTATGGTTGGGGGGAGTGTGATTTAGATGTTAAAGGAGCGCTTGGCACTCAGAACTCTTGAGTTCTGTTCCTGGACATGTTGGTGGTTGTGTGTGACCTTGGAACATCACTTAAGAATAAATTTGCAAAAGTGATTTTTGATTTGGATGTCTCAGTTTTGGGGTGCCCAGTGAGGCATCAGAAGTGAGTACCCAAAACCAGAGGCATCTAGAATTAATAATTATTTGGAGTAATGTTAACCTTACCCAATCTGACCCTTAATAGGCCCAGTTTTAAATGTGTACAGTAATTCTTGCTTTCCTCGCAAAGGTGTTGAAAGAATTAATTAATGTTTGTAAAGCACTTTGAGATCCTTGTATTATTAAACGTATTGCTAGTCCACTTCCCCCAGTGATTCAGCATTGCCAGAAGCACTATCTCCTGTTAATTATCAACAGGCAGACAGCCAACAGACTAATGGCAGAAGTGGAGTCTGCAGTAGAGGAACTACAAAATGAAAACTCTTACAAGTAAATAGTAGGGAGAAAGGGAAAGCAAATGAGGAGTAAACAGAAGAAAGGGAGGAGCTGACCTGTTCTCTCCTCTTGCCCAGCCACACACAAATTGCAAGATCACATCCCAAATCTCATTTTAGTATTTTAGACTCCTTGAACCAGATGGGCCTTGATAAGGTCAACCTAGCTCCCGAAGACTCAAAACTCCTGCTGAAATGTTATCTTAATGCTGAGGATGCTGTGCCCCATTCCATAAGTATGAATACAAACAGTATTTGGCAAACCTTTCATCATTCAGCATTACCAAAACGAGGTTCTGAAGTCACTCAGAATGTAATCTCTTTGGGGCAGGGACCAAACACAAATAGTCGTTGTTCTTATGTGGGACTCAGGGCTCTATTTCAATAGCAATATTGTCATCCTGCCCCGCAGGCGCACACACACACAAGTACAAACCACAGCATCACCTTCCATAGGCAGCACTCTAGGATTTACCAAATGCTGAAAGCATTGGCTGACTGGAAGCAGACTGGAAAGGACACTGGCACACTCACTGCAGGAGACAAGTGGCCATGGCCGTGCTGGCTAACCTGCTGGTTTGGAGCTGCACAGAGAAGGTGGTCATGGTGCCATTTTTTATAAATGCTTTAAACACTACAGCGAGGATTATGCTGTCTCTACAGACTTCAAAAAGCAGAGTATCACCCTTCAGAAGCAGCTTCCTCCTGGCCCCAGTGCCAAGCCACGCTGCTGTTCTGTAATGATCTGCTTCCATCAGAGAGCACAATTTCTCATCCTGCCTGACTCTACTGATCATTCTTGTAATTAAGTCTCTTTTGATTCTCTTTGGCAGAGGACCATCTGCGCAAGAAGGCACACCTGGAAACTGGCTTTCCCTCAGTTTTGCTGTCCTTGATTAAACACTGTTTAAATCTGAGAACCTTAATCAAAAGAATTGCCTGGCTGGGGGGATCTGTATCTGCCACATTTTCTCAGAAATTCCCTCCAAAATGCTGCAGGATTTGGATTACAATTTCCAAAAAGGCCCACTGCAGAGGGGTAATGTTTTCACAGGATTTCACCCTTAAAGAAAAATCAGAGACAATTAAATTAGGATTTTAGAGTAATTACTATTGAACCCTATCAAATTTATTAGAGAATGATTTGTCTTTTGTAGGATTTTGTTTTGTTTTGTTAACCATTGTGCAAAATTTTATAGCAGGGATCTCTTTCTCTCATAAATGTAAAAAGATGGGTAAAAAAACCTCTGTAGAAAGATTAAATTTCTGTCACATTCTAAAGGACTTTTTATCTAAGGGCAAGATTACAGTGATGTCCACAAACAAACTGAGAAACAGGGGTAGGTTCTGTGCTGCACCTTCAGAGAGCACAGAAGCTGCAGCTAAGGGAAGAAATGGTATGTTATTTTGTGCCATCTGCATTCTGGGCTGTTCTAGGGGCTGATATAATACTCTGGGCATAAATTACACCACCATGAGTCTATGGTAAGGGCCACATGGTGCTGCTGCACTGGGAGAATTTCCTCCTCAGCCATGTGCAGCTCCTTCAGTGACCCCGGTGACACCACCATAGCATAGAGCATAGGATGGGCCACATTTTACAAAATAAAAACAGAAATGCAAAAGTGCACAATTTTTGAAGTGATCTGACACAGACAAAGAGGAATAGGAAAGAATAAGTGCCAGTCACTTGTGAGCCGATCCTATCAGTGTTATCACTTTTGTTTGTTCATTTTTAAAACTCCAAACACTTGGTTTACAGAGTGATGCCTTTTTATCCTTTAGGAAAGGTTTCTTTCAATTAGCTAGATATCAAGGCGAGTGACCTAATAATGTTAACTTCAAACCCTGTTGCTGTAATGCTTGGTTCACAGGACACAAATTACAGCGATTTGTGATACATTAAAGAGGAACATTGAAATGCCAACTTTAACTTCTGAAGTGTGAGAATGTTCATTAAATACATACTAAAAATACCTGGAATCACTACTGCTGATGGCTTAGACTTGGTAGGATTAGGGAAGGATGCAGCTACTAACATGGTACATGAAAAGCCTCCAGCATTCTCAGACTGAGTGACGTTATAACCTGTTTGTGGTTTAAATTTGTATCAGTGGCTGTCATGGTTTAAATGCCCATTTCCCATCTGTAATTTGGAAAGTCATCTCCTCCCCTCACCCCCACCCCACAAAAAAACCTCTTCCCTGCTATACACAAAAATGACCTATTAGTAATAACTGCTCTCAGACTTCCTCTATAGAAGAAAGAAATTTTAGATCCATTGCATCAGTAGTACTGATGCCTTAGGTTATCTTGCTAACCTGATGCTTACTGAGGACTGGTCCACAGTAGACTTTATTGGAGAATCTCTCTCTGTTGCATTCCCACTAGTGCAGCTCCCCAACTGCTTATACTGGGAACCAGCATCCAAACTACCATATCATCTAGATCTGCTCTGAAGCAGAGGCATGTGCCCTGCCCATATTAGCTCTGCTGTACCAGTGATACATCTCTTACTGGCAAGTGGGAATGTTCTGTGATATTTTGTATGACTGCGTGCCTCAGTTTCCCCTACATGCTGCATTGTTAACTAGGTGATGAGAAAGGCAGGCTACCACACAGGTGTGACTGATTGGCCTGGCTCCCTGTCCCTGGTGAGTCGGTGAAGAAAATGGTAAATACGACTACAGGGACATTTGGTACCTAGCAACTAATGACCTTGGATGGCCCACCCTTTCTGGAAGCCAGCCTTGTTTGATCATCCGGACAACAAAGGACTGAGGAGAGGCCAGGTGGGACTGGCCTGGAAACTTGAATGGAAGGGGATACAGAGGGAGACAAGAGCGGATATTGCTTGGCTGGGGCTCTGCGTAACCAGAATGGACAATGTTTTAACTTCATTTTCCCTTTGCTAACCAAGGACTTTCTACCCTGTGTTCCAGAATCTGATAAACCCTGCTGCTTTTACGTTGCTGGCTGAGAGTCACTGCAGATGCAGCAGGTGGGGGTACCTAGCTCCCTTTGGGAGTACAAGTCTTTCCCAAATGTCCAAATCAGGTGGACTCACTGAGGGGAGTTCGCAACAGGAAGCAGGGAAGCTGAAGGCCACAAGATTTGATACAAGCAGGCAGTGAAGCCAAGTGACTTATGGTAGAAAAAGAATACAATGAGGAAGACTTTGTAGCACCTTAGAGACTAACCAGTTTATTAGTCTCTAAGGTGCTACAAAGTCTTCCTGGTTTTATTTATGGATACACACTAACACAGCTGCTAATCTTAAACCATAGAAAAAGAGTGAGAGTCTAAGAGGTGCTGGCCCGCCTAGGGGGTCCTCCTAGGGACTGTTCCAGAGCATTAAATCTGTGGATCCGTGCCACCATGGATGCATTCTCTTGGGCGCCAATTATTAATCACAAAGAAGGAAAAGTACTTTGTGTGTATGTGGCTGCTACAAGATGTTCAGAGTGATTACTTAAACACTCCAAGTGAGCTTTTATAAAGGACACTTTATTTAGCTTTTTAGGTTCTCACTAATGCCCATGGCTGGCAGAAGTGATGTTCCTTGTTTTAGGTATCTAGATAGCTTAGTAGCCACAGGAAAAAAAAATCTCCTGCTCTCCTTAGCCTTTAAATGGTCTATTTTACTGCACCACCAAATTTGCAACTGCTACAATCCTCAGTTTCTACAAATGCTTGTAAAACAAAAGCAGATGTTTAAATATTTACCTTCCATGAGTTCCTAGAATGTCTCTGAATGGGACCAATCACAGAGACCCTACCCAGTGGTCAAACATGGTGTCTTGTATGGTGTGACAGGTCCTTTTCTTTCCTGGAAGCCATCTTGACAGCCACTGTAGTCCTGTGGTTGCGTATCCCTTCCATGACTCAGTCCTCCAGCCAAGTCACGTGTTGTATGACTGCCCTTCTTAGGTTATATAAAAAACATCCAGCAACAGGGTTAGTCCTCTGAATTTAGTGAAGTCTTAACTCCTCAGTCCTTGGGGGGCTTTTCTCCCCTAGACTCCTCATATCAAGAATCAGCCTCTGCCCTTGGAACCCCCTTTGAGTGATCCCAGGTCCCTCTTCATCAGGATCAAATCCAGGGTCCAGTGTAAGCTTCTAAATCCCTACCACCTACCAGCTATGTGCTGCCTCCCTGGATCACTTCCTACCAGTAACATCTTTTCCAACAGGTAAAATAAAGACATGAAATAGCTGAAAATCAAAGATAAAGTCTCCAATCTTCTGAGAATCCAAGTCTCTTCCCTTTGGGCTTGGCCACATCTTGAGAGTCAGGCCTTAGTAATTCCAGCAAAGCTGTCAGAAACCAAGTCCTGGAGGTCAAGCCTAGTGATTGAAGCAATAGCATCCAGGCCAGGAACAGGAGCCGAAAGGTTAGAACCAGAATAAGGACACAAGAGTCAAGCATAGAGTGGGAACAAGACTAGAGTCAGAGTGGCGCTGGAGCAGGCTCAAGTCTGTGGAGTCTGTCACCACTATCAGGCTGGGAAAAGTTCCAACCATGATGTGATATTGGGCAGACTGAGATGCTGTTTCTTGTATGAGGTCTATATGTTTGCCCTGAGAGTCACCAGACCCACTCTAGGATTGGCTGGAACCTAGCAAATGGAATGACTCATCAGCACATGTGACTTAATTGGGATGTAGTTCAGGGATGATTCATCATCTCACAAGAGCTTCTTCAGGAGCTCAGAGGGTAAGTCACTTCACTTCCACTATTTGCTGCCCTACTGAGCTGGCCTGCTCTCCTTTTTAGTTCCTCCTCTAAGCAATGCCTGCTTTGCAGGAGTCGTGGGGCTTCCTGGGTCCAGAACAGCTGCTTAATCCCTACCTCACTGGTGCAGAGTTTATATATCCTGACACAGCTTCCCTCATTCTGCCCCTAATGTTTTGATTCTGCATCGCTGAAATCAATGGGGAATTTGCCATTCACTTCAATGGCTGCAGGATTGGGCACTCAGTCATTATTCCTGCAATTGAAACTTATTTTGATATCACCCGCTTCTGAGGAGATGAGAAAAGAAGTGTTTCTTCTAGCTGATAAGGAATGACGTTTCTAATGTGTCCAGTCATCGATGACACATTGAAAATGTAACTGCAGTTCCACCCAGAGTGGAAGCACTCGGGGTGGGGTGGGGTGATAGCTCAGTGGTTTGAGCGTTGGCCTGCTAAACCCAGGGTTGTGAGTTCAATCCTTGAGGGGCCATTTAGGGATCTGGGGAAAAAAAAATCTGTCAGGGGACAGTACTCGATCCTGCTAGTGTAGGCAGGGGGATCCTGCTAGTGTAGGCAGGGGACTGGACTCGATGACCTTCAAGGTCTTTCCAGTTCTAGGAGATTGGTATATCTCCATTTATTTATTTTTTTTTATTTTTTTTTATATTAGACTAGATGGTAGTGGATTAGATTATTAACTCCTAATGCTGATGTTCGGCTTGGTCAGAATCCCTCAGACATTCTACACATGTAGGATTGAGAAAGCATGGTACTGTTCTGGGGGTAAAGAGTGCACGGAGGTAGTCTAGCTGCTATATGGGAAATCTGAGTTCAGATCTGTCATTCAGTCTTTGGGCCTGTCTTCACTACCACTTTAATTCGATGTTAACGACGTTAGGTCGAATTAAACGTGTACCTGTCTTCACATACATGCTCTTAACGTCGATGTAAAGGGCCCTCAAGATCGAATTTGTAACTCCTGCCTGACGAGAGAAGTAAGGCTAATTTTGACATTCCAAGCTCGACTGTGGGCTAGTGAAGATGGAACTGACATTAATAGCCTCCAGAGGCTGTCCCACAATGCTCCATTCTGACCGCTCTGGACTGCCTCACTGCTCCACTGTGACCGCTCTGGACTGCACTCTGAACTCGCTGCTCTGGCCAGGTAGATAAGACCCGGGAACATTTGAATACCATTTCCTGTTTGGTCAGCGTGGCCAGCTCACCTGAATAGCTCAGTCGCCATTCAGAGCAATCAGCAGCACTAGCCGCCATGCAGAGCTCAGCATCACAAGACTCCATGCAGAGCTCATCTGCCCTGGAGACCAGCCAGAGGAAAAGAGCTCCAGCATGGTCCACTCATGAGGTGCTGGATCTCATCGCTATCTGGGGAGAGGAATCCGTGATGTTGGAACTACGCAACAACAAACGGAATGCCAACACCTATGGAAGAGTCTCCAAGGCCATGCTAGAAAGGGGCCACAACAGGGACACCACATAGTGCCGCGTGAAAATTAAGGAGCTGAGGCAATCGTTCCAGAAAGCCAAGGAGGCAAACGGACGATCAGAGGGCGCGCCACGGACATGCAGGTTCTACAATGAACTAAATCAGATAATGGGGGGCGCCCCCACCACCATCGCGCCGTTCTGCGTGGACTCCACCGATCGGATAATCGTCAGGGAGGAGACTGATTCCGATGAGGACAACCATGAGGAAGAGGAAAATCTCAGGGAGCAGCAGGAGCCCAGCGGAGAACCCGTGTTCCCAGACAGCCAGGAGCTGTTTATGACCCTGCAGCCAGTACCCTCCCAAGCCTCCCAGGGGGGTAAGTGTTTCTTTTTAAGGGATTACATAACGCGTGATTTTTTAAAGGAAGCATTTATTAATGAGTAACTTGCCCTAAGGACTTAGCGTGCTTTCACTGCTGGTCAATTTCTACTCAAAGAGTTTGTCAATATACTCCGGGATTGACCAGAAGTCCTCCGCGGATATCTCAATGAAGCTATCCAGGAGGTAGCGATGAATCTTCCGCAGCAGATTTCTGGGGAGAGCCGCCTTATGTGGTCCCCCGTGATAGGAGACCATCCCACGCCACGAAAGTAGTAAGTAGTCTGGTATCATTGAGCAGGCTAGCATTGCGGCGTATGGACCAGGACTTTGCATGGAGGCAAGGAGCATGCGCTCTCTATCTCTCCAAGAAATTCTCAGGAAAGTGATGTCATTCATGGTTGCCTGTTTGAAATACGGACTGCAATTAGTAGGGAGATGAAGTTTCCCAGATGCAAAGTACTCTTTTCTGCTGAGGACCGACCAACCGCCGCCTCCTGCCCCCCAAACGCTCACACACACACACACACCCCCTGAGCCCGGAGCGGTAGCTAGCAGGGAATCTGAACAGTCTGCAAGCGGTTGCTTCCGCTTCAGATACAATGCGCACCCGACCCCCCCCCCCCCCAGCCCAGCTTGCAGTTCAGTAGGAGCCACACGGTGGGGGGAAGGGGGTGGGGTTACTGTACAATATTCAGGTGCTGCTTTTAAAACTTACCATGGCCGGCTGCACGGTGCTTTCAGAAGCCATGTTGGGCTGAGGCACGCAAATGTGTCTGAGATGCTGTGACTTTTCTGTGAGCTATTCAGTCACTTTTAGGTGTAGAACATGACCTTGTACAGAAATCATATCAGGCCTCTGAATACTGAGGTTGCAAACGGCATAGTACTCCCATTGTGTACCGTCCGAGACTGCATCTGCCTCCTAACCTTGAATGTATCTGTCTCATAACTTTCAAACTTTCTTTGCCCACATTCGCCCACAGATGAACAATTATCTCAGAATCCCCCGTCCTGCTCCTCCCGCCGTGCATCGCAGATAAGAAAGCGTAAAAAGAAAACACGAACGCGCAATGATATGTTCAGCGAACTCCTGGAGAACTCGCGCGCTGAGGCAGCCCGCCAGACGGAATGGAGGGAAAGATTGATACAGGCAAGGCAGGAATTGAGAGCCGCAGCAGAAAAGAGGGAAGAAATGTGGCTGCAGCGACAGGACCGCGAAGAAAGACGCATGGATGCTTTGATCCGTATAATGGAGGAGCAAAGCAACATGCTGCGATCTCTGGTGGAGCTGCGGGAGGGCCAAAGATCACCTCTGCAGCCCCTGTCTAACCACCTCCCCTCCTCCCCAAGTTCCATAGCTTCCCCACCCAAACGCGGGGTGAGAACACGGGGGGGCAAGCTCCGTGGGCCGATCCACTCCACCCCACAAGCCAGCAGAAGCAGCAGCAGCAGGCTAACATTCTCTGAAAACTTTTAAAAGCTGCTGTGTCTTGACCACCCCTCCACTCCCCCTTTACCCCCCCCCCTCCTCTGTCCGCTCCTCCTCCCCCAGTGCGACTGCTGGTTTCCCTCCAGGCTACCGTGACAGTGATCCCCTGTATTTGTATTTCTGATGAACCAATAAAGGAACCATGATTTTTCAAACAGTGAATTTATTTCCTCTGTAAGCATGGGGAGGGGGGAGGGAAAGCATGGGGAGGGGGGAGGGAATGAGGGTTCAAGGACAGCAGGCTTAGAGCACAGCAAGGGAGCAGATTCTCAAACGCCATCTCGGCCACTCATAAAACTGGTTTTCAAGGCATCCCTGAGGCGCAGGGCCTCATGATGCGCTCTTCTACTTTCCCTGCTGTCTGGCTGCTCGTAAGTAGCAGAAAGTAAATTTGCCTCTGCCTCCCAGCCCGCCATAAACGTTTCCTCCCTGCTCTCACAGATATTGTGGAGCACAGAGCAAGCAGCAATAACAATGGGGATATTTCTCTCGCTGATGTCTGAGCGAATCAGTAACGAACGCCATCTCCCCTTCAGACGGCCAAATGCACACTCTACGGCCATTCTGCACTTGCTCAGCCTGTAGTTGAACAGCTCCTGACCCCTGTCCAGGGCTCCTGTGTAGGGCTTCATAAGCCAGGGCATTAGGGGGTAGGCTGGGTCCCCAATGATAACGATCGGCATTTCCACCACCCCCCCCCACGGAAATTTTCTGGTCGGGGAAGAAAGTGCCTTGCTGCAGCTGTCTAAAAATCCGAGAGTTCCTGAACACTCGAGCGTCATGAAGCTTTCCCGGCCAGCCCACGTACAGGTCGGTGAAACGTCCCTTGTGGTCAACCACTGCTTGCATGACCATGGAATAATATCCCTTCCGGTTTCTGTACTCGGCGGCCTCGTGGTCTGGTGCCAGGATAGGGATATGAGTCCCATCTATAGCCCCACCACAGTTAGGGAATCCCATGGCGGCAAAGCCATCTATTGTGGCTTGCAGGTTTCCGAGGTTTATAACCCGGTGTAGCAGCCGCTCGACGATTGCCCTGCTTACTTGCACTTGGAGAAAGGGCGTGAATTATGGGATGCCTACCCACAGTGCACCGCTCGTAATGGGGGTCGGCGGCGCGGAAAAAGGGCACAAAATTTGGAAATGCCTACCCATAGTACAGCACTCGAAATGGTGCCTGCTGGGGGCTAGGGGGGAGGGATAGCTCAGTGGTTTGAGCATTGGCCTGCTAAACCCAGGGTTGTGAGTTCAATCCTTGAGGGGGCCATTTAGGGATCTGGGGCAAAAAAAAAATCTGTCAGGGGACAGTACTCGATCCTGCTAGTGTAGGCAGGGGGCTGGACTCTATGACCTTCAAGGTCTTTCCAGTTCTAGGAGATTGGTATATCTCCATTTATTATCAGGAAACTGTGGGATAGGTACCCACAGTGCAACGCTCGCTATGTCGACGCTTGCAAAAGTTGTGTGGACAGACACTGTCGACTTGCTGTGCTTTGCTGTGCCTAGTGAAGACAAACAAAATCGACTGCATACAGTCGCGTTCACAACATCGAACTATAGGAAATCGAACTACTGCTGTAGTGAAGACATACCCTTTCATTTCCAGGATGTCAAGGCCTGGGCACACTGAACAAAGGACACCCCAGGTTAAATTTTGCTCTCACTTGCGCTGATGTACTTGCAGAGTAACTATTTTTATTCAAACATAGTTATTTAACAGGGTAACTCAGAACAACATTTGGCTCTCTGTGCTTGGTGGGAGCAACATCTTGTGTCACTCTTGTCAATCAAAGCAACAGTGAAAAGGATGCAGAGGAAAAGTCAGCTATATAAGGCCCCAGGAATAAAACCAAAAAGACTTGTGAAGGGTTCCCCTCAAAATATGAGTGATAAGAAACCAGTACCAGTCTAAGTAGTTTATTGCTAAAGTTTTGCCTGAAATTTTCATTGGGCATCACTTCTCCATTTCACTGCTTCTCATTTCATAGTATATTAATTTTCAGTTTGACATTTGCTTTGTGAACATTTGGTTCTCAGAGTTAAGAAAGAAGCTTAACTAGGAGAACAGATATGCAAAATTAAAGGTTATTTATATAATCACTAGCAAAGCAACTGGGATGCTTAAGACTGTTGAAACTGTTTTGAACCTTACAACTTTTTATGTAATATTGAAAAGTAATTTGTGAATTGTGGGTGCATGTGCTTATAAGGGATTTGTGTTGGGATTGTGCTCCATCACTCAGATTTGTGGCTGACTACAATTTTTATTTTTTATGAGCTTACAAGTTTGGCTGATAAAAGTAACATTTTGATGTAATTTACATACACTTTTGTAAGACTTTTGAGTTAATACCACACAACATGTTGGTTAAAATCTAGACTTATAAAATTAACCAGGCATATATTAAATCAGGGGTCTCAAACATGTGGCCCGGGGGCCACATGCGGCCCGCAAAGCCCTTCCCTGTGGCCCGCCAAGCTTCCTGGCGCCCCCCTAACCCCCCCATAGCAGTTTGCAGGACGGAGGGGCCAGAAGTGGAGGCTTC
This sequence comes from Sternotherus odoratus, assembly GCA_032164245.1. Lineage (NCBI taxonomy): Eukaryota > Metazoa > Chordata > Testudines > Kinosternidae > Sternotherus > Sternotherus odoratus. Next base: position 181,710,621 of record JAVMKO010000002.1, on the reverse strand, counting down.
TCTGCTGCCTGGCTGGGCCACGTGTGTTTCTAGCTCTGGACTTCCTAGATTGCTTTTGCTTTGTTTGCCAAACAGCTGTTGGTGGTGCCTAGCGCTTTCCAGGAGGGATGGGGAGCTGCCTGCTCAGAGGAGGAGGTGGGGCAGGGGTGGGACCTCTTGGAAGGGGTGGAGTGGGGGCGGAGCCGGGGCAGCAAGGGCGGGGTGTGTGTCAGTGGTGCGGCCCTCGAGCCAGTGCACTAGTCCTCATGCGGCCCTCGTGGTCATTTGAGTTTGAGACCCCTGTATTAAATGGATTAAAAGATGGCTAACTGATAAGTCTCAAAACATCATTGTAAATGTGGAATCATCATTGAACGTAGTTTTTAGTGGTGTCCTGCACAAATCTGTTTTTGTCACTACACTATTTAACATTTTTTCAATGATACAGTTGACAAATAAGACACAGTTTGAGGGAATGGTAAATACTGAAGAGGACAGGTCACTTTGTATTTAGCAGTGGTCTGACCACTGCTGGAATATTGTGTTCAGTTCTGATGTCCACAATTCAAGAAGGATGTTGATAAACTGGAAAGGGTTTGGAGCAGAGCTACAAGAATGATTAGAGGATTAGAAAACATGCCATATAGTGATAGACTCAAAGAACTCAATATATTTAGTTTAACAAAGAGAAAGGTTAAGCAGTGACTTGATTACAGTCTATAAGTATGTACATGGGGAATAAATATTTGATAATGGGCTCATCAATCTAGAGAAAAAGGTGTAATGTGATCCACTGGGTAGAAGCTAAAGCTAGACAAATTTAGACTGGAGGAGATGGATATTAAGCTTTCTCCCAGAGACAGCAGATGCAGGAGGAGAAGATGTGCACTGGGGAAAGAAGTTGGTTGTATGGTGAGGAAAGGTCCTGAGGCTTGGTTTGGGGAACCTAAAGTTCAGAAAAGTATTTACAATTCTGGATACTTATCCAGACCACTGAACCTTTGGAAGTTTGGCCACCATTGATGCTAATATCATGAAAACATCAGGTGCTTGGCTGAAAACATGTCAAAAAGGCATAATAGTCCCATCTGAGATTTGAAGGAGGGACAAGTGATAGTTAATAAAGTGTGGTCTATTCTCAGTCAAGTCAAGAACTTTCCTAACCTGCCACTGCACATGAAATAAAGAGGTAAATTATCCACAACCTGGAGATGGATATGCCTACCAACAAGAGACACTGGCAATGCACCTTCACCAATACAAGAGAAACTGAGTGAAGAATTAGTGTTAATAAGCAAAAATGGTATTTTTCTAGGTGTGACAAATGGATTGAGTACTGAATCTTTTCTTGACAGGATGCTCCCACATTCTAAAAAGGTTAATGCTAATGCAGTAGCCACTTAATTGGCCTCGTTGCCTTTTCTGCACACTGCCCCTATAAAAGAAGACACATTAAGTAACTGTTCCCTGCAATCAAATGGCCAAGGAAGGAATAAAACAATTTCAAGCAAATTGCCAGTTACAATGGAGAGAGAGAGAGAGGTTAGGGAGACAGACTGACAGCTCAAAGGCTCATCAGAGAATGAACTTTAGCAGAAGCAGGAAGCTGAAAAGAACTGCAGGGTAAGATTGGAAAGAAGGTGAAGACTTAGCAAAGTTTAATATCTATTTTTAAAATTTCCACAGTAAATAGAGGTGGTTGATTTTTCATGGTGTGATAAGGCAAAGAAGGAGATTTCACTTTAATGCAATTTAAGTTGCATTATAAAGCTGTGATATAAAACAGCCAAGATGAACTAATGATTTAAACTTTTAAAAGATCATTAATATCTTAAGTAATCCTTGAATTAATGAGCCAAAACGTGCACAAATTTTTGTTGTTGCTTATTCTGCTCTTTGATGAGGAATTGTTGGACAAGGAAGATGCATTTCCCAAGTAGAAACCATACAGAATAACTTGGTGGGCTAAATTTACCATGCTGTTTTTTTCCACAGTGCACTTTTCAGATGGGTGCCTTTGCACATTTTGCTTAAGCTCAACAGATACACATCTACACAAATAGCTGGAAAGACAACTTTTATGCACGTGACAATACAGACATATTAATTACAGTGTTGTTATATAGTTAGGTAGGTTAGGAAATGCACAGGGAATAGGGTTCACTTTAAACTAAGGTAATTCAGGTGTGTTGTTAAACTACTGATTGTAGTATATTGAATTAAATACTCATTATGAAATAATATACCTTCAGATTAATTACAGCATAATAACTTTGTAGTTAATGCACCAGAAGTATTAAGTTTGAGACTAAAAGAATAATTGGAAGTAATTCAGACATTAAGTTAAGCTTCAAGTTATTTGACTTAATGATGGTTACAGGTGTAACCCTTCTGCCCATTAGAGTTGGCAGCAACAAGGGTCGGGTTCAGTATCCAGGGGTTCCATTCTAAGGACACAATACAAAACCGGCTTGAGCCCCCACCCAGTGACCTGGGACAACAATATACCACCCTTCTGGACGCCTCTAAGAGGCAATACTTCCCCTCTCGCAAGCACAGAGTCTGAGTGTACCAAAACACTTTTAATGACAGAGAGAAACACTGTGGCATATTATTGGGTAAATACCACAAACAAAAGTCAGAAACCAAACCATGAACCAGAATCCCCCCCCCACACACACACACACACACACACACCAATGGGCAGTGTCCTTTCCCTTGGGTTCTTGAGTCCCACAAGCCCCAAAGTCCCCCAAAGTCCAACAGCCCCAGCAGAGTTCAAAAGTTCACAGCAGAGTTGTGAACTCCCCACTGAGGTGGAGGGGGGGCAGGTTATGGGGCACCTTACGTGGTCAGAGGCCGACTGCCCCGCCTCTCCAGTCGTGCTGGTCGGTCCGCTAGCCACCCTGCTAGCCAACACAGGAACTGCTCTGTCAGCGGCTCGACTCTGCTCTGCCAGCTGTCTGAGGAACTGCTCCACTAGCCGGCACAGGAACGGCTCTGCCAGCTGTCTCAGGAACTGCTCTGCTTATGGCCCCCCACTTAAGATAAAGCTCAGTGATTTCAGCTCTTGAGTGGGGAGCCTTCATGCAGAGGCACCACCAGACCCAAAGCAACTTCAGCTCAGTGGGCTGAAGTTAGACTCCTAATAGAAGCAAAAGTCAGCTCTAACATTCTATAGGGGAGAGAAGCCAGGTGCAATAGGCCAGTAAGGCCCTCAGACAAGGCCCTCACCACAAGATATAGAAGCCTGTCCATAGCCTCTCTCAATTCAGTGGGTTTTGAAACCCCTGTCCCTTGTCTAGTGAGCACTACCCAGCTGATGGCGAGTCCCTCCAGCATGCCAAAGGCCAAATACATGTCCCAACTCCTCATTCACATAAACAGGTCAATCAACACCTTATCATTCTTGCCCCAATACTACAGAAACTGGGGGTCCCACAGTAGCCAAAGTGACCATCTGGTCTGTTAGAGTGCAGGCTAGGTGCGGTGGGTGTGTCTAAGCAAATAAGGTGTTATTTTCCAAAAGTCACTGCAATTCCTGCAACTCACCACCGGATGTCACCCATCCCGACACTGCTTACACAGGTATCAAAGATTAAAATAATATTGTAATTACAATGTAACTGCGTCTTAATTATTGAATCTCTGTTAAGTGTATCATTAGTGGTATCACCAAATTATTTGGATTTCAAGACTAGATTTTGGTTGTTTGGCTTCCAGATATAATGCATTTTTTTCCAGTTTCAAATGTAATATGAGAGAAGGAAGGGTCAATTATAATTCTTTGTTGTTTTTAACTTTTAGGTATGAGCAAGAAAGGAAGATAGAAAGTGATCAAGAGAAAAAGAAAGAAAGAAATACAAACAAATGAATAAAGGTACATGTGCGCAATTCTGATGTATGAGTACAGAGAAATTCAGAAAGTAGTCCAACTGGTCAGGCAGTCAAAGTATCAAGGTTTCCTGCTTTACTGCTGCACTGATGTTTGGTCAAGCCTCAGATCTTCCAGCTTTTCATCCCAATACTAAAATCAGCATTGTAGCAGCAGGTTTGATATCCGAGCCTACTGAATGGACAGAGTAAATTGACTTGATATGGTTTATTGGCAGCACTGAAGCAGCACAGTGAGTGTTCACTATATTCAACAAAATAATAGCCTTTTACATAGTGGGGGTGGTATTATTTAAATCTCTCACTTATGGTGGATGTTCCACAGTGACTATGAATGCTTTTCTGAGAAATTCTCTTTAACGGGCATGGAAGAGTGGTGGAAGCGAACAAAGGAAATAAACATCAGGCAAAGGGAGAGAGAGCATTTCTCATTTAGTTTGGATTCACAGTTTTTATTGTGGCTTTCTTTTCATGTGTAACAAAGCAACCTGCAAAAGACCATGTAGGATATTGGCAATGTATGTTATGTATTTAATAGATGGGGCATGTAAAAACTAGAGTTTTGGGGAAAATACCTTCTCCTGACCCCACCCCTCCAAAATAATAGATTAAAACAATTAGGGTTCAAAAAGAACTAGGTAAGTTATTGGAGGACAGGTCCATCAATGACTATTAGCTAAAATGGGCAGGGATGGTGTGCCTAGCTCAGGGGTGGCCAAACTTTTTGGCCAGAGGGCCACATCTGGATGGGGAAATTGCTTGCAGGGCCATGAATGTAGGGTTGGGGCAGGGAGTCGGGGTGCAGGAAGGTTTGCAGTCTGAGCTCCGGCCCAGCACTGCTTACCTTGAGCACTGCTGGGGTGGAAGCAGCGCACAGTGGGGCCAGGGCAGGCTCTTTGCCTGCCCTAGCCCCGCGCCGCTCCCAGAAGCAGCTGGCACCATATTCCTGCAGCCACTTGGGATGGAGGGGCTGATGGCTCCGTGCGCTGTCCTCACCTGCAGGTACCTCCCCCCGTAGCTCCCATTGGCCGCTACCCAATTGGCCATTCTCCGTTCCCATTGGCCGTTCTCCGTTCCCAGCCAATGGGAGCCGTGGAGCCTGGAGCGACGCGGGGCTGGCAATCGTGCAGGCTGAATCCAAAGCTGTCATAGGCCAGATCCGGCCTCAGGCCACAGTTTGCCCACCCCTGGCCTAGACTCTGTTTCCCAGAACGTCGGATTGGGCAGCAGGGGATGGATCACTTGAGGATTACCAATTCTGTTCCGTCTTTGAAGCACTTGGCATTGACCTTTCTTAGAAGACAGGATACTGGGCTAGAAGGACCTTTGGTCTGACCCAATACATCCATTCTTATGTCCTTATGTTTTAAAAAACACTTGTTGACATTTTTCTTCAAATTTTTTTTTCAAAAAAGCCTCAAAAGTTAAAGCTCATTTTATTTTCAACTTTACAGGAATTGTTTCAACACATACAATTGGACAAAAAGCATCTACAAAAAGGGACATTTTGGGGGAAAAAAACAATTTGGATAAAAAACATTTTTTATTGTATGTTTCACCAAAAAATAATTTACCAGCTCTAATATAAACTAATTCAAAATGAGATACCACAACTGTAGAAATTCAGTGAGAGAGAAAGAAAGATGTGAATGTGCCATTGTGACGGTATGGATCCATTTTCATTGTTTTACAAAAGTATTCCATGTAATAAATGCAAACAAAGATTTTAGGCTGCCATGGAAATTTTAACAAAGTCAAAAGGAGTTTGGTGTCCAAACCACCGTGAATTTCAATGGGAGTCAGGTGCCTAACTCCTTTAGCAGTCACTGTAAAAGCTAGCTTCAGAAATCCAGGACTCTGCCTGCATTTACCAATCTCTTGTCAATGCAATAATTGATTATATTGCTATGGCCCTTTAGTCTGTGAGGTCATGAATATTTCTTGTGTGAATCAAAATGTAAAATGCATCTGAGCTAACAGTTGAGCCCTGACCATCACTCGCACCAGAGTTCTACTTAGAACTTCTGAAACAGAGGAGGAAGGAGCAAAGATATCTTCAAGCCTCCCTTTTCCCAAGATAACTGGGAACCAGTCCAGCCTGCAATCTAATTGAAAGTTGCCTCAGCAAATCTCCAGTTGGCTGTTCAAGGCTGCTGGCAAAAAAGGGGCAGAAGCAGAGACCATGCCCCAAATCTCTAGATCCTTTTTTTTAATCACAGGGCCAATATATAGCAGTGATGGCACAGGCAATGTCTTACATTATTCACACAGTCACCAATCTTACTGCGCCACCCACAGGCTTCTGTGAATTGGCAATGGGAGGAGCAGCACTCTCTGTTGGGCTGGAAATGGAAATGTATTTTATTAATATTTATTAAGTGGGATGATGTATTTGTACAAGACAAAAAATGAGATTGCCTTAAAGAATTGTCAATGACTAACACAAAGGACACCCGCACAGAAGAGGAACTTAGTTTTTAGAGACGGAAAAGGACTAAGACATTTTCAAAGAAAAAAAAAGCAATTTTTAAAAAGATAAACATATAGGGAAAAACAACAGAGAAGAAGGGGAAAGAACAGAAAGGATGCCAAGGAGGAAGGTGATGATTACTGCATAGAACCTACATAAAAACATCATGGATCAAATTTTCAAAAATGCCCATTTAAATTATAAGCATGCAGAGCCCACACTTGTACCAGGTAACTGCATCTGGTCCTATATTAGTATACCTGCAGTTATCCAATTTGCATATATACAGATACCTCTGGTTCATGCAGCTATAGGTGTGCATGTGTATATATCCTTTGCCAGTAAGATTCTAGTTTTAAAATGTTGGCTTTAAAAGGCCATTCTCCAGTAGATGGGGCTGAACTTTCATCACAAAGCATTTTCAGAGGTTTTCCTTAAGATTAGAATCACCTTATAATAGCATGATGTTGGAACTTCTATCGTTATGACCCTTGATTCTGGAAGTTATTTCTCATTACAAGTTTAGGAATATACTTGCTGCTGCTTAGGATTGCTCTTAATTACTGAAAAGACTGAGCCAAGCAATGCTTAGCTAGTGTAAATTGGTACAGCTCTGTTTACTCCAGTGGAGCTACATCGATTCAGACCGATTCAGTATTTAATTGCACGGTGCTCATGACTCCTTGTGAAGTATATTGATATGCTGGGTAAAGCATACAAAATGGTGGTGGTGGTGGGGTTGTTAGTGATGGGGCCCTCTCACGTGTTTCCTCTTGTATGGATCACTGCTTTTCCTAACCTTAAATGTTGTGTAACAATATGTCTGGAATTTTTAAACCATTGGCCACACATGGCTTTAGTGAAAAAGACAGACATGTGGCTTGCTTCATATCATTCCAAAGTAGGTTTGTGCTCTCTCCAGGTGGTCTGATTCTGACTTCAGTGAAACCCAGTGCAAAGTCATAACCCCAGTAAAGTCAATGGATGTGCTACACTGTTTTTAAAATTTGTAAATAGGAGGAGGACCAGGCCCAAAGAATTTATGTAAATGAAGCTTCCAGATGGATTCTCTGCATAACTACCTTTTCTGGGTAAAGTTTCAGAACTTTTAAGTTTAGTTTAAGAGCGGATAACATTAAGTATGCAGAATATCTTAAATTACCATACAGAAACTATTTAACTCATGACACTAACTAAGGGGTAAATGCTGCCATCTGAATAAATGGACTCTTCATCGGAAATTTCAAAATTAGGGGAGAGTTATCCTCCCCCTGTGAACCACGTGCCTTGGTGTAGCTATTCCTCTGCCTTTACTACAATCCATGGGGCAATGAGGAAACCTACACATAATGGTTGCTCCCATGGCCACTCCCTCACACCTTCTGATCCATTCCCACAAACCTCTGTGCTACCCTACTGCTGCAGAGAAAGCCACAGGGCTCAGACTTTTTGCAGGCTGTTTCCTGTTATAAAATAGACTCCCGGCGGGTCTGCTGCACCGAGAGCTTTCCACACCCTTGTTGGTGCGTTAGCAGATTGGTACCTGGCCCTAAAGAAGGACACAGTATGAATACCACAATAAATCTAAAGTAGCCAAACCCTCACTGAAAAATTAGTTTATAGTCCACAGCTTTTGTAGAATATGAGCAATCAAACCTGTCACTGCTCTGCATTGGAGCATTGTAAGGGTTAAACAGTAAGGAATGTTCTCTTATGTCATGCATAAATCACTGCACTTCAAGGTGAAAAATCGTGTGCCCCCCACAAACTTGATCTTCTGCGAACTAACTTAGAAGGGCATCGTTCCCTCCCCACTGCCTCCCAACCCCACAAGAAGGCCTGAGTCTGTTATTTCCCTTGGGTTTCACATACAGAATATCAATGAGCTGTAGCCTGCAGCTGCACCACTGGCTGAGCCTGAGACAGCTAGACATACACAATGTGCAGAAATCTTCAAGTCAGCTTCCCACTGCTGATTAATTATAGTCTCCTTCCTTTAATCTTAGTATCTTCTCAATGGTTTCAAGCTCCTTGGGTTTGATTTGTAAAAGTCGTATTTATTCCAGACCCTTTCCAGTGTGTTCAGCTCAGCATTGTTTCTCCAGCCCGCTGAAGCTTTGTGCTGTGCTGTTACTCCCTCACCTGCTTTTTTAGTTCATTGCAGGTTCCTCATCTCTGCTGTCCCCTCGCTCAGTCAGGATCAAGCAGTGACGAGGCTAATGCTTTTCTTTTGCTACTTCCCCAAGCTGCCAGCAAACCCATGAGCAAATCCCACATACCCATTTTAGTCTGGGCTATAGCAAGAGGAAACATAAGTAGAGCTGGTTGAACATTTTCAGCCAAAGCATTGCTTTCGCCTATGGAAAATAGCTTTTCAACACAATGAAAATGTTCACCAAAAAAGTCTGTTTTAATGGAAAGTTTTCAGGTTTATGTCAAAAAAATATATACACACCAAGTATATGACACAAAAAAATTCAGGCAATGAATTTTGGTTTTAATTATTTTAAATGTTTTCCACAGAGACTAAAATCTTTTGCCCATGAGCTCCACTCAGAAATAATCAAATAGCTTGTAGAAAAATGTTTCTCTAGGATATCTATAATTACGATTATATTTTATTTATTAGTGAAAGCACTATATGATGGCAAAGAAAAAACTACCTTTTTCTTCCTTTGGAAAGTTTCAAAAGACAAGGAATGAAAAGAAAAACCAAAGTTTAACAGTAATAACTTCTGGATTAGAGACACACTAGAACTTTAAGGCATTCATTTGCCAGTTATATTTAACACACATTTAGTCAGGTCATATTTATTTAAAAAATAATAGACTGAAAACAAGCAATATATGAAAAATCGCAAAGCACTTATCCATCAACATGTTAGTTTCTCACAGCTGAAATGTAGCTGGGAGTTGGTACAGCCTGCATTCTCTGAGTAAAATCAATGATTTTGCATCTAATACAGTATTGAAGGAGGACCACAAGATTACAGTCCTAACATTTCACTTGCTGCAGAAGTCTATTTCATTCAGCCTATGTTGTTATAAATGTATTTGCTTTAAAAAAGAAGTTCTGTATTTGCAATTAATCAAGTGAGTTGTCTCTTTAAGATAGTAGCCTAGCAACTTCACAGAGGCAAGGGGAAGTCCCAGGTGATGCTGCAAACTGATTTGATTGTTCTTGCATCACCTGATCTAACTTCTGCAAGTGTTTCAAAGTGTCCTTCTGATTAACAGAAAAAAGTGTGATGACAGTTTAAAAAAATGACAAGATTAGGCATAATTTTACTTACAGCCAGATTGTCAAAGGTATTTGTCTACACTGCTGCTGGGAGGTGTGGTTCCCAGCCCAGACAGACAGACTTGTACTAGCTCGTCTTGAGCCAGTGCACTAAAAAGAGTAGTGTGGTAGCCAGCCACCCCAGTCCAAACAAAGGAGGGTTGCCTGAGCCACTGCCTGTACTACAACATCCACACTTCTGTTTGAATGTGCTAGCTCGAGCTGAGCTATCTTAAGTCTATCTATCCACACTGGGAGTCACAGCACCCAGCTGCTGTGTAGACATACCCTTATGGAACAGGAGTCCCACCCCCGGTTAGTGCGCCTCCTCATGTCTAATCTGGGAAAGTAGCTCCCGCTGCATTGGGTGCCCCCCTCTGTCCTGCGTTTGCTGTTAAAGTTCTTCTGGTACCTTGACCCTCTAGCCATATCACCATTTGGACCACACCTTCTGGGGTTTCACCCTCCAACTGGTGTTACACCGTCCAACTGAAACGCTGTCAAAATGCTATCTCCATAAAGTGTTCAGCTCAGGCTCTACCACTATACAAGTGACGATACCAGATTCTACCCATTTGACAGATTTGCCCCATCCTAGCCTCTTGCCAGACTCCAGGGCAGAGCACCAGGGCTTATGCTCCCCTTCGATTTCCTTTTTGTCCCTGACAACCTCCCTCCTCCCAGAGAGTGACTGCATGTTCCTTACCCTGCAACTCCCTTCTGCTCTCAGTTTCCTAGTTTTATAGTGCTGTCCCAGCCCGTCCCCAACTGGGCTTCACTCTCAGTTAACCCTGGTCCTCTTTGTCTTTCAGCTGATGCCAGGTAACCTAACTGGCCTATCATTAACTCTATCAGGGTTGGTGTTGGGTGCACACACACCATTACATCAGAGCTGCCTAGAGATGCAGATAGGTGCCTACTGGGATTTTCAAAAGTGCCTTAGATACTGTGGAAATTCCCATTAGCTGACTGCTGGATGCTTAAATACTTTTTTAAATCTCACCCTTAGTGCATTATTTTAGAGGTGCTAGCAAAGGTGATCTGGTGATGAGGTAACAAGAGAAATTAAGAGAATGAAGTACATTTTGCTGAAGTTGTTTTAATTTGATTCAAATGTTACCAAGCCAATTGGTAGTGATCATAACTTTTACTAGGTCTTGGCAAAACTGTATTCACATTAGCCTTGGACAACCAGCTAGCCAAGAACCAGTCTCTTTAATAATCTTGACCCCAAGGTTCTCTACCATCATGGGGTGGCTCCTAAATTAGAAGCTGAAACTCTGCTGCAGAAATGTCATGTCAGTGCTTTATAGAGCTTGTTGGCAATTTTTTAACAAACAAAACATTTTTGACAAAAAATGCCCATTTTGTCACAAGAATGCCATTTGCTGGCAATTCAGGGTTAGTTTTGACAAATCTCCTGACCCAAAAAACCCATTGAAAAGAAATTGTGAATTAATATTTTTAAATGAAAAATTCAAATTTTCTAATTTGAAATGACTTCATTTTGATAGTTAAACTCATTAGATGTTTTTAAAAGGTTAAAAGGGGAAGAAAAAAGTCAAAACTGAAACAAAAGCTTTCAATGTTTTTGAAGTTAAATATCAAAACCTAAAAAAAATTCTGTTTGCAAAACTTTTTGAGATTTTGACTTTTATCCCAAATCAATGTGGTGGGGGGAGGTCAAACTCTTGAAAATACTCAAGGGACAGGTAAACTGCTTTAGTGCTCACCAATAGGTTACAGCAGCTCAAAGTCAGACTGGAATCCAGAGTGGGAACTGATTAGATTATCAGACACTGGCAAACCAAGACCCAGTGTTAAGGGAATATTGACAAATATTCATAACTGGTTTTGGTTTATGGCATATAGTGTGGTCTTCATTGTTTGTAATATTTTCTTTTAAGTTTAAAAATTATTTCCCTGGGTGCTCTCTTTTTCCTCTCTAACAAAAGTTTGAAAACAAACAGTTTACCAAGAGCAGCTTAACCACATACTAAACAACAGTGTGTATGTTCCTTATCTCCTTGAGCAGCATCAGCCATGGCTGATAATGTTCAATAACATACTGGCCAGCCTCCAGAAGAAGAGTTGATCAGGCAGGGACCGTTCACTAGCAGTGTGAAGAGTAGTGCTGCAGAATGGATGAATGGATCACTAATCTGGACATAAACTATAGCTGGTACAGACCATAAAAGGGACACCATCAAATCACATTTCTCTCTGAAAATGTTGTACCTACTATAGTTACAAGTAGCAAAAGGGGGAAAAGGGTTCTCTTACTATATGTTTTCTCTATGCATTTGACAGAAGTTTAAGCAAAATTATACTCTATGTTATACTGGTGTAAATCTGAAGTAATTTAGGATTTACACCAATTTACAACAAATTTTCTTTGGGTTTACACTAGCAGGATCTAAAACTGAGTGCAGCTTTTCATGTATATTTATTTTCACTTTTCACCTGGATAGTCACAGAAGGTGGGCATCACAAAGATATTTAGGTGCCTAAATCCCATTGATCTCAAAGGGAATTAGGCACTTAAATCCCTTGGTGACTCCCACCTCTATAGTGTCAGTTTCTCCTTTGCCAAAAATCTTCTTTTAAGCATTAAAAAGGGAGGAGAAAAATTCGGATAAAGTTTGTTTTGAAGGCTTGTTTTAAATCAGTATATTCTGCTTCAAGGGTTCTGTCAGAAACTGGACTTTTAAAAAAATAACCAGTTTTCTCAAATGCAAGTTGCCAGTTCTCCTCTAGCACTCATGGGACCCCAAAATTTCAAAAGATCTCATTTTCAATTCTCACCAAAACAAAAACACATTTAGAAAGCTTTCATATTTGGGGGAAAGAGCAGTGTTATTTTCCAGCCAGCCCTAAACACAAAATCCCTCACCTATTAATTGAATCATAAGGGACAACAGAGAGCAGCCCTCACTGTAACTGGAAAGGTGCCTGTGTGAAAAGTATTCCCAGTGCAAGAACCACTTGACTGCATGGTGCTGCAGCCTTGAGCCCTGCTTTTCTGTCAGTGTAATGGTTTTTCCCTTGTGTGTGACTCAGGCTATAGATGCAGTAGATTGTTCTGGGACTAGCTTCCTAGCACAGTAATTCCTTTCCCATACTATCTCTGACAGAGGGACAGTGATCCCCACTGAAGACATATGGGAGATCACCTGACCCAGCATTTCTCAAACATGGCCATCGCTTTTCTGCAGCCACAGCAGTCTCCTGGGCAGAGGTGGAAATGGGAGGCAAAGCAGCAGCCCCTCCCTGCATCATCCAGCTGCTGCGCCTGGATGCACTGCCTTGGTGTTTGCTGGGACCACCAGCAGGGGATCGGCCCCATGTACTGCACAGGGCCCAGGGGGCTCCAGGCAGTGCATCTACAAACATGTGGGGTTAGGGGTGGGGGTGCTTGAGGCGGGTGGAACCTTCAATTCTGCAGGCAGCTAGTGAATTCCCAACTTGCCTTCTCAGGGGCTGAGAGGCTCTGAGATCAGGCTTCAGTGCCCCTCCCACCCCAGATTCAGCCCTGGGGCTCTGGGCTTCAGCATCCCCACCCCAACCCCACCCCAGCTCTAGCAATAGGGCTCCAGTGGCAGGCTCTGGGCTTCAGTCTAGGGTGGCGGGGCTCCAGCTTGGAAAAAGTATCAGATCGGCCACAAGCAGGTCACACACTGAGGCCACCAAAAAATTTGTTCGGAGAACCCCTCTAACCCGTACTTTCCCTGGAAGAGGGTGGAGTTGTCCCTTGCAGTGCAGTATAAAACACTTTGGAGCCTAATTCTAATGGCAAATTGGGACCAAAGAATATTCTGGGAGTAGTGCAAAATCTTAGGGCCTAGGCCACTCACTAGGTTAATCTGGCTGTTAGGCCTAGCATGACTTACACTCTTTGTTTGCAAGCTCAGCAGAGAGCCCCAGGTTTGAAGGAGCCCAAAACCAAACTTCTCTCTCACCTTAGAAGTGTTCTTTCCAAGACACATTGGAGGGGCAAAGTGATGAAGCACTGCTTTCCTTGTTCTGCAGATAATTAGAAGACTTTCATCTCTAGAGCTGTCATTTCAGCACTTTTTAAGAGCTCTACATTCCCCAGATGTACTTTTTAAAAGGTGAGTTACATGCCAGAACAATTCCCTTAAATTTTCAGTGTTACCAAAGTTCTCCCCTAAGGTATAGTTGACTGATCGATAAGTTTTAGACACTAGAATCGTTTTTATTTTTATTTTTTGCGAGGAGAGGAGGGTTAGCCTACGGTGGGAGCATTATATTAAAAATAATCATAGCTCTGTGCTTGCATATACACAGAGTAGAGAAGTGATAAGGATTGTTTAATAGAGTCGGTAATGGTATTGATCTCTCATTGCTTAAAATGAAACTTGCAGCTTAATCAGATCTGCGGGTGTCTTTCTCATTATTTACATTGCCAAAGAGGATTAAATATTAGGGGAAAAGTATCAGGGCTTGCTTTGCAAGATAAATAAAAATCAATTTGTTTTTGTTAGTAAATGTCTTAAATGTAGCAAGGCAACAAATCCTACAAACCTCTGAAGGATCCTTTTACAAAAGGCAGTAAAAGCATTGCTATGAACAAGGAACTACGTAGGAGGCATGCAAAATGTGTGATATTAATCTCTATGGGGTCCGGACAATTATACACAGTTGTTTTTTTCTCCTTTAAACCTTGCTTCCTGTTTATGGCTTGGGCATTTCTTATGCAAAGTGGTTGTGCTTGTCAGCTCATTCTAATCTCCTCCTTGGACACATCTGGGGCCAGTCAATGAGGCTATTCACATGAGTAAGAATTTGGACCTTACTTTCCTTCTGTGATACTTACAACCTTCACTAATATCATGTCTTATATCCATCAGAGCCACTCCTGCCTCTTCTCTCTCACACACACCTCTCTGCGAGGAGAGGAGGGTTAGCCTACTGTGGGAGCTTTACACTTGGGACAGGCTTTTCCCCCAAATGATGGGGTCTAGTTCCCCATTGATACACACACAGGATTCCCATTCCTGAATCGATAAGAGAGCAGATCCTCATGTCATTTGGTTCTCTGTCATTTGATCCACTGATACCTGCTTTGTGTGCAGTGCTCGGTGCTATGTATGTTTACCTCTGTACATCCTTGTATTGCTTTAAAAATTGCATCCATTCAGCTCAGATTAGAATGGAAGCAATCGACAAAATGACATGGGTGACATATCGTTTGCACTTTGATAGTGTATGTGTGACTCTATGAATCCCTCAGTGGCAACTGGCAAAGGGCTCACTGATACATAACACCAACTCCTCTCAGGCCTGACAAACCACTACGCCTAATACATTGGAGTCATGGTATTGATCTATATAAATGTCAGGTAGGTATCAAATGAGAGCATATAGCTTCCTGGTCATCATAAGTATTGTGAGCTGTAGGTATGGATGTTAGTCAAGAATGTTATGTGCTAAAAAAATTGTTTAAACTAGGTAAGCAAGGTAGATAAACAAGTTTTTCCTAGATAAAAGAATGTTGATTTACCTGGGTTTCTGGGGTAAATCAAGCATTGTGTAAGTCAACACAAAGCAAACTTCATTTGCATATTAAGTCAACAGGAAAAGCAAGTTAATGGGAGCATGAGAAAACCAATATGGCATAAGCATACCGAAGAACAGACAGCAGAGAAGAAAAACTCTGTATGGGGGTACACTTCAAAGGGATACATTTCAAAGGATTCAGGACTGTAAGGAGGAAAGGGAACCCCTTGATTATCCATCATTGAGAAAGAAAAAAGGACAGCGCTTTTCGTGTCCATGAAAGCTGGATCCTATCCCAGGAGCCTAGCAATACTGGGAGAGGGCTTTAGGTGAGAAACTTAATTAGACAAAGATTTTAGCCTGCTAAAGTTATGTTTAGTCTTCTAGAATCATGTTCTACTTTTTTTTTGTAACATATCTGTGTCCACTACCCTTACTCAATATCACCTGAGTATCTTTGTTAACAAACCTCTCTTTGATTTATTCAAATAGTTGAATCAAATAAGCTGTCTCTTTGTAGGCAGCAGATTTGTAATTATTGAGAGTGTCCAGTGACAGGGGCTGGATACCACAGGAGAATGCTCTTCAAGGGGGTTTGGGGGCTGGGGCATACCAAGTGTTACCTGCAAGGCAAAGGAAAGGCTGACAGAGTCCTGAGAAGTTTATCTGGGGTGGTTAATGGATGGGGGTGACGGAGCACCAGCAAATCTCTCTTTTGCTAAGGCAGAGGGATAACACAGTCACTCATAATTCTAGTCACCCCAAGAAAGTGTCACAACATGGAAGACATTTTCCATTTTTTAGCATCTGAACAAAACCTGTCTACAACAAGAAAACAAGGTGCTTGTTCTGCACTTGGAGAGTTCAGTTTGTTTCTGAACTGGAACAGAAGTTACCTTTTTAGATGATGATGAAAAGCCAGCACCAGATGTTGCTCTTCTAGGACATGATCCCACAAGGTACTGAACACTTCTGTGAGGTACTGAACAATCTCATCTCAACTACTGTGGGAGATGAGACCACTTAGCGCGTGACAGCATGTGGCATCCATAGGCTTCACAGAAATATTGAGTGGCAGCTAACATATTTCAAGAATAACTTCTTCAATCTAAATTATTTTTAAAAAACCCTCTCTCTCCTCTGGATCATACATGTGGGTGGCACTTACTCTTATAGCACAAATAGATTAGCTGTCATGAGTTGCTATGATTTACGGGAAATCTCCCATCCTCCCACCACAACTCCCTGCCACTGAAATCAAGCTATTTGCTCTTTTTGTCCTACCACAGTAAACTAAATTTCTCCTGGAGTTCAGTTTGCCACAGAAATCTACAGACTTGTAGAGACTTCCAGAGCTTGTGCAGCTGCAGACCTTTTCCTACAGGATTATATGCTTGGTTCTAACTAGAGATGGGTTGGAGCCATCAAATTTAGATCCCGTTTTTAGACACCCTAAAGCCCTGAGATTTATGGACACAGGAGGCTTGATTCAATTCATGTTACATTTTAAATCCAGACACCTACAGTTGTCAATACTATTCTTTATTATTAAAGGTGGCAATTTATTGCTGATTAAATTATCTGTGGTGAAGTTAGTGGTTATTCACTGTATAGACCGGTCAGTGTGTGACCTCTGAGACTTTAACATTCCAACGGTCTCACAGGCAGCTGTTCTTAGCGCACTAGAGGAGTGATGAACCAACCTTTTAAATGGTCTGTTAAAACACCTGTGAAGAAAAACGTTCATCGATTGCAGAATGTTTTTGCTGGTTTTCTGTGTTTTCCAGAAATAAATTGCACTTGTCCAGAAGAAATTAAAATAGATTGAATTTAATTCAAGTGAATTCATGGTTTGCCATCGTTTTGCACTGTAATCTTTATTATGAGAACAGGATGTCAGAATTGCAGTACCTCCTGGATGTCTCCTCCAATGCATCCCTTTTATTCTGTGTAAGACATAAGAACTATAGGGTTGTTCAAGCAGTACTGCTTCAGCCTTAAATATTCTCTTATTGAAATGACTCACACTTTTTCTTCCCTTAGCCTACTACTGAAATTTTGCTTGGTTCTTACATAGGTCATGCAAGGAAATGAGGTCCTTTATTGCTTCTGGGAACATTTGAAAGAGCTAGCCTTGAATCTAGCTCCTTTTTACGAGGGGTGAAATCCTCATCCCTGCTCTGTCCCCTTTACATTTGGGTAAAAGGGGGACAAAAGTGTAAAAAGCCCCCATTCCAGTTGGTGGAGGATTCCCCTAGGATAAGAACTGCAATAGATAGCTGTATGTTTGCCTTCCATGAACACCTCACAATCCCAGCACAGGGGGTGTGCCAGGGCAGAGCTGGGAGCATAGCAGGGACTTGAGCATAGCAGGGACAGAGCAGCCTGTGGAGGTCCCCAAAACTGCAACAGGAGGCTCTCTATGTCCCTCAGATAGTCCAGGAATAGGAGCAATGATGGACAACCTGCAGACTGTCAAGGTAATCCACTGGCGGGCTGCGAGTCAGTGTTTACATTGACCATCCGCAGACACGGCTCCCGCAGCGCCCAGCGGCTGCGGTTTGCTGTTCCCAGCCAATGGGAGCTGCAGGAAGCGGTGTGGGTGATATGTTAGGTCATCTTATGTGTGATATGTTAACATAGGTGTGTAAAGCCCTTTTTATTCATTGTGGTGGCTTCTCCTGGGAGTTATACACTGATCCTTGATTCATGGGGCATGAAAACTACTCATCAACATGCATTCTCTCCATGTATTTTTATATAGGTGTTTGACAGGAACCATCCAGCAGCACACTTCATCCTAGGACAATGTGTCCCAGTGGACACTACTATAACCAGTTAGTATAAAAGGCTGAGATCTGTTCCAGACTGAAAAAAATAGACTTTTATTAAGTCAGTTTGGATACCTCATTACCTAAAATTGAACATATTCTCTCGCACTGGTATAAATCTAGAGTAAATCAGCTGAAATCACTATTTTGAATTTACATCAGCAGAGCTGATAGAAGAATATGTCTCCTCATTATTGGGTGAAATCCTGGCCCTATTTAAGTCAATGGTGCCAGAATGTCATCCCTTTATTAATAATGGCTGCATCTGTTTAGGCATATTTTGTGCAAAATGTTAATGATTTTCTAATTCCCTGTAATCATTTATCCCTTGTGAGTAAGTTGTTACCACACTGCAACATAAACTCCTGCCAAGCCTTCTCCCCAGACTTGGCAGTCTGAAGGGTTTCTCCGAAGGACTTTCAAGAGATCCCTAACCCCACCCTGGCTCCTTTATACACAGGACTGAATTAGCGACCCACACCTATGACAATGATTGAATGAGTTAGCATCCCCCCAGCATGCGCCAATGCTTGCTAGCAGAGCAAATCAAGAGAAGTGCCCTGCCATTGTGTTAGATACCTCAAAATAATCTTTCCTGGAACTAAGTCAAAAATGAATCCTTTATCCTATAGTTTCATTTCAAAAGAGAAGAGAAGAAAATGTGAACTGAATAACACTATAGTTTGCAAGTTTTGTAGAATTTTTTTAAAAAACTTCAATTAAGATTATTCAACTAGATGTATGTTTTTCTACCCTGTTCTTTGGCCAATAATTTAAGGCTCGCTATAAACAGTAATGTGAGCTACAACCACAGAAACTTCAAATGCTTCTGTGGAGGGCTCCTTTTATTTATTTATTTTATTTTTAATTCACAGCACATTTTCTGTTCTGCCGCTGGTTCAAGGATATGATCAGTGCAGTATACGGTGGCACTCTAACTGTCCTTTAGCCAGGCTGATTTATGGAGCAGCTTTCCCCTTTCTTTTCCACTGCCTGTAATGTAATACAAAAAGAAAATATAAAATGGAGCTGTAAAATAATTGATTCACTGGTGTGTACTATCAAATGAACTCACTGTTCAAAAAGGCAGAGGACCAAAACAGTTGATTGTCACATCTAACAGTGACAAATGCCATTTCAGTGTTATGGAATGAAGCTAATTCTAAACTTGCACAGCAGCTGAGACATATGACAATGACAATGTGTTGTCTCCTTCGGAATTTGTTAATCTACTTTGTGCCTTTCGTCTTTCCCTTTGCTTTGTGGCAATAGATGAAAGTGGATTCTAAAAGTTCTCATTTTGTGGGGTTTGTCTTTCAAAAATTAATGCTCATCTTTTCTCAAGAGAAATTTGACACTCTAGGTGGCTCTGTCATAACTTTTTTCTGCCCGAATCCTTGGAATTAAGTGGCTATAGAGTTTACATACCATTGAAGGCAGTAGACATCTTTCAGATGCAGCCCTGAGGATTATTTATTTTTTATATGACACAGTCTAACATTACTCCTGAAAGTCACCAAAAATGAGATTTAGCTCGTGTAGTGAATAACCGATAAATTCATGGTAAATCCACCTGTGCAGTCCTATCAGGCAGGATCATCAAAAAGCTCTGCCATCCCTCTCATCCTTGGAGCCAAATCCTTGTCCAGATGCCAAGCCTCAGTTTGTTTCATCAGTCAAGTGATAGCCTGCATCTGCTACATCATCCTCCGCAAAACTCTCCACTCTTGCTGTGCTGTTATGAGTGAGGCTAGGGGTAAGCTGATGGATCAACACACTCATGAATTCTCTGTCCATAACCTTGATCCTTCTCTAGCCTGACCTCGAAATAACATTAATGGTAGTGTAGGTGAAGCATCCCTGGAGCACAGTACCACATTACTCCTAACATGTGGCCCCAATAACATTCAGCTGAACCACACCATTGTGTTCAAAGCTGCCCACACCAGGATGTGCAAAACCAGAACATTAGTTTTCCCCATTTGCAGGGAAATGTGGCAGCTGCCATCTTGACTGATACACCAGGAACTGAATTAGAGATTCCCAGAGGTGAACAAGTTCTATGTCATCAACTGCAGAGTCAGAATCTGTAGTTGGGGACTGTAACTGTAGTAAAGTGATCATTAGGGGGTTAACTGGGTTACTCAGAGTATTATACTTACGGTATAACACCCCAGTTCTACATTTTGCTAAGTGTAGGCACACAGTTGGGACCATGTAGAGCCCCACTGAACTTTGTAGTGGCCTGCACAGATGCACACATACAGGTGCACACACATATTGTACACACAGGAAAATTCAGAATTGGCCCTTAATTTAAGGCAGGATACAACAAATTAGTGTAACAGACAGTCACGGGGAAGAGGAGGAGGAAGGATCTGGGTAAAAGCAATACTGTAGTGCAGCTACATAAGCTTACAATGTGCTCAACTAGCATCATTCTGAACCATATGTACTTTTTTATTTGTATATTCGTATTAAAATATTCTCTCAAACTACCACAAATTGCAGTCCCTTAATAATCACCAGCCTGGAAAAACGTGACCCTTGGCTCACTATATGTTCTGACTTATACTCTCATGGGGACCCCTTGTTCAATCTACTAGCTACCAGTTTAGACCCTTATCATGCAAGCTGTGGTATGGGAGCAGAAGGGTTTGTCTGTGCTGAACAGACTAGGGGATCAAGACTTTAGTCTCTTCCTTGCTTAGCATATCAATTGCAAACTGATCCTGGGTTTTTTTTCAGTGTATTCATCATTCATATTCACCAAATAACGTAGTTTCAGTCAATAACTTTTGGCCAGTGGTTGTTCCGTGAACTCTGCTTTGATGGGTTACTAACTGCTTGCATCCGACGAAGTGGGTATTAGCCCACGAAAGCTTATGCTTCAAAACTTTATAGTTTGTCTTTAAGGTGCCACAGGACTTTGTTACCTCTGCTATTCCAGACTAACACGGCTACCTCTCTGATTCTAATTGCGCTATGTGATTGATCAACTGCTACATATGACTTTTCCTGTTCTCTATCATGAAAACTGAAACATTTTAAACAGGAAGCTAATGATTCATGAATAATGCACTTCTGGTATGATCTTTGGGATGAATGCAAAACATTGTGAAATTTCCAAGATTCACAAGATGTTGAGGATTCACGGATATTTTTATGAGGCTGTCCAGACACTTCTGAAAAAAAACTACTATTACCCTATGAATCCTAGTGAACCAAGTGTGATTTATTCATCACTTGGGGATTTTTCTTTTGATATTTGAACAGGTCTAATTGTAAATAATGTGATGGTTTGTTTCTCTTTAAGAGTGTGATGTGTATGCTGCTTTCATAGTTCTACAACATTCATTACCAGTGCACACTGCTCTGAGATTTTTGGCACATACAAAGGTTTTTATGTCTCAGAAATTAAAATCTTTGAACTAATAAAAGGTGTCTGGAAAATTTAAACACTTTTAAAGAATTACTACAGACCTCTCTGTTAAACCACAATGGAATTAAAATTACATTTTATTTCTTATGAACTCGTCCTTTGGTAAAACTCCACTTCTGAAATGTTGCCCTTGAACATATCTCTTAGTATCTCTGAATTCTAATCTAGTCACATTTTTAAAAAAATCTCATTCTGGATTTCCATTAAAAACTAGACTGAGAAAAGGATGAATTTGGGGGTTTATTCTAGGGTACCTTTTTAAGGGGGGAAACAGGGGTAGAAGGTATGTATGTATGTATAACTCCCAGTCAGGGTCTGATCCAATTACAACTGAAGTCAATAGAAGTGCTTCCATTGATTTCCATGGACATCAGATTGGGCTTTAAATGTTCTGGTATCATATTTTCTCCTGCTGCCAAATTTCTGACCCCTTTGGAAAATATTCTCTAGAGATGACTGCTGCTTTCAGTATAAAACTATTTTAGGCTAGTTTAAAACTTTGTTTGGTCCTTAGGATGTAACACATCAATAGTCGGAGATAAGAGCTGGCATCTGGCCACCATGCACCACAGACAGCACAGATTAGATGCAGATCAATCTGCAAGAAATGTCTCCTTGGCCTAATATGTAGTCAGTGCCCTCCCCATTCAGAAAAAAAAAAGCCTATATCAACACTTAGACCCACATGTTTCACTTTGGGCTTAGCAAGAGAGTGATGCTTTTAACAGACTATTTTAATTCCTGTATCCCTCCATTCTTTTCTCCTTTATGGTATGTCCGGTCTAAGAATATGACATGAGCTTGTGAAGCAACATTGCAAGCTTTCTTAAAACAGTATCCTTCAAACGTTGGCCATCAGTTAGTATGTGGCAGTTCAATCAATATGAGATTGCATCAAAAAACTATCCCTGCCTCCTGCAGGAGCAGGAGGTCAGTGGGAATGTCTGCTCTGAATGGCTAACTAAAAACTCCCCATTTATCTCATTATGTGCAGCAACACAGTAAGTATGATTTTATATCTTGACCTGACTGTTGGAGCGATGATCAGAGTTTACAACTTCTAATTGAACAGATTCAATAGCATCCCCCCCCCTTGTGTTTTCTTTTGTGTTTCTTTTTATCAAAGACAAGACAACTCCGTGTTTTTTAAATACCGTTTTCCATCTGCAGGTGATCACTTTTAGCTTGGACCCATATTGGGCCAGTCAGGCTTTAGCTAATGTAACAAGGACCTGATCCAGCTCCCACTACAATCGATAAAAGAACTCCCATTGATTTCAGTGAGAGCTGGAACAAGCCCCAAATGCACTAGGGAAGAGATTTTTCAAAAGGTAGTTGGCACCCAGATCATAACTCCCTTTTGTTCCTTTGAAAATCTCTCCCTAAACTATCTTTCCTGTCGGGGCTAAAAATGCGGAGCTGGGAAATGTAGAAGAGCTGCTATGTCCCTAGACACTGGACCATGGACTAATGCTATTTTATTGTCTCCCCATCCTGAACTGACATTCTGAAAGCAGTCAGGGAATTCTTTCTGCCCCATTTAAACTGATTGGAGCCAAAACTCCTGTCATATGGATTCTACTGAAATGGAGGGCCAGAGTAAAGGGAAAATAATATTCAAGAGAGAGATTTCAAAAACAAAACAAACATAAAAACATACAGTTCTGAAAAAATAGAGATCGATTGTATGCCACCTTTCCAGAATAGGCCCTATTCAAGTAGACAGCACTTTGCCCACCATGGAATACGATGCACCTTTTTAAGTACAGGAGCTGAGCTACTGCAGCTGCTTTGTTGCCTGCTAGTTAGAGGCCTGAGGAATGGAAGGTCACACCCATCCTGTACTGTATAAGACTATATTATGATGACAGTGTCTGTAATTATGTAAAGAGTCAGAGAGGTAGCCGTGTTAGTCTGGAATTGCAGAGTGACAAAGAGTCCTGTGGCACCTTAAAGACTAACTAAAGTATTGAAGCATAAGCTTTCGTGGACTAATACTCACTTTGTATTAGTGAGCTACATGCACCCGACAAAGTGGGTATTAGCCCACGAACGCTTATGCTTCAATACTTTAGTTAGTCTTTAAGGTGCCACAGGACTCTTTGTCACTTCTGTAATTATGTAGACTCTCTTGCCCTGCCTCCAACCAGATTTTAGCTATATGGGGAAATATGTCATCAAGGATTTCAGATGTGAGCAACAACAATAACTGTTTGAAGAAAATGAGCTGTCATGGCCTTTTTCTCTAAGCACTCTGTGAAACCATGATTATAGAGGTAACCTTTCCACCAGGTGGAGTCGGCAGAAACAAGGGCCAGGTTCAATATCAAGGGGTTCCCCTTAACCATGCCAAACAGAATTGGCTCAAGCCCCCACCCAGTAACCTGGGGAAACTTAACACCACCTCTAGGTACCTCTAAGAAGCAATACTTCCCCACTCACAAGCACTGAGTTTGTAGAACTTGTAATAAAAAGAGAAAGGAAACTGGCATTAAGTTTGGAGGACACCACAACCACCATGAGCAATCACCCACCCCAGAGTGCACTGGGAAGTGTCCTTTGCCTTAGTTTCTCACTTGCGATGTGAAAGTCCAACAAATGTTCCCATAACCTGCCACTACCCCTGCATTCTAATACTAGAGTGATTGTAACCCAACACCAGCCAAAATTGATCATTTTGGAAGAGTAGTTCCTTCTATTCACACACTTAGGCAAAGGAGGTGTGTTTATGTAAATATAGTCTACTCCTGAAATGTGTTTCCCAGCTTACCACTAGATGTCAGAGGAGAGCTCACTCAGACCCTGACCATTATGTTTACATAGACTAATTTCCCCAAGACTGAAATAATCATTCTAAAGCTACACAATGCTTTTTTAAATAATTTACTAATCATCTCTGAGAAATGAATCAGGGTGGATAACTTGCAACCAAGAATTTTAAATGCTGGCCAAGGAGCTCCCTTGACTGTCAATATTAATTTTTAATAAATCTTATAAAACTGGGAAAGTTCCAATGGGTTTAAAAGTCGTGCCAATATTTACAAAGGGTAAAC
Organism: Sternotherus odoratus; assembly: GCA_032164245.1. Lineage (NCBI taxonomy): Eukaryota > Metazoa > Chordata > Testudines > Kinosternidae > Sternotherus > Sternotherus odoratus. Next base: position 181,686,152 of record JAVMKO010000002.1, on the reverse strand, counting down.
AAGATGACTCATGTAATTATAGAGAGTATAACTGGACATTGATCCCAAGCAAAATAATGGAATGGCTGATACAAAACTCAGTCAATAAAGAATTAAAGAATGAAAATGACATTAATGACAATCAGCATGATTTCCTGGATAATAGATCAGACAAATGAATTTGATATCATTCAGATATTAGAAGCTTAAGGGCTTTGCTTTTTAGAGGCCTTGATTAGTTTTTTTTCCTGCTTTGTCTTCTCTGAGTATGGAGAATCTGAATAATTTCAGAAAATAAATCACATGAGGAAATGTGGGATAAAATAGAAACTAAAGAATGATATTAGGGATTGTCTATGTGGTCAGTTAGTGCATGGCAAGCAAGATACTCACCTGCCATGAACTAACTCGCCATATGTAACCTACTACTGGGCACTAAAAATTTGAAACACTATGCACTATGGAACTTTTACTGTGCCATAGAAGAGTCTACATGGAGAGTCAGTGCACAGCAGGTTAGAGGGCTGTAATTCACACACCTGCTTGCCATGTACTGACTCTCTATACAGACCTACCTTTAGTTTCCATTAAGGTACTGCAATAGTAAAGAGGTCTGTGATGTGTTGGGGTTCATCTAGGCCAGTAAGAGGTTTGAATACAGTCTCCCTTGTAACCTTGGATGTCTCATGACTGTGCAACTATGGTCCAGAGCTTTGAACCCCAAAGCCTACTCATGCAGAGTGAACCTAGTGCCCTTCCAGACCAGAATTCACCCCAAAATCATCCTACTCCACAGACCAGTCCCTCTCACCAGACTCTTGCTGAGAAAATGTTAGGTTTGCTGCCTTTTTGGAGACAGTAAAACACTCCAACCCATTAACCTGCTAGAAGCACATGCTTTACTGAATTTACACAGCACTGATTATGTGTAATGAAAGCAAAAGAAGCTGGTGAACAAAAAAGCATGGATTAAGTGATACCAAGTTAAAGAGATAAAGGTAAAGATGGTTACAGGCAAATAAAAGTGAAAACATTCATCTAAGTGTCTAAAACTTAATCTAGCAAAATACAGTTTTTGTTCAAGAGGGCTTCTCTCATCCATGATCTCCTTTCCAGCTTTTTACTGCCCAGCCTGATCAGGACCCATCACAGAGAACAAATCACTTGGTTCCTGGGTCTCCTAAGCTGAAGGATAAAGATGGAGTCTCTTTCTGTTCCTTATATTCCTAAATAGGATTTCTTTCTCTTACAAGTCAGGAAGGCATCCTGAGGATTCAGTCTCCTGTGTCTCTCTGGGGTACAGGAGATATGTTAATGATCTGTCTCTCAAGTTGAGGATCAGGATAACCTCTGCCAGTTAGCTGGATGGCTTTGTTTACTGCTAATATATACATTCAGGTAAACCCACATTCCTTTGTCTAGAGAAAATCTGATTATCGCCTTTACATAGTCTGGTCTGTCTTATATTAGATGTGTTTTAGTAACAGCCTGCAGAGGTGATTCATAACTATACATATAACATTAACACACACATTTTATAATGGTACTAGCAAAAATACCCGGCATTGCTCGGGTCCGTCGGAGGTGGGGAGGGGGCAGAGAGCTGAGCAAGTGCGGGGTCCGTTGGAGGGGGGAGGGGGCAGAGAGCAAACCTGACACCCCCACCTCACCCCCCGACCAAACCCGATACCCCCACTTCACTTACCCCTCGACCAACCCCGACTCACATTTTCACCCCCCCACCAAAACCCAACACCCCCACGTCACCCCCCTACCAACCACAACACCCCCTGACCAACACCCACACCTCACCCCCCGTAGACCAAACCTGACACACCCACCTCACTTTCCACCCCCAACCAAACCCGACACCCCTACCTACCACCACAAACAAACCCGACACCCACACCTCACTTACCCCTCGACCAACCCCGACCCCCCTCCTCACCCCCCCAACCAAACCCAACACCCCCACCAATCCCAACCCCCCCTGAGCAACCCCAACACCCACACCTCACCCCTCACCCACCCCGACACCTTCCCATCCCCCAGACCAAACCCAACACCCCCGGCTCACTTACCCCCCCGACCAAACCCGACACCCCCAGCTCACCCCCCCGACCAAACCCGACACCCCTACCTCACTTACCCTCTGACCAAACCCAACTCGGGTCCGTCGGAGGTGGGGAGGGGGCAGAGAGCTGAGCGAGTGCAGGGTCCGTTGGAGGGGGGAGGGGGCAGAGAGCTGAGCGAGTGCGGGGTCCATTGGAGGGGGGAGGGGGCAGAGAGCTGAGCGAGTGCAGGGGCCGTTGGAGGGGGGAATTATGACATCATAACTATGTCACAGAGAACAGCAGCTGCCCAGCTGATGTGATTGACCTTTAAATAATTTCACCCCTGGGGGGCGTCAGAAGTGAGAGTTGAAAAATTTTCGACTCTTACCCTGATTAGGACCCTAAGACCTATAACTGTACCAAATGTCAAGTCTCTAGCTCAAACGGTGTGGAAGGAGTAAGGGAACGTACATACACGCATACATACACACATACACGCATACACCATTTGACTTTTATATATATACTAGCATAAGTGCCCGGCACTGCTCGGGTCAGTCGGAGGTGGGGAGGTGGCAGACAGCTGACACCCCCTGACCAACCCCAACACCCACACCTCACCCCTCACCCACCCCGACACCTTCCCACCCCCCCAAGCAAACCCGACACCCTCACCTCACCCCCCAACCAAACCCGACACCCCCACCTCACTTACCGTCGCACCAAATCCAACTCAGATCCATCGCAGGGGGGGAGGGGGCCCAGAGCTGAGGGATTCCGGGGACCTTCGCAGGTGGGGGGGGCGGCACAGAGCTGATGGATTCTGGGGTTCCGTTGGGAGGGGCAGAGAACTGAGGGATCTCCGGGGTTCCGTTGGGAGGGGGAGGGGCAGAGAACTGAGGGATCTCCGGGGTTCCATTGGAGGAGGGAGGGGTGAGCTGAGCGAGTGAGGTGTCTGTTGGAGGGGGGTATTATGACAACAACACCACCTAACCGCCCAGCTGATATGATTGGCCCTGAAAGACTTTCACCCCTGGGGGGCGTCAGAGGTGAGATCTGAAAATTTTTCGACCCTTACCAGCATCTAGACCCTAAGACCCCTCACTGTACCAAAATTCAAGTCTCTGGCTCAAACGGTGCGGGAGGAGTTCCCAGTCATACATACATACATACACCACTTGACTTTTATATATATAGATAGATTAATAGCCAATGTGTTGTTGGTTCTCATACAATATCCCACAAGGCATATTTTGTAAAAATAATATTGTAGAAATTTCTATGGTGTGACTAAAGGCAGGGCCTAGGGTCACAGGGACAATGTGGTAAAACAGACAGAATTGATCAATTAGATTTTCTTCTGCAGCTTTCACCTGAGATATTAATTTGTGCGATTAGTATAGGTATGCATGTAATGTGGCCACATGGGATATACTCAAGCTATTCGCTTTTTCACTTTTGACAAACATATTGGTGGCCATTTTTGAAACCAGAAGAAGCAAACCTACCTTTTAGCATCATCGACTCGGGCTTTTTATCCCGCTCCACAAAACAGGGCCAGATTCTCATTTTACTTTCAAGAATGTAACTCTAGAGTAATTCCATTCAAAGTTGGCCATACCTCTTCAGTGTTCATTACATAATTTCTATACACTGTCTTTTTGTTTAGTGCGCCCAGCACAATGGGGTACTGGTCTATTACTACTGCTCCTGGGCATTACTGTAATAAAATGCATTATTATTGAGAATAATAAATAATGAATGGATCATATTCTGGCTTCGTTGAAGTCAATGAGAGTTTTGACATTGACATCAGTAGACCCAGCTTTTCACCCAATATTTCTTAATCAGTTTTGATAACATTGTGAACTTGTTTTTTATTTCCTTTGCTGATGTGACAAAAAAAACCAAGTGACATATTAATCACTGTATTTGTCTTGGTTACACAAGTAATGAGTATCTCTCATGCCCTTTGGGATGAGTCATCTACAGCTGGGAGTTCCATTTGCTTCCACTTTTTATCTATGATATTCTTTTCTACCGAAAATGAGATGCTAACACATGTCCAGATGCTGGCCTGTTAGAAGCGTTTTAGAAAAGACTCCCAAAAGATAACATTTTGCAGGTAGGAGAGTTTTTGCGGTAGATCCGCTTTTGGTATTTTATTTATTTATAACTCCAAGATGACCAATGTTTCTTGTTTCAGATCTAAGTCAGAGACGCCTCTCTTTGCACATTAAGTTGGTTCTTTATTATCATCTATTATTTATTATTATTATTATTACAGTAATGCCTTGGGGCCATAGGGGCCCAAAGAACTAAACATACATAGTGAGTAGCAGTCCCCAAATCCCAATGCATTGTTTTAATCATGAGACCCTACTCCTTCCTGATAAAAATGTTTTCAGGGATACTTGCTGATCTTCTAATACACAGGATACATTAATAAATAATATTTACTATAGTTTGGCAATTGTCCCTCTTCTTCATTGAATGCCAATCTTTGTGCAAGCTATAGTGCCTGAATAAATTCACAACAGTGTGGTTGAAGCCCTAAGAAAACAGCTTAGGGTCCATCTCAGCTGGCCTGGAACAGCTGACTCAGCTCAGGTTTTGGGGGCTCGGGCTGGGAGGCTATAAAATTTCAGTGTGGACATTTGGTCTCGGACAGAAGCCTGACCTCTAAGACCCCACATGGGGGATGGTCTCAGAGCTCAAGCTCCCGCCCACATGCAAATGTCTACAAAGTAATTTTAGAAGTGACAAAGAGTCCTGTGGCACCTTAAAGACTAACAAAAGTATTGAAGCATAAGCTTTCATGGGCTAATACCCACTTCGTTGGATGCAAGCAGTGGAAGTATCCAGAGGCAGGAAACCAAAATTATCAAAATTGCAGAAATTACAAAAGTAATTCTGTAGTCCTGCATCCCAACTCTCATGAACCCGAGTTAGCTGATTGGGCTCTGAGACTCAGTGCCGCAGGTTTACTATTGCAGCATAGAAATACCCTTAGAGGCTAGATGGTGCCTTTAGACACAATCCTGAGGGTGGTGTGTAATTTGTTCTATCCCAGGAATGGTCCTGGAAGGACTGCACGACAGAAACACCCCTCTGAGTCACAATTCCCTCTTCACTTTCCACTTAGGGGAGGGGGTGGCAGGAGGGATGTAATTTGCTGCTAGCTTACAAATGACAACACACTCTGCTTCAGGTCAGCTCTGCTAGCTGGTGCATTGGCACAACAGAGCAGAGGTTCCATTCATTCCCCCTTTCCCAAGCGCTGAAATAAAGGAGAACAGGAGAAAGCACAACTCCCTCTCCTCTGCTAAAAGAGAAGCCACCCTGGCTTCTGTAAACAGCACTTCCTCTCCTGTTTGCCTGGTGTGCCGTCAGCTCCCTTTCCTGTTTCAGTCCTACTACAACCACTGCCTGTCCAGTACCTACATACTCCTGCACTGCTGGGCCCATGGTCTGGGTTCTACAATAACTTGCTATCATGCATAAGTGTGTAGTTACCACTTAGCCAATGAAAAGGTGAGCACCGAGAATCTCAAAGGAAAAAAGCTAGTGACAGTAATTAGGTCGATGTCCCATTTTCATGAACCCAAGTATTTTTTACCTGTGTAAAACATGTGTTTCAATAAAACAGCATCATTTCACATCACAAATAAAGCCATGGCTCTGAGAGGTCTGCCAGAGGAGTAGCAGCACTGACCATGGGAAATAATTTACAAAAGTAGATTTCATACCCTATTTGAATGAAAAGGAAAGCACCATGTCTGGAACATGAATATAACCAAATATATTAAATTGCAACCTCAATTATTTCTAAAGCAGGAGGAAGTTATTTACTAGTTAGTTTATGGGGACTTTTTGTTCTTGCTGCTGTAATATTTCCACCAGCTGGTTTTGAACATTAAAGCACTTAGCATTAGAGAGAAAGTCAAGCATGGTGCCTATTTTATTGTTGACTAAATGATAGCTGATGTGGTGGAGCAGTGGCATCATGACCTGTCTTTGTGAGTTAACTTTTACAAGGGTTTTCAAAACCAGCCCAGAAAGCAGTGACTTACAATAATTATACTCCAGTATGCATAAAGGGTCACTGCATCTGCATCTCCACTGCATCAGTTATAACTTTTGTTTCACCAAAAGTCAGACTAATATTTTCCTGAATGAAATATTTGGCCTAATGAAAAAACAAAAAAGAGTTCTACTCCTTTGGCAAAAACAGGGGGTCTGGAAAGGGTCAAAGGACAATCAAGGATATGTAGATACATATAGATAATGGTTTCTTTCTACCTTCAAATTATTCAACATATAGATGCCAAGTTGGCCTTTCTGAAAGAATAATAGTGGAAATAACATTCAAGTACTGTCGATGCTGATTAGCTAACATGGAATTTTAATTTTTGGAAATACCACATTCTCCATCCAAAGGACTTTTAGTCCATCAAGGGATGAGTCTATGTCGAAAGTTGCAGTCCAATTCTCCCCTCAGCTTTGTTGGTGTTCCTAGGTTGGCAAACATGCTCACTACAATGGGCTAAAAATCATCCTTGCCGTAACACCACTGAATTCAATGGAATTAAACCAGAGCTGTATTTGGCGCAAAGTCTCTAATCATCTCCATGCTATGCAGTAGCAGTTTTCCAATAAATGTATCTTTCAACACATTCTATAGACTTCAGCTCTGAGCACTTCTTTGTTTTCCACTTCAGAGGTTTATACAATTATCAGCTTAAGTTTTAATTGGATTTAACTAATTGGTAAACAGGATTTTTATTCATTAGTTTTATACATGTATCAGTTATTTATTTAAGGTTTAATTTGAATTAAATGTAAGCAACTGTGTTGCTGGGATTCTTTTCTTTTTTTTTCACCACTCAGTGAAAAACCTTGAGAATTATCAGCCATTTATCAATTCCTATCTTTAAAAGTCTGCTATAGATTATTAAGCAATCAACGATTTTTTTAATATGTATAAGAGCACCCATGGTGCTTGGTATTTGAGCTGATCAGCATGAAATGAAATGCAGGAGCTTTTCAGGTTAATGTTAATTAAGTCTCACACATAGTCCACACACATCTGAGAAAAGAAACACATCAACTCAAGAAGTAGTGTTTATATAAAACATTCTGAAAACATAAGAAACTAATAACCATATTTATGGCTTTTAACCATAGACTAACCCTGCAGTTTTATAGAAACTCTTGGGGGAGTCTTTAAAATATGATGCAGCATTAGAAGAAGAATTATGACTAAGAATTAACTATCATTCAAAAGCCATCAGTTAAATTCCTACCAAAGAGCTATTGTCATTAGAGCTGTGGGATACTGACCCCTGAATTGAGATCATGAATTTCCATACAACTTACAGATAATGCAAGGAGACAGTTTTCAGAGTAGTAGCCGTGTTAGTCTGTATCTGCAAAAAGAACAAGGACTAATTGTGACTCATTGGGGACTAATATCAGAGGTTTCCCAGGTTTGGCATGATTTTATTTGTAAGCAATGACAATGAAAAATATAAAGCACCATAAAAATCACAGATCACACATTTTTCTGTACTCCAAGATTTGCTAATTTCTTTTAACAAGGACGAGGACCCCAGCTGGAGACAGACATTCTGATTGACTGGCTGGGCTTTTTTGTAACTCTCATCCACTTTCTGGAGTGGCTTATTGACACATTACATGCCAGAGCTACATTTGAACCACACATCTCCACCCATGTATGCTACTTTGGGACTCCAAAAAGAAGCAACATCATCTCAATAAATCTGACTGTGAGTAAACATGATAAGAAAAGACACTGTTTCCAGAATGCAATCTCAATGCAGAGACAATGCAGAGAATGAGATACAGATCAAAAAATTATTCACAGGAATTATTTATGGAATGACTTTGAATAATGAATACATTTGAGAAAAATACAATCTGTTTCCCAACTGTTTGTGAACAAAAAGAATGAAAATTCATTAAACAGATAATTTGTTATCAATAATCTATCCAGTCTTAGTCCAGAAGCTAAACATTGATGGTGGCCTTCCAAAGTTTTCACTAGCAGTTAGTGCATCCACAATAATAACAAAACCTTTTGATTTATTTCCAAAACTCAGATCTCAGCATCACTAGGAAATACTATAGCTGTGAGGTAGAAGAGCTATGTGGTTATCACCGTGCAAATGAGAACACAAAATTTGCCATGATTTTGAGCAGTTTATTAGAAGTGGGTCAAAGTTCTTTCTATTTGGTCCCCAAAATGTCTGCAATGTTCCTGTTAATGACAACATATTTTCAGGTGCACATAAAAGATATTAGAACTGATCTTGCTCCAACTGATATAAATGGAAATTTATGCTGTTGATTTCAGTGGAAGCTGAGTGGGCCCTTGATCAACTAGCTACTGTGTAATGAAAAATAAATGAAATAAAAGTGTTCAAAATTCAGAATTTTAACAGGTTAGATTTTATTTAAATATTTTGGCTTTATTTCCTTAGTGCCCAAAATCAGTCAACACTGATTAGTACTTTACTCTGAAAAGTAATCTCACTGTAATCAACATGCATCAAGATGCAATCCCCGCCATCTTAAATTGTTAATCGTTAATCTTTCTTTCTTTATATATGGCTAAACCACCCTGAACATGCCCGATCCCGTCTGATCTTGGAAGCTAAGCAGGGTTGGGCCTGGCTAGTACTTGGATGGGAGACCTCCTGGGAGTACCAGGTGCTGGTAGGCTTAACACCTGGCAGTAGGTATAAAATGCCTCCAACGACAGATGGAACAACGTATTAGTTGGAGTATACCCCAGTCGTATCACTGGTTGTGTCCAGCCTAAGCAGACCCTGCCATAGTGTGGGAATAACGCTAGGAAAAACAAACAAACAATCTTTCTTTCTTTAAACATTTGCATCACTGACAGACACTCAGGCCTACTAATGTACTTTCTTGGTCTACGAATGAACGAGTATGATCACATTACCGACCCCAGCTAAGCAGGACTTCAACATAACTTTAGCAGTGTAAAAACCTGTGCCACTGTAATTCAGATGAATATATTTAATTGATTCCAGCAAGAGCAATTTGGCTAGAAATGTTCTTTCACATGGATAAAGAATCCTGTAGTATCAGGGTGGTGTGCTAGGCTCCTGCACATAATCAATTTACTGTGAGGTCAAGAGTGTGGGTGAAGACAGGCATTGATGACCTCAATCCTTCTTGAGTTCCTTTTTTGAGGTTCCTCTGGTTAATTGTTTCTAATCCTAAAGTACACTCAAATTAATTCCTATTGTTTTCTGGTGGGCTTTGTGGTAAAAGACCAATTAATCCTTGTTAAATTCTTATGAATATTTCAACTTTTATTCATCAGGCTTTTCACCAGTTAGGTCTCAGATTCTTCTCAGACCCAGCTATGTTCAGATGAACTCAGCTTCTGAAGAAAGATTTCAGTTTGCATATGGTATAAATCTGTCCAACTTCCCTCGTTTTCACACTCCAACCTTCTACATAGTACAGCACTGGTGACAATTTCAATTACCGGGATATTTTAGTATTGTCATGACAAAAAGAAAAAAAATATTTGACAGCATGCAATTTTGTCACTTTGAGATTTAACAAATAAAAACACTGAGAGCTCATGTAATGCTCTCTTCTTTTGTAGCTACACACCCACAGACATATCAGCGCAATGAAATGACTGTCAGTTGTAAGAAGATGTTTAGAATTATGATAAAATACTAAGGGCCAAATGCTGATCAGGCGTTACATGACTGTCAGTCTTAAGCAACTCGACGGACGTCAGTGGAGTTACTTGGATTTAATCCAGTGTGACTGAGAGCAAAGTCCTGCTACTGTTATTCAGTTGTTGGGAGATTTACTATATGGGGTATGCCCTAGACACATAACACACTGTGTCATACTTGTTGATGTACTTACAGGCAGAGTAAGAGCTTTTGTGTTTGACATAGCTGAAAACTCCTGGGTGAAAATGGATTGTAGAAAATTCCTAGCTGAGCTCTAATATCAATTTTTCAGGAAGCAAAAATACTGTGTAAACATTTTCTAGACTAGTTGAAATGGAGGAAGTTTAGTACACACTGTGACTGCAACAACCCTAAATGAATAACCAGAAAATGCATGAAGGAGCAGGATATCTAAGGCTAAGAAAATTCTCACTTATATCTGCAAGGTTTTTTATACCTTTGGTGTATTGTCTAAAAACTAGATGGGAAAAATATTTCTCCAACATTTAATTACAAAATTGTAATGAAATTTGTCAAATAAACTATTTGAAAAATAACAGCCAAATGATTTGACAAGCTTTATAAACTGGGCAAATAATGGGGCAAATATTCAAAGAATAATGTATTCAGAAATAAGTAAAATTTACCAACTGTTACTGGAACAACTGTATTGCTGAGCATCACAAACAAACAAAATCAGTCAGAAGTACAAAGAACAGGTAATGCCAGGGACTAATTTTGTGAGAGATGCTATTAAAGGCCCCACATACACTGGAGCTCATAGTGTGTTTAACAATCTTATGTATGGGGAGTTTAAATATTTTAAATTTTTGATTTAATTATTTCTTCCTTCAATGACAAAACAAAACAAAATGTTTTGATCAGCAAGGAAGGGAAATTTAAAGAAAAACATCCTAAAAATACAGCATTGCTATATGTAAATACAACACACACAAAAAAGGCCATATTCAGAGACAAACAGGAAATACGCCTGATGTGATGTCAGGAGAAGAGCACACATATGTCATAATAATACAAAGAAATAGCACTGTTCTGCTTTCTAGCCTGCAATTTGGATGGATGGTTGAATGAAAAGTGGAAACAGAGAGAAAGAATGTTTCTGGTGAACACTGCTATTTTGGGAATGCCAAAAAATCAGAAAAAAAACCTCTTTTAATTTTCTGTATTTTAATTTTATGCAAAATTATCACCCTGCTCCCTTGGCGGTATTCCTGTGCCTTTAAAAACCAAACTCTGTTTTGAAACTGTTTTATGTTTGTTTTCAAAGACTTGTGGTAAAGTATTGGAGGATTGTGGGGGTTTTAACAGTAAAAATAAGAAACTACCTTTCTCTTTGGGTTAGAACTGAGATGAAATGAGAAATGGCTGCCACCAAGCAGAAAATTTGCTCACTTTATGTGTGCCAGTTAATTACGACACTTCAGAGGCGCTTCTGAAAGGATAAGGCAAGCTGCATAAATTTAGCTGTAATCCAGGCAGGCAAAACTAATTTGCAGGGGATGGCCTTATCTAGCTGCTGCAGCTTTCTCAGAAAATTAACCTTGGATATTTGGGCCCAATTCAGAAAGTGTTTGATTTTTTTTCCCTTCCTGCTCAGCATAAGAGAATTTCAAATTCAATACAATACCTGACTTTTAAGAGGCAGTATGACTGCTGTAGGCAGTTCAGAGTTATTATCGACAAGCAAAAAAATATATTTATATATATACATATATATGATTGTCCTTCATGCCCATTATCCTGCCTTCTTACATGTGCATCAGAGGGTTTATCGCAGCATGTATAGGGGGTTTCTTTGGATTAACAGAATATGCAACTCATTTTAATGTACTTAGAAAAATTCATCAAAGTTCATTGCAGAATAAGTCATGCATACTGACTTGTTCATTCCAGTGGAAGTGAAGAAATCCCCATAAAAATAGAAGTTTAATGAAGTGTTGGAGCAAAATCTTGCCTGTCATTCCAATTACCACTGATTTAGAATCTTCCTTGAAATATCACTATTAATTACTCTTACTCAGGACAATTAAAAGTTTACCTTTGATTTCACCAGCTTTCACCAGTTCATGGGTGAAAGATTTAATTAACAAATGTTGCCAAATCCACCTTAAAGCTGCAGGCGTAAAAAGAAGCATAATAACTGTTATTGGCTCCTGAGTAATTTACAACCTATATAACTGAAGACTGAATTTTTATTTAATCTAAGAGTGTTAATCAGTTCATAATAAGTTCCTGCATCTGTAGACTGTAGATGACTAATATATTGAATAGTAGTTTAAATAGAAATTTGATCTTAGGTATTTTGACATTGTAGGACTAAGACTTAAATAATATAAATTGTGATGCTTGCTTTAAATAATTGTATATATGTGCCAAAATCAGTGAGAAACTGTGTGTGACTATCTAAGTAAATGTATATGTTAGCCCTTTACTTAAAGCACATTTAATCCTGTGACATTCTGTAGCACATTAATAAACCTGTCTGAAACCTCCTAACACAAGTTCAATTCCCAAGGCTAAATGTTATGGCTAGCGCAAGTTAGGCCTTATGAAAATGTAACCAGCCTCCATAAGGATCTGTACACAATGCTTATATCATTCATAATACTTATAAATACTGGAATTTTTATAGCAACATCAAACTTCATAGCTACTCTAAATTGTGCCAGCTCGTACTGGCTAGAGATCAATGAAATACAGCACATGCTTTGGCCATGCCTCACCCATCTTTCACACCACACCCCAGCATGCCCCAAGATACTTGACATGTTGGCTTTATGTCAGTATAACTTTATGTCCCATGTCAAATTAAAGACTAGCGGCCTATTTAGTTGACGATAATTTTGCATGCAGAGTGACTGAAGCATTAGATCGCAATAAAAATACCAACCTTATAATTCTGTAATGAAGGACTAAATTGTTGTTTTTACCAAAGCACCAATGCTAGGCATTGTCTCTGCATATAGGAACACATTGTCCCTGCACATAAGATCTTATCATTTAAGAAGACAAGCCACATATGAAGAGTCACAGGGAGACAAGAAAAGTGTATAGTCAAAGTATAAATAATTTAAAAAATATACTTTTCTAGAGAATATCAAAAATGTATAGAAATTCCTATTATATATGGAAGTGAATAATGGAAATAAAAAATAAAATACAAAGAAAATGGTGTTTAATAACTATTCAGAGGCAGACAAAAATAAAAGTTGTAACAAAATACCTCAAATTCTTAATAGGAATAAAAAAAACAGTAGATTTTCTAAAGTCAAGACTTTATGGAGATACTGCTTGCAACTCCATAATAAAAATCAAATGGTGAAATGTTCTTAAAATGGGGCATACATTATTGTTTTTTGTAGAGAAGCATGAGTACTGGCAAGCCGTGCTGTGATTCTCTCCTTGAACCCGGATTGCTGCCAAGGCTTCTTATCACAACGGAAAGCCCTAATATGTGCTTCCCCCTTACATAATGGAGGAGTGCTGACACACAGGAAAATACAGGGGCCTCCCAGGAAAGAGTGATGGCCCACAGCCATATTCCCCCTTCCCGGGAAGGAGGGGTGCGGGGAGTCCTTACCACCAATGAGAATGAGAGTAAACAAGCGTATCCATCACTGTCACCTATGCTTCCTAAAGCTGTTTGCATGTAATAAAAACCGGATCCCGGAGTTTTCGGGGGTCGTCGTTCTCCACCGCAGTCTCCGTGTCCGTCTGGCTTCTTCCCGCATCTGGTGACCCCGACGTGATACGATCGGCGTACTCCAGTCCCCCGACTCATCGGCTGGAAAAGCCCCGGTGCACCACAGCGTTCGAGCTCTCTCGTGAGTATGGGGGGAGATTTATCTGTACAGCAAAAAGTTCATGCGAAAGAGCTTTTAAAACTTATCAAGCAAGCCGGATGTGTGGCTGCCTCACAGAAACATCTGGAGGATTTATTGCGGGTTGTTGAATATAGATGCCCGTGGTATCCTGATAAAGGCTCCCTGGACATTTCTGATTGGCACAAAATCGGGGAGCGGTTATTTCAGGAACCACAGGCCCCTATTCAGCACATCCTCCTCTGGCAGCATTGTACAGATGCAATAGGGCGACTGCGGGCGGAGGCGCCCCCTGTTGCATATCCCTTACTCGAGGTGCAGGCACCCCCTGCCTACCCTCGCGTGGTGCCCCCTTCCCCGAGCACTCTGCCTCTTGCAGCGCCTAGTGCTCCCCCTGTTTCCCCACCCCCCTGCGGCTCGGTCCAAGCCGCCCTTCAGCAAGCCCGAAGTGCAGGACAGGATCCCTTACTGGATGATTGGGAGGGGGAGCTCCCAGCTCTGTTCCCTTTGACGTATATGCCCATCCCCGAAGATGCAGAAGGGCGACAGCGAGTGGATCACAGTTATGTAAGTTATGCAATCATGAGAGAACTCAATAAAGGGGTTAGAGAGTCGGGATTGCACTCCACCTATGTTATGGGAATTATAGAGGGACTCGGCAACGCCTATGTAATGGTGCCGGAGGATTGGAAGCAGCTATTCCACATGGTCCTGTCCCCTGCCCAATATGCCGTATGGGACAATGAATTCAGGCTCGCCGCTATGGCAATGGCCACTCCTGCCAATATACCTGATCAAATCTATGGGGCTGGTCAATTCTCCACTGTCGCGCAGCAGGCTGAACTCCCGCAGGAGTCCTTCCAGCGCACCGCGCTTTGCGTCCAATGTGCCTTTAGGCGAGTCACAGCCTCTGGTAAGCCCCTCCTATCATTCACTAACATCAGGCAGCACGCGTCAGAGCCATACCACCAGTTTGTGGATCGGCTGAAAGAGGCTATCCACAGGCAAATTGATAACACCGATGCCCAAGTTGAACTCCTTATGAGATTAGCGCATGAGCAAGCAAATGCCGATTGCAAAAAGATACTCCAAACTGTCATTCACCGCGCGCAGTATACCATTGCTGACATGATCCAGGCTTGTGCAGAGGTGGGCACGCAAACACATGCTATGGCCTTGCTAGCCGGGGCCCTCCGGGCTGGCAACAAGCCGACGGGTTATTGCTTCAATTGCAAAAAGCCGGGACATTTCCGTAGTGAGTGCCGAGCCCCCGGGGGTGGAGCCTATAGGGGCGGAGGGCAGCCCCCCGGGAGGAGAGAAGGGGGCCGTCCCTCCAAAAAGTGCCCCCGGTGCAATAAGGGGTATCACTGGGCAAACCAGTGTCGATCTAACCCGCCGGGAAACTTCCCGTCGGGCCCCCCCCCCGGCCCTGGTCTAAATGCGGGGGTTACTCATGCCGAGCCACAGCTGCCTCCGCCGGCTTGTGCTGGGATTGATCTGATCAATATGCAAGATATGACCTCTTCCCTCCCCGGGGAGGTCCTGCTTATGCCAACGCAGCTCACAGGTCCCCTCCCCCGGGGGACGGTCGGCATTATCCTCCCCCGATCCTCTGCCCACCGACGCTCAATCATGGTTGTCCCAGGAGTCATTGATTCTGACTACACCGGTACTATATTTGTTCAATTCTGGGGCCACCTTCCCCTAGCACTCAGCAGGGGAGAGTCGTGGGCTCAACTTCTCATTTTACCCTATTATACACCGTGAGGAACCATGCACACCGAGCGACATGGCGGCTTTGGGTCCACCAGGACGGGACCCGATCAGGAACCCTCTTTCCACCCGCAGGTCGCTGCGCTTGTCCAGCAAATTCAAGTTCGTAAGCCAACCCGTAAGTATGTGATTAACGGTAAGGAGTTGGATGGGCTGCTGGACACCGGCGCGGATGTATCTGTAATTGCCCAGCAAAATTGGGACCCAGCTTGGCCCTCTGAGGTGGCTCCCTCCGTGTGGGGGGTCGGGGGAAGCCAGTCATCCCGCCGTAGCACCAGCTGGCTCTTGGTGTGGGACCCTGAGGAGGCTAGGGAAATAGCTCAAATTCGCCCTTGTATACTGCCAATTAACATTAATCTGTGGGGCCGGGACCTGTTGTCACAAATAGGAGCCTCCCTTACAGCACCATGATTCGCCCAACTGCCCTAGCATTAACGTGGAAACCACACACCCCTGTGTGGGTGGAGCAGTGGCCCCTGCCTTCCGAAAAATTAGAGGCATTGACGCACCTGGTCCACGACCAGGTCGTCGCACACCACCTTGAATCCTCCACTAGTCCCTATAACACTCCCGTGTTTGTAGTCCGCAAAAAATCAGGCAAATGGCGGCTGCTCCATGACCTCCGTGAGATAAATAAAATCATAGAACCAATGGGCCCCTTGCAGTGCGGTACCCCAAATCCAAACTTAATTCCACAAGATTATCAGCTCGCAGTTATTGACCTCAAAGATTGTTTTTTCACCATACCCCTTCAGGAGCAAGATAAAAAATATTTTGCCTTTACCGTGCCAGTCCTTAATAACTCCCGGCCCACCAAACGATATCAGTGGACAGTCTTGCCCCAGGGTATGTTAAACAGCCCTACCCTGTGCCAACACTATGTCGACCGGGCTCTCCAACCCTTCCGCGACAAATTTCCTAAGCTCCTAGTATATCATTACATGGATGATATCCTAGTAGCAGGGCCCACTTTACCTCCCTCTTGGCTAAGTGACCTCCAGGCCGCTTTAAGTTCGTTCGGCCTGCAAGTAGCCCCGGAAAAAATACAGACCAAAGATCCCTTTCTGTATCTAGGTCACAAGCTGTTTGCCGCATACTCCATTCCAACCATCCCCAAAATCCAAATCCCAAACCCCATGACTTATGTAGTCCTGCAACAAATTATTGGAGCTGTTAATTGGCTTCGCCCCTACTATCATATTACCACTGAAACCCTCCGACCTTTATTCTTAGCCCTCACACAAGGCAAACACCCCTCCGATCTCATTTCCTTACAACCGCAACAGTTAGCAGTTGTGGACCAAGTTAACTCTATCATGGCTCGCCAGTGGGTAGACCGTGCAGTCGAGAATACCCCTCCCAAACTTATCTGCCTCTGTGATACGCTGCAGCCATGTGCTGTTCTCGCCCAGGAGCCTCCCTCCTCTCCTCTTCGCATACTCGAGTGGTTATATCTCCCTCATGCCCCTCCTAATACCCCCTCCCCTCTGGAGACACTGATTGCTCAGTTAGTAACCAAGGGTCGATTACGTTCCCTTGCCCTTTTTGCCATTGACCCTATCAAAATTGTTCTCCCAATACCACTTAAACAAACCGCCGCGGCCTTTGCCTTTTCAGATGCCTTGCAGCTCGCCTTAGCTAGTTATGTTGGCCGTCTTGCATATCACACGGCCAAAGACCCTCGCCTCCACATCGTGCGACATGTCCCCATGAAATTTGAATGCTTGTTCACCCCCCTCCCTATCACAGGTGCCCTAACAGTTTTTACCGATGGTAGCCCCACACGCGGCGTCATCTCCTGGTGCACCGCTGGCGTGTGGTCTTCTCGCTTTACCCCACCGCAAACCACACCCCAACGTGCCGAACTCGCTGCCCTGTGTTTGGCCTTTTCACATTTTCCTAATGAACCCCTCAATGTTATCACTGATAGCTTATATGTAGCCAATATCGGTTCGTGTATTTCTGGTAGTTATGTTTCCCCTGCAGTTGATTCAGCACTTCTGAGTCTGTTTCTCACTCTGCAATCTCTTCTTCGCTCGCGCTGTCACCAATTTTTTATAGCTCATATCCGCAGTCATCAGCCCCTTCCCAGTTTCTTGTCTGAAGGGAATGCCCATGCAGATGGTCAGCTCCGCGCTCTCTGGCCTTGTTCCCCCATAGAAAGTCATGAACTCCACCACCAAAATGCTAAAGCCCTTGCTCGTCAATTCTCCCTCCCCCTCTCTGACGCCCGTGCCATTATCCAACAATGCCCACAGTGTGCCCTTCAACACGCCTACCCCCCCCATCGGCATCAATCCTCGTGGCCTCGGTGCCAATCAGCTTTGACAAATGGATGTTACCCACTTTCCCCCCTTCTCCCCATGGTCGTATCTGCATGTCTCTGTGGATACCTATTCTGGTTATTTGTGGGTTACCCCGCAAAAAGGCGAAAAAGCTAAGCATGTTATTAACCACCTTGTTCGCTGTTTTGCCATAATGGGCACTCCCCAGCGCCTCAAAACAGACAATGGCCCTGCGTACTGCTCCTCCACCCTCGCTGATTTCTGCGCGCGCTGGAGCATCACCCACACTTTTGGCATCCCCTACAATTCCAGAGGACAAGCCATTGTCGAGCGTGCCAACCGCACCCTCAAAACTGCCCTTGAGCGCCAAAAGCAAAAAGGGGGAATTCCCCTTAGTCTCCCCGAGAAAAAGGAATGGCTTGCGAGTGTGTTATTTATGCTTAATCATTTGAACCTGCTTTCATATGATTCTCGCTTACTTTCTCGAACACAGAAACACTTTCAACAGACAGAGGTTCTACCAGCCCCCCGGGTGGTCTACCGTCAGCTACCCGGTGACACGTGGAGTGAGCCCGTCCCCCTTATCACCTGGGGCAGAGGGTACGCAGCAGTCGCAACAAAAACCGGGCCGGTGTGGGTTCCTGCCAGATACGTAAGACCGTGGGTGACCGATGGCGTGGCACCAAGGCCTAGCAAACCCCATCCCCGACTTCAAACTGAGTCTGACTCCCGACCCGACCGTTCCTGTGGCTCGCCAACGCGTTCGCGGGACGCGCAACCCACCGATGACCTGGGGACAAGTTAAAAACCTCGCCGGGCAAGTAGACACTGCCATGAAGGACTGTGGACTAGAAAAAACCACAGAGAATTGTATTGTGACAATTATTGCTTGCCTGCATACTAATTCGTGTATAATAATGTGTATGTTGATTTTCCTCTTATGCCCCCCAACTCATCCTGTCCCCTCCTCAGGCTATGCAGTACCCCCCCGATGCACAGTGCCAAATCTGTGGGAGGCATTTGCCACCACTTTAAACCAGTCTGGCTTTTGCCTGACACAACAGGTGGCCGTCGGGCAGATATTAGGTACCTGCCTTATCCCTGTTTGCCACGAGGCATCTGACATTGAAAACAGTACTTAGTTTTATAACAGCTTAGAACCCAACAGTACTATCCATAACCTAGGGTATTCAGCTTATCACAATTGGGGAGCTCAGACCCCAGGAACCCCAACTAATGCTATTGTCCTTGATACACCATACGTGGCCAGTCACAATGTCTCCTGTGCCCGGATGGTGAATTGTACAGCGTCTACCTGTTACTCCCCTCAGCCTCAGTCCCTTAACTGTTCCACATATGTTAACATTTCATACCTATACAAACACGTCCTCCTACCCCCAGGTTGGTTTTGGACGTGCTAAGGCCTAACATTTAGTTATATCCCAGCCAACCTTACCCACGGGCCACCTGCTGCTTAAGCAGGCTCTCCTTCATCCTACCGCAACGTCACCACCTAGCCCGACGTAAGCGTGCAGCAGTCCCACTAGACTCGTCTTGTAATGCTCATGTCCCTTTACTCACTAAAACTGAATCAGTTGCTTTAGCCGTCTCCCTAGTTGATGTTCCCGGCCTTGCCTCACGCAACAGCCGCAACATTAATGCTTTAGCCTGTGCAGCTGTCAAAGCTTTAAATTCTACATCCACAGCCATTGCCCTCCTTAATTCTGAGCAAGCAGAACTCCATCATGGTCTTTTACAAAATAGAGCTGCCATTGATTATCTTTTATTGCTGCACCATTACGGATGTGAAAAGGTACAGGATATGTGCTGTTTCAATATTTCTGATCACTCACACGCTGTAAAGGATCAGCTGTTGATGATCAGAAATATTATCTCTCAGATCCAAATTCATTCAGACCCATTCTCTCAGTGGTGGGACTGGCTCTCCTCCCTCCTCCCGGGCTGGGGTTGGCTCCACCAACTTATTACGTATGGTGGTCTAGCCCTCCTCCTTCTCATCTTTACCTGTTGCGGTATTCAGTGTATTCCATCCCTAATCACTACGTGCCTCCAGGGTTGTCCCTGGTCCCCACGCACACATGTTAAAACCTTTCCCTTTTAAGCTCCAAAGCGAAAAGGGGGAGATGTAGAGAAGCATGAGTACTGGCAAGCCGTGCTGTGATTCTCTCCTTGAACCCGGATTGCTGCCAAGGCTTCTTATCACAACGGAAAGCCCTAATATGTGCTTCCCCCTTACATAATGGAGGAGTGCTGACACACAGGAAAATACAGGGGCCTCCCAGGAAAGAGTGATGGCCCACAGCCATATTCCCCCTTCCCGGGAAGGAGGGGTGCGGGGAGTCCTTACCACCAATGAGAATGAGAGTAAACAAGTGTATCCATCACTGTCACCTATGCTTCCTAAAGCTGTTTGCATGTAATAAAAACCGGACCCCGGAGTTTTCGGGGGTCGTCGTTCTCCACCGCAGTCTCCGTGTCCGTCTGGCTTCTTCCCGCAGTTTTTCTTTATATGTAGGTAGCCTTTCACTCTGAAATTTCACATAACATTTGTCTATATATCATATTTATTGGGCCTAATGTATATTCAAATATACATTAGACTCAATAAAAATTATAAAGAGCCCAGTTTCAAGATACCATAGAAAAATCTTGTTCTTTAGAGTATTGTTTCTCCATTCTAAGAATGCCTAATAGTTTATCAAAATGGAGGTACTGATTTAGCAAAGCCCTTATTCACATATTCACATGCTTAAAATTAAGCATGTACTTAGGCTTTGTTTGATTAAGGCTGAAGGAAGATGGGGTGAGATCTCACTGGCATTCCATAGCTGCATTCAATTTATACTAGCTGAAAATCTGTCCCCTTTCGGGTGTTATGCCATTGAACAGCAATAGAGATTCTTGCAGCTACCAAAAGAAAATGGAAGATGGAATCATTTTTTCTGGTGGAGGCATAGCTATCAGCCTCCAGCAGAGTTATAGAAATAGTATGGGAAAATCTGAAATGGTAGTAACTTACATTTTAACTATTTCTCTAAAAAAAACTGTCTAACTGCACAGTCCCACAACATATGTTTGAAAGAACCTATAGCACAAGTGTAGTGCCAGCAATTATCAGAATCAATTTGGTTCTTTCAATATAATCTATGTGATGTTTTGCAGGTTCTGTGCAATAACTGATGTTTGATATTCAGATGATTGGTACATAGAGATGATTTAGAAGTACATGTCCAAACATTTTCCTAAAATTTAGAATGAGGATCAGTATAAAATTTAATATCTATGGCCTAGATCATCTACCTTTAGTTAGACATTAAATATTATATTTTTGTCATTTGTTTGACATCTGATAATTTAAGTAATATTGGTGAACAAAATATGAGTTCGGAAGTATTTAAAATAATGGGATGTCTAATTATGCTATTAAATTGTCTATTATGAACTATGCCTAATTGTAGTCTGTCCTCAACTAATCATAGGTATCATAGGTCCACATTCTTCTAAAAAATTGGGTATATCCAGAATGACCATAAAGGTCCCAGTTTTTATACAAAAACAATCTCTCAGGGGAAATGATAGACAGGAATGGAAAGTATTTCATATTTTAACAGCTCTGGGTCATATAACCATTATGTGGTGCAAAAATAGGTTAATTATTTTAGAGGGGATAATATTCTTCCATGAAATAAAAGTGCCATATTCAAGTGGGAAATAAAAGGCTCCGATTCAGCTGGTTCATGGCAGTATTCCATACCAGCAACCATCTGAAGCTACTACCTTGTTCTCCAGAATCTCAGCTCCCATCTTTTTTAGAAATATAAATATCCAGCAGTTACAGTTATGAAGGAAACTTCAAAAATGTGAATTGAATGTAACCAGTGTGGTGATGAGTCTGCAAAGAGCCTGGAATAGCTCTGAGTGAGATGTGTGACCTGCCACATTCATCTCAATATAGTGTTAACCCATATGCCCAGTGATGGTGATTTAAATGTCAGCATTGTTAATCATTTAATTTCTGATGTAAGAAAGGAGAGGGAGGTTCACAGAACTGCACAATTTATTGAATGATGTGTCATTTTGGAGCCAGAAGAGGGTGGTTCTTAGGAGATACCACCCCATGTTTTTCTGCCTCAATCAAGAAATCAAACCTAAGGAATCAAACCTCTTGGAATATTCCAACCCCACCAAGGGATAGCCAATTTCAAGGAGCTGAGACGGCTACACAACTATATTTTGAACATCTAGACAATCTACTATGATTAGCCTCTGATTCTGTTAATCACATGGGTGAAGGGTTATTTTGTGAGTGGAACTTGGGGGCATAACATCACATTTTTCCCATAATTTGACCTCTGAATATGAAGATACGTGATTTTCCCAGAGAGATCCAGTGTTACTGGAGTCATTTTGGCATCAGTCAGCAAATGGCTCCAGCAGTGCAGTTAAATTGTAGGTTCGGTATGGAAAACAAACCACTCTTTACTATTTTTTATAAAGCTGATCAACTTCAATTTTATATCTCTGCATGTTCCATTAACATTTTAATATATCAATTTTATAAGAAATTTAACTGGAAAAACTTGGAAAAGATAATGTGGAGGAGACGTTTCCTCTTAGTGGTGTTTATCTGAGGAAAAAATATGATATGGTAGGTTATTTTGGTAATGTAACACTTTTTGTAAACTGAACAGGTGCAATGAGACAATTTAAACTGAAATAATCTGAAGAATCTATGGATACAGAAAACACCAGAAACTATTAAACAGCTTCAATATATTGAAAAAGGGGACTTTGGGGGTATCACAGGCAAAATGTGAGCTGTCACAAGCATATAATGTAATCTGATATATATATAATACTGTATAGCTGTTGGAGCAAAGTTATGCTTAATGCAATGCATCCAGGAGGAGATGCCAGAAACAGTGGCAGAAACTCAGGATTGGATGAAGGGAAACAAGTCAGGAGTAGACACCTAGGTCAACAGCATCATGATGGAATCAATGTGAACACAGAAGTCTGCACAAAGTGAGGGTTTAGAGAGAAGAGAATGAGGCCTTGGAAAGAGATCTGTAGGGATCCTCAATGACAACTAGAAAAGGGAATAGAAAGGCTAAAGGAATATCAGAGTAAGAAAGAGAAGCAAGAAAGGTCAAAGGTATGAAAGTCAAGAAACGACAATATGATCAGCTGCATGAAAAGCAGCTCAGAAGTCAAGAAGCATAAGGAACCATCAGACTTGGTCATAAAGGAATGATTAGAGACAGTTATGAATGTAGTTTCAGTAGAACAGAGAACACAGAAGAAAGAAGGTAAGGGATCATGAGTGGCGTGACAAGAGATGAAGTTAAGGCTAATGTAAATGAATTTAGAAGTGAAAAAGATAACGGAGATGGGTTGATCGTTGGAAAGACAAGAATCTGGTACTCTATATAAGTACACATTGATGGGATGTCACTTCGAGATACACAAATACAGAGAAAAGAAAGAGAACTGTTTCTAATCTTTTTTTTTTTTACAGTTTTCCAATGCCATTAATCTCCCTCTCAGTATTCCCAAGTCACATATGGAATTGCAAGTTGGTGCACTGAAACTGAATCTATGCCTGATGCTTATTACTAATAACTTACGATATTAGTATATATAAGGGGAAATATTGTAAATCAGCATATAGTTTTTCCTTCTCTTTAATCTTCTTACTTTCTTCCTTTCTTTTTCCATGTCAAAATGCTCAGACATGCCAATAGTATGTGTATTCCTAATACAATAAAGTACATGCCAGTACTTCCCAGACAGAATATGAAAATTCAAAATAGTCCTTAATATTTCACCAAATTGCAGCTACTTTTAATACTTCTGTCCAGTAATCTACAAATCTAGTAACGGGCATTCTAAACACAATTTCCCTCAGCATTATCCTTTCAAAATTAGGTCTGTAACTATCATACTTACAGCAAATCCATTACACAGATTTTAACATTCACTCTCTTTTAGCATTCATCCATACTAGTGTGTGGTGAAGGCAGTTTTACTAATGAGATGTCAAAACACCAAGTGGTTACTTTTAATTTAGCCCAAGGTAGAATTCTGTAGTTTAGAGCCAGTGATCCATTGCTAAATTCAATTTCCAAATGTTTAATTAATTTATGTATACAATTTAATGATATTTAATTTGGTATGCACATTCAAGATAGTGTGCTTATCCTTTTTCAAATAAATTCCTGAATAGGTTACTAAAAATTACTGAAGATATATTTTTTTCCTATTGAAGCATGAACCAACATTTTTCTTAATTAATTTTGTCATTTCACCCATTATACTGTGTGTTTCCTCTAAGGACCTAAATAAATAGCCAGTCATTTCTAGGGAGACATGCAGAAGATAAATTTGAAAACACCCTCTTTGGTTTTGACTGCAGGTTATAATAAGACATGTTGTGTTCCACAATGAAGTTATCTGAATTCTGAAAAAACATCAGAAAATAAGCAATATGTTCATTATATTAAATAGATAAAGCACTCTGGAGGGAAACCTGATTGTGTAGTACAGTTTTACATGAAGAGTTTTGGTTGCAGGCTATGGAACTATAAAGTAAAGCTTCTGTCCTAGATCAACTCTGAATAAAATACTGAATTCCAATGCAAATTCCAGGCTATTCTATATTTTGCATTATAGCATAATATGAACTAATACAATAATGAGAAAAACAAACATTTATTTTATTAAAACAATATATATTATCATCCCTGACTGTATCCTTAATTATTAGTAATATTTATTTATTATTTGTGTTATAATAGTGTCTAGTGGCCCAAACTGAGATCTGGGCCCCATTGTGCATACATATAATAACAGACAATCTTTGTGCCAGAGAACATACATTCTAAACAGGCAAGGCAAAGGAAGCATTAATATCTTCATTTTACAGATGGAGAACAGAGGCAAAGAGAAATGAAGTGATTGGTCCCGTGATCACACAGGGAGTCTGTGGGAGAGCCAGAAATTGAGCCCAGATCTTGTTAGTTGCAACCTGGTGCCTTAACAACAAGATCCATCCTATCCGAAAATATTGACAGTTGCTATATACAGTGTAAGCAGTGTCAGGGAATTGCAGGAATTGCAATGACTTTGCAGTGTCAGTATGGGTGACATCCAGTGGTGAGTTGCAGAAATTGCAGTAGCTTTTGGAAAATAACATCTGATTTGCTTAGACACACCCACCGCACCTGGCCTGCACTCTAACAGCCAAAATGATCACTTTGGCTACTGTGGGACCCCCAGTTTCTGTAATATTGGGGCAAGAATGATAGAGTGCTGATTAACATGTTTATGTGAAGGAGGGGTTGGGACATTGATTTGGCCTTTGGCATGCTGGAGGGACTCGCCATCAGCTAGGTAGCACTCGGTAAACAAGGGACAGGGGTTCCAAAACTCACTGAATTGAGAGAGGCTGTGGATAGGCTCTGAGACCTTGTGGTCAGGGCCTTGTCTGAGGGCCTCACAGGCCTATTGCACCTGGCCTCTCTCCCCTGTGGAATGTTAGAGCTGACTTTTGCTTCCTTTAGGAGTCTAACTTCAGCCCACGGAGATGAAGTTGCTTTGGGTCTGGTGGTGCCTCTGCACTAAGCCCCCCCCCCCCCCTCTGAGCTGAAATCACTCAAGAGCTGAAATCACTGAGCTTTATATTAAGTGGGGGGCCCTAAGCAGAGCAGTCCCGGTGCCGGCTGACCCATTCCTGAGGCAGCTGGCCGAGCAGTCCCGGTGCCGACTGACCCGTTCCTGAGGCAGCTGGCTGAGCAGTCCTGGTGCCGGCTGACCCGTTCCTGAGACAGCTGGCAGAGCAGTTCCTGTGCCGGCTAGTGGACCAGTTCCTGAGCAGTTCCTGAGACAGCGGGCAGACCAGAGTTGAGCCGCGGACAGAGCAGTTCCTGAGCAGTTCCTGAGACAGCGGGCAGACCAGAGTCGAGCCGCGGACAGAGCAGTTCCTGTGTCGGCTAGCAGGGCGGCTAGCGGAGCAACCAGCACCCCACGGAGAGACTGGGCCGTCGGCCTCAGACCTTGTGAAGGTACCCTCCACTCTGCCCTCCACTTCCACCCAGCCTGGGAGGTAAGACTCGGCAGAGTAACTGTTGACCAGGGACTCCAGAGACTTTGGGGCTGTGAACTTTTGGGACTTTGGGTGTTTGTTGGGGTTACTGGACTCCAGGGACTTTGGGCTATTGGACTTCTGGGACTTTGGGTGACGTTTGGGTTGCTGGACTCCTGAACCTACAGGAGAGGACACAGCCCAAACGTGCTGGGGAGGGGCAATTTGCTCACGGGTTGGTGTATGAACCCTAGGTGTGGTGTTTTTCCCAGTTTAGTGATGTCATTTACCTCATGTTAATAAAGATCTTCTGTTACACCGATCTGTGCTTGCAAGAGGGGAAGTATTGCCTCATTGAGGTGCCCAGGGGTGTGTTAGGATTTTCCCAGGTCACTGGGTGGGGGCTCGAGCCAGTTTGCATTGTATTGTTGAGAGGGAACCCCTATTTACTGAACCCGGCCCTTGTTGCTGCCAATTCTGAAGGGCAGAAGGGTTACAACAGTATAAATTTACAGTTACCTACATTCATTATTTGTCTGTAAATTCTGAATAAAAAATTATCTTAAATTTTTCTTTCTTAATTAAATGGTTTTTCAATTTGATTCGAATAATTTAGAAATTTAAGCTGCTACTCGCTAGATTTATAATGCACTTGTGTCTTCAAAGAGTCATATATATTTTTTCTAACCATTGAAGAAACTCCTGGTTAATGAACCATACTTCAGGGAGCTATTAATTGATATCAACAGTAGTGTATGCTCCCTATTATTTAGATATAAGTTTTTCAAATAAGCATCATATATCTTGAAATTTTTACATAAATCACATGTATATTGTTTTATGAAAATACCTTAAGATAACTTCAGTTATTCCAAACATTTAAGGGGGGGGGGACTTTTAATATAAAGATCTCATGGTGCAAAGTCAGTACAATCGCATAAAAATAATTTGATAGCCTTCTACATTGCTGAATAAAGGAGGCATAACTCTGAATATGGAAAACAAAGGCTGGAAATTTCTTTAGAACTCTATTCGAGTATTTATGGCACTTTCTAAGGAAGTGAAAGTCTGCCCAGGAAAGCTTATCCTATGGCCCATAGGCACACCAACATTTACTTATTCATCCTTCGATAATCAGCATGAACAGTTTTCATTCCATATCTGTTAGGACCAGTGCTGAATAAAGTTGATGAGAGGGAAAAAAGGAAAGGAATGTAGATGACCTGTATTGTCATTAACAGTAATATAGATATGACTGTAAAAAGTTGGGGATTAGAGGATATGTTGCGTTCATCTCCTAGTGGTTGAAACTATGGGTAGAACTGGTCATCCTGTGAAAATTGCCCATCCCATGAAAATTTTCAAGATTTCACAAATATTTCCTCTTCCATATTAGGATGAACTCAAGACCTTTCAAAAAATTTCACAAAAAATGAGATAGCAAGACTTACCCATAGTAGGCAATATCCCAGTTGTTAGAGCCCTCTCCTGCAATGTATGAGACCCAGGTTGAGGTCTGTGCTCCTAATCTTCGATGTGCACAATTGATCCACAGTGCATTATAGGCTTGGGCCTGGTTTGAAAGTGGGCATATTGCAGGATTCTGCCCCAGGATAGGTAAAGACATGACACCGGAGGGAGTATGCTCAGAGGAAGGGGACAGTGATGCAGCTACCCCTGTAACTGTAACAGAAAAAAGTAAAAAAATTTCAACCCTTTACATGTTCACTTCTCAGAAAAAATGGAAAGAAAACCTAAAAAGGCTTGTCACTGCCTCAGCCTGCTGTTTCTGACTTACTAGTGAACATGGTAATTGCATAACTTCTCAATACCTGGTAATAAAAATAAATCAAAGTGAACTTATACTCTGAACTAAAATGTGAATGTTCATCAGAATTCTGCATTAAGCAGTAGTTCCTTCATTAGCTACTGGGTGGAAGCAGATGTTTACACCAAGCACAATAATGGAGACCTATCTGAGGGGAAAATACAAGACGAGCATGTAACAGTGTGAGACAACCACTGCTGAGTATATTATTTCTTCAAATACATTATTCATTTCAGACACATTTTTCTTTCAATTTAACAACAACATTTTAAAAGGGGAGTAAGCTAGAGAACAAGACATCCACAAGCACTACCTGGCACTACTAATTTAATGCTTACATGTGCAGCATAACTGGATATAAACAAAACTATTCTCCTTGTAACATATCTTTTCTACATTCTTTACAACATTTCACATAAATCAAACTTGAATTTGTTTAGGTAATGAGCAGCTAATTGAATACTTTAGGAATTTTAGTGTTTTATATTATCCAGAAGAAGAGACGAGTGAGGGGGGGATTTCATAGCAGTCTTCAGCTACCAGAAGGGGGGTTCCAAAGAGGATGGAGCTTGGTTGTTTTCAGTGGTAGCAGATGACAGAACAAGGAGCAACGATCTCAAGTTGCAGTGGGGGTGGTCAAGGTTGGATATTAGGAAACACTGTTTCACTAGGAGGGTGGTAAAGCACTGAAATGGGTTACCTAGGGAGGTGGTAGAATCTCCATCCTCATAGGTTTTGAAGGCCCAGCTTGACAAAGCCCTGGCTGGGATGATTTAGTTGGTGTTGGTACTGCTTTGAGCAGTGGGTTGGGCTAGATGACATCCTGAGGTCTCTTCCAGCAAGGGTGACCAGATAGCAAGGATGAAAAATCAGGACAGGGGGTAGAAGGTAATTAGCACCCATATAAGCCAAAGCCTCAAATGTCAGGACTGTCCCTACAAAATTGGAACATCTGGTCACCCTAGTTCCAGTCCTAATCATCTGTGATGAGAATCTGGACCTCAGTTAAAAATATGAACAATCAAAAACTTCAGTCTGGAAAGTTAGCTTTGGAAAATAATTTCTTAAATGACAATTTGTGTGGTCGCGAATCTGAGAAGTCCTGTTGTTCAATTTATACATTTTACTACCTAAAAAATAATCATCAAAGAGAAGTTTATTTTTAGTTCTGCTGAGAAGGAAGGAATCCATTATTTCTCTCACTCTATAGATGTGACAGAAACTGTTTGCAGTGATTCTGATAATACAGATACAGTAAAACCTCGATTTAACGGACCTCAATTTAACGGACTTCGGATGCAACGGACAAAATTTCTGAGCAAGTCTGATGCATCCCAAATCCATTTCTTGCGGGCTGGCTGCCGGCTCCCAGCAGCCGCCAGGGTCCAGGCAGCGGGCGGGCTGGCTGCCGGCTCCTGGCTGCCGCCTGGGTCATGGCAGCGGGCGGGCTGGCTGCCGGCTCCCGGCTGCCGCCCGGGTCACAGCAGCGGGCGGGCTGGCTCCCGGCTCCCGGCTGCCGCCCAGGTCACAGCAGCGGGCAGGCTGGCTGCCGGCTCCCAGCTGCCGCCCGGGTCCAGGCAGCAGGCGGGCTGGCTGCCGGCTCCCGGCTGCTGCCCGGGTCACAGCAGCGGGAGGGTTGGCTGGCAGGTCCCGGGAGCCGGGACCTGTGCGGGCTGGCTGCCGGCTCCCTGCTGCCGCCGGGGTCCCAGCCACGGGTGGGCTGGCTGCCGGCTCCCGGCTGCTGCCCGGGTCACAGCAGTGGGAGGGCTCGCTACCGGCTCCCGCCTGCCGCCTGGGTCCCGGCAGCGGGAGGGCTAGCTGGCGGGAGGGCTGCCTGCCTGCTCCCTGCTGCCACACGGGTCACGGCAGCGGGAGGGCTGGCTGGCGGGCGGGCTGGCTGCCGGCTCCCGCCTGGGTCCCGGCAGGGGGAGGGCTGGCTGGCGGGCGGGCTGCCTGCCTGCTCCCGGCTGCCGCCGGGTCACAGCAGTGGGAGGGCTGGTTGGCGGGCGGGCTGGCTGCCGGCTCCTGGCTGCCGCCTGGGTCCCGGCAGCAGGCGGGCTGCGGAGCTGCCACCCCAACCCTGTGGCTCCGACAGCTCGGATTTTTTAAAATTATTAAATAACGGACTTTTTCATTTAACGGACACCCCCTCACCCGAATTAGTCCGTTAAATGGAGGTTTCACTGTACAGACAAAATACTTTAAGTAAATTGCATTGATATTGAGAGGAAACGATGCTCTCTGTGTTATATTTAATTGAATAAATAGGGAGTAACAAATCTCAGTGACCAATCATACTTTAGAGCCTGATTCACCATTGCAGTTTTAGTCCTATGTTTATTCCACTGATGTTAGTGAAGTTACAGTATCACAAACCAAGAGTAACACAGTGGTGAATCAGGCCTCCTAGTCATCCCCCAAGTCTGTTTTCATAGGCTTGCTGCTAGTCACCAGTTCTTATCAGATAATTGCTGAAGTGTCAACTATTTCCCATGTCTTATTTTAGCAGGTTGCCAATGATATTTAACATGGTCTGAAACTGTCTATTTTGAATTCCACATTGTGAGTCTATAATGCAGCCCATTTTGCCTAGTTAATGCTTTGTATTATGTGTTACAAATAGGTATTTAATTTCCACTTCAGTTAAAATGCATTTATTGTATAATAAGAATCAATTGACTGCTACAAGGACCCTTTTTATGATTTAATCCATTCAACAAAAAAAGTCAGTCGCTATTTTAAAATCCTCAAAATTGCATCAACAATTATATATGTATATTATTAGCAATAAAAAATATGGGTATCTAATTGACATGGGAAAAGATATATAGAGAAAATTAACTATCAATTAGCATACTTCCTAAATGTCAATAAGTATTTAATTAATTGTTCTTTCATTAATTAATTCAAATCAGATTTACTTCCTCAGTTTCGTTAAATGACAAATGACTAACTAAGCCTTTATTATGCGAAGAATGTAAGCACAGTTATACATTCACTGTTTGCATCTTGATTCATTGGCCTTGAATTGTAATTTATAATGCCATCTTTTAAAATAGCACGTGTATCTCAGCACAGTTGACTTCAAAGAATTTTAAGATTGGTATGTAACTATTGTGAAGTGTAGTGAAAAAATTAAGCAAACTGTCAGACAAGACAAGCACTGCTACTGTTTGTCCAGCCAGAGGTTTACCTTCGTGTATCTTTCACTCACATATAGAGCCTGGGCATTGGTGCTACATAGCTGCCGGGGAGGGGCGTAAAAAATTGAGGCTATAGCTGTCGAAAGTGACTCAAGCTTAGCTTTTCCTTTCTCAGTCTTGACTTGCTGGGATCAGCCATCAGGATTGCAAGCTGAGATGACAAGTGGAAATAGCCTGTGGCTACTGAGGTGGAAAACTTTGAGACAGGGTTAAGCTTGAGTGAAATAATGGTTTATAAAAAGAGCATTATTCGAATCTTATCAAGTTTTATTATATTCATTTCAACATATAAAATATAAGAGGATGCAGGTCTCAGGCTCTAGGTGACCTTGACAAGCAATTAACAACACAGTCCAGCAGAGACACAAAAAACAAAAGCAAACTAACAGCTGTTGTCTGGGGGAAAAAAAAGATGCCGTTCAAAAAACAGACTTTCCCACCTCAGCTCCTACAAAAATCTTGCATCCAAGGAAGTGGGTATTAGCCCACAAAAGCTTATGCTTCAATACTTTAGTTAGTCTTTAAGGTGCCACAGGACTCTTTGTTACCTCTACAAAAATCTAGTCCCCCAAAATAAAAATCCATTCTTGTACACATACCCCACACCTCAGCCTTCCTCAGGCACCTGCCAACATAGAAGGGCTTTGTGGTGTGCTGTGAAGGTCAACACAATTAGGACGGGGAAGGGGAAAACAAATTCATAGATTCATAGACATTAAGGTCAGAAGGGACCTTTATGATGATCCATCAAAGGGTCCCCACACAAACATCGTGTCTTATATACCAAAGGAGCTCCATGTTGAGAGCTCCCCAATCTTAGCTGCGGCAGAGTTGCACAGGAAGAGAAGCACAGGCCATTTGAGGTTTGTATAGATCAAAACCAAACCCTTCAACCTCCATTCAGAGGCCAACAGGCAACCAGTGCAGATTCTGGCACACTGGTTTCATGTGCTCATAGTGAGACACACCTCTTAACAAGCCTCTGCATCAAATTGAGTTTTCAAGTTGATTTAAAATAAAGCCCCATCTAGAGCTCACTGTAGCTTGAAGTCAAAAAGGCCTGGATGATGGTAGAGAGAGGTCAAAACCTAAAAGAGTTGACTGGATGTGGGGGAGACACTGGAAGGGAAGCATCCTACTCCCTGCTGCTTTGTCATTGTCTAACTCTGTGCCAGTTTAACAAGACATATAAATTACAAACTTGGCTCCCATCCTGTACCATTAGATTCAGTAGGAGCTTTACCATTGTCTTCAATGAGATCAAGATCAAGCCTTTGACTCTCAATCAGCTGACGTGCAGCCTCACTCAGAGACCAGTATAAACCCTGCCTTATCATCTAGCTGCTTATCCAATTTACCCAGGTCATTTCACTCTACACTAGATTAAACTGGATTTCTGTACTCCAGGCCTCACTAACTTTTTGTAAATAGAATTTTCCCAACTCGCTGTTTACCAACCATCATGTACTGATGACTGTTAGTATGCATTAAAGTTCTCAAGAAGTGAATTAAAGCTTGCAGTAAGAACTAAGGAAAAAGTTCTGTTAAAGCTGCAGGTGGTTAAATTGTCTAATTCATCTAGGCTTTATTTTAATAGAATCCTTTAAAGACAGCTTTTGCTATTTCCTAGGGTTTCTTAAAAGGGGTTTTAATAAACACTTTTCTGTTGGCATGAATCTTTTTCATCTGCCCACCATTTCCCCCCCCCCCTTCAAATGTCCTGTAGATGTTATCAACATTAACTTATCTTAAAAGTCTTCATTACCTGTAGCTGTTGATGATTTCTAGTTCGTACATCTCTTTCCCATTTAGCATTTTTAATCACTGATTCCACAGAGAATAGCTTTGAGGATTTTTATTTTTTCAGTTTTGGGTCGCACCAGGGCTACTTCTGTGAAATTCAATTAGAACCTCATAATGGTTGTCCACAAATTTCATCACTTCAAAAAAAACACACCCAGTCAGATCTTGAAAGGAGTACTCAGTAACGCCAGCGAGGGTTTATTAGCACTTTGTCAGAAAAGTGTATTTGTTTTAGGTAGATCAATCAAAACAACTACAAAAGACATGTCCTGGAGCTCCGAATGGTGTGGCCCAAACATTCAGATTGTGTAGGGAAAAGGCAAGCACTCTATCTTTGTTTAAAAGACTAGAGAATGAACCAGCTCTTAACTGCAAAATAATTTATGGAGAAAATTTACTTTTTCCTTCAAGTTTAGGTAAAGAGGGGACCTCAGCTCCACCACTATTCATTTTGTCACCTTGTTCTGCATCATCAGGGCAGTCATTAAGGCCTTGCAATATGACTTCTTTTTATTTATCAAGCACTAGCATAAGTGCCCGGTGTTGCTCGGGTCAGTCGGAGGTGGGGAGGGGGCAGACAGCTGACACCCCCTGACCAACCCCAACACCCACACCTCACCCCTCACCCACCCCGACACCTTCCCACCCCCCCTGACCAACCCCAACACCCCCCGGCTCACTTACCCCCCGACCAAACCCGACAACCCCACCTGACCCCCCCCCAAGCAAACCCAACACCTCCACCTCACCCTCCGACCGAACACAACACCCCCACCTGACCCCCTGAGCAAATCCGACACCCCCACCTCACCCCCTGACCGAACAGTGTATTTAATAATCTGTGTGCTACACAGTGCACCGTGAGCTGGGGGGGGGGGTGTCGGGTTTGGTCTGGGGGGGTGGGAAGTTGTCGGGGTGGGTGAGGGGTGAGGTGTGGGTGTTGGGGTTGGTCAGGGGGTTTTGCGGTTGTTGGGGGGGTGAGGTGGGGGTGTCGGGTTCGGTCGGGGGGTAAGTGAGCCAGGGGTGTCGGGTTTGGTCTGGGGGGGGTGGGAAGGTGTCGAGGTGGATGAGGGGTGAGGTGTGGGTGTTGCGGTTGGTCAGGGGGTGTTGCGGTTGGTGGGGGGTGAGGTGGGGGTGTTGGGTTCGGTCAGGGGGTAAGTGAGCCGGGGGGTGTCGGGTTTGGTCTGGGGGGGTGGGAAGTTGTCGGGGTGGGTGAGGGGTGAGGTGTGGGTGTTGGGGTTGGTCAGTGGGTGTCGGGGTTGGTTGGGGGGGTCAGGTGGGGGTGTCGGGTTCGGTCGGGGGGTAAGTGAGCCAGGGGGTGTCGGGTTTGGTCTGGGGGGGTGGGAAGGTGTCGGGGTTGGTGAGGGGTGAGGTGTGGGTGTTGGGGTTGGTCAGGGAGTGTTGCGGTTGGTGGGGGGGGTGAGGTGGGGTTGTCAGGTGTGCTTGGGGGGGTGAGGCGGGGGTGTCGGGTTTGGTCGGGGGGTAAGTGAGCCGGGGGGTGTCGGGTTTGGTCTGGGGGGGTGGGAAGGTGTCGGGGTGGGTGAGGGGTGAGGTGTGGGTGTTGGGGTTTGTCAGGGGATGTTGCGATTGGTGGGAGGGTGAGGCGGGGGTGTCGGGTTTGGTCGGGGCACCCACCCCAACATCTTCCCCCCCCCAGACCAAACCCAACACCCACACCTCACCCCTCACCCACCCCGACACCTTCCCACCCCCCCAGACCAACCCCGACACCCCCCGGCTCACTTACCCCCCGACCAAATCCGACACCCCCACCTAACCCCCCGACCGAACCCGACACCCCCACCTCACCCCCCGACCGAACCCGACACCCCCACCTCACTTACCGTCCCACCAAACCCAACTCAGATCCGTCGCAGGGGCGGGGCAGAGCCGAGGGATTCCGGGGACCTTCGCAGGTGGGGGGGGGCACAGAGATGATGGATTCCGGGGTTCCGTTGGGAGGGGGAAGGGGCAGAGAACTGAGGTATCTCCGGGGTTCCGTTGGAGGAGGGAGGGGTGAGCTGAGCGAGTGCGGTGTCTGTTGGAGGGGGTATTATGACATCATCACCACCTAACCGCCCAGCTGATGTGATTGGCCCTGAAAGACTTTCACCCCTGGGGGGCGTCAGAGGTGAGATCCGAAAATTTTTCGACCCTTACCAGCATCTAGACCCCAAGACCCCTAACTGTACCAAATTTCAAGTCTCTGGCTCAAACGGTGCGGGAGGAGTTCACGGTCATACATACATACATACATACATACATACACCACTTGACTTTTATATAGATAGATAGATTTACTTCCCAGTGATGGTTTTCCTGCTTGCAGAAACCACCATCTGTTTCCACAAAACCCATTGGTGTAAACTACACTGATGTGATGATATAGGATTAAATTTCAGTAATGTATGCCCATGTTACATTGGCGCAGCAGGGCAAAATTGCATTTGAGAGGGCGAGAGAGAAGGATGTTGTATTAATCATGTTGCATTCGTAGTGGTATCACTAGTTATATTGGTTCAAATGTCTAATGCAGGCAAGGCCTCAAGCACAAAAATGTGGAAATGTGCGTTTTTTAAAATATCACTCATTTCATAAATCTGGAGTCCAGAAGAGTCTATTAGGGTAATCTGGTCTGGCTTCCCGCATGACACAGGCCATAGAACTTCACCCAAGAATTCCTGCACAAAGCCCATAATTGCTAATCATCTGTCATGTCTTTTTGACTCCCAATCCCATGCCCCTTTTCACCCTATTGAAACAGAAGAAAAAAAATCTCATTTATATCCCCCTTGTCTGTTATGTTTAATTAGAAAAAATGAACCCAGAATACATAAAAGTAGAGGCTTTCTGGGCCAGTCAGGAGACACGTTGCAGAAGGCCAAACTGAACCATAGCTCCTGCAGTCCTTATCATGCATGACACTGCATGTTAAAATTCTGTGGCCTGCGTTGTGCAGGAGGTCAGAGTAGATGATCATAATGGTCCCTTCTGGCCTTAAAGTCTATGAGTCTATTATTATTATTGCTAAAGTACTGTTATGCTAGGTGCCATGCAAACACAGAAAAACCTCTCCCCAAGATCTTACAATCCAAGAATAAGACAAGAAACAACATGATACAGACAGACAGTCAGAGGAGCAGAAGGAAATAGTGAGATAATAATTGGTCAGTATAAGAGGCAGTCGTTTGAGGATGGGCAGTGGGTATCAAAGGCAGGAGAAAGCTGAGCCTCCCCAAACAGCCTTGCATGAGCCACCCAGGCCCCCATGCACAGTCCCCTTCCTGCTTCCCAGTGCTGTGCTGCGGGGGCTCTTCCCCCCATTGGCTGGGACCCCAGGCTGGGGCTAATGGGGGCTGGCCTGAGCTCTGCAGCTTCAGGGGGTCCTGTGCTGCCTACCCATCTAGTGCTCTGGGGCTGGAGGGGGAGGCCACGCCACCCGCCTGGCACGCTGGGGACGAGGGGGTTGCACATTTACTGCTCAGCATTCCAGGGTGCACCACCCGCTCATCCACCGGATGCTCCAGAACTGGGTGAGAGAATCTGTGGACTGCACCATTTGCCCAGTACTCCGGGGCTGGGGGAGAGGGGCTGTGCTGATTGCCCAGCACACTAGTCATGGTGTAATATGAGTAGAGCCTGGATGAGAGCTTGAGTTGTACGGATGAACAGGAAAGGCCATATCTTAGACATGTTATGCAGAAAGAACCACAAGACTTAGACTGCATCTGATATCCTATTATTTATTTGTGGTATACCCACTTTGTGCTAGGTACTTTCCGAGTACTTAAGAAGGATAGTCCCTGCTGCAAGGAACTCAATGTAACGCTGTTTCCTAAGGATTTTTAGTTTGGAGAACATCAAGACAGTACTATTAGACTGAAAGACTAAAACATGAATGGTCATAAACTTGTGCAAAATCAACCATTTTAACAACTGACCTCCTCCACTAGCAATTATATAAAGACACCCCTAAGTAAATATAATGGCATTATAATACTACTTAGCATTTAGATACCACCTCTTGTCTAGAGAATTCAAAGTGTTTTACATAGGTGGATTGGATAGGTATAATTTTCCCCATTTTGCATGGGGGCTCTTAGTCTTAGAGCTATGGAACTCTCTGCTCCTGTTATGAGAGAAACTGACTTGACATAATCTCAGACATTTTGTGCTCTCAGACACCATTAACTGGAAGCGAGAACACCACATAATTTGAAATAACTTGAGCTTTGCATAAGCATACAAAATAGCTGCAGCTGCAGTTTTACAGATAAGAATGGAGAGTAAAATTGGAAGAATCATGAGAATAAGCAGTAGTGGGATAGTTGATCTTGGCTCTGGGTGTTCCTGATCCTGAGTTTTTGCTGATGTTATGACATGCTTGCTGATGCTAGGAAAATAGGTAGTTTGCAAGGGTGAATTATGATGAATTATTTGGTTTGTTTTGAGCAACCTATAAAAAGATCAGTTAGCGTGTGTAATTTGGAGAAGTTTGGAGAGGTTTTTCTATGAGCTAGGAGGATGACATCCAATTCCCCTACAGGAAGGCTGGCCACCAAAAACCTGCTTTTGACCACTTGACACTATCTTGTATAGACTTTGAGTAACTATATCTGGGTTGCTCTAGATTGTTTCTATTTTATATGTGTGCTTTAGACTCAAAAGGATCTTCGAGTGAAAGCACTCTTGTTTGTACCAATCATTTATCAGATGGAAGACCTGTGTCACTATTGATTTATTCCTGAAACCACCTGGAGAGGGGAAAATATAAGTTACCATAGTTTTGAGTTCAGATAACCCTGGATAACACTCCCTCTGTGGGGGAAAGGTCTGCTCTGGTCAGCCTTATTAATGTGAATTATACTGCTACTTACCCATAGTTCCACACTGTGTGTTTTGTTCCTTTAGTTGGAATTTGTCTATATTCTCATTTTATAAATGATAGTAGATTGTTACAGGGACTGAATTTATGAAAGGTCAGTAAGTGGCTCACTCTGGTTTGGGAATGAGATTCAAACTCAAGAAAGAGAAGGTAAAGAGCTCCTTTCTAAAAGCCAGGAGCAATATCCCAGAGACTGAAGAGCCTGTCTGAGAGATTCTCAACTCCCGGTAGAGTGACTATGGTATAGGCAGCAGGTACTCAAAGCTGGCTTTGAAGCAGGGCCTTACTGGAACAGTAGCATAATGCATACTACACAACAAGACCAACTGGTCATAGGATCATAGAATATCAGGGTTGGAAGTGACCTCGGGAGCTCATCTAGTCCAACCCCCTTCTTGGCAACAAGGGCACACTCATATCCAGCTTCTTGTCCACTGTATCCCCTAGGTCCTTTTCTGCA
Organism: Sternotherus odoratus; assembly: GCA_032164245.1. Taxonomy (NCBI): domain Eukaryota; kingdom Metazoa; phylum Chordata; order Testudines; family Kinosternidae; genus Sternotherus; species Sternotherus odoratus. Next base: position 181,648,188 of record JAVMKO010000002.1, on the reverse strand, counting down.
AAACTGCTGCCTAGCCACTAGATCCCTAGTCTGTAGCAGTGCATGGGATTCTTCTTTCCTAAGTGCAGGACTCTGCACTTGTCCTTGTTGAACCTCATCAGATTTCTTTTGGCCCAATCCTCTAATTTGTCTAGGTTCCTCTGTATCCTATCACTACGCTCCAGCATATCTATCTCTCCCCTGAGCTTAGTGTCATCTGCAAACTTGCTGAGGGTGCAATCCACGACATCCTCCAGATCATTAATATTGAACAAAACCAGCCCCAGTACTGACCCTTACAGTACTCTGCTTGATACCGGCTGCCAACTAGACATGGAGCCATCAATCATTACCCACTGAGTCCGATGATCTAGCTAGCTTTCTCCAGGGCCGGTGACAGAAATTTTGGGGCCCCATACGCTGATCGTTTGTGGCCCCCCCCCCGGTCTCCTGCCGCCCGCGCCCCCCCCCCCCGGCCGGTCTCCCGCTGCCCGCGGGGCCCCCCCCCCCGGGCCCTGTTCTGACCGCGCAAGGGGCATGGTGCCCCCAGCCAGCGTGACCGGCTTGCTCCCTGGCGCCCGCTAATGCTGCTGGGCGGGGAGGAGGGAGCCCGGCAGCCCCCGCCCCAGGCAGAGGCAGGACACGCCCCTCTCCCCCCGCATGCGCTCTCCCACTCTGGGGGCGCAGAGCCGCCGCGCGCTGGGGCTCCACGTGGCCCGACCGGGAGAAGCAAAGGGGGGCGGGGGAGGCTGCTGGGGGCCGGGGGAGGGGGCTGACGAGTGCTGCAGCGGCTGCCCAGAGCCGGGCCTTGCTGTGCAGGCCCAGCGACAAGGGGGTACAGCTGCATACCGGGCCCGCCCCGGACTTCAGGGGGGCCCCCTGAAGTCCGGGGCCCGGTACAGTTGTCCCCCTTGTCCCCCCCCCTGTCGCCGGCCCTGGCTTTCTCTCCACCTTATAGTCCATTCATCCAGCCCCACATCTTTAACTTCCTGGCAAGAATAGTGTGGGAGACTGTTTCAAAAGCTTTGCTAAAGTCAAGGAAAAAAGTCCAGCACTGGTGACACAGTGTTTCTTCCCAGCACATTCCCTGAAAGGTTCTGAGCACTGTCACATCCCAGTGTCTTTCCTTTAGCATTAACTTTCAATTACAATTGCATATACTTTGTATTTTTTTCTTATATATGCTTGTGCGCATTTTTGTCACTGCTAACTTTAAATTTGTATTAAATTTGTATCCACTACAGCACATATAACTTGGATTGTTTAATTGTTCTTATAGTTATTGCTTTCCTTCTCACCTTAATGTCACTATGAACATCACACCTTCATTGCTAACCCGAAGATGACTTAATGACTAGTCTTGCTCATTACAACAATACTTCTTATGTGTCAAGTTTCTCAATGTCTGCACGTTAAGGCTAATTGAGATCTCAAGTGACTCTGCAAGCAAATTAGAACAATCACAGAAAGTTTACTTGGAAAAGCTGATGTATAATAGGCTTATGTAGCGGCCTAGCAGTAACTCCACAAACTGACAGCTTTTGTGTCTTCTTTGTTTGTCTTCCCACCTAGTATTTCTTAAGTGCCCAACATATTGAAGGTTCCACAGTAGAAGTGGGCTTTGAGGAGGGATTGGAAGGTTGACAGGGTAGTGGTCTGACACATTTGTTTGGGAGCAGTATTCTGTGCCCCTAGGAGCAGAGAAATCTGAAAACTGTGGCCATTAAAATAGTAAAAGACAGAAATGTTGACTGGTTCTGAGAGAGCCTGGGCTACTTGCATTCAGATAATCTAAACTATGCAAGTCAGGAAAACAGAAGATTACATTGAAATATTTTAATGCCAGGAGTGTTAGAAACACAAATCTCTCTCTGATTTCATGTGAAATCTCTTATCACGGAGTCTTGAGCTTGGCATTATTAAAAAAAAAAAAGGTTCCTTGCAGAAAAGGCCAAAACCCTATAGTTTACAGAGAAAAACATCAGACTTGGCTGGTCTGGGTTACTGAATCAGCAAATAAAGTTAAACCATTTGCAACCAAAGGCAATGCAGCAAAAATATAGTCAGAATTTCAAAAGCACATAGAATACATTCATATGTTAGAGGCAGTGATACAGTAGCACATAGAATACATTCATATGTTAGAGGCAGTGATACAGTAGCTCATAGAATACCAGGGTCAAATCCTGCCCCCTCCTGCATATGAACATCCATATGGATGTCCCCTGACAACAAAATTGGTGCAGGTGAATTACCCTCACTTAGAAAATGTCCTTCTGTGCTGCTTCATAACAGCTATTAATTAGGAAGTGCTTATGTGCATGGAATTTATCTTTCTTTGATGATGATAGTGGACTCCCATGAGCATTCTAAAGTAAACATGAAAAAGAAAAGATTTTCTGTACTGTCTCATTGGTGGTATGTGCCATATACTGAAGATTATAGTATATCATCCTCTAACCTTAGTTCCTGGAATGTCAAGGTCTCATCAGAACAGTTATTTGAAATGTTCTCTTCTAGAATTTATAATATGTGCATAAAAGTCAAGTGCATGGCTTCTTACCTATCAAGTCCCATGTCCAGATTTCTAAGTAAAGGTAGGCCAAAGCCTTAAAACACAGATCCAAATCTGGATTTTGAAATAAAGTAAAACCTCGATTTAACGGACCTCGATTTAATGGACTTCGGATGCAACGGACAAAATTTCTGAGCAAGTCTGATGCATCCCAAATCCATTTCTTGCGGGCTGGCTGCCGGCTCCCAGCTGCCGCCAGGGTCCAGGCAGCGGGCGGGCTGGCTCCCGGCTCCTGGCTGCCGCCCGGATCCAGGCAGCAGGCGGGCTGGTTACTAGCTCCCGGCTGCGGCCTGGGTCATGGCAGCAGGTGGGCTGGCTGCCGGCTCCTGGCTGCCGCCCGGGTCCAGGCAGCAGGCGGGCTGGCTGCCGGCTCCCGGCTGCTGCCCGGGTCACGGCAGCGGGAGGGTTGGCTGGCAGGTCCCGGGAGCCGGGACCCGTGCGGGCTGGCTGCCGGCTCCCTGCTGCCGCCGGGGTCCCAGCCACGGGTGGGCTGGCTGCCGGCTCCCGGCTGCCGCCCGGGTCACAGCAGTGGGAGGGCTCGCTGCCGGCTCCCGCCTGCCCCCTGGGTCCCGGCAGCGGGAGGGCTAGCTGGCGGGAGGGCTGCCTGCCTGCTCCCGGCTGCCACATGGGTCACGGCAGCGGGAGGGCTGGTTGGCGTGCGGGCTGGCTGCCGGCTCCCGCCTGGGTCCTGGCAGCGGGAGGGCTGGCTGGCGGGCGGGCTGCCTGCCTGCTCCCGGCTGCCGCCCGGGTCACAGCAGTGGGAGGGCTGGTTGGCGGGCGGGCTGGCTGCCAGCTCCCGGCTGCTGCCCGGGTCCCAACAGCTGGGACCTGGGCGGGCTGGCTGCCGGCTCCCGGCTGCCGCCCGGGTCCCGGCAGCGGGAGGGTTGGCTGGCAGGTCCCGGGAGCCGGGACCCGTGCGGGCTGGCTGCCGGCTCCCTGCTGCCGCCGGAGTCCCAGCCACGGGTGGGCTGGCTGCCGGCTCCCGGCTGCCGCCCGGGTCCCGGCAGCGGGAGGGTTGGCTGGCAGGTCCCGGGAGCCGGGACCCGTGCGGGCTGGCTGCCGGCTCCCTGCTGCCGCCGGAGTCCCAGCCACGGGTGGGCTGGCTGCCGGCTCCCGCCTGCCGCCTGGGTCCCGGCAGCGGGAGGGCTAGCTGGCGGGAGGGCTGCCTGCCTGCTCCCGGCTCCCGCCTGGGTCCCGGCAGCGGGAGGGCTGGCTGGCGGGCGGGCTGCCTACCTGCTCCCGGATGCCGCCCGGGTCACAGCAGTGGGAGGGCTGGTTGGCGGGCGGGCTGGCTGCCAGCTCCCGGCTGCTGCCCGGGTCCCAGCAGCTGGGACCCGGGCGGGCTGGCTGCCGGCTCCCAGCTGCCGCCCGGGTCCCGGCAGCGGGCGGGCTGCGGAGCTGCCCCCCCAACCCTGTGGCGGTCGAGCTACTGCTTCGACAGCTCGGGTTTTTTTAAATTATTAAATAACAGACTTTTTCATTTAACGGACACCCCCTCACCCGAATTAGTCCGTTAAATGGAGGTTTCACTGTATGCCAAAGTTAGGGAGTGAGGGCAGGGAGGGAGGTTTTCCTTTGAGCCCATCCCGAGTTCCAGGTGTCTCTTTCAACAGCTAAGAGGGTCAATAATTACCTCTTCTCCATGGTTGTGGAGGGTCTTTTGGCAGCAGAATAGTTCTGGTCTCAGTTCACATAGTTGGAGGACTGAATAGTGTGGAGAATTATAAGAGTGTACTTCTGCATGGCACAAATCCCTGTTCCTACACCAGCTCCCTCCATGGCAACATACAGGCAATGAAAAGCAGCAGTGCAGGGATACAATAAATCCAGAAGGGATCTACTGTTGTATGGATCATTCAACCCTTCACCTTCCAGGCAAGTATCAAGTCCCACTAAGTCCCTCCAGCCATTGTGCTAGATTAGCCTCCAGCTGTTCAGCAGCTCTGCAAGCAGGGAGGGAGTATTCCTATCTTCCTACCAACAAAGCTGGGCTCAAAAATCTGCCTGTTGTTCTGGTAATGCTGTTGCATCATCAAGCACAACAGGGGAAATGTAGAACTCTGAAATCAGGAAATACCGGACGCTGGTTCCCAGTGATTAACTTTTATATCTGTTTATTTGCAATGTCTCACTCTCTTCAGATGTTCGGCTAAGGATGTGGCCTCACAAACAGCTTCAATTTTACTTTTAAACAGAACCACCAAGTGAATGTCACAGTTTTGAATTTCAGGGTTGGTCAAATCCACATTCAGTGTAAAATTAGGTCGGTGCAAAACTATGCAGATTGCAACGGTCGCAACAAATTCTTATCTGAGATTTAGCAACCTGCCAAATTTCACTTACCCTTACGCATAATGCACAAACTTCCTGTATTAACCCACAGAAATACATTTTCCATATATTTGTTTTATATCCAGTTAACTACATGCAATGTATGATTAGAATATAGTTGATCTTTTATAGTGTGTAATTACACACTGTAAAGGCCAGTTGTGCCTTGAAGTCCTAGCTCTGCCTCTAGAGTCTAAGGAGAAGCCGCATTTGCAGTGAGAGCGCCAGGAAGAATTTCTTCCTTAATCTCCAATCATTTCTTATGAGGTTTGACTGCAGAGCAGGCCACAGGAAGAATTACACCCTCTTTTTGTAGAGGGAAGCATGCATTATCCTCCATGCCTGATTAGCTTCCTTTGAGGACAGGGCTGCCGTTAGCACCACCTAGCCTGGGCTCTGCTACTCATCCACACCATGGCCAGCCCCTGTGTAAGTCATGCCTGTAGATGAAAAGGCTCCTTCCATTCTTCCTCTCTTTTGTGCAGCCATGCTGGCTAATCCTCAGCTACTTTAAAATGCAGATGGCAAAATGTATTGTATCATCCCACATACGGATACATTTCGTGAGAACTGACTAATATCATAGCACTGGAGATTTATTTTCAAGCATATTTGTATGTTATTAAATCTACATAACAAACAGATGGGAAACATGTATTTCCCCATACAAAATGATATAAGATGCTTTCAGTGTGGTTCAGTAGATGCAGAGCAGCTTAGCAATGAAGGTACCCAGTCTTTCTTTGTGTGTCCCAGGGCCAGCCCTACACGCCCATGGATGCTACAGTCACAGAGACTCCATTCCCATGGGGCTACTTGAGCAGATCCTAAAACTGGATTAGTGGTCCCAGTCATGTGGAAGTTGAGAAAGCTCCCTTTGCCCTCTTTGCAGTAGTCTGTGTGAGAGGAGAGCCACTCTGGGCCCTCGTGGTGATTTCCCTTTTTTTCTTCCTTGTTGTCTGGCTTATTCCAAAATAAAAACCAATTTACTATGAAGTAAAAGGACATGGGTGCTCTTCGTAAATGGAAAAGACATAGCTCCCTCGTATCTTTTTCTCTTTGATCCAAAGTGCTATTTGGAAATAGTGCCAGACATATAAATAGGAATTTTCAACTAATAAGGCCCTCAAAATGTAGCTGTTTCAGTTGCTAAAAGTTTCCCCTGTTTTACTTAGACTCTATGTAGTCTTTCTTTACACTTTGGAGAACGGACCCACGAGTGACACTATCATAGGACCTAATCCCATCAGCCACGCCATCAGGGGCTCGTTCACCTGCACATCTACCAATGTGGTATATGCCATCATGTGCCAGCAATGCCCCTCTGCCATGTATATTGGTCAAACTGGACAGTCTCTGTGCAAAAGAATGAATGGACCCAAATCTGACATCAGGAATTGTAACATTCAAAAACCAGTAGGAGAACACTTCAGTCTCCTTGGTCACTCAATAACAGACCTAAAAGTGGCAATTCTGTAACAAAAAAACCTCAAAAACAGACTTCAATGTGAAACTGCAGAACTGGAATAAATTTGCAAACTGGACACCATCACATTAGTCCTGAATAAAGACTGGGAGTGGTTGGGTCATTACAAAACCTAAACCTAATTTCCCCCATACTAATTTCCCCCTACTGTTACTCACACCTTCTTGTCAACTATTTGAAATAGGCCACACTCATTACCACTACAAAAGTTATTTTTCCTCCTTTAGTATCCTACTGTTAATTGAATTGTCTTGTTAGACTGACCTCACATTTGGTAAGGCAACTCCCATCTGCTCCTGTATTTTCCACTCCATGTATCTGATGAAGTGGGTTCTAGACTGTGAAAGCTTATGCCCAAATAAATGTTAGTCTCTAAGGTGCCACAAGGACTTCTCATTGTTTTTAATAAAGAGTAATATTCACCCAGCAGCATAGGGTCATGGAAAGTTCTCAGTGCAGTGGAAAAACCCCTTAAGCAAGACAGAGCGGGGCTGGGCTCCGGGGAGGGAAGCACAGCGGGATGTGGCTAGTGCATCTGCGACTGTTTGAGTTTATGCTTAAATGAAAATGGCCTTAAATATGCCAATAATAATAGGCTTTTTTTAAAAACTTAGTTAACCAGCTTGATATTAATTGTTGGTAAAAAAGAACAAAGAGGAAAGAACAACAAAAAAATTAATTAGATTCAATCAACTGATTTTTCATAGAAGACCAAATTAATCTATTGTTATTTTCAGCAACTGAGACCAACTGTGGGAAAACAGAATACTTAAAAGAACAAATATCCTTGCAGTACAAATACTCTAACATGAATCAGTTACTTAACATAAATTTTAAAAGTACCCATAGGATAAATGTTTATCATAAAAGGGGGGAAATCTTGAATAGTTCTACAAACATAAAACATTTGTTGTCCTTTATTTAAAATAATAGTGGCAACAAAGTTCCTCAATTTATTTACACTTATTAATTCTGATTTCTACAAAATATCAAAAGTGTGTATCATAATAAGCAACTTACCATTTTTTAAAAATCCATTCAGTAGAATAACTCCAGCAGCTCCTATGGTAGTAATGCACTCCATAAAGAAGCTTTGATGCTGGCAGACTAGGATCCAAGGCCCCAGGTCTCACTGAATACTTACAAATGCATAGCTGGAGCCAGGCCAATTCTCTTGTGTGCTAGATCAAAGTAATAGTTAAATGTATAAGAATGCACTTTGTGTTTAAACCTCATGAAAACTAATTGGATGCTGCATATGCATTGTTTCCACTCATCTGTATTCTGTTATAATGTACTAGCAAACATATACATTGTGTATACCTGTAACTAAATACTCATCAAATGAGAAAGAAGCCTCAGTGGAATGCAAGTGAAGAACTTAACAGGAAAGTACTTATTCTTTCACATTTGAATACAAGTGGTCCTGGTGTGTGATAATCAGAAATTAAAGAATCTAAATGCATTCCTCACTCCCCACATGGGTGGTGACCCTGTCAGCTTGTTTTCTGTGAGAAGAAGGGTACATCTTCACTACCCGCCGAATCAGCGGGTAGCCATCAATCTTCTGGCGATCGATGAAGACGCGAGAAATCAATCGCTCGCGGCGCCCCCGTCGACTTTGGAACTCCAGCTTGCCGGAAGGCGCAAGCTGGAGTCGACGGGGGAGCGCGCCGCCGACCGCTGCCGCCATGAGGATGAGCGGTAAGTCGGCTGTAGATACGCAAACTTCAGCTATGTGATTCACATAGCTGAAGTTGCATATCTGCCGTCGATCCCCCTCCGCCCCCCGTAGTGGAGACCAGCCCGAAGGGTATGTCTTCACTACCCGCTGAATCGGCGGGTAGCCATCGATCTTCTGGCGATCAATTTCTCGCGTCTTATGAAGACGCGAGAAATCGATCGTGCGCGGTGCCCCCGTCGACTGCGGAACTCCAGCTTGCCGGGAGGTGCAAGCTGGAGTCAATGGGGGAGCGCGCCGCCGCCATGAGTACGAGCGGTAAGTCGGCTGCAGATACGCAAACTTCAGCTATGTGATTCACGCAGTCAATCCCCCCCTTCCCCCCGTAGTGGAGACCAGCCCAAAGTTATGTGTGGGCACAAAAAATATATTCTTCATCTCTGCACTGTTTGGATTCTAACAGGGTAAAATAACTGATCAAGAAGATGGGGTTCCAAGATTTATTCAGGGTAGCTCTGAGACACTTTTGTGAAATCAGCAGATTATTATATCTCTGCTACCATTTGGAATTATAGACTGACTCACCTGTTCATATATTTTACCTTCTTTAATCTCTCCATAACTCTAATTCCTTTTTCTTAGCTAATAAATCCTCTGGTTTACTCTAGAATTGGCTACCAATGTCTTGGATGTGAGATCTCGTATGCAAATCAACCTCGGTGAGTGACTGTTCTCTTGGGATTGGGAGTAATCAGGAATATTTGTTATTTTTGGTGTAAGGGACCATTTATCACACAGTCCAGCTTGCCTGGATGGCAAGATAGACTAGAGTGTATAAGGGGACAGTCTGTGACTCCAGTATAAAACTATCATAGTACTTTGGGAGTTCACATTTGCTGCTGGCTTGGTGAAATCTAATTATAGAACATATCACCAGTTTGGGGTGTCTTCCCTGAGGAAATTACTCATAGTCATGAGCCACTCCAGGCAGCATGACACAAGCCATGGTTGAAAAAATATTCCAATCTCCGCCCCACAAAATTGTCCAAGCTCATTACCCAGGTGCCTCAATCTTCCTCAGAAACCAGATGAAATTGCAGCATGTTCTGAAGGCCAGAAAATTAAGACTATTTTGGATTAAGGAGTGAGTGGATTCCTTGAGTTGAGGAGCCCTCATGGAGAACTCCCTGCCAGCAACTCCCTCTTTTATGAGCTGAAGGAGCACCAGCTCAAGTACCTCTGCTTACCACAACTGTGGCAATACAGCAGAGGGAAAGAATATTCCAAAGTGTGTTGGGTTTGATCATAGAACAAGAGAAATGTAGGGTGGAAGTGACCTTGAGAGATTATCTAATCCAGCCCCTCACCCTGATGTTGAGGAAAGACCAAGCAAATCTAGACCATCCCTGACAGGTGACTGTCTAACCTGTCCTTAAAAATCTTCAGTAACATAAATTCCATAACCTCCCTAGGTAGCCCATTCCAGGGCTTAACTACCCTTTATAGTTAGAAAGTTTTTCCTAATATCTAAGCCATTTCTCTCTCGCTGCAAACTAAACTGATTATTCCTTATGCTATTCTCAGTGAGCCTGGAGAACAATTGATCACTGCCCCTTTCTAACAATCTTTTACATGTTTGAAGACTGTAATCAAGTTTCCCCTCAGCCTGCTGTTCTGTAGATTAAACATGCCCCAAATCTTTCAACCTTTCCTCACAGGTCAGGTTTTCTAAACTTCTTATTTTTATGCTCTCCTCTGGACTCTCTCCAATTTGTTTACATCTTTCTTAAAGAGTGGTGCCCAAAACTGGACACTGTCCCTGCCAGCATGTATATGGGATCTTGGGGAGCAATTACCACACAGGTGGGGTGCAAAATAAACTTTATTAAGAAAATGCAAAAACAGGGAAAATTTAATAGTGAGGGGTATGGGGTTTGTTGAAGTAGACAATTGGGGAGGGGTTTCTTTTAGTAAATGGGATAGGGGGTTTCAATAGTGGGGTACAATACAGTTGGTAACCAATTAGCACTGAAGTATAAATGTAACAGGTAGCTAACAATTTCTATGTAAAGAGTGTGTCACAGCAGCATATAACCAACTAACAGTATGGGTAAAATGTGTTAAATAACCAACAATTTTAGGTAAAAATGTAAATGTAAAATGTGAGGTGTGTTAGAGAGAAAAGGGGTAACCAATGGGGTTTTATGCTAGAAAGAGAGAGAGAAGACAGGCTGTAAGTTGAAACAGCAGAGAGGAGAGAGAGAGAGAGAGAGAGAGAGAGAGAGAGAGAGAGAGAGAGAGAGAGAGAGAGAGAGAGAGAGAGAGAGAGAGAGAGAGAGAGAGAGAGAGAAGTAAGGTTGGGGGATGGGGAAGAGGAGCACGTGGTGGAGGGAGATTTAAACTCAGGGAGACACAGAACAGACAGGCTGCAAGTTTAAACAGCAGAGAGACAATTATACAAAACACAGCAAAATCTTATCTATGATTTAACTTAACCAAAACTACACAAATTAGCAAGTAACAAAACACAATGCAACAATTCTTTAAGGCTAACTTACAGGGTACAATGCAAGCAATTTCCTAAACCTAACTTAACTACAGCTATGCAAAATGAAATTACAACTTATCTAGACTAAAAGACAAAATCTAACCTAATGGGTGCACCTTATACTAGGGGTAGTTTCAGAGGGTAGGGTGGTGTGTGCCCAGGTACAGTCCAGGAAGGCACAGGCTTATTTCTAGCAGCAAAGGTGCTGCAAAGCCAGAAACAGATTACAGATACAGACCAAGGAGTTTAAGAGAGGTTTTAAGACACAGACCAAGGTTTAGTTTAAGTCTAAGAGAGGTTTTAAGACACAGACCAAGGTTTAGTTTAAGAGAGGTTTTAAGACACAGACCAAGGTTTAGTTTAAGAGAGGTTTTAAGACACAGACCAAGGTTTAGTTTAAGAGAGGTTTTAAGACACAGACCAAGGAGTTTAAGAGAGGTTTTAAGACACAGACCAAGGTTTAGTTTAAGAGAGGTTTAGTTTGAGTCTGTGTGTTGGGGAAACAGAGCCAGCAGCTAAAGTAATTAAGTATAGAAAGTTTCACAGAGGGATTCTCACCAGTCCCCAAGGCAGCAGCAAAGGCAGAAGCAGCAACAGCATCAGAAGAAGCAAGGAGGGCTCGGCACGGTCTTGATAATCAGGAGGTCTCTCAGGCAGCAATTCGTTCTTCGTGGGGGGGGTTTAAAACGGGGGTACGCTCAAAAATAAAACAAGAGCGGAGAAAGGACCCCCCCAGAACCCCTGGCTGATCAGACCAGGTAGCAATGCAGGAACCTTTCTGATGTTTGTTTCAAAAATGCCTGTTCTTAAAGGCAAACTCAGGCAGTTTCCCCACCAGTAATCCTGATAGGCTCCTTCTGTCACAGGGGAGGAGCTACAGGGAAAAACTGCAGGTGAGCATAGAGACATGCCTGGGCAGAGTCCTGGATCATAGGCGTGAGTTCCCACCTCATGACTCAAAAGCACATGAGGCCTATGACTCATGCCCAGGATCTCAAAAACACATTAGGTCTTGCAGCTCTGGACATTGCCTACCCTACACCGAGCCCAGGTTTAACAAGGTGATAACAGGACCAACCCTTTGAACAGGGCAGTTGTCCCACTTAGCACGCAGCACAAGTGGCCATCCCTTTGAGAAGGGCAATGGCTCTTGGTAAACAACTTAAGGGGCCCTCCCTTTGAGAAGGGCAGTGGCCCTGGTAAACAACTTAACAGCCAGGGAGGGGCGGCCACAGGAGAACAAAAACAAAATGGAGTAAGGGGACAGCTGTAAGGAACAAAATGGAATAGGGGGAAAGCTGTAACAGACAGACACCGTATTCCAGCTGAGGCCTCACTGGTGCCAAATATCAGATGTAATTGTTCTGCCCTGTCTTACATACAAACACTCCTGTTAATATATCACTTGTGAAGTTCAGCTAAGCATGGGAATATGGCCCAGTGCCCTGCTCAATACAAGTCAGATACCACCTTTGCCATGACTACCACCACACGCATTTAGCTAATTAATCCTTCCCAGGTCTTGGATTGGAGACTGGAGCAGCATGTACCACTGACTACTGAGTACTCTGTATGAAAGTGGATAGAGAGAGGCAAGGAATGAGCGGAGATTTGTTTCTGCCTCCTACTTGCTGGTCAGAGTGGCAGACCAACTGCGATGGGGAGAAGTAAGCTGCCCTCTTTCAAGGAATAAAGTTACTTTCCCTTCCCCAGAGCAGGAGAGGAACTGAGACTTTTGAGTTACAGGTCCCTCCCAGGACTGTCCCCGGGGTAGCGTGGCAGAACGCAGAACCACTCTGGGCCAGCATCACAACAGCTCTTTAGAAGGAGAAATGAACAGGGATTTATCTTCCCTTTACCCCAGCTCTATTCTAGATCTTAGGAATGTATAGGTCAAACCCAGTACCTTAAACTCTGTCTAGAAATTAACTAGGAGGCTATGCAGATCCCAGAACCTGAGTGTACTGCACTCACAGCTAGATGTACCTCTCAAGAAAACTGCTGCATTCTAAATCAACCTGAGCTTCCAAACAGCTTTTGGGTGTAGCACCATAATGTACATATTTTGAACTAGCAATTGATTCTGATTGGCTGCTGCACAGCCCCTTTAAAAGTCCTCTTTTCCATTAGTGCTATGTTTCTTTCACCTTCAAATTGCACAGAAGTAGGGTGACCGTACATCCCATTTTGACCAGGACAGTCCCCTTTTTAAGCTCTGTCCCGGACGTCACAACTTTTTTTGGCAAAGCTGAACATTTCATCTGTTTGCTCTTGCCCTACGGGGGCAAAGAGAAATGTTTGGGTAAAAGCAAATGGGACAAATGCCCAGTTTTGCCAAAAAAAGTCATGATGTCCATGCACTGGCTTAATCTGTAATGAAAGCGGTGCTGGGGCTCAGTCTGGAAAGGTCTGGCACAAATTAAGCACTGGCTGCCCAGGTGCCCAGCTATGAAGGCAGTGCCACTGCCAGCAGCAGCATGGAAATAAGGGGGGCATGGTCTGATGTATTGCCACCCTCACTTCTGCACTGCTACTGATGGCAGAGCTACCTTCCGAGCTGGGCAGCCAGAGAGTGGTGGCTGATGGCCAGGAGCCCAGAGGTGCTAGGGCTATAAACTGCCAAGCCTAAAGGTGCCAGGACTTGGTCCAGGCAAGTCCCTTCACAAATTAAGCACTGCGTCTGTGATATCAACTAAGGTGAATGGCAACACCAGGAGGCTTGGGCCAGCCATGCACGGCAGGACTTGGGTGAGTGGCGATGCCTGGCCGCTCATATTCTCTCAATGCAGAGAGATGAGGAAAGGGCAGGGGAAGAGGGAAATGGGGCAGAGAGGGACAGGGCGAATGACATGGGGAAAAATAAGAGGGAGAAGGACTGGGACAGATGGGTCTGTGTCTACTCCCGGTGTCCCATTTTCAGTTTAGGGAAACAAGGCCACTATATACAGAAGATGCTTTCTAATTTCGATGTGTGTTTTACAGTCCTTTAAAGAGAGTGATAAAATACTATAGAACCAGCCAGGTTCCTAGATAACAGTTGACTATTACCTCACACATATTATAGCTTTAAACCAATATAAAAAGTTTCCTTTTCACTAACCCAAAACAATATTATCCTGCAGTACACATTAGAGCCATTTCCCACCGTAACTCCTGTATGTCATTATTTATTGGCTTACACTGTCCAACAGAAGTATCCAGGTGTTGTGCAATATATTAGTCAGGGCCGGCGACAGGGGGGTACAACGGGTACAGCTGTACCGGGCCCCGGACTTCAGGGGGCCCCCCTGAAGTCCGGGGCCGGTATAGGCTGTACCCGTTGTCGCCCGGGGCTGTGAGCGAGGCGCGGCTCAGGCAGCCGCTACCGCGCTCACCAGCCCCCTCCCCCGGCACCCAGCAGCCTCCCCCCGCCCCCCTTTGCCTCTGGCCGGGCCACGCGGCTGCAGCACAAGCGGGGGTTGGGGCCCGCGGCAGGTAGGAGACCGGCGGGGGGGGGCACCGGGAGATCGGCCCCGGGGGGGGGGAGCGTCGGGAGATCGGCCCCGGGGGGGGGGGAGCGTCGGGAGATCGGCCCCGGGGGGGGAGCGTCGGGAGATCGGCCCCCGGGGGGGGCGTCGGGAGATCGGCCCCGGGGGGGGCGGCGGCGGGAGATCGGCCCCGGGGGGGGCGGCGGCGGGAGATCGGCCCCGGGGGGGGCAGCGTCGGGAGATCGGCCCCGGGGGGGCAGCGGGAGATCGGCGGGGGGGGACGGCGGGAGATCGGCGGGGGAGGGCGGGAGATCGGCCAGGGGCCGGGGGCGTCGGGAGATTGGCGGAGGGGGGGGGACGGCGGGAGTTCGGCGGGGGGGCGGCGCGGGCAGATCGGCGGGGGGGCGCGGGAGACTGGCAGGGGGCCCCCGCAGGCGGCGAGAGACTGGCAGGGGGGGGGCCGTGGGCACCAGGAGACTGGCGGGAGGACCCGCGGGCGGCGGGAGACTGGCGGGGGGGGCCGCGGGCGCCGGGAGACTGGCGGGGGGGGGCTGCGGGTGGCGGGAGACTGGCGGGGGGGCCCGCGGGCAGCGGGAGACTGGCGGGGGGGCCCGCGGGCGGCGGGAGACGGAGGGGGCCCCGTGGGCACCGGGAGACTGGCGGGAGGGCCCGCGGGCGCCGGGAGACTGGCGGGAGGGCCCGCGGGTGACGGGAGACTGGCGGGGGGGGGCCCGCGGGCGGTGGGAGGTGGAGGGGGCCCCGCAGGCACCAGGAGACTGGCGGGAGGGCCCGCGGGCGGCGGGAGACTGGCGGGAGGGCCCGCGGGTGGTGGGAGACTGGCGGGAGGGCCCGCGGGCGGCGGGAGACTGGCGGGGGGGCCCGCGGGCGGCGGGAGACTGGCGGGGGGGCCCGCGGGCGGCGGGAGACTGGCGGGGGGGCCCACGGGTGGCGGGAGACTGGCAGGGGGTGCCCCGCGGGCGGCGGGAGACTGGCAGGGGGTGCCCCGCGGGCGGCGGGAGACTGGCAGGGGGTGCCCCGCGGGCGGCGGGAGACTGGCAGGGGGGCCCCGTACGATCTGCCATATGGGGCCCCAAAATTCCTGTCGCCGGCCCTGATATTAGTGTAGGGGGTACCTCACCCATCCCTGGAATGCAGCCACTTCTGGAGCAGAACACAGTTGGCATTCTGGGGCAGCAACACAACAGCTTTTTAGGAGGAGAAATGAACAATAATTTATCCAGCTGAAAAAACAGAGGTTAGGTAGGACAGAATGCAACTACTCTAGCTGGAATTGGCCAGGAGCGCAAGGGGTAACACCCCTTTTCTCTTGCAAAGAGTGCCCCGGGATCTTATTTTAGAACTTGGTACCTTAACCCTGAACCATCAATATTCAGTAGCAAAGAAATAAAGGAAAACAGAAAGGGCAGAATGTCAACAGCATGTACTATTTAGCATAAAGAATCCCCAAACGCTCAGGAAACATGTCTTTTTAATGAGAAACAATAGTCTATGGCCAGCTGCTCCATATCATTATAAACACTTTCACTCCAGAAAGATGCACAAATGGGGACTATAAACAGTACATTGAAAACAAAGGCCTGCATGGATAATCGTACCTATTAATATAAATGGCACTGAGCAGAAGCAGCTCAAGTGCATGTACTGACCATTTAGAGCATAACGCATTCTTTTTCTCCACTGTCTCTATAAGAAAAGAGATGTAAAATGGGTTCAATGACAAGTGAGCTCCTTGGACATGTTTATTAAAACATGAATGGAAACACTTCAGTGAAAACGCTGCATTGCTTTTATACAGGGAGCTAAAGAGAAACATACTTAAGGTTTCTGTGATCATTTGAGTTCTTTTACACCACTACAGTATTTTAAGCTGAACTGGCATTTGACTTATTTCCAATAACACAAAAGAATGGAGGATTTATGGAGTTTTTAAATCAAGGCTATTGTGAAAGACACATAAGTATAATGAAAGAGCTACAGACGTCACAATTCACAGAACATTTTCTTCTTTCTTAATCAGTACTGGTCGTTAGCCAGACCTGATGTAGTGGAGTTCCAGCAGGTATTTCCATATCTTCTATCCTGTGATTAAAGAAAGTATATTGAAGACAAATACTCCTGTCTAACACTGAATCTTAGACTCTTCTGTGGCAGAAGAAAAACTGGGGTGGGGGAGAGAGAAAATCGAAATCATTATCCATGAATTTTCCAAAGCAATTTGCTCTGCTGGGTTTCTTTTTTATTTTAAATATGTCCATAATAAACTACAAAAAGAGCAAATTCACTGGCTAAGCTAGTTTTTCCATGGAGGTGCATTAATGCAAATTAGACAGAATGACTTTTCCCAGTTATAATTGGGCTGAAATGAGGTGGAAGGAACAGAAAGACAATTAACTTTGGGGGGGGGGGTGCTTTTCCCCTCCTTTCTTTTTCTTTTTTTAAATTTTTTTATCTCCGACAGTTGGGAGTAGATTTTAGTGCCTGCTGGTAGTAGGCTGTCAATGCTGCCAGGCAAAATTATTCTGAGACCTTCAAGGGGCTTTGTTTATCTCATTTTTCAATTAACCTTTGCATTTTAACTTCATCAGACTGCCTGTGCCAATTCACACCAAAGAACAAATAAAAAAATTCCCGTTTGCGGTCATTATTTCTTTGCTTCTTTCTTTCTCTTTTTCTTTTTCTTTTCTTCTTTTATTTTTTTAAATGCAGGAAGGAAAAGGATGCAAATTTCAGGTTACAAGAGACCTCCACAAGTTGCAAAGGTTTTAATATAAATTATGCTTCTGCATTAAACTTTCCTCTCCTCTTTTCTTTCTTCGTGCTAATGTGACAAGAAAGTTTTGCCATGAAGACAGCAAGGAAAGTGTGTGTTATAAGTTTTAAGGTTTGATCTAAACAATATTTGTCACTTTAAGACATCTTCCTGCAAAGAGCTGAGAATCTCCCATGGGGACCTCCATATCCTTCACCCGTATTCGCTCCACTGGGGATTGAGTGTGCTCAGTATATTGCCAGAGGTGCTAACCCAGGGGTCAGCAAACTTTCCAAAGTGGTGTGCCGACTCTTCATTTATTCACTCTAATGTAAGTTTCACATGCCAGTAATACATTTTAACGTTTTTTAGAAGGTCTCTCTTTATAAGTCTATATTATATAACTAAACTATTGGTGTATGTAAAGTAAACAAGGTTTTCAAAATGTTTAATAAACTTCATTTAAAATTAAATTAAAATGCTGATCTTACACTGCTGGCCCTGCTCAGCCCATTGCCAGCCTGGGGTTCCGTTCATCTGACAGGCTGAGCAGGCCCATGGTTGGGACCCCGGCTGGTAAGGGGCGGCAGTCGGAACCCCAGACCAGCAGCGGGCTGAGCGGCTCATTCCGCTGCTGGCCTGGGTTCCAGTCATCTAGGCAGGAAGTAAGGTGAGCGGGGCTGGCAGCTGGGACCCCAACTGGCAGCAGCTTGACAGCTAAAAATCCACTTGTATGCCAGCTCTGGCACGCGGGCCACAGATTGCTGACCTCTATGCTAACCTCTGCCCAGGATTGGGCCCTAAGTCCCTTTAGGTTGTGGTTTTGAGGTCAGTGTTGCAAGCTGATATTGTTCTAGTGCATTAATCATATTTATGGTTCAAACCCATTTGTTAAAAAACTATAAACACATTGGTTTAAAAGCTTCACTCCAGCTCAACTACTGATACAACTAAATGCATATTTCTTCTGTAACTATAAGCGATGGGGCACACAGTTTGCCCTTGGGTTTGTGAGCAGAACAGTTAGTAATACAGATACTCAACTTATTGTAAGCAGTTTATTTCCCTGACCGGCAGTTTCTGTAGCAGTTACACTACAATACACTGCTAGTCACGGGTTCAGAGGTGAGCTGAGCAGTCATCTGTCCTGACATGTAGGGTGAGCATTTCTATGCAAAATGACAATGTTATAAAAATATACTTGACTGGGGTGTTTTCTGTCACTGTATATAACAGACAAACATGCAATTTTGTTGACAGCACTTAAAGGTGGTACAAATAAAGTAAGTGGAGCTGAAAACCAGTTAAACCATTACCTGCCAGAAGCCAAATCCCACAGTCCGTACTCAGACAGAACTCCCATTAACTTCACTGGAAGTTTTATCCTAAATAAGGACTGCCGTGGTACTGTACAACCTAAACCCTACAAGGCCAATTCTGGCTCCATTCTGGCCCGTATCTTCCGCTCAAGCAGCAAAAGGTACTATTAGCGAGCCTCAAGGGGCCAGGGAAGAATCTCTCCTGCACAGGACCAATATAGTGCAGACATACGTGACTCACATAAGCTCTGACAAAAGGTGATTTAAATTGGCATGAAGCATTAAAGGTTTAACCCCACATGCTACCACTTTCTACATACTCTGAACTCTTTGTTTAGACTCAGAGTTTACTATTTATGGTCCCACAGACTCCTATGGCCACAGGGAATGCTAATGATTAACTTGGATGATCCCTAGGCACCCTGCCAACTATTCAGAAATTTCTATACCCAAGCCTGAATGTCTAATTTTAAAAAAAAAAAAACTGTTCAAACCTGTGTCACAGAGAGAACACGGTCATCTCAAAACAAACTTTCACAGCTTTAGATGATCACTCACAGCTTTAGATGATCACTCCCATCTCCACTGCCTGTGTGGCTGCCTCCCTATTCACTTCATCCATCCTAGTTGGGTTTGGCAGGGAACCAACAGGCCATCTCAGGAATATTTCAGACCAAACCGGGAAGTGGTAAAGAAATGACCGCACAAGTTATATTCCCTTTTAACCTTAACCAGGAAGCCTACCCTGAACAATTAGGGTCTTTGGAAGACCCAGCTCCTGACTCTAGGGAGCAGAGGCACAGTATTAACTGGTCTTTCCTTATTTCAGTGCTAATCTTTCTCTGCCACAAAATCCACCTGCAATCTGCTCCTCCCATTAGCCACCAGTCCACACATTCTGACAAAGAAAACACAGGGATAAACAAAAGACAAAATAAGAGAAAAAGTACAGCCCACAGATCTATTGCTACCCCAATGAGCTCGCCAAGTAAATTGAAGGGACTTACATTCAGAGTGCTAATGGATTTTATGGGACCCTAACCCTACCACGATCATATTGAATAAGGAGTAATGGTCTCAAGTTGCAGTAGGGAAGATTTAGGTTGGATATTAGGAAAAACATTTTTACTATGAGGGTGATGAAGCTCAGAAATAGGTTACCTAGGGAGGTGGTGGAATCTCCTTCCTTACAGGTTTTTAAGGTCAGGCTTGGCAAATCCCTGACTGGGATGATTTAGTTGGGGATTGGTCCTGCTTTGAGCAGGGGGTTGGACTACATGACCTCCTGAGGTCCCTTCCAACCCTGATGTTCTGTGATTCTAAGTGACTACACTGATCCTAAAAGTATGATACCTGAACTCTTTGGGCACAGCTTGATGAACTTGATACTCCATGTGAATGATTGGTATGGATAAATAAGTAGGAAGGTAATGAGAAGAGCTTTAGCCAAACAAACATCCACTTTCCTGCCTCCCCACATACTATGCTGGACCACATATCCATCTCTTCAGGCACAAAACCAGGTTGCAGAACAAGCACAGTGCTACATGTTTTCAAACCCAGAAAACTCCAGAGAAGACTACTGCTAATGTTACCTTAAAGATCTAATTTTCAGAGTCATCGGTATTCTGAAAAGTTATAAGCAAAGACCATCAACCTGTACCGTAATTGGTAGACACTGATCCATATAAAGATCCTGCCAAACCCTGCAGAAGTCTGCACAATAAAAAGACTTCCAGGTATTGGGAAATACATCATTTGGTCCCAAAATAAGACATCAGAAAAACACTCAAACACCACTGATGGGGAGATCCCTGGTTATACCAGTACACTAGAAAAACAGAAACCTACTCCTCAGGCACAGGCCACATCAGGGACAGAACAGAAGGACAAGAAGTCAGAAAACCCAGCAATGTAAGTTCTCAAAGTCCTGTGAGCTGCTGATGTTTCTGTCAGCATGAGAACAATCAGATGTCAAGGCTCCACAGGACTAGCGGCATCTTGGCAGGATTCCATTTGGCTCCAGGCAAATGACATGAAGGCTCAGACATCTTTCTGTCCAAGAATGAAACAAAGTCTTTGTTAATACCCAGGATGTGCTCAGCATTAAAATAATGTTAACTTTGAGGTAAGTCAGTAAAACTGCATACTTAACCCTCATGTGCCTGGGAGATTTACCTGGCTTCCTATCAGTGGAATCTGACAATCGAACCAGAAGAGAATCAGAGCTGTCTTGAATCTCTCCCCTGTTGGCAGAATTGAGTCAAGGAAGCAGATCATGGCTGGTGGGTCATGGCTCCCTCAGTAATGTCAAAGATATTCAAAAATAGTTACACTATGTTGTAAGTATTCCTCACACAGGATGCTGGCATAGGTTAACCTCTCCCCACAGACACATACACACAATGTTGCAAGAAGGGGAAAATGAGAGAGATGTTTTATCCCCGGTCCCAAAGAGGAGGACTTGACTCCTTTTATGCTTTATTTATGGTATAGGGGGGACAGAGCAGGAAGGCATTAGGAAAGCAAGGATCAGGCAAGGATTGGTCACTTTGCAATGTGAACTCTCCTCCACCAACAAGCCCCGGCAATGCCAGCAATGGAGCAATCTGTGACCATATTATATTTTTATTATGATTATTACAGTAAAGGATCCAAGCATGATCAGAGCCCCATTATGCTAAGCACTGAACAAACATATAATGAGAGACGGTCCTTGCCCCAAGGAGCTTACATTCTAAATAATCTCTAACCTCCCTGTTGAGAACTTACTGCCTTAAGGCATGGAGGAAAAAATTTTCATCGCTCATTGCCTCTTATTTTCTCCCTCTACAAAGAATGGAAGCCCAGGAGCCTTCAACCTGAGGAGCTGGGATACTAGATTTGAAGGTACTGCCACAGCACGTCAAAGGTTAGTCTCTCTTCCCCCCCCCCCCCCCCCCACGCTGCTATGGAAAGTGCTAACACGGATCTAAGAAAAAAGAGAAAGGAGAAAAAAGTAGTCATAATGTAATAAATAGCTTACAAAAACTGAGAAAAAAATGAGTTAAAAGTTACATTAAAAATGAGAAATATATTGCAGTATATAAAGAAGATGCTACAAATAGCAGTTTTATTTTCAGTGCTAAGCCAAGGTTTCTGTCATAATATTGTCTCCATTGGAGGTCATAGTCACAGAATAAGCTAGTGAAAATCAGCAGAAAGAACCAGTGAAATTTAAAAAAACACTGTCCTTTTCTTCTACAGCACCCACTGCTGCATTGGCGGGGTCAGGCAGCATGGGCAAAATATTCTGACCACACAATGGTCATGCCTAACATGATCCAGCCTGCTTGAGGCTCAATCTCTCTATGCTCCTCCTGAAGTGGTGTGGCATATCTTCCATGACCTAGCCTAAAGTGCCTACATTATCCTTCATCAAAAGGTCTATTTTCACTAGAGCTGATCAGGAATTTTCCAACTAAACGTCTTTTCCTCAGATAATTCTGATTTGTCAGAACCAAAACTTTTCACAGAAACAGATCTGTCTCAAAAACAGTTTCCTTGGGAAGGTCTCTTGGGTTCACGATGGTGTGGGGTTGGCTTAGCTGTAGGCAGGCTTAAACAAGTAACTGCTGAAACAACTAACTATTGAGCATATGTTTATACTAAAAAAGGGAGGCAGAAATTAACTATTGTGGGTATGTTCATAGTAAACAAAGTAGGCAGAAACACCAGAACTGATAAGCTTGCTTTACACAGTCTGCAACATGATTGGTATTTACATGTAGGAAGTATAGTTCCGAAACTTATACAGTATATAAACTGAATGGTGAGCGATGCGTATTGGAATTCTGGTGTCACCCTGTACCTAAAGCCCCTCATCAGAGCCTACCCAGTGTGGGCCAAGTGCTGTTAGATCCCTAATAAAGTAACCTCAGTGATGAGCTAGAATCAAAATGAGTTTTGGGGGGGTCCCAGAGAACTGCATGGAGGGTTCTCCCAGAACGTGGCCAGGTGTTCTGGAAAAGCTGAATGGAAAAAGTCTCAAAGGGAATCCAACAGATGGGATTTCTGGCCAAATCAAAGAGTGTAGAGTAGCCCAGTGGTTATTTCTGGTCAGAACTACAACGCCCCTAGAATAGCCCCTTCACTTCTGAGGTGGGAAACCAAGGTTCAAGTCCCTACTCCAATACCAGAAGAGAGCAATCTGTACCTGGGTACCCTCCCCCACCTCTTTCTTCTCCATCCCACCCACCCCCCATGAGTGCTCCAACTACTGGGCTATTGACTATCCTAGGAAAGCTTACTCTCTCCATCATGTTCTTTCTCACACACCACAAAAAGATTGACTTTAAAACATGATTTTTTTCGCAAAGCAGAATTTGTTTTTAGTGAGCCCCAGTTTTCATACACGTGCACCTCATCTAAATTTCTGTCTCTGATTTAAATACAACAACAATTATTCTGTCAGAATAGCTCCACAGGAATCCTTTTTTCAGGAGTAAAAGATAAAAGATTAAATATATTTAACCAATTAGTATTCAAAGGTTGACTGTGGTTTTAAGGAACCATCTGCAGATGTGATCATCCTTTAAAAAGTACTGTACCTCATTTGCCACATAAGGGATGCACCTATGAGTGACCAGAAAATATTATTTTTAGTAATGATTTGAATTATGAAGGCACTAGGAAGGTGGGTTGGGTAGAATCCGAATAAGATTGGGAGTCACTCTGTGCTAGGCACTATATAAACAGAGTGAAAGACACTCCTTGTCTACATGCTGGTAAAAGAGGAACAGATGGTTTGGGGAGTGAAGTATTTAGTGCCATTCTTAGTCATCTGCATGGCACCTATAGACAAAAGTTGTAGACAATCCTTTGCACTATATTTTTTTAAGGAAAACATTTATCGTCACTGATAAAAATATATTACACTGCTGCCGTCCCTATAGTGTTAATTCTTGTTTCTTGAAGTGCAGGAGTCACTATAAGGGGGGGGGGGGGGGATTCTGATTAGAGCAGTTTAATCCTAATCCCTTTTCTCTGATCTTGGCAGAGGATTTTTAGCAAGTTACTATATTTAAATAAGTACCCAGAATTAATCCTTTGGGTTGCTCAAGGCATGAAGGGAAAGCAGTCAAAAACAAAGAATTCAGAAAATGTTGCAGCTGTTTCATAGAATTCGCTATTTATAATTTAAAAGATTCCAGATTTTGTGGTGCCATGCAAACGTAACTTTCAACTGCCTTACTTGTCCTTTCCTTTATCAGTGCATTCCAAGAGAGGAACTGTGTAGAAATAACACATTTTCAGCATGAAGTTAAGTGTTTCTGATAGTTGACAGTGTTCAATATAACGCTGTATGTAGGAAGAAGATACTCTTCTCTGTGTAGCTGGAGATCGATTTAATAATACAAGAAAAAAAAAACCTGTTTGCAACTGTTGTCTCAGTGGTACTCATTTCCAGTTTGCAAAATCTTCTACTGAGTTCCATCGTGTATTGAAAGGGAATTGTATGAACAGGTCCAAGTCACTTTACAAGCATTATCTATATTTAATCTTCACAAATCTTGAGATGTGGGCAAATCTTGTTTGCCCCATTTTAGAGAGAGAGAAATGGGGATATAGAGGTTATTATATGTATTACTGTACTATTATTGATTTGTGTTAAATTATCCCCTAAAATCCCAGACATGGGTCAGGGCCCCATTGTGCTAAGTGTTGTATACACAAATAACAAATAATACAGTCTCTGCCTCAGAGAACACACAATCCGCTAGTCAGACAGGACACAATAGATAGACAAAATGGACAACAGAGTGAGGTTGGGAGGAAGAGGTAAAAAATTGAGCAAATATAGCAGAAAAATGGAAATCTAGGCATGTCAATTTACTGTCTGGCAGTGATAAGTTATGATTTGTAGGGGTCATAGAAGAGGTAGATTTTAAGGAGATTACAAAACCACAGAGGTAGATCCGACCAGAGTGACAGATTTATTAGTGAATAAATTAAATGCCAATTTTTAAAAGATCATAAATAATGTATTTGATGGATCGTACTCACACGTTTGAAGAACTGGGCTATTGGTCAGTGTGCTTACACAGGCTGCCTGACCTTAGCATTTGAACACCTCAGAAGCATTAAGTAATTTATCTTCTATTTACCCCACAGAGATATGGAAGTATTAGTGTCCATCTTTTAGGGACGCGAAGCTTAAGCTCTGAGTTAAGCAATTTACCTATCATCACAGAGGATGTTTGGGGTACAGATGAGATCTGTTGGGTAGAGTTTTGCAAAGAACCAATTTTTCACTTCGGTGGCCAAACCACAAAATTGAAAAACATTTTTGTTTCAAATAGACCTGAAACACATTTTTTCTTAGCAAAACAAACAAGTTAAATAAATATTCATTTTGGGTCAAACTAAACATTTTATCCAGTCCAAAATGAAATGTTTTGTTTCATTTTTTATTGGGTTTTACCTTTTAAAAAAAATTGAAGGAAAATTCAAATCAAAAAGTAATTTTGACTTTTTCTAATTTTTTTCCAGCCAAAATAATTCGGCATATTTGACAGAAATTCACAAAATGTGTCAGACAACTTGAGTACGCATTTTTGAGCTAAAAATGTTTCATCCAAAAAAGATTCTACTTCTAAGCCTAATTTAAACCATGAAACCATACTTCCTGCTCAGATAATGGGGAACCTTAAACACTAATCAATGAGGAGGGAGAAAATCATTAAATTCACAAATATTATTTTGCCATATTTTGAAAGAACACAGGCTAGAAAACTTAAGTTCCTGTTTTCCCATCATATGCTCCCGCTAGACCACACCTCTCTCTCCACAGCTCTTTGCCTCTTCCTAGTTCTTCTAATCTTCCCACATGCCCTTTATCTGCATCTACTCCGTGTGCCGCTTGACCATCTACCCGTGGCAGTATGTGCCCTTTCCTAATATATGCTTTCCATGGATGACAGGTATCTAAGGCCAGGAGATGCTAAACCTCCAATAACCCAGGCATTGGCTGTACCCATATTCTGTCCCCAGACCCCATCCTCACCCCCCCCCCCCCTTCCCTAAAGTTGGCAGGGATTCAGCTCCAGCCAGTGGCCTGGAGCTTGGAGCTCAGGCTAGCCGGTGGCCAGGGGTAGGAAGGCCGGGGAAGGCTCAGGCTGGTGCTTGGGCAGGCCTGAGAGTTGGTCCAGTGGGTTGGTATGGCCCAGTGGTCGGGCCAGTCAGCGCAGCTTGGGCAGCTGAGGCCACCAGCCACGGGGAAGGGGGCTCAAGACCTGGGTCTCTGGCAGGTGTGGGGTGGGGCCTTGGACAGAATGGGAGGGCCTGGGTCTAGCCTCCTTGCTGCCCATGATGCTCTCCATTCCCTCAGTATCCACTACTCTGAATGATCAAGAAGATTCGATTAGAACAAACCTCTTTTTAGAACATTCTAGTAGAACTCTTTCATTAAAGCATTCTCTTAATTCTTGGGTCATATTTCTTTCATTTTCATTTCTAATTAACAATTTTCTATATGTTAGTACAATTTGATATCCTTTGTCCAAACTGTATTAGAAAAAGCCAAGATCCAATTATCAAACATTTTCTTTGCTTCAGAAAGTGGTGGAATTTTCAAATCTCTGTGCCTAGCTTTATAAAGAATTTGGACAGAGAACAACATTGGAATCCTATAATTGTTCTGTGTTTTGAAGCATGATTTATGACAGGTGTGAGTGTAGAACTAAATAATGAGGGTTGGCAAACGAGTTGAATTTTCACACCACTAACTAACTGGTCAGATGAAGCTGATCATTAGAAGTAATAACAACAATGTATTATTCAGAGGAAAAAGGATGCAACAGAAGTTCAATCAGGACTCCAGTTCCGATGCAAAGATTTCAAATATAGTTTCCTACAGTATTATCACCATTTCCCCAGGGTCAAGTTACAATTAAGACACAGCAGCAAAAAGCTTCTCCACATCATTTATCCTCACTAGTTATTTGCATGCCTTTCAGATCAACAACTAGATCCAAGGCAGATGACAAAAATGAAGCAGACTGAGCATTGTTAGTAAGAGCTCTGAACATGATCAAGAGAACCAGTCAAGAGAAAGAGAGGGTTCTCTCTGAACTAAGCAATTATCCAAGATCTTGCAGTGTTAAGTGTGCACATCCTGCCAGATCAATAGCCACTGCAGGGAAATGGTTTGATTTGTGTCACACATGGTCTAAGCAGTGGGTGCCACAACATATATCAGAGGAGGACCAATTTAGTCTGCAGCAGAAGGGCAAATGGATAGCGAAGGAAGAGAATGTGAAGAGGAAAAACTGAGTAAAACACAAAGCTGTTTTGACTGTCTGCATTATTTAAGCACCAACCATGGATCCTGATCCATTATAGTTATAATAAAGCATTGTCTCTACTATTAAAAATGACACATTGAAAATATTTTCTCCTTTTCAAGGCTGGCACTGCCATGTGACATAGTTAATGCAAGAGAAAAATAAATTCCTGTAACCAAAGTCACGTTTTGTACTCTACTGAAGCCCAGCTGTCAGACAGAGTTAAGGAAATGATTGTGCTGTTTGTGCCATTTCTAATTAATAATAACTAAGGATTAATAAAGCAATTTGGAAAAAGAATGTATCTGGTAAGGATTTATGGACAGATGAAAGTTGCTTTATTGTAAATAATCATGAATAAAATTAAATGGGAGCGAAGACATTTTACAGTGCAGCAAAAAATGTTTAACACATTTTTCAAGCTCTGCTTCTCTTGGAAGAACATTAATAGAGGTGGAGGTACTGACAACTTGCAATTTTACTGAAGACAAATAGATATCATTACCTCAGTATCTGCAGCATTCTCTTGCACTTTCCTCCGTTACTGCAGAAAGTACCATAACCAGCCCCACTGCAGGGGGCCACTGAGAGTGCTGGCATACACAATCCTCTTGTGCTGAGTGTACCACATGCTTATAGAGAAACGCGGGGGGTACACCAAGTGGTAGGCTCTTCAGATTCTCACCCTCAGGGGGTTCCCATAGATACTAATAGATTTGGGTTAAAATATAAAGGACTCCTTTACTAAAAGAAAGTGCAAATATCCCAGGTACAATTTATTTAAGAGTTTCTGTAAACAAACTAAATTACAGTTTCCAGCCCGGGGCTGCTCAAGCCAAGTGTCAGGGATACTCTTTCCATGATAAAATCATGCACTGGCCCACAGATCCCCTAGCCAGAGTTCAGTCCTTTTGTTCATCTTGTTTGAATCCATTTTCACGTGCTCCTCCTTCTCCTCCTCTCATAGCCTCTCCTCAATTGCATGTCACTCCCAAGTGTTGCAGTCTAGCTCTCAGCCTTTTGGGCTCAGCTCCCAAGCTGCTCAGCCTTCTCTCCACAATCAGCTCCCAGACTGCTCCCTCTCACCTGCTGCTCCTGCCCACCCACATATCCTCTAGCTACTTACTTCCTGTGCAACACCTATCTTTCCTGTGATAGAGGGATTATGGACTCACCTACTGGCTGAATACTGATCTGGGTGGCAAGAGTTCCCAGTAGTGAACCAGTCATTACAGTACTTTGAATATTGCAGATACTGAGGCTACTACTGCAAATGCAAATCTTATTTAATTATTTAAGGCAAATGACAAGTTTTTAAGGCCCACCACTGTACTACTTGGCTCTGTGCAAGGAGAGGCACTCGGCCCCACTTCCCCCCACACACATACTATGAGAGACCACAGTCAGATCCTGCCATGTTGCAGGTTCAAAGGCTAGATGACCCTCTAGAAGTCTCTGCCAAGCCAAACTACTGTATCATTCTGAAGGGCCAAAATCCATGTACTGTGGCATAACAATTTGGTGCATGGGTTTGTGTCAGCTTTCAGAGGCCTAAAATCCAGAGGCCTTGAGTTTATGAAAGGTTGGCATGTCAGTATAAGATATGGCTTCCTCCCAAATTCACTTTCCCAGGGACCAGCACCGGCCTTAAAACACAAAGGGGCAACTTGAAAGACAATTCTTATTGCCATATACTTTATACTGGTAACAAAGTCCTGTGGCACCTTAAAGACTAACTATAAAGTTTTGAAGCATAAGCTTTCGTGGGCTAATACCCACTTCGTCGGATGCAAGCAGTGGAAGTGTCCAGAGGCAGGTATAGAAAAGTAGGCAAGAGCCAGGTGGGAGGTAACAAGGTTAGTCCAATTAGGCTGAACCAGCTTGTTATCTCCAATCAGGGAGGGTGGGTTATTCTTCTAGCATTTGAATGGGGGGGGGGTGAACATGGAGAGAGGAGAAGCTATTTTTGTAATTAGCAAGCCATTGTAGGTCTTTGTTCAATCCTAGAGTGTTTGTGTTAAATTTGCAAATGAATTGTAGCTCTGCAGTTTCCCTTTGC
Source organism: Sternotherus odoratus (assembly GCA_032164245.1). Taxonomy (NCBI): domain Eukaryota; kingdom Metazoa; phylum Chordata; order Testudines; family Kinosternidae; genus Sternotherus; species Sternotherus odoratus. The sequence goes on along the minus strand of JAVMKO010000002.1, from coordinate 181,619,649 downwards.
AGTCTGGACTTGAAGTTTTTTTGCTGCAGTATGGTGACTTTTAAATCTGTAATTGTGTGTCCAGGCAGGTTGAAGTGTTCTCCTACAGGTTTTTGTATATTGCCATTCCTAATATCTGATTTGTGTGCATTTATCCTTTTTCGTAGGGACTGTCCAGTTTGGCCGATGTACATAGCAGAGGGACACTGGTGGCATATAATGGCATATATGACATTGGTTGATGTGCAGGTAAATGAACCAGTGATGGTATGGTTGATCTGGTTAGGTCCTGTGATGGTGTTGCTGGTGTAGATATGTGGGCAGAGTTGGCATCGAGGTTTGTTGCATGGATTGGTTCCTGAGTTGGAGTTATTGTGGTGCAGTGTGCTGTTGCTGGTGAGAATTTGTTTAAGGTTGGCAGGTTGTCTGTGTGCCAGGACTGGCCTTCCTCCCAAGGCCTGTGAAAGTGTACCCAGAAGCCTGGAAACAAGACAAGCCCAGGAAAGAAAACAACAGAACACCACTGGCCATTACCTACAGTCCTCAGTTAAAACCTCTGCAACGCATCATCAGTGACCTACAACCCATCCTGGACAATAATCCCTCACTTTCACAGGCCTCTCCATGTTCACCCCCCCCCCCATTCAAATGCTAGAAGAATAACCCACCCTCCCTGATTGGAGATAACAAGCTGGTTCAGACTAATTGGACTAACCTTGTTACCTCCCACCTGGCTCTTGCCTACTTTTCTATACCTGCCTCTGGACACTTCCACTGCTTGCATCCGACGAAGTGGGTATTAGCCCACGAAAGCTTATGCTTCAAAACTTTATAGTTAGTCTTTAAGGTGCCACAGGACTTTGTTACCTCTGCTATTCCAGACTAACACGGCTACCTCTCTGATACTTTATACTGTTTCTTTGCTTAATTCCTAGAAACGTACCTGCTAAATGATCAGAGGAGCTACTTCATTCCTGTGGACCCCATCTCAAATTCAACATATACTGTATATATATTTTATACTAATACACTTCATTAAAGTACTAATTACATGTTAACTCGTTAACCTGAAACCATGGGTGGAGATATTGTGTGACCTTTTGACTATTGGATACTGTGCTATCTTGTCTTGCTGTGCTAGGCCTATCTGAGGGTTTGGCGTTACCTACTCCGTCACTTTTCCACGCCCATGATAAATCTATATAATTCATTGGAATCAATTCATTAACAGTGTCTCTGAGCCTAATAAGCGAGATGACACTCCTTCAGCGCTGTATGTAATAAACTCCTTTGCTTGACTCCTACATGGTGTTGATTTATGTCCTTCAATTCTATTTTCATTGAGTAAACACCAGGCCTTCTGCACTGCAGTGTCACCAAGGCAACATGTTTGTTCCAAACCAGAGTTCTCAAACGTCATTGTACTGCAACCCCCTTTGGACAACAAAAATTACTTCACATCCCCAGGAGGGGAGACCAAAGCCGGAGTCTGTCCATGCCCCGCTGCCCTGGCGTGTGTTGTATTCTGTCTTGTGGTTTTGTTTTTCATTGCAGCATCAAAGTATCATATACGTGAGGTCAATGAAGCTGCCTCAGACCATGAAGAGAGGTTTGCCACATGCATTATCTCCTGTTCTTCTTCTCTCACTCTCTTCTCTTCTCTAGGTGAAATACACATCACCTAAATACAGCCTTAGTAATTGGGCTCTGTATGGGTGAGTGCAGAGGAAGTGGGCGGGTGAAATCCATTGCCAACAGCTAGAGCACAATTCCCTGCCCTATGGATAACATGGCTTTTTTGATGACCCACTCCTGGTTCACTCCACATCATCCTATGGAGATGTAGGGGGAGAATTTTCTGTTTTTATGTTTTGATATTAATGCCCACACTTGAATTTCTGGCAACAACTAGGATTCCATCTCGTCTGCACTTCTTCCCCCTCCTCAGGTGTAATTTTCTCCCCTTCTACTGAAAGGCAGGAAACCAGGCAGCCATGTGACATAGAACTTCCCAGTATGCAGGGCATATAAGGGTTAGCAGGTCGAAGGGAAGCTGCTACCCATCTGAATGGCATAGTGCTGGACCACAGCAGTGTGTTCTACGCATGTGCATAAGCCACAGCACCGCACCTTTGGGTGTAGGAGGGTTTAACATATTTGCACGCCAAGGTGAGCTGCTATTTGCCATTCACTCATCTGGATCTTACTTGCACCCACAATGACGCAGGGAGGGAGAAAGAAGAATCACCAGCATCAAGCAGAGTTATCACCTACCTGTTGCTGAGGTCCATTCCTCACCCTGCTGAGTCACCTGATCGGTTCTTGACCTGATGTGTGTTGTGAGGTTGGGAGGCTCCAGACACAAGCTTCAAGAAATGGTAGAGTCCTTTTAAGTTTCATACTCCTTACCTGGACCCCATCTGGGGAAGGGAGTAAACCCTTTTTGGTCACAGTATAGTTATAGTGTCACCTTTACCTGTTTACCTTGCTTACCTGTGTTGGGAGTCCTTTATGGCTATGCCATTTACTCATCTTGTTTCTAATAAACATACCTGCATTTTACTCCTACTCTCCCTTGTTGGTTTTTATTTTGGGTGATCTTAAACCCCAATGATAGACAAAGGTAGGGAGATGAATCTCTCGACTGGTCTCTGGCCAGCCTAAAACCAGTCAACAGAAAAGGATGTCCCATTGCTTTTGCTGTGTACCTTGCTGTTTAATACAAATCATCACAGTTTTGGTAACATGCCCTGCATGTGCATGTTTGCTATGTTGCATCAGTTGATACTTTTCTACCAAGCAGTGGAACTGAGAGCAACCTAATGAATGTGGGCAGGGTAGAAAGGAAAGGGACCAGGACAAGTCAGGCTCAGCTCTTTTGCTTATCTTTCCTTTCAGGTCTACCTTCTACTGACTCTGTATTCAGTGAGGGTCCAGACTCCATCTACTATTGGCAGTGAAAGGAGCTACTCCCTGGGGAGAGTCAAGAGGATAACATCATGTGACTTCTGCTTATACAGTATCCTTGTAGTAGTCTTTCTACTGCAGCATATGAGCTCCCTCAGTAGTGCTAAGCCATATAACTAACATCTGTCATATGAAGTTTGATCTCTCTCACTCTCATCTTCTCCATGGCAGATGTTAGTCAATGGGTTCATGCACTACAGGAAGGCGCTCAGATACTATGATGTGATGATAGTATGGTGTTCAGATACTCAGGATGGAACAGAACCAGTATAGTATATAGAACAGGTGCATGACAGCGGTAGAGCCTTCTGTGACCAAATCTTGCTACTCCATATTGTGGCCCCTAATTCTAACTGACTCACCTAGTCCTATACTTCCACATGCTCTACAATATCTGTGGCACAAACAGCTACTGGCCACATAACGAATGTGCAGAGCTCTGCACATTTCTCTTTTGATTCCCCTTCCCTGCCAATTTCATCCATATTTTCTGGCACATACATCTCCTTATTTTCTAACATTCTGGGTTGCTTTTTGAAAATCAAAGGGGAAACGAGCACACTCACAGACTCTGGTCTGTACACACAACTGCTTATGAATTTTGGAACATTTAGCCCTAGATCTTTTAACGGAAAACTTTATAGGTAGAAGGCAGTGCATTTCCAGTTTGAATAATAATAATATGCGGAGAGGAATTTGCAGGCGGGATAAGACTAGTATTATCATTATTCACATGTTCATTGTGTCGAATAAGCAGGACAAAGATAATCATTGCCAGAAGTCTCTCAGTTTCTGGAATTATATTCACTTGTAAGAAAAAGTGTATATTTTAAAGGTGAATAAAAACACACGTGATATATTTTGACCTTGCTCAGATAACAAGCAGTACTGATGAATAAAGCTAATAAGCTGTATCTTTTTAAAAAATTGAAATGTACGTTGATAAAATAAATTGTTTCTTAGCATCCTCCATTTTTCTCTGAGATGTAGTAGTAATTTTGTAGTGAACAATCTTTCCATTTTCTTTTTTCCCCTTTTCCTTGATTTCCATATTCAGAAGCCAAATGTCGAGCTTGTCAGCTGGTTGGGATAATTTTTTACAGGACAATAGGATGAGAATCCAAGTAAACAGCTTCCTTTTTGGATTATCCATTTACTAAACACAGCTGTGGTTCTGCCTTCTGATTATCTCCCTGTTTCAATTTCATTTGGAGGATGACTTGTTATAGCAATGGAATAGATCCTTTTCTCTGAATGCCACACACTACAGATATATTATCATCAAAGAATTGACCTTATCATGAGCTAAATTCTGCTTACATCAGCTTACATCAGTAACACCAATGCTCTAAGTCAGGGGTCTCAAACACACGGCCCGTGGGGTTATTTCTTGAGGCTTGCCAAGCTCCCCACAGCCCCCTCCCCCACAAAGTTATTCCTTGCAGCCCACCAATTTCCCCTCCTCCACACCCCTCTCCCCCCCCCCCCACCCCCAGCGCACCATGTCCCTGCTCTTCCCACCACCAAACAGCTGTTTGGCAGCGCTTAGTGCTTTCCAGGAGGGAGGAATGGGGAGCCGCGCACTATGGGGAGGAGGCGGAGAAGAGGTGGGGCAGGGGTGGAGATTTGGAGAAGGGGTTAGAATGGGGGTGGGGAAGAGCTGAGACGAGTTGGGGCAGGGGCAGGGCCAGTGGGGAGGGATATCAGTGATGCAGCCCTTGGGCCAATATATTAGGCCTCATGTGGCCCTCCTGGTGATTCGAGTTTGAGATCCCTGCTCAAAGTGCAGGTACTCTAGAGTTATATGTGTTCAGATGAGAGAAGAATTTGGCCCATTGTGTTTAGCAACAAATACACCAGGTTATGGGAGGAAGAAATCAAATGCATATGCTGGATGTGGACCCAATTTCCTTAGGTATTTGTTTACCTTGTTATTTATGTATCCATTTATGTATAATTATCCCACCCTGTATATTTAAGAAACTAAATATATATGTGAACATGCATAAAGCCATTATAATTATCTGTAGAGTATTATTTTATAACTAGATTAGTGAGATTAATATTTTTGAGGAATTTGAATCGTTACCAGATCCTATATGTTCATGAGCCCTAATAACAGTGGAATATTTAAAAGAAGGTTCATTTAAAAACATTTCTAGCGTTTTATAAAAATAACCAAAGTAGAAGAACAATGATAGTGGTAATAAAGAAACGCCATTAGCTAATCCTTCTGCTTGGAAAACAAAATCATGAATCAGATCCTCAGCCGGTTAAACCAAAGTATTTCCATGTACAGTACTTCAGTTGAATAACTGAACCCATTGGTGTCAATGGAGCTGTGCCACTTTACACCAGCAAAGGATCTGGCTCTAGATATTTCATCTTATCCTTTCTATCATAAAGATCTCACTGCCTTTCTACTGGATTTTAGTTTTAGTTTTATTATAGACCTTAAAGGAGTCTGGGATAGATTGTGCCCAGCCTCTACATGGAAACACAAGAGAATTCCCCATTCAGGAAACACAAGGATTCTGAAGGCACTAGCCTTTGCAAAGGAGGTGGAGAGTCCCTGGCACCACTTGATACGAGTTCTAACTACCGGTTGAACGTCGCAAACAAGGGCTGGGAATGTTCCAGCCCCTTCTCCAGTCAGGCCACCCTGGCTGCCTAAGGGGACATAACAGCCCCCCTAGAAAACACCCTCCCATCCAGGAAGCTCCCTGTCCGTGTGGAGCTGGAGAAGGCTCTGCTCCCAGCCCACTCATTCAGTCCACTCATGTACTACAGAGCTGGCTAGCAGTAGAGTGAAGTGCATATTTTGAGGGAAGCTCAGCTTCTGCAGTCATAGGGCTGCATTCACCGTATGCTGACAAGAGTATTTATCTTCCTTATTCAGGGGCAGCTGAGGGTCAGTTTGGCTCATGACACAGGCTAGGGCAGTCCAGAGATAAAAATAGATGAGGCAGATGTTTCACTGCTTCTGTGAATCTGACCACACTTGCTTTCTCTAAACTCTTTTACCAATAGATTAATGCCATACAGGCCTATTGTTGTCTTTTATGAGGAGGAAACATTACATTTAGGGGATTGTGGGAAAGAGAACAGAGAACATTCTAAATATACTATCTTCATCTGTCTGGTTTATTTTATTTTTATGTTGTCAGAACTTCACTAGCAATAATATGTTAAACAGATACATTAGCTACTGTAGATACATAGCATTTCTTCAAGAATGTGTCATCCGAATTACCAATGATACCACTGCACGTTAATTGTCTTAACAATAGAGAAGCCTTTTTGACAAAGAGCAGAGGAGGGAGCATAATTTGAGACGCATTTTTCTTTGAGGTAACTGGATCATAAGAAATTCAGCCATAAATAAAGCACACATAATAAACTCTTCCTTGTACATGGGGGTTCATAGGTACTGGAACTAGGGGTGCTGCAGCTGCACCCCCAGGCTTGAAGTGATTTCCATCATATTTGCAGTTTGGTTCAGTGACTCTCAACACACCCACTATAGAAGTAGTTCTTGTGGGGATACTTAAAATGGCATGTACAATAAGTTTTTAATTGCCATCAACCATACTAAAAATATAGAACACAGGTTGCATTTTAATGTCTACCTATATCTGAGTTTGAAAAGTAAAAATTTCAGAATACAAAGTACTATAAGTTAAAGTCACAGATGATATGAAGCTATTCAAAATTAGGTTTTAACCCTGAATTCCTTGCCTCCCATATCTTCAGTATAAAACAAATGAAGAATTGAACCTTTACAGTTCCACTAATCTTATTTACATTCCATAGCACTGGACTAATATAAGTGACCCCTGGAGTGCTATGAGTGACCCCACCAAGAGCTGCCCTACCAAAAGAGGTCTCTTGTTAATTTTTCACTGATTCATCATAATGTAGCTCTGTGAAAATGTTCAGTTAAGCTGTTTAAGAAATTATTTAAAAATTTCCTTGGAGTGCCCTCCATTATGTTGCAGCTACCCTAGAATTTTGTTGTATAAAATGAGTTCTCCCAGATGGCACACAATTTGACTCTGTGGCATATAGCATGCTTTCACCACTGCATTTTTCTGATAAGGCATTAATAGAGAAGCCCTTACTAAATGTATGTTATTGCTCCATTTTCCATAAAGAAGGTTTATTTTACAAAACCTAGTACTCAGATGCTGCTGTTCTACAACACTTTCAGAATGTTAATCTGAGTTAATCTGAGCACAATGACAGAGAACTGTGATTTCATATCAGCTGGACTAAAACTTCAAGCTTGAACAAAATGTTTCAGTCACAAGAGACAATAATGTCAATGAACAAAAAGATTTTCCATTTATCTTGTCTGATAGCGGATATATACAGTATAGAAACATATTACAGCAGCACTTACGAGCATCACTTCAACTGAAGAGAGCTTTCATACCAAGGAAAATGTGAAGATTTATTTTACTTCTAACTTGGAGCCATTTGCCTTTCAGGTGCTCTGGCCACTTTTGTTGATTATCCCAGATATTTGGTCTCATATGTGCCCTCTGCACAAAACTGTAATTACATCATGCTGATTGAGTCACATCACAAACATTTATACTTCGTACTGTGCTGTCAAAATTAAGACTCAACTGCAAAAACAAGCAGAAGGAACACATAAACAAAAGAGAAAAAGACCAGATTTTTAGTGGCATTGAGGTACCTAAAGATGCAGATAGATTCCTTATGTGGTTTCCAAAAGCAGCTGAATGCTTAGGTCCTTTTAATTTCAATCTTATTCAATCTTTTATATGGGCTTAATCATGGACCCAACCACAGGATAAATGCTTCCGTAAACTGCAGTAATCATTAAATGATTTGTAATGAACTAGCACTTCCGGGGGCATTTTTACTGTACTGGAGCCACACTTTGACAAATCCTTATTTTACGAACAAAGTCTTTAGCAAATCCCACAGCGCAGGTAAGAGACTGCGCAGACTGCTGGGACCCGGGCAGCAGCCGGGAGCAGGCAGGCAGCCCGCCCGCCAGCCAGCCCTCCTGCTGCCGGGACCCAGGCGGGAGCCGGCAGCCAGCCCGCCCGCCAACCAGCCCTCCCGCTGCCGGGACCTGTGCGGAAGCCGGGAGCAGGCAGGCAGCCCTCCCGCCAGCTAGCCCTCCCGCTGCCGGGACCCAGGCGGCAGCCGGGAGCCGGCAGCGAGCCCTCCCGCTGCTGTGACCTGGGCGGCAGCCGGGAGCCGGCAGCCAGCCCACCCGTGGCTGGGACCCCGGCGGCAGCAGGGAGCCGGCAGCCAGCCCGCCCGCTGCCTGGACCCGGGCGGCAGCCGGGAGCTGGCAGCCAGCCCGCCCGCTGCCGTGACCTGGGCGGCAGCTGGGAGCCGGCAGCCAGCCCACAAGAAATGGATTTGGGATGCATCAGACTTGCTCAGAAATTTTGTCCGTTGCATCCGAAATCCGTTAAATCGAGGTCCGTTAAATCGAGGTTTTACTGTATTGGTGATAAAACTTGCACCAACTATACAGTGATTAGACTAACTATGGCATTAATGATTAGTGTAGTCTAGTTCATAAAATATCTACATTCCATTTTAGCATAATGTCATGTGAGAGGGATTAACCATTTGTAATCCTGACCCATGTCCAAATAATTGTAGCCAGTGTGGCAAGGTGGCCCCCCGGGCACCCCATATTCAGGTTCTCGCGCAGCTCTCTCTGGCTAGGGAAGGCGAACTCCCTCCTGGGAAGGGTCTCCTTCTGGCTGCTCTGCCTGCTGGCAGCCTTTCTGGGTTTGAACCTCACTCTCCCTCACTCTCTTCTGCTTCCACAAAACTTGCTCTTCTAACTCCTCCTGCCTCCAACCACACTCCTCAACTCCCACACCCTTTCCTTAACTGGTCTCAGCTGTCCCTGCTTCTGACTGTGGCAGCCTTGCTCAGCTGGACCTAATTTAGCCTGCAGTTACCCCTCTCTCCACAACCTTCTTTGGCAGTCTCTAGCCCTGGGTTTACCACACCAGGAAATAAAGTTTAGTCCCTCTAATCAGCATGTCAGTGTTTCACGCCTGTATTACATGGTGTAAGAAGTAAACTAAATGTTTTGAAAAAAATGAAAGGCACCTTTGGGGGGGGGGGAAATAACATGCCTGCTGCCTGGTGAGACCAGACTATTGACCACTATGTGATATACTTCTGTAATGAAAAGTTCAGTCACGTGAAGCTGAACCATTAAAAAATTGACTCATTAGAGACTAATTTGTGGTATAACCAATAAGTGGAGGAAAGCAAGATTGTGGGAAGCAGTAGACATTTGTAGGGCTAGTAAAAACTGCGCTTCACAAATAAAAGCAGCGAAAGTACTGAAGTGCATCTAATTAAAATGGCACAGCATGGCATAAAGACAGACTATAAGGATAAACAAAAACAGAGACCAGATTTGTTTGCAATAAATGTTAAGGTAACCACCACATGAAACAAAGAGATGCAGTGTCAATAAAAATATTCAATAAAAGTTCTATTCTAATGCGCACACACACACATGCTCACAATCAAAAGTATTGCACCCTAACACATGTATTCAAAATCACTTTCCTCCCAGAATCACAACCACTTTCATGCACACACACACTGGAATTCAGGACTCTTCACCTTACACAATCCATTCCCCTGCAGACTCAGTCACGACCTCCTACTTGTAGCCCCTTTGTGGGCCTGGATCCCTCATGCCTGCTTCTTGTCTCTTACACCATCTCCTTCAAAGCTTGTATTTCTGACTTTCTCTTGTTACTTTGAGCCACCTGGGTTTTTTTCTTCCATTCTTCTTCAGGGTCTCCAGCTGCAGCCTTCCATTTCCCCCTGATGTTTAAAGGTTCTCAGCATTAGCTTTCATTCCTTTTGTTCCTAGCTCCAGGTTTCTTTCCCACGTATCTCGCAGCTCCTTCTCCATCCTACCCAACTCCTTGTGGGCTGGTCTCAGTGGTTCACCCACATGGCAGTCTCCCTAGGGGCTCCTGTGATAATCTCTCCATGGTCACCTCCATTGACAGTTCCCTCTATCCCAGATAGCAAGCGTGAAAAAAAATTGGGATGGGGGTGGTGTAGTTGCCTATATAAGACAAAGCCCCTAATATCAAGATGCTTTCAATAATCTCAGGACATCTGGTTACTCTACTCCTGCAGCTCACTAAACTGATGCTTTCCTCAGCAGTGATGGCTCTTTCTACAATCTCGTTAGTTGTCTCTCAAGAGACAGTTCCCTCCAGTGTAGCTCCTTCTTGTGGTGGTGGCAACTTAATCTGATGCCAGCTTCCTCCTGTTCCAGGAATCATAGTTGCTTCTGGATGATATACAGGGGGAGACTCTTCTTTTTATGGAGTAACTGCCTCTAGTGTTAGCTCCAGTTTCATGACTTCCTGGCTGGAACAGCACTAACACTGCTCAGATGTCGGTGGGAGGGCTAGAAGGATGCTGCTTTGGGGGAACACAAACTTTTTTTTAAATTCAGAAATTATAAAATTCTAAATCTCTTTAAAATTTCAGAATTTTCAATTAGCTGTACATAAAGAGAGTGGGGCCAACAGCAATCCTCAGCTCTCTGTGGAAGGGCCCTGCAGGCCACAGTTTGGGCACTATAATTTTAAAGTAGGTGGCACTTCTCTTCGAAAGATGGCTCTGACAGAATGAAAGGTTTCTTCTCAACTTCTTAGTAAATCAGGGTCAGCTATCCGGAAATCTGCCAATCACAGCACAGTCCATGTACTGCAGTAGAGAGGATTCAAAAAGTTGTATGCCTAATCATCCTGCACCACAAATTGTAAAAAAAAAAAAAAAAAAAAAAAAAGTCTCTCTGCCTTCCTTCTCCCATACCCTACCTTCGCTTTCAATCAGATAGTCTTCTACACATTCTCATTTTGCTAAAGTGGCAGAAGATAATAGAGTTCCAACTATCATTTTGTCAACAGGGCTAACCATGAACGAAGTTCACTAACCAAGTGAAAGCAGCACAAACTACAGAAGGTCAAAATTTGCTCTCACCTATACCCACACAGCTACATTGACTTCAATGTTGGACAGTAACTGAGAAAAAATTGGCCCATTATTTTTATCTTGCCCTTCCTGGGTTGGTTCAGTTTCTAACCCTATATGCTGTAGGTAGATTTCTCAATGTCAAGATGAGTACATGGAATAAATGTGCACTTCATTTAGCAAAACATACCATTAAAAATTAATGCAAAGTGGGCGTATTGTTGTGGCTCTTTTGCATCTAGTCCTGGGTTCAACTGGGGATCACATTGCCCGATGTCCCACACATTAATAATTGCTGAGGCGGTCATTTATGAGGCTATCATGAAGAATGCTTCCAACTTTCAGAGGAATGTCATTTAAAAGACTAGAGTAGATACTGTTATGCCCAGGTGGCTGCTTCAATTAATTAAACGTCAATTAATTGTAGCTCAGAGAGCCCCTTCTTGGCAAATATTAATAAGATAATCAATACGCATCATTTTGCTGCATTTAACCAAGTGTTTCCATATTCTGAAGTGTAAATTCAAATTATGCAAAAACATCTGCTAGTTAGTCTAAAATTTGTTTAAAAATATATTCACAACCATCTATTTCATGCAGAGGGGATACTGCTCTTCTATCATCATAATGGCATGAAAATGTAATGATGCATTCCAACAAAGGAATAATTCTTTCCTTTGGTGTTTATGATGAGCTCTCAAAGATACAACCAACATTAAGCTCTGAATATAAGCCACAGTATCCTTCAGTAGGTGAGATGGAACCAATGATAACTGTTGCCATGTTTCTGAAAGGTGCTTTTCAGAGTTGAGTTGAATTGTACCAAAGTAATGTTATTTAGAAAGCAACTCCCCACCATACTCAGTTGGGGCAAAGCAAAAAAAGATTTAAAACGTACTGTTTTGTGCAGAATGAGAAAATAAAAACATCCTACAACATGAGGAAAATCAATCAACAGTCTCATACAGAAAGAAGTAGTCAGGAATGCATGTGTCTGAAGTGTGTGTGTGTGTGTGTGTGTGTGTGTGTGTGTGTGTGTGTGTGTGTGTGTGTGTGTGTGTGTGTGTGTGTGTGTAAATAAACATGGGGCAAAGGAACCATTCTTAAAAACATTTTTTAAATGAAAAATTCTTCCGGTGTTTTCTTTTTTAAAGTAGGAGGAGTGAAGTGAGGCAGATGTCAAAGAAATGTGAGTTTCATGCACACCACTCTTAGGCAGGATCCTCTGCTAACATAAGAGAAAACAAGAGGGATCCAAGAGATACACTCTATATCTACACTGCAAAAAAAGCCACATCATACCCTACAATCTACACTGAACTAGACTGCAGAAAAAAACTTGCAGCAGCAGCAAGTCTTAGAGCCTGGGTTAACTTACTTGGGCTCACACTACGGATCTAAAAATAGCAGTGCAAATATTCCCACTCAGGATTAAGCCGGGACTCTTATATCTGATGGGGGGGGGAGGGTAGGCATACATACCCATCAAGAAAGAGCTCACATAGAGGCACCATTTAAAAACTAACAGTGCAATTTTAAAATAATTCTGCCATCATGAGCAACCAAAGTAAAGGATGCAGAGAAGGGGTAATATGATCACTGTTGCTCAAACAAGTAAGTGAACATGCTGCTGCATTCCAAACAAGCTGCAGGTAACAGAGAAGCCCGGCTAATAGAGAATTACAGTAAACATGCCTGATGATCACAAGGGCATGTATCGCTGTTGTGAGGTTAAGCATGGAATAAATAAATGCAGAACTGGTCTGTGCCAACTGACCTACTGGAAAAAACCCTGCTTTGATAAACAGCTGATGCATGGTTTTTCATGGGAACGTCTTGGTCAGAGGTAGCACCCAAACTCTTAACCTTGATTCCTACTTCAGAGCAAGTTCCCATAATAAGTAAGGGCACAAAAAGGAGAGAGAGCATAACAATGATATCTACCCACCAGTAAAATATTTGTTTTCCCAGAGATGAGGACAGGATTGTTCTGATACTTCTATCTTGTAATATCCTCCAACCAAAAGATACAGTATAGAGTTGTGCATTCTCAGCATCATAATGATATTCTCCCTTATGTTTGGAAATGGCCTCAAGAGAAGACCTCCTCTAAATACTGAATTACAAGGGGTGATAGCATAGTTCTGTAATGGATTTTCTAGGAACTACTTTGTCCTTCCACAGGTGTTTGTCACTTGTGGATAAAGCTCATTTCACCTGCAAAAAGCCAGAGTGATCAATGGACCCAACCAACTTCACAGAGGTATGTGCACTTCCCCCACTGAAGTCAGTGGCTGGTGCTTGTACATATCTGAGGGGACAAACCGACAATACCTACAATCTATTTACTTTCACATAAGGTTTTTGTTCTCCTTTCCTTTTTTCTGTTCCTTCTCTCACAGTCTCTCTCTCTCTCCCTCTCTGAATTTCCTTTTCACTCCTAAGTGGATTCTCCTAAGCATAACTTGAACCAATACCATTCAAGTTTGAGTCATCCTATCAAACCCAACTGCTACAGCAGATTTGAAATGAGGCAAAAAGAAGTGCACCCATTCCAAAGCACAAACGGAATGCAAAAGTTTTTTGACTGACTTTCTTATCTTGACTCACTCCATGTACCTCCAAAATTTATCAGTGGGCCAGAAGCTTTTCTGAGGGCACAACCCAAAGGTCATAGATGTCAATGCATAATTTGTCTTAACTTATTGACAATGTACCTTTTACCACAAAATCTGAAGATTATTGCTGTTGCCCATTTTGTGTGGTTAGCTAGCTTCAGAATGTTGAGAATTGTTCCATTTAGGAGGAGAAACTGATGAGACGAAGTGGGTATTAGCCCACGAAAGCTTATGCTTCAATACTTTAGTTAGTCTTTAAGGTGCCACAGGACTCTTTGTTACCTCTGCTATTCCAGACTAACATGGCTACCTCTCTGAAACTGATGATAGAGTCAGATATTTTCTTTGATGCAGTCTTATTTGTTACAAGGAACATACAATGTTTGGTTTCCCCAAGCAAGGGATGAACCAACAATAGGAAATCATTTCTTTGCTTACAACCTGTAGCCTCTTTAATCAGCTTGTACAGACCCAGAAGTCCCTTCTCTTGGCTTGTCCCAAAAACATACATCATGCTTCTCCAGGCTGTATATGCCTCTGTTTTGTTTTTTTATCTATGTGCTGTCTCCTGCTTCTCTTACAAAACAATCCCCAGCCAAAGCCCTCTTCCCACATATAGTTTGAATTTCTGGCTAGACTGTTTTTTAGGTGGGGCCTGCTTAATAGTGTCTCACAGCTATCTGAAATGATGGGCAGTGGTCACATCTTCCAGCCTCATACCCGGGGTGTAGTGACACTTAGCCCCCAGGACTGCCCAAATCACAGTCTGTGTCAAGGCTCTCAAATGGGAGGAGTTCTACCACCAGCCCAGGTCACATAGATTCCAAGTCCAGAAGGGACCCTTGTGATCATCTGGTCTGGCCTTCTGTGTTATATTCTATACATAGAACTTCCCCAAAATAATTGAGAGCATATTTTTCAGAAAAACATCCAATCTTGATTTTAAAAGTGCCACCATGACCCTTGATAAATTGCCCCAATGGTTAATTACTGTCACTGTTAAAATGTATGCCTTATTTCCCAACTCCTTATATTCCAGCAATTCCACCCATGCTGCCATGTTGTTTCTCCCCTGCCCTTTTAGGCACTAGCTTCAGTGGAGGGAGCTGCATAGCCCAGTTCCAACACCAGTCATGCCTCCCCACCCATGCAGTAATAGCCCTCTTATGGGTTTGTGCCATCAGGCCTGGCTGGTGTCACTGAAGGGCCAGGGACCTCAATATGCCACACAGCCCACACCCAGGCTCAGCAGTCACACAGAGCATCCCCCTTTCCCCGAAGATTTACTCCTACCCCCCCCCCCCCAGACACTCACAATATGGGGTGTTTGTGCCAGTTGCTGCCTTCCTGCTGTAGTGAGGGTGTCTGGGCCTCTCCCCGTGTCCCTGCAGGAAGTAGTGAGGTGCATGGTGGCCAATATGGGGAAGCAGCACCTTGCTCTCTGCATTGGATCACAAGAACGGGGCCAGGTTAAGTGTCCCGTGTTGATACAGAGAGGATAATAATAAAATTAATAATAAATGGAGATATACCAATCTCCTAGAACTGGAAAGACCTTTCAGGTCATCGAGTCCGGTCCCCTGCCTACACTAGCAGGACCAAGTACTGTCCCCTGACAGATTTTTTTGCCCCAGATCCCTAAATGGCCCCCTCAAGGATTGAACTCACAAGGATGGCGGGGGACACATTGGCCAGCCGCCATAAATTGAGGCCCACCAAAATTTCCATTCCTAATGATGCCAAGATCATCTTGCCTCTCTGTAGAAGTCTCATTTGCATGAAAAAGAAAACTAATATGAAATATTGAAGACAGGAGATGAATTAATGTAGTCAGAGTCAAAGCTTCCTCAAACAATTACCCAAATAAACAACCACCTGTAAAACCACCTCAGCTGTCTGAGCTAACTATCAAGCTAAATACAGATAAGTGTCAGTATAAGTAATAACATGGCCTGCTGAGCACTAACCATGTGAGACTCATAAGTGACTGAGATAAAAAAATCTCAATACAGCTTTACCAGCATTTCTTCAATGTTCTAATCTCTTTTAGGAATTTTTTTGGATTCTCCCCGAAAGAATCCAGAAACTAATAAAAACAAATTCATTTTATGAAGTCTCCTTATTTCCATCATTCATTCAGATTCAGAGAGAGAAAGAGGCAGAAGAAGAGAAAGAATTCATCCTTGCAAAGGTTTAAAATTACACTGAAGTTAGCAATTCTAGGGAGCCGTGCTCCGCTAGTAACTATATTGGGGATTTGTGATAGTAATTTGGTGAAAACTGGTGTGCAGACTAAAGCAAACAGATTTCGTTTTTAATGATACCTCTGCATTCTGAAATGAAGCACAGCAGCAGGTAGAAAGATCCTGCAGGGATTACAAAAAGATATCACAAGTCCCTGCACTAATGAATGTTTGCTAAGCCCTATTTTATTATCTCTATTAATTTCTTTACAAGAACCTGTCTCTGTTGAATACTGTGGCAAAGTTAGTAAAGAATATACTGCATAAAAGTATTAAAGGGCTGAAGCCATTCAGGAATGAGGTTGGTTTACATAATATGTACTTAAGGATTTATATGAACAATTGTCTTTTCAAGAAAGGATCACTTTACCACATAATTGTTGTTTTGTGTATCACAGGCTGGATTACAATAGAGAGAGGGATCAGCATTGATTAAAAATTAAACTGTGCTTTTATTTTACATAATTATAAACCAAAGATCTGTAAATAGAGCGGACTTTTCCATCTCTTTCATCACAATCTGCTCTCTGGCTTCTTTTTATTTCCTGGTATACTTCCTAAAAACATATTTAAAAGATATTCCACCTTCTGGGCTCCATGTAGCTTCCTGCATCTTACTTTTTATGGACAATATCTGAGAATGTGAAAGTTCAGGATGATGGGATTTGATCACTCAGAGGGCCAGAAGACACGGTTATATGGTGCATAACTAAAGTATGTTGCTGCTTCATTTGATTCCTTGACATTTCCTACTCCCACCATCAGGATGTCACCTAATGAAGTCTTGGAGGTTTCTGAAGTGACTGTTTCCATTTGTGGTGGAAATTTTCTAGGGCTGAATTGATTCCCATTGGCATTCACCCCAACACTAGTTGCCAAAAGCTATGGCAAATGTTGTCAGGTTTTC
Organism: Sternotherus odoratus; assembly: GCA_032164245.1. Taxonomy (NCBI): domain Eukaryota; kingdom Metazoa; phylum Chordata; order Testudines; family Kinosternidae; genus Sternotherus; species Sternotherus odoratus. The sequence goes on along the minus strand of JAVMKO010000002.1, from coordinate 181,602,916 downwards.
CATCCAGCTCCGTGTACCCAGATCTGTTCTTAATACTGCAGATGTAAATACCTTTGCACTGGGCATATCAAATAATACATCATCAATAGATGGCAATAAGAAGATGCTCTCAATCTTTTGGGACTAATGCAACTCCTCCAATGACCTGGTAATTTTCTCACAATTGCTGATCTACTCTGCTAGTTTCAACTGATGAAATACTAACATTTCCTTGCAGTCTTTATAGTTTCCTTCTTTTAACAGCCCCTTTAAAGCAAATGGAACCCTACTATGACAGGCCAGATGGCTACAAGAGAGTGGTCGAAGGTAGATATCTTAGTCCCAGATTAAGCAGATCCTTGATTTGAGTGCAAGGTTAAAGTGTAAACATGGCTGTGTGCTGGAGACACTCTTTTTAGGCTAGTAGAGATGAGTGGGAACACCCTGAATTGATAAACTTGCAATGTAAATAAGGTGAGGACATAAGGGATTGTCTTTTACAGGATCTGCAAAATAACTGGCCCTTATGTGATCCATAAAATGTCCAATCCAAACCAACTAGATTCAAGAAATATGGATGTTCGTAACTAAAAAAAATGCATATAAACTGTGTAGTGTGTGACATGATTTGGAATTGTGGTATCACCCTGCATCTAAACCCAGCCAGCATATGCTTAAAGCTGTTACATGTGTAATAAAGTAATCTGACTGATGAGCTGGAGTCAAGCTGAATTTTTGTACTCCAGAGAATGAATGAAGTATTCTCCCAGGACTGGACAAGGTGTTCCAGATAAGCCAAGTGGAAAAAGTCTCAGAAGGAATCCTGACACTCTCCATATAGCAAAGAAACCAACCAAGAACATGTAAATTAAAAATACTGCCCTCCACCACCCAGCTCTTGAAACATGCCCATCCTAGGCCATTTCCCCCATCCCCAAAAGCCTGAGAAAACAAATGAGCGTTGCAGCATACTCTGAAAGTCAAAAACTTTGAGTTGTTTCAAAATAAGGGAATGAAATCAAAAGCCCTCATGACGTATGCAAGGCACACTTCTTTGACGATGTTAATAAAAAAAAAAAGACAAAACATGTCAGATAAACATTGTTACAGTTTGAAAGCTTCCTAAATAGTAGTGCTCATTTTAGGATGCACTTTAACATACAGCATTTAAAGTGGAACTTTGCTAAGTGGATGTAACAGGCAATGTATACTGCATGGAGTGCTGCCATCTTTTGGTTATACAGATTAGGAATGTTGCAAGACAGCTCTGACAATATTTAACTTAGCTGAATATACACGGCCAGCATAATATAAGGGCTAAGTATTATTACCATTACTACTACTATGTGTTAAATTAAATGACTCACTCAAATACATTTTGTAAGGTTTCTGGTTAAAGTAATATGTGATCTCATTTAATGTTTTTTCCCCTCCTTTTTACTGTATGGAGGAGCCATGAAACAGAACAATGGATGACACTCAGGAAGGAACAACAGTATATCAAGCATATGGAGAACGATGCTAGAAAATCATATCCGCAAGTCCCTATACTAAAATTAGCCAGCAGAAGACTAATACTGTAGTATGCATGAGGTAAATTTAATTATTTTACTTAGCAAAAAATATGATCTGTTATTGTTTTCAAAACATGAAACAAGAAAAATCCATTTAGTATTATTTGTGTACTTTTGTAAGTTTCCTTTTAAGGTCCTGCTTGAAGGAAAAGAGCAAGTGATGTCTTAGAGACACTGTATGTTTCTATGGTAGTTATCATTTGGTTATATTTTACAGTAACACATAATGGTTTGGGATTTTTTTAAGATGCAGAAAAAGTTGTAATAAAAGTAACATTGTTTTAGTGAAGATTCCCAATATGTTACTGTTACTTTTGACATCTTGGTGTAAGCCATTTTCCTTTCTGCAAATGCACAATTTTTACTGGGTTTGATTTGCTGGGGTAAAATGAGAGGCCAGTTTTCAAAGCAAAACTAGTACTCTTTCTAGCTAAATGTGTCTGTCACTGGCGTCTATCTGAGAACTATATTTTTGTCAGGTTTTTTTAGGGTAAATACTGAGTTTAAGGGGGGAAATATTTTTCATTGCTCAAATAAATGAAAATTGGCATCACAGTTAACCCCTTAATTAAGCATGCTACCAGCCCTCACTGAGGATCAGTTTTGTTGCACATTCATCACATTGCGGAATGACTGATCTTTCTTCTGCTTCAGCAGCAATTGAGTTAGACTGGGATCAGCAGCAATCAAGCTCATGTAGAATGCACGTTCATCAAGTGTTGCCAGCTCTCATGGGTTTTAAATCAGAAATTTCACAATATTTGCAGTTTTTATTTAAAGCTGCAGTTTCTGAAGTCCAGTTTCATTCTATATAAGTTCTTACATCACCTTCATCACAATAGTATCAGAGCACCTTTCAGTAGGGCATCAAGCAATGGGACTCATATTTGCCATATGTTGTTTGTTTTCTTTCCCATTCTGAGAGGGGTATGCGTGTAGCTGAGTACTTAGTGTTTTAGTTTATTTGGTGATTTTAGGATTTGGTGGTGAGCTGAGAATCTCAGCTTTAGGTTTTGATTTTTTAAGCAAGTTCCTGACTGCAGTATTTCTATAGAAAACCTTGAAAATGTGAACTGAAACCACTCTAAATGCTCAGAAACCAGAGGGCACATAAACAACACCCTAAATATTATTTTTAAACACCATTGCATGACTTGTTTGAGGCCTGATTCATGACTGTTGATTATTTAGGTGTGGGAATACAGTAAACAACTTTACATGAATTTCTGCTAAGACAGCCTTGGTATTTTTGCCCCACCACTTCTCTTGATTTTCCATTGTGGATTGGCAGCTTCTTTTACAGCACCAGAAAAACCAACGTGGAGTGTTGTTACCTCTGCTGGTGGTGGTGTGGCATCTTCTGTTCAAAGTAGGTGCTTGTTGTGTCTGACATTTGAGTTTTTTGTTTATTCAGAGTGGTTCCCTTGCTCACCAGGAGAGCTACTGAAACGTCTTGAGGCTGGGACTGACTCAGGCTGTTTCTTCAGTGACCATTCCAGGCTTCCAACTGATCTGGGTTTATTTTTCTTGTCTGAATGTGTTTTTCTGGTGTAGTCTGAGTGGTGTTAAGATATTTGGCAGTCACTCTTCCACACTGTGGTTATTTTGTCACTTGCGGGTTCTGCTGATGCAGTGATATGTTTTCTGTCAGTGGAGGTTTACAGGCCCATTACCCTGCTTGACAGAAACAATGAGCTACAAGGATTTCCTGAGGAGAAGTTTCCAGATGCAGTGTGTGAGATTTCTCATCTCCCTTCAACATTAATTACATTATCACCCTGAAACAACATTCTAAATGACATTATTCACTGAAATACTTATATGCAGGACAGCAGCTTGGGCTTCTGCAAAGTCTCTGTCATCAATAAATAATCCACAGCAAAACCAGCTGGGAGACTGTATATCTACTGCTCCCTGAACACCTGCCCATTGCTGGTGAGAAAAGCTGGTTCTCCCTAGTAACCGTTGCTAGATAGCAGTATTGCCAACCCATGCATTCAAAAATCATGAGTCAGGCCCAAAGAAAGCATGAGATTGCTTTAAAAATCTCAAGATTTTAAGAAATAATAAACTTAGCTCTTTTTATTTACCTCCTGGTTTCTCAGCCTTGAGGGTGCAGTGAGTTTATTCTTTTCAAGCTTTTCCCTCCAACCACAAGGGTTAGAGAGTGACACAAAAATGATTCACATGTGCTCACAAGAGGTGAGGAGCTGGGACTTTAAGAAAAAACACCTAATATTGCAAAACTTATCAGATCATAAGAGTTGGCAACACTGAAAGGTGCTTAAACCAAAAAGCCAGAGGAGTCAACTGAACCAGAGCAACTCTGTTTGTTTTGACAGCCTCTTTGCTGAGATTTTAAAGGCCAACTACACTTCAGCTTCACAAATATCAGAACAGGAGGTGGTTAAAATGTGTGGCTAGAACACTGGTATCCACTAATCCCTCAGCTATCCCCAACAGGTTTGGTGCTATTTTGCTTTATGCATGCTACCTGGATTCAGTTGTGCTATGGAGATGCTTCCAAAATTATGTCACCAGTGACAAACTCACATATGCCAAGAGACCCCGTGGGCTAAATTCAGACCTAGTGTAAATGGAATTGCATCCTCATATACCAGTTCTGATTTGGCCCATTATTTATCATTTCCATTTTCTGTTGTGTCAAGAGGCAGTCACCCCTCTGACATCACAATCAAAGAAGAAATAATTTCCAGCTTCCCTTTTTAGAGCTAACAGACATGAGGCTCTGAATCATCTTCTTTATAGCCCCACCCTTTAGTCTTTTATTAGAACAACGGTTATTTTGCCTGAATAAGGATTACTGCATTTGTCCTAATTCAATTCTGGTGTAAACTGGCACAAATCAATGGGGTTGCATCAGTTTACACCAGAGCTGATTTTGGACAAATGTCTTTGAGAGATAGTACTTCCCTTCAGCTTTCAGACTCTTGTCTCCCAGTGGCAGATAAATTATCTAAATAGGTTGCACAATGATTTTAAATCCTGCATACATAAAAGGGGCTAATGGAGTTTTAGAAGGTCTGCATATTTCTTTCTTTAAGGACGCCTGACAATTTCAGGGTATATAAAACTGAATAAACAAATGCCTATTTAGGAACAGGTCATTGACTTATCACTTTGTCTTTAGATTGGAATGAATGGGAGTCTTTCCTGTGTAAGTAACTGTATGGACACTATTAAGATCTTGTGATCAGACAAAATACATTTGAGAGTGTCATAGCTCACAAGAACAATTGTAGTCTTTCTGCTTCACAAATCCCTGGAAGAGAGAGAGCAATACCAGATGTATGTAAATGACTTTCAGCAGGGGATGGACATAAGCAATGCCATTGTAGAACAGGATGTTGGCTCACAAAGTTTGATGTTTTTCCTCCATCACTGCCAGTACTGGATGCTTTTAGAAGGAAGTTACCCTAAACCAGTTGTCTAGTGCTCTGCAAGATTAAGAAATTCCTTCCCAATTCTCATGCCATAGAAGCCTGGAACTTGAGATCTGGATATCATTCTTAGCTTGCTTAGCTACAAAATATTATTAAAAGTTATACATGTAAGGTAGAAAAGGGTGTTTTACATTCATGAGTGCCAAGTAATTTTATTACAAAAATTACTAAACTTTTGGAGTCTAGAGAAATCAGAGACAGTGGAGGGAAATCCTAATATTTGTCTCTCACTGCCAATTCAGGGGTGCAAGTCCCACTATTTTAGTTACACGGGGTGCTTTTCATGCCTTATGGGACACCACAGTTAACAAGCAAAAGAAGCAATTAACTATGAGTGTTTTATTATTAAAAGAAAGGAAAGAAAAAAATCAAAACCAAAATGAACAGTTGCAATAAATAATGGTCACTTCAATTACACTCTCTTTTGTATGTCTCACTGTGGAGAGCTTTCAACGGGGATTATACCTTAAGAGTGCATCTACCATGATGGGGCGCATGCCTGAATAATTAAGATTAGAGTATATTATTTCCAGAATCCATAATGACCTGTCTTAGTGTATCACAAATAATCAAAATAAAAAAGACACTTGTAGCTGGGCAAAGAATTTCATAGAACTGTTGATGAATGATGTTTGGTTTCTCATGCTGTGACATTGTATGACTAAAATATAACCATGTAGAGCATTGTTGCTATCACTGTTACATAATTTCAATTAATCTTATACAAAGTATACCATGTAAGATGTAAATAGAAAAGTTGTAATTTGCGGAATATGATTAACCTATTTGTATGCATGTGTCATAATTGTATCTAAAGTTATAAATATTGACTATGTAATAGTATCTCACGCAGTGTTTGCTCCTCTGGTAACACCCAAGAGGGAGGTAGTTTACATGCAGTCAGGCCAGCACGTTGTGAATGGACTGTTCAAGTTGATGGCCCATCAACAAACACAATGGGCCATGGAAGGAGATTATCCCCAACTAATGGGCTTTTCTGTGCACATTTTAGCTAGAATATGGATAATGGCCTCTGTTATGACTCTGTCAAAGCTGATTCCCCACTCTGGCACTTCGAGTGCAGAAGGTGGGGGCCCACAAGTTTTCTAAAAATTAAAAGCCTCTAGCCTTGCCATTGGCTCTTTTGGCCAGGTGCCCACTCACTTCCTTTTACCTATGCATACCAGTGAGACTTTCACACCCTTTACAGTTAGAACAATTAGAGAACAGCTACTAAAAGGGATTTTATAGCTACTGACTGTCTGGGTGTCTAGCTACCCTCTCCCTTCATTTATCACAGACTCATTGAAGCATGCAAGAGTATGCGATAAGATCATGTGACCCTAACCTCTATCTTGTGCCTGTACTTTTCCACTGACTAAACTGAGAGCAGACCCGCCGCAATGCAAAAAGATGTAGATTAAAAGGCCCTGAAAGCAATTTGCCTCTTTCCTGCTCTGATCTCTGGCCTATGGACTTATATTAAAGGGAGCATTATAATCAGGGGACCAAGGATGTTTTGGATGTTAAGACAGCAGTTTATTCCATCAGTGCTTCAAGCCTGATACAAGAACTTCCTTTGACTATTTTAACCCTCTCTTCTTCCCTTCCTCTTATAAATAAACATTTAGATAGTAGATACTACAGAACTGGCAACAGTGTGATTATTGGGTAAGATCTGAGTTATATATTGACATGGGTATATGGCTGGACTTTTAGGATCAGAAGAACCCTTTGGTTAATGAAACTGGTTTTAAATAACTATTCATCATTAAATCTAGTGTCTGGATGTTAAGAGAAGGGCTGGGATACCTAAGGAGACTACATTTCTGACTTCTTGTTAGCCAGTACAGTGAGACAGAAGTTTACTTTTGTTACTGTTTTGGTGTATCTTCTGAAAGAATAACTGCCAGTTTAGGGGTGAGTCTGCCCTATTTCTCAGCAGTTTGTCCTGAATCAGGCATCCTCAGCTATGACCCACTGAGACATGATGACACATAGATAACCTAAACAATTTACAGAGTGGTAGCCCTGTTAGTCTGTATCAGCAAAAACAACAAGGAGTCCTTGTGGCACCTTAGAGACTAACACAACGCTCCTGTATTTTTCCACTCCATGCATCTGATGAAGTGGGTTCTAGCCCATGAAAGCTTATGCCCACATAAATGGGCATAATCTTTAAGAATCCAGCAGGTAGTGAAGACGTACCCTAAGGGAAGTATTTAACTCAGTTACTAAAAAAAAAGGCATTTGTGGAGTTTCTTGAGAAAAGAATATTAAAGTATCTTAAATTCTGATACATTGTGTATTTCTGGAAAAGAGTCACACAATCTGGTGTTTAATGGGGAAAAATTGTTAATTCCTTAAATTACAATACCATTTCAATATACCAGTCAAATAACTCACAAGAAATGTTTGAAAAATCAGTACTACAGGATTAGATTTAAACTTCGTCTCTGCGGTGTTGTTGAAGTTTTGGTGATGTCATCATGTTACAGAAGCAGTGCTAGGCTGAAAGGTTGCTTCTTCTTGATGCTGTGTTGCGGCTTCCTCATTCTTCTTAACTGTCTTGTTGCTGCTGCTGCTGCCTGCGTATGGAGCGCAGAAGAACAAGCTAAACTAATCCTGAGAACATATGCATGTGTAAGAAATACTGTATATGTATAAAAGTGCATAAGGGCAAGAGTATAGGCATCAATGTGAAAGAATGTAAGACTAAGTTAAAAGGTTTCAATTCTAGTTTCACTGAAGGTGGTTGGCAGAATTCATTTATCAGCCATGGTCACCTTTCATTCGCTCAAAGCCTTTTGTGGGATGGATTTAGTAGTATCTTCAGCTCATGGATCTTGCATCCTGAATCTGGGAACTAAGAAATCCTACTGGTGCTGAAATGGAGCAAGATGAGCCTCCTAAGCACCTGGGCTAAGGTTTGCATTAATGTAAAGGACTAAGGTTTACATGAGTGAGAGAGAAGAATGAGGGACCAATCAGCTCCCCTCCTTCTCCACCTGAGGATGGATAGAAAAAAAGCTAATGCAATTGTAGGTTGCCTTAGTGGCATAGCATGCAAATCACAGGAGGTGATAGTACTGCTCTACTCAGAGCTGCTTAGTCCTCAGCTGGAGTACTGTGTCTAATTTTGGTCACCAATATATAGAAAGGATTTAGAGAAACTGGAAAGAATACAGAGGAGCACAACAAAGGATGGAATGCAAGCCCCATGAGCAAATATACTGGGTATATTTAGTTTGAAAAGAGGACATTAAGGTGGGACATGATAGAGGTCTTCAAATACCTGTAAGGCGGACATAAAAAAGATGGAGAAAATTATTCTCTCTTGCTACAGAGGGCAGGACAAAGGTTTAAACTACATCATAGCACATGTAGATTAAATCTCAGGAAAACCTTCCTAATTGTAAGAGCAGTAGGACAATGGAACAATCATGGACTGGATCGGATTAAGGCAGGGGCTTTAGGGGCTGCAGCCCAGGGCCCTGGCTCAAGGGGAGCCCAGCAAAAATAAATCACAGGAAGCGATCTCCGGCCACTAAAAGGAGCGCTCATCCATATCTCCATCTCAAATGGATGTATCCATGCACATTCCTGAGGAAAAAGTGTAGATCAGAGAAGAGTATTGTGGAGGTGCAAGAAACAGCTGCTGCTGAGTTTAGTTCCTTAAGTCTAGATGATCAGGTGGTGCTCACTTGAGCAGTAGCCTGAGGGACTTCCTTGTATTGCATGGTCCACAGCAAGTGAAAAACGTAATGTTTCCCAAAGACGATGAAAATTGAATTTCCATCCAACACGTTACTGGTGTGAAATCCCCAATGGTGACAAAGTGGAGAGGCCATGGCTTATGTATTCAAAAACCCAGAATGCATTTCTGACACTGAAACCAGTGAGTGCCACATGATGCGAAAGTCTAATAGAGGCGATAAAGCCTATCAAACACCAAACTGGGAAGATAGATGATGCCATAGTTGCCATTGTGGAGGAAAATGCTATGACAGGAACTATGCAGAGGGAAATGGAATCACCAGAAACATACATAACTTCAAATTTCTGTGTGGCTTAGTGTTGTGTCATGACATACTGTTTGAAATAAGTGTAAGCAAGAGACTCCAAGGTATTGACCTTGATATATCTGGAGCAATGGAACAACTGGACAAAGCAAAGTCTCCCTGGTCAGATGAGGGATTTCTCTGAAGAGTGCAGAGAAGTTGGCAGATCAACTTCACACTGAAGATATTTTCCCACCCATTCAAGATTACAGGAAAAAAGAAGAAATTTTGATTATGAGGCATGAGATAATCCCATAAGAGACCCCAAACAACAATTCAAAGTTGAATTCTTTACCCAGCTGCTAAATTGTGCAATACAGTCTACATGAATGTTTCATGCAGCTCAAGGAACACAGCAGTATATTTGGGATGTTGTATGATATTCCAAAACTCCTCACTATACCTGAAGAAGACCTACACCAGCAATGCAGGGCACTAGAGACAGTGTTGACACATGATGACATGCGCAATATTGATGCAAGTGATTTAGGTGATGAAATGAAAGGCCATTCAAGATACATTTCAGCAGAATCAACTCCAAAGGCGGTTCTGAAATATATGTGCATAAATAAGATGACCACCCTCTTTCCAAATGCTTTTGTTGCTCTGTGCATACTTCTAACTCTTCCTGTAACAGTTGGCAGTGGAGAAAGCAGCTTCTCCAAGCTGAAGCTAATAAAAACACACCTACGCTCCACAATGACACAGGAGAGGCTGGTTGGCCTTGCAACCATCTCAATAGAGCATGAGCTGTAGCTGCCAGGTCAACTTCACCCTGACCAGCTGGAAGATCAGGCATCTCCTCATCACTCACATCCTCACTGGGGCTGGAAGGCTGACTGTGAACATTTGTAATGTTAAACTTTGTAAGAACATTTGTGTCTATGTATCTCAGGAGAGCTCCTTCCTGCTTAGATAGAAAAGCTTCCTTTCTTTTTCTGAATGCTGCCCCAGAAGGGCATTTTCTTCTTTCACTCATGACTGCTGTTCCGTGCCAGCTATAGTGGTGCTGAGCACTGAAGTGAAGGGGACAAATAAGCAGGGCCTGAGTGAGGGAAGATAACAGCATCATAAGGGCCTAACCGGCTCCTACTATTTCAGTTGACTGCCTCATAGGCTCTTAAGGTCAGAATGGACCACTATGATCATCTCGTCTGACCTCCTGCACAATTCAGGCCACACTCTCACCCACAGATTTCTGCCCCAGATCCCTAAATGGCCCCCTCAGGGATTGAATTCACAACCGTGGGTTTAGCCGGCCAATGCTCAAACCACTGAGCTAGGCCTCCCACTGCCAGTTCTTCGCAAGTGGGTTCTGGGAAGCAGTAGGAAACAGAAGCTCCCTGAGAAGCTGGTGTTAATCAGTTCAGGCTCCTGGGGCTGCTAGAAATTCATAAGAGGCTCCTCCTCCTCTCTCTCGCTGCAGCTCCTGATGCTTTCTGTTATTCCCTCTGACCTTTTCTCCTGCCTGCCTGCCAGTTATATATCTTGTTCCCTCCTTCCTCCAGCACAGCACTCCACCATCTCTATGCATCTAGAGCAGAGAGAACACATATGCACTAGCAGGAGACAAAATTTTCTACATTCTGGGTCCTAGTGGCGCCCTTCCTCCCCTTCCCTTCCCCCAGTCTGGCACCCGAGGCGGCCGCTTCAGTTCGCCTCATAGTAAGACCAGCCATGCTGTTCTAAAAATCCTACAGTTTTTAGAGACTCTATTATCAGAATCATGTGACTAATACAAAGTCTATGAATGTAGTGCCCCTTATTCACTCTGGCATTTTTTCAATTCAATACCTTGTCTTCTTTAAATGGGTAATCTGCCATTTAGATTTTTGACTGAAATGATGTCTTTACAACCATTCAGTGATAAACAGGACTGTGATTTATTCTTGCACCTTAAATGTTGGCAAATTCCACTAAACATAATGATGGAAACATCTCTCTGAAACCTAGGAAGGTCCATTCAAAATGAAGTACTTTACAAATTTTGTAGTCCTGTTTCTAAAAGTTAATCTGTGATGTAAGTCTTCAGTACTCTAATATTGTAAATATCATATCTTGGTAAAATTCCATATGCTATTTTATGTGTTCAAGACCTTAATGTGCAGAAAAGCTTCATTTACAGCCATCAGAGGTCATACAAAAGAATGCCATGGCTGGATTAGAAAACCATTCTCATTTTATTTGTGGGACAAATCTCAATATTGATGCAAAAATGGTTATTAATAAAATTCATTCTTATAATGGTAGGTTTGGGTTTTTTTAGAAATCTCTGCTTTCTCTCAGCATGACTGGCCTCAAATATCAGAAAGGATAACACCTGCTTAGCGATAAATACTATTTATTACCTCTAAGTGTGTTTTCCCAGGCTCTGGAATGTCGCTTTATAACTTCTATTTTATTTTAACATTCTACAGTAGTTTTTCTTATACGACATTCTGAAATATGAATATGGCTATTGTGCTTTGTGTAGAATATTGCACAGGATTAAATTTTTTACATGTACTGCAAATGATAGGTTGTAAATCTAGGAATCACTTAGTCAAAAAGGCAAACAACCATGGTTGCCTTCCCAATAAACAGGATGCATCACTTTCATTAAGACACCAGTATGGTATAGAGATGTTCTTTATCTTGAGGAAAATAAACTTTGTAAGATATTCATGTTTTATAAAAAGACCTGATCCTGTAAAAGAATATAAGGATGTTTTTTATACAGGCCATTACAAAGAGGAATATGCTTAGGATGTGCTGTCAGAGCTATAAACCAAGTCATAAAAGTGGGTTTAATTTACTCATTCTCTTTAAAAAGAGAAAAATCTATAGTTTTAAGTTTTACAAAATAGTCTTATTAAAACAAATTTCTATTATAAACACAGTAAAGTCTTCATTCCTCAAAAGATAAGAGAACATTTATGATTGGGAAATCTTTTATAGCAGATATTGGTTGCTTCTAATTCATATTTTTACTTAAATGTGAACATTTTGGTTGTCTCTCAGATGCTAAAGATGGCATTAGCTTCTTTTCAGATGTATATTTGCAAATGATTAATATCTAAATGCAAACCTTCATATAATATATTATTGTTATGTGACTAGTAAGATGTCTTATGTACAACCATCGCAGGTCATTTGATGCTATAGGTGGTTACTAATGTAAGCAGTCATGTGAGTATAGAAATGTTTATATTAATTTGGAATTAATTAGTTTTGTGGCAATGCTTACAGAACTCTTCACCAGACTCAGAAAGACAAGACAAACCTCTCCAAAGATAGGCTAAAAATATTTTCTTTGAGGACCATTTAAGTTTAAATACTATATTAAGAGCTGAGATACTTTTATATAGGAAATAGGAGTCTTTGGACTGGTTTGAAACAGAATTTCAACTCCAATAAACCCACGATGGCGGGATCCTTACCTTAGGATCTTGAATTCTATCAGATCATGATCACTTCCTCCCAAGTTTCCAACCACCTTCGTATTTACAAATAATTCACCGTGTTGGTCACACCAGATTCAAAATGGATGATGATGCTGTATGATGCCTAGACTTATGTTATTCATTGGGCTCACTTGAAGAATTTGAGAGCTATTACCAGTTCTATCAGTATTCTCTATTTTAAACACAGGGAAGCTTTCATATACTGAAGAATTTCATCACCTAACCTCCATTAGAATTCACACCATACAAATCCAGAGTATCAGCTGAAAGCATGATCTCTTTAGACCAGCTCCACAAAGGCAGGTAGGCACCTAAGTTCCATTTTTAGGAGTCATTGTGATCACAAACCTCTGTTTGACTGTTGTCTAGCCCTGTTGATGCTTAAACTCATTTGGCAGCTAAGTTTTTGCAATGAAAGTACCCCAAGGTGTCCACAATCCATTTTTAGGAGTCATTGTGATCACAAACCTCCGTTTGACTGTTGTCTAACCCTGTTGATGCTTAAACTCATTTGGCAGCTAAGTTTTTGCAATGAAAGTACCCCAAGGTGTCAATGTTTCTGCCTCTGAGCATGCACACTGCTGCCTCACGCTGGGCATCCAGGCACCTGTCTCCTGCCTAAGCCCCAGTGTGATCCATGAACTGGTGAAAGATAGGTGCTCCTCTGCTTAACTGGTGTGTGGGGCCCAATCCAGCTGTCATGCTCAGAGTCCGCCTACCTGCACACAGCACAGCTGGGCTGGAGAGGAGAAGAATCTGGGCCTTTTTGCTTTGTTCCATTCCTCACTGCTTTACATCTAATTGACACAAGCTGAACAAGCAAAGACTGAGGCAACAAAAGAATCCGTGGCTACGTGGGGTAAGATTTTCAAAAGTGACCGGAGCATTTACAAAAGTGGGTGCCTAAAGTGGGGTTCATAGGTACATATTTAGGTCCCTAAATAAGTAGCCTCATTTTCAAAGTGCTAAGCATCCAACTGCTCCCACTGAGTTTAGATCTTGTTCCAGAGAGATTACAACTAACTCATGGTACATCACTGTCTAATGAGCTATTTAAATTGCTCCTTCTAATATGCATTATTGTATGTGTCTATCTCAGGTTCATCAGCATGATTTCTTAGTTTTGCCAGGTCCCTCTTCACTCCCCACCAACCCCTCTAGTCTTGATCAACTTAAATAATGTGTCAACCTCAATTTTTGCCACTTCACTAATTAACGTTTATTCCATATTGTTAATAAACTTCCTGCTCATCAAACCTAGTACTGGGCTCTGGAACAACCCACTACTACATCTCTTTCCCTTCTGAGAATTGGCCAGTTATTCCTATTATATTTTCCTGTCTGTTAACCAGCATTTTCATACTAATTCCATGTATAATGTTTCTTTAACAGCCTCTTGTGTCTGTCTGATATTCTTAGTTTTTTCTCTCTCTCTTCTGTCCCAAGTTTCTAAATGACAGCCACAATAACTGACTTTTCCCAATCTCCCACGCTCACTCATCTGCTCAACATCTTGTAATCTTGCCACATTTTCAGCTAAGAAGAGTCTGTTTGAAAAGCTAGCGCTCATAAGTTTGACAGTGTTTAACATCAGCCAGACCTCTATCCATACAGCAGTGACAGCAATAGGCCTCATAGCTGGCTTACTCAGGAGTATCTGATCCCCTGAAGCCTCTCCAGAGAGAGTAGGAGTTTAGTTACTTGTTCTCTGCTCTCTCATGGAGCCACTGGAGCATTTAAGACCACATCGGCTCTACAGAGTCCCCAGGAATGAACAGACCCATCATGTTAACAACTACATGTTTCTCGGGTATGCCAAAAATAAGGCCTTGTGGAATCATTACCCCTATTTGCCGAGACACTGCTATGTTAAATTATATCACGTGAGTCGGGAATTCCACACCTCTATTTCTGACATCTTTCTAAAAGACTAAATCTCTCTCTGCCCATCACCCCCCAGCTGGGGTATGGGCCACCAACTGGTGTTGGTGTTTCAGTAGCAATTGGTTCCCTTATGGGGTGGAGTTGCTAGCCCCACGCCCATGTTAAGCCTACAGCACCTGGTATTCCAGGAGGTCTCCTATCCAAGTACTAGCCAGGCCCAACCCTGCTTAGCTTCCAAGATCAGATGGGATCAGGTGTGTTCAGGGTGGTTTAGCCGTATACCAAAAAAAAAAAGACTAAATAGGGTGAGATATTTAATTCTAGTCCATATTAACTGAGAAAGAAGAAAAAAACAACACATTTACAGATATTAAACCTTAGAAGTAGTTAGCTGTTTTCCCAAAATCCCTATCATCCTTTTTAATTTTTACACCTTTAAAAATATATATGTATTTCCCTTGTATTTGTCAGCACGGAGCTACTGTAGTATTCTGCATGTTCCTTTTCTTTGTTTCTCATTTTGATGCAGTGAGTGGCTACCTGATTTCCTTTGCTATATCAGAACTATTATTTTTTCACTCATGATGCAGCATGAGCAAACAAAGGACAGCAGAAGGACATCGAAACCATCATGCAATGCCTTTTATTTCACAGCTCTTTTCATCTGCTCAACAAATAGCAGAAACCACGGTTAATCACTGCATACTTCTGGTTCCCTGGGCACTCATGGAACTCTCCATATGCTCTCTTCAAAATGGAGGTAGTTGCATATATCAGATCTAAATTATGCCAAGAAATGTGGTCATATAGTGGAACAGAGTAATAGAAAAAAAGCATACCTGCTGTACAAAAACAGAAACCAAACTAATAATCACTCCACGTTTCCAGCTCCCGAGGCATTGGGACAACGTACTAAATACATCAATATGCATTCCAACATTAATTTCATAATCTTTCAAACACATTCAGTCTTGAACTTTAAATCCTGTTCCTTCATGAAAGAAATTCAATGGCACAATTAACAATTATTTTTGTTTTCTTCCTTCCTGTCTTTATTTTATTTTTGTCCTCTAATCTCACTTCTCTTTCACTAGTCATTTCACTTGTTGCTTTTCTTTGTCATTGTCTTCTTTATCCTCTCTCATATTTTATCGGCTGCTTTTTTCTTTTTATTAGCTTCCACTAAGGAAAGTGGGACTTTTTAAAATCTGGAGCATTGAGAGAAGCTTGGAATCTAGTTTTATCCAAGATTCATGAGTGATGTCATAAGATCATGTGGATTAGACTCCAGACATGAGTGAAAACTGGAAGGAGTTGAAGGATATGAGGAAGAGGGTTTCTGATTATTTTTTTCTGCTTAAGCATGTTTTGATGGTATGTTTGTATTATGAGCCATGGGTTTTATTCAGCAAAGAACACCATCAGCATCAAATGAGTAAATAAGTGAGTCAATTCCTAATTATAAATAGTGGGTCAGATTCTCAGCATATGTAAATTGACAGTGATATCAATGCTCTCAAAACCCAAATGCACACATCTAACAGTCACTATTGATAACATCATTTGGTTAACAACTGCAGCAGGTTAGCCCATTAAGGCAACAGGAGATAATATGACTGGTATTAAATCTAAAAATATTATTGCAACTCTATATTAAAGAGTTGCAAAGCCAAACACTCAAAAATTAGGAAAAGCCAGACTTAAGGTAGTCTGTGTGATCTTAATAGGGCCTCCTCGTGCATCTGCATTATGATACAGGCATTAACTACATGATCACATACTATTTTTTCCACAGGATCCCTGCTTCAGTCAGTGCACAGGTTGGACAGTATTCTGAGAATGAATCAGGGCTGCGTATTGAAGAAGGCTGTTTTTTGTAAAACCTTCTTTGTTGCAGATGTTAAGGCATGAATGAGGCAGAGGACTGAAGGAAGAGCAAAGCATTGTTAAGGCAGTTAAATAGTGCCCTAATATTCTAATTCTGTCTGTGCCACCTGGGTGATTCTAAGTAAGTCACATAAACCAAATTTTTCACAGGTGGTCACTAATTGAATGAATGAATATTGAATAGCTGCTGCTTCACTGAGCATTGTCCATACCAGGTACTGAATGAGGCGGGGTCTTGCGGAAAATATACACAGACTCACTGTGCCAGACCCTCGGCTGGTGTAAATAAGCACAGTTTGTGAATTTCTGCTATCATCTTTCCTGGAAATTATTATGCTTCTCTGTACAAGGAGCAAACAGATCCTGGCTCCCTGGCTGGTGTATTTAATTAAAACCAAAACAAGGGGCGGGGAGTAAATACCCACATTAGCACACAACGTGCCTGTCTCCTGTGTAACAATCTGCAGTGAAATGAAGATATCGTGGCTCCCAGTATATCGTGGCTCCCCGTGGCTGTCTCAGTAGACAGAAGAGTCCTTTGAGATTTAAAGGTGAAGAACACAGAACCACAGTGACAACAGCAGCATAGCTATGTACATCACAATACTTACTTCATACTGACAGAATGGCCTACCTGCACCTTCCATGGTCTGACTGAGGACAGCCCTTTAGGTCTCAGGCCTACAGCTGTCAGCTCTCTATGGGAGGAGATCTACATCTCTCTCTCTCTCCATACCAGAGATTTAAGCTTGTTGCCCCCTCTGACTATCCCAGCAGGTTTGACCTTCATCAGCACCTATAGTTCTCTCCCTCTCAAGGGATAATGACAGGGTCACCAGTGACTAGCCAACTTTCGCAAAACACAGTACACTTATTTTACAACAGATGCACCACAGAGAAAATATATCAAAAAATAACAGTCTACATGCAAGCTACG
This sequence comes from Sternotherus odoratus, assembly GCA_032164245.1. NCBI lineage: Eukaryota > Metazoa > Chordata > Testudines > Kinosternidae > Sternotherus > Sternotherus odoratus. Next base: position 181,585,687 of record JAVMKO010000002.1, on the reverse strand, counting down.
TTTACTAGACATCACTTATCTTCCACATGAAGATCTGCTAGGTTCCCACAGACCTTCAAACTCTTCCAGAGGTTTAGCCCTCTTGCTTACCATTTCATGTCAGCCTGAGAATCAAATGAAGGATGCTGAGCCAATTCAGGCTCTATTTTCTTTGCCAAAACTCTTGAACCCAGTCTGAACTGATATATGCAATTCCTTCCTCCCCCAAAGGTGGTACTTATCTGTCCTGGGATTTGCAGTAGATACTGCCACCTGATTTAGTTCTTGGTGGGAACTCTGCAACCCTTCCTATGAACTAGCCTATAATTCCCAGCTCACAAAGATCTATATAACCTTTACAAATATCCAAGTTCATCAGTAATCCCAGGATCCATAGAGTCTGCAACATTTATCACAAATGGATTTTAACATTGATGACTCACAATTCTGATTGTTCCTGTTGGGAAACCACAATCTGTTTTTCATCTGTACAATTAACTCAGGTGACTCAGGTGGTTGCTGCAATTGCTGATATAGCAGTAAGGATGGAGGTGATAACAGTAGGAAATCAAGCGACACAAGTGAAAGTGGTTGATGGGTCCAACTGGAAGCTGGAAAATGAAACAGTCTCACTTGGGCAAACTTAGTGACTAACTCTCAAATGACTTTTTACAACCTTTTATAAATTCTACTTTTATAAATTCTTTTTACTAAGGGAACACTGTAATTGTTATAAATTGCTAAGACCCAAAGAAGAGCTCTATGTGGCTTGAAAGCTGGTCTCGCCAGCAGAAGTTGCCCCAATAAAAGATATTACCTCCCCTACCTTGTCTCTCTGTCACGCTAAGAATACACATGTGTGAAGTGTGCTTTGCTATACATTATGAATTATTGTTATTGTCTATTAAATTCCTATATTTTAAGTAAGGGGAAAGTGATTTTATAACCTTTGTAACTGAGTGGTTCTGTTGTGTTTTTTGTTTGGTGTCCTTTTAATTTGCTTTGTTAGGATAAATGAATAGAAATTTTGGAAAATAAGTGATTTCAAACCTGCATCTTCTATTGTGAGACAGGGCTCAGTCAATAAGCTTGTCATAGGAAAATATATTTAATTCATGGAGAATGTACTTTATTCACTTAGAATTATAGAATATCAGGGTTAGAAGGTACCTCAGGAGGTCATCTAGTCCAAGCCTCTGCTCAAAGCAGGACCAACCCCAATTTGGGGTACCTACAACCAGTCCCAGAGCACAGCTCTAGGCCCCAATTCAGGAAAGCATCCTTATTCATGACAGCACTTAGTATATTCTAAAAGTTAAGCTTGATTTTTGGGAATGCCATGAATAGGAATGGACTTAAGTACATGCTTAAATGTACTGGTCCATGTGTTGATGGAGAGTGACGGGTGCCAGGGAGATGGAATCATCACGTAGGGCTCTAATAGCCTGTGTCCTATGGTGCTGCCCTCCTGTCCCCATGCCATTCTGCCCCTTCCCTTGCCTACCTTGAGCCTCCAAACCCACCCTCTATCAGGGGATGCTGTATGTTTAAAGACCAAGTTCTTCAGAGTAGTTAAGCATCTGTTTAACTTTAAGCACATGCATAAGTCCCCTAGAAGTTGAGCATATGTGTTTTGCTAAATCCATGCCTTTATTCCCAGCAACCGTAAAATATATGAGATTTAAATATTGTTTTATTTTGTATTGTACTGGGTTTTATTTCTTGATAATGCAAATGCAAACTGTACGGCATATCTGAGGCCAGTTTATTTTTCAGGAAGGCTTGGGCTGGCTTTAGTGAAATAAAAATTATATTCTTCTTTGTTTTCTATGAACATCAAAATGACAATGCCTCACTCTTCCAGCCCCAAGAGCATGATATGAAAGAAAAAGCCTGCCTGGTGATTCTGATGATGCTGCCAAAATATTTTGTGCTGGCTACCACAGGCAATGATTTATCTAGGCTAGGGCATCTGCTAGTAGCTCATTCCAAAGTCAGCACCCAGCACCAGCCCATCTGCACCCAGCACTCCGTGTTGTTTCTTTCCCTTTCTCTGTACTTGCAACACCAGCCATCTTTGGGTGTCTCTCCTTTCCTCATTGCAACTATTTCTCTGTCAGAAAGCCTAGTTGTTTGTAATCTGTTGTGGGCAAAGGTCATTTTCAGCTTTATCTCCAAAGACCTGCAACATGAAGTTGATCCCTACCAGAGTTATTGTCAAAAATGTCCCTGTGCACAGACACTGTTAACCTGTGTAAATGGACTCCCACCTACCTTTAACCTTCCTGATTGTTTGCTGCCAGGTTGTAAATCTTTATGACTCAGTTGCAGTGCACCATATGTTTCTCTGTATGAGAATGGCCTCATGAGGTTGTGCTGGTGAGTTCCCAGTTCTCCAGTGCTTATGAGCTAAACATAGGGATGCTAAAAAATCATCATCATGATTTATATAGTATATTTTTTTATGATTTATATAGTATATAGTATGTCAGGCACTTTACTGTCATATAGGAACACAAGATCCCTGCCTCCAAAACTTACAATCTAAAAAGACAGACCAGATGCTCTTCTGAGTAAGTCAGCATAGCTCCTTGGATATTTTTTTTTTCCACATTGCTTCTACCTGGAGCACTTTTCATTATCTATCATACGTAACTAAAGACCGTCACCTCTTCCATTGTGACTCAATGTGCAGCTACACGTAGAGAAGTGCTTTGAGTCTCAGCCATTTCAAAAACACTCACTGAAGCCAGCCCTTACTGCATAATTAAGTTGAAAATCTTGTTGTTCATGATGGTTTGTAAATAACCGTAACACCTGCATAGCTCCTTGCTTCCTGTACTCCTACAAGATGACACAACTGTCCAACTTTATGAGTTGTTGGGTTATAATATTCCACTGTTGATAAGTTAAAGGAACCATCATCTCCTCCAACTACATAAAGCAGGCCATTTACAGTACAAACCCCCTGCATTCTTTCTGCACACGTTCAAATTGCAATAGTGATCTGCTGATTTTCAGCAGCTAGGGGGTGCAACAAACAGCAAAGTGATGAAGCACTGTTTTCCATCCTATGATTCTTGTACACACTTATGAATATGTTGTAATACTTCATGAGGTGAGAACTAGGGCCCATAGAAAGTAGCTTTAATGAGGGCTAACTGAAGAGAGGGTAGAAACATGAAGAGCAAGGTGGGACTTCCAGGGGTATGGGACTGTGTGGAAGATGGCCTGGATATGAGATGGAGCACAACTCAAATCAGTTAGTTGTCTGGCTTCAGTGGAACAGTGTGGGTATGAATGTATGAATGCTGCTTTTCTACATCTTGATTTGGATTCAGTTTATCCGTTACTCCTGATTCTGACCACTCAGTCTAGAGAGCCATGCAACAGAAAATTAAAAAGGGGGGAAAAATCCTCCTACTCATTTTCTATTTTGAGTGGAAATTAATTAAACCGATCAGTTATTCTGCAAAATGCATTTTTGTTCTATTTTTACCAACACATACAGATTTGATATACAGTGTATGATCACCTTGTGAAAAAAGCCTTCTGAAACCTGTTTCATTCTTTCTTACAAATACTGAAAGATGACATAAAGGTCAACTACTTTCATAAGAAAAATGTACAATCAGATTCCCATATCTTATGTATGTTCCGTGCAACTAGCTCCATGTTCTGTATGTATGGTGCTTCATTGGCAACGGGGTCTTGAAATACTTTATAGAATTTCAATCGAAGTCATGAGAGTTTTGCCTGAGGAGAAAATAAAATCTAAACAGAACTCCAGGATTTGGACATAGGCTTTTAATAGATTATCTTGTTATGACTGGAAGTCTCAGATACATGATTGTGGTTTTTTTCATCCCCTGCTACCCTGATCTAGGTCCATACCAAAGGTATCCTCCCTGTCAATTCCTGGGGGCAGTGGCAGGACTATTAGTACTGTTAGGGCACTCAAGTTGTTTCTGTTCTCTTTCATTTGTCTTTGTTTGCAGCTTTGCACTTACACCTTTGTTAGATTCACAAAATAACTTAGGTGTGGTGAGCTCTGCCACGCCTAATGTTTAAGTGCCTAGAAAATCACTGTGATTTCCAAAGCCTGACTTTGATGCCTAGGCTCCCTATACACTAAATACAGGCATCCCAGAATGGGATTCACAAAAGCCACCATGCTTGGGGGCTCCTTGCTGCCTAAACTAGACAATGGGAGGTGCCAAACAGAGGGGTATGTGCCAGAGGCAGATTATCATTTTGTGGGGCCCTGGCCAGAGCAAGTGGGGCCCCTCCTCACTGCTTCTGCCTGAAGTACAACCCCCAGGCACTCCTGTGGGGGACATGGGGTCGGGGTGGAGGCTTTTGTGCGGCCAGGCTCTAAGTCTGAAACAGAAAATAAGAGGGAATGAGACAACAGAAAGGAAAACGGGTTTTTGTTTGAGAGGGCATGTGGTCTTGTGGTTGGTGTCCCTGCCAGCAGGTATATGGGATCTTGGGGAGCAATTACCACACAGGTGGGGTGCAAAATAAACTTTATTAAGAAAATGCAAAAACAGGGAAAAATTAATAGTGAGGGGTATGGGGTTTGTTGAAGTAGACAATTGGGGAGGGGTTTCTTTTAGTAAATGGGATAGGGGGTTTCAATAGCGGGGTACAATACAGTTGGTAACCAATTAGCACTGAAGTATAAATGTAACAGGTAGCTAACAATTTCTATGTAAAGAGTGTGTCACAGCAGCATATAACCAACTAACAGTATGGGTAAAATGTGTTAAATAACTAACAATTTTAGGTAAAAATGTAAATGTAAAATGTGAGGTGTGTTAGAGAGAAAAGGGGTAACCAATGGGGTTTTATGCTAGAAAGAGAGAGAGAGAGAAGACAGGCTGTAAGTTGAAACAGCAGAGAGGGAGAGAGAGAGAGAGAGAGAGAGAGAGAGAGAGAGAGAGAGAGAGAGAGAGAGAGAGAGAGAGAGAGAGAGTGGTAGATAAGTAAGGTTGGGGATGGGGGAAGAGGAGCACGTGTTGGAGGGAGATTTAAACTCAGGGAGACACAGAACAGACAGGCTGCAAGTTTAAACAGCAAAGAGACAATTATACAAAACACAGTAAAATCTTATCTATGATTTAACTTAACCAAAACTACACAAATTAGCAAGTAACAAAACACAATGCAACAATTCTTTAAGGCTAACTTACAGGGTACAATGCAAGCAATTTCCTAAACCTAACTTAACTACAGCTATGCAAAATGAAATTACAATTTATCTAGACTAAAAGACAAAATCTAACCTAATGGGTGCACCTTATACTAGGGGTAGTTTCAGAGGGCAGGGTGGTGTGTGCCCAGGTACAGTCCAGGAAGGCACAGGCTTATTTCTAGCAGCAAAGGTGCTGCAAAGCAAGAAACAGATTACAGATACAGACCAAGGAGTTTAAGAGAGGTTTTAAGACACAGACCAAGGTTTAGTTTAAGAGAGGTTTTAAGACACAGACCAAGGAGTTTAAGAGAGGTTTTAAGACACAGACCAAGGTTTAGTTTAAGAGAGGTTTAGTTTGAGTCTGTGTGTTGGGGAAACAGAGCCAGCAGCTAAAGTAATTAAGTATAGAAAGTTTCACAGAGGGATTCTCACCAGTCCCCAAGGCAGCAGCAAAGGCAGAAGCAGCAACAGCATCAGAAGAAGCAAGGAGGGCTCGGCACGGTCTTGATAATCAGGAGGTCTCTCAGGCAGCAATTCGTTCTTCATGGGGGGGGGTTTAAAACGGGGGTACGCTCAAAAATAAAACGGAGAAAGGACCCCCCAGAACCCCTGGCTGAGCAGACCAGGTAGCAATGCAGGAACCTTTCTGATGTTTGTTTCAAAAATGCCTGTTCTTAAAGGCAAACTCAGGCAGTTTCCCCGCCAGTAATCCTGATAGGCTCCTTCTGTCACAGGGGAGGAGTTACAGGGAAAAACTGCAGGTGAGCATAGAGACATGCCTGGGCAGAGTCCTGGACCATAGGCGTGAGTTCCACCTCATGACTCAAAAGCACATGAGGCCTATGACTCATGCCCAGGATCTCAAAAACACATTAGGTCTTACAGCTTTGGACATTGCCTACCCTACACCGAGCCCAGGTTTAACAAGGTGATAACAGGACCAACCCTTTGAACAGGGCAGTTGTCCCACTTAGCACGCAGCACAAGTGGCCATCCCTTTGAGAAGGGCAATGGCTCTTGGTAAACAACTTAAGGGGCCCTCCCTTTGAGATGGGCAGTGGCCCTGGTAAACAACTTAACAGCCAGGGAGGGGCGGCCACAGGAGAACAAAAACAAAATGGAGTAAGGGGACAGCTGTAAGAAACAAAATGGAATAGGGGGAAAGCTGTAACAGACAGTTGGAATGGAGGTTTCTAAATTCAATTCCCAGATGAGTTATTGGCTTCCTGTGTGATCTCAGGCAAGTATTGTTATTTATTGTGTGTATTATTGTATCACCTGGGAGCCCCAGTGGGATAGCCATGGACAAACATAAGTGAAAAGGACAGACACTGCCCTAAAGAGCTTACAATCTAAATATAAGACAGGAGACAACAGAAGGATAAAGACATACCTATGGGGGAGCCCAGGGAAATAATGAGAGAATACTGGTCGGCATAATAGGCAGTGGTCTGAGCCCACCAGCAGCCTAATAGCCTCTTTGTCCCTGGTGCCCTCAAAATTACCTATCTGTAAACTGTGAAGAATACTGTTTACAGACCTTCCAGGGATGTTGTGAGGTTTAATTACTATTTACAAAATGTCACTAGATCCTCAGATTAAAGACACTAGTAAAGCGCAGAGTATTTAGTCACAATAGAATTGCACTTACCAATTTTTCTCTCTCTTGTTCTTTGATCTTGACTGTTAGTTTGCCCTGCACCAATACCTCATAAAATACTCTTTTTTTTGAGTAATTCCATTATGTGTGCTTTCCATAATCTGAACTAAAAGAATCACATGCATTTCTGAGGAACCCATCACCATTGGGCAGGTGCTGGTACTGCTTGTGAATTATGAAGAAACAAAATTTAAATAATAAAATACAATTCACAATGAAATATTTACACCTACATGTTCAGAGTTGTTGAGGATAAGTCTCCAATTCACCAAAGAACTTACACATGTGCTTCATTTCAAAGGGACTTACCTCCCGGCTTAATGCTTAACTGCGTTGCTGAATCAAGACCTCAAACACCTACCTCACATCGAAGCTAGTAAAAGCTGTGTGGCGACATGCCCAAGTTTGCCATTGCATGTATTAGCCAGTGTGTGTGCACTATCTACATATGCAGCTAACATGCCTTTAGAAGCCATTTCTTGAGATTTTCAAGCAGCAGATTTCTGGAGAATTGCATATAGGGCCAAATCCCTGTCACCTTTCTCACAGGTGCGGTCCAGTTTAACCTGCATGTGTAAGGTGAGCAGGTTTTGGCACATAAACTGCACACCATCAGTATCTTTGTACATTCGTTTTTAGAGAAGGCTCAGCTATCCCAAAGGAAAATGATAGATATATTCACCTATCTTTATTCATATGCTACATGTCACATTTATATATATGAGTATCTTTATTTATCAAGCTGCACAAATATATATAAAAGAAGATGCATGTTGTCACAGCAGAAAAGCTATTACAAGCCTTTTATAGCCCTTTCCAATGTCTATATTAAAATGCGTTTTAATATAGGAGAGAAATGTCATAAGTATACTTCTCGAAAGAGAATAGCACATCAGTAACAGTGACGAAGTGGGTATTAGCCCACGAAAGCTCATGCTTCAAAACTTTATAGTTAGTCTTTAAGGTGCCACAGGACTTTGTTACCTCTGCTATTCCAGACTAACACGGCTACCTCTCTGATTCAGTGCTTAAAGTGAATCTATTTCTGGAATGAAATGCTCATTTCATTTATACCAAACCTGGGGTTTTTGTTTGTCTGTGTTTTTCCAGGTGGGGTAGGGTTGCAGAGCAATATTTAGTCCGTAAAACACCATCCTTTCTCATAATGTCATGCATCTCACTCACAATAATTCTTTCTTATTAACTGCTTGGGTACAATTTATTTTCCTCTCAGGCGATGAAGGCAAGTGCAAGTGTGGCAGACTCTGGTTGGAGCTGATAAGCCATCCTAAAGAAGCAACACTGCTGGCATGATGAGATTTGTTAAGAAGACAATATCCCATTGGCTCAGACAAACCATGCTGTATATCAAACCTATCAACAACAATATCTGCAAAACAATACCTTCATGTGTCTGCCAACTTCCACAGAAAGCTCTCTGGTGTTCCTTTGGAAATGGAGTTTGATTTTTTTTTTTGGTAGTGTTGACATAAAAAACAGTTGAAAGCATACCTGGTCCTATTTATTTTTAATGCAATAGTTTACAAGAAAATTTTTAAACTATGCTTTTGAAAATGCAAAATAAAGAACTTTGTAGTAAAAAGAAGATAAAAATATTATCTGTCACTGCATTTGGATTATGCCCATTGTACTTTAAAAGTGTATTCAAGATATTCTTTTGTTTTAAAGCATTTAAAGATCCTGTTATGACTTTGATTAGTTGTATCACTTTGATGGAAGCTACTAACTAAGCTGTGTATTTTTTATTTAAGAGAGCCAAAATCAAGAAAAACTTCTTTGATTGGAGTTGTATAATTGTAAACATACATTGTTTTTGAAGCTCTGTTTCACTTCTTTACATGACACATTTAGTTACCTTGTTGATATCAAAGGCCATATAGCTAAACATACAGACACAAATCATGCTCAGGCTTATTCATGGAAAACTCCTGATGATTTCAGCTGGAATTGTGTAAGTTAATATCAGCAGGTTTTAGCTCACAGAGCCACTGCTTAAACAAAACTCTTATAGAAGACAATGGAAATGTTGACTAAGGAGATGTAGAAAAATATATGTGAAGTTACTGCAGTTACATACTAATCTATCCACTGCATAAATAAAAAGGAAATAGAGAGTTATTGAAAACTACAGACAGCTGGCCTTTCTATACAATTAATATTCTAGAGCACATTATGGCAAGAGGAATTAGGGTCACATACAATTTCAGGGAAAATATTTCCTGTCAGCTACATTGGCTACCTCCAAGTAATGGTGCCAGAATAGTTCAATAATAGTTGGAGAGGTAGAACTCAATTTCATGAACAATTCAGACAGGAATTCCATTTCCCTCCTCACTTATTCTATTAAAAATATGTTTGGGAAATCATTGCAGAGCCTAACTGATTCCAAAATAAAATTCCCTGCTGCCACCGGGGTCCCAGCCACGAGTGGGCTGGCTGCCGGCTCCCGGCTGCCGCCCGGCTCACAGCAGCGGGAGGGCTCGCTGCCGGCTCCCGCCTGCCGCCTGGGTCCCAGCAGCGGGAGGGCTAGCTGGCGGGAGGGCTGCCTGCCTGCTCCCGGCTTCCGCACGGGTCACGGCAGCGGGAGGGCTGGTTGGCGGGCGGGCTGGCTGCCGGCTCCCGCCTGGGTCCCGGCAGCGGGAGGGCTGGCTGGTGGGCAGGCTGGCTGCCGCCCGGGTCCCGGGCGGGCTGGCTGACGGCTCCTGGCTGCCGCCCGGGTCCCGGCAGCAGGCGGGCTGCGGAGCTGCCGCCCCAACCCTGTGGCAGTCGGGCTGCTGCTCTGACAGCTCGGGGTTTTTTAATTATTAAATAACGGACTTTTTCATTTAACGGACACCCCCTCACCCGAATTAGTCCGTTAAATGGAGGTTTCACTGTATCTGGAAACCAACCTCACTGATAATCCTTCAACTAAGCAAGCACTAAAAGATGAGTGCTTATGCAGTTCAGTCATATGTGAGTATACACCAATGGGCCTGTGTAGAAGGGGGCTAACACCAACAGACTGATACTATCCCCATAACAATTGGCTTTAAAGGGAAACCTGCAACTTTAAAAAAATTAAACCGGATAGACTTCCCCTTGGATGCAACTTAATATGTCATCCTTCTACCCTTCACCTTTGCATGGAGAGCAGTTTGAACCTTCCTGATGCTCTTATCTTTAGCTTTGCCCCAGCTGCACACACAAAGGCCAGGTGCAGACATGGAAGGGAGATGCCCAAATCATGTATATTTTTCCTTAGAGCTCAGCAAACATAGAGAACATTGCTTCAGCTGTGTTCACCATGCCTTTTTATTCATTTGTCCAAAAGAAACCTTGTTTGTATGAGTATTTTCAGTCAATACGTTTCCAGCCAATAGGCAAGATTCATTTAATCACTAAGGATTAGGATTGAGATGTGTAGTTATAACCCTGCACTGGTGACAATGGAAACAATAGGAGGGACAATGCGTCTGGAGCTTTCCAGTTGTCCTGGTTTAGGGAGTAATTTGTATCACCCTGTTATAGGGTAAATCACACTTCCTCCCAAAGGCCATCCAGGTCCACCATTCAACAAATAAGGCCATGGCTCCATTTATTTCAAACCTTCTTTGGTGATATGTGTCTGGAAGAAACATCTGCTATTGGTCCCTATACTCCCTTGCACTGATTCCAGGTCTCCCTTACATGATCTGTATAAGGGAAAGAGGCTTCTTATTCATGGCTGCCTAGGGCAAGAGTACAATCTAGCTCACAACGTGCTCATTTTCTGATGAAACCACAGACATAGTTTATAAAGGTTGACACAGGGGACCAGTCACACCACTCCAAGCGAACAGCTCATGAGCAGTCCATAGGTTTCTTTATAAAAACATTAATCACAAAATGTTGAATAGCAAAACAAATTTGTAAATATCACTCTCTGATCATGGACCTTTTGGGAAGAGGGAAAAGCAAAGTGTGTAGCTCAGATTTTTATAGAAAGGGCATTGAGCAACTGGAGATGGACTAGTCTGGATTGTTAATCTCTGAAATTGTGTCCTCAATTCTGTCACCATGATGGCTTCATAAAAGCACTTGTCTTCTATTTCCCTTTGCAAAGAGAAGACTCTGTGAATTGCTACTCCAGGCCTGGTATAACATGTGTCTTGACATCCATGTGATCTCTTAGGGGCTCAGCAAAATATAACTGTGGTTGTGGGAGTTTTTTTTGGCAGTGACAAGTGTCTCCAAACCTGGTGTCTTAATTCTTAATCTCTTCTGGTAGCCTGTCTTTTGCACATCAATAGGTGTGATCAAATGTAGAGGCATATGTCACCATTCTAGAGAAAGGACTCTCTGCAGAAGAGATTACACTTTCTGCCATATTCAGGCTGCCCACCTAAGTGCATCTTTGATTTACCCTGAGACCCACTAAAACTGGCATATCACAGTGTTAGGAGGCATAGTGCCATCCTGACAGATGGGTATGAATGTAAGCAGCCAGAAGACTGAGTATCTAATGTGTATTCTAAGTGTTGAGTCTCACCCAGGAACATTACATCAGCAGCTTGTTCTCAACTCCCATGCTTATGCCTATGGCTAGGCGATATGCCATCAGTACAGCTCTGAGCTGGATTCATTTAGGGAAGTGAATGCATATTTTACATGGCATGAGATTTTGGCTCTAGTGATTTGGGATTAGTGCTCTGCGGGGGAGTTGTATTACAATGGAGTCTCCTTCTCTTTTGACTCTCAACCAAAGGCTTCCATGGAATTGGCTGCCAAAAACCCTCCTGCTGAGTAGGCTGAATGGGTGAGGAAGCCTTGAAAGGCCTAGAAGCATTAACAAGCTCTTGATCAAAATCAGTTTTCAGAAACCTCTTTGGAGTCTGACATAATATTGAAGCTGTGGCGCAACATGTAATACCTCACTGATTTGTACGTCAAACATAATAATTTTTGTAGCAAATCTCTTCAGAAGCTTTTTTCCCCTTCAGCTTGAAGTATAAGTGAGCATTCCCAGAAGCCAAGATTTTTACTATGGTCTCCAAGCAAGGCATAAGGGTGAGCATTATGATGCCACAGCATCTCCTCCCAGAAACAAAGCATTTCAGTCTTCATTGGCACGTATGCTAATTCTGGCCTTTCTACATAAGAGTTTCATTATGGTTATGCCAAAATCTGTGATAATTGTGTGTCATGTAATTTTGGGCCCACATGAGACTAAGGGTATGGTTAGATTAGAGATTATAGCACGTTTGTTTGTAGCGCTTCCCAATTTAGTGCAATAGGTATTGTGCTTGAGCCTGTGCACATTTAAACCCTGTAGCGCTAAAGAATGCACACATTAGCAGCGCTTCTGGCGGCAGTGACAGTAGCGCGATAGGGCAGGTATCCCAGCATTCAGCTAGGTCAGGGTTTCTCTGGGGTCACGACCCCCGGGGGGTCACGGAGCACTCCCCAGGGGGTCACAAGCTCCTGCCGCCGCAACTCGCGGCGACTGGGGCTGGGGCGCAGCCCCCCCAGTCTCTACCGCGGGTGGGCTGGGGGCTGGCACACAGCCGGCAGCCCCCCCATGGTGGGGACGGGGGACCGGGGCGAACCCGGCAGCCCACCCGCGGCGGGGACGGGGAGCTGGGGAGCAGTCGGCAGCCCGCCCACGGCGGGACGAGGAGCCGGGGAGCAGTCGGCAGCCCACCCGCGGCAGGGACTGGGGCCGGGGCGCAGGGGGGTCAGGTTTTTTTTGTTTGTTTGTTTTTTTAAAAAAAAAACGCTGCCTTATCGCGTAATTGAGTGAATACACTGGCCCTAACACACTACAGGGAATACGCAAAAAGCCTTCTGACTCTCGGAGAGGTGGTTTTATAGTTACGCTTTAAACGGTGACTTATTGCGCAAAATGTTACTTGCAAGTGTGTAGGGTTAGATAATTATAGCGCTCCTGGAGGGTTTTAGCGCTACAAAGCGCCAGTCTAACCATACCCTAAGCCAGAGCAACCAAAGTAATTTCAGCCAGGAGAATTTGGATTCAGGTGATGAACTAAAGAAGACTACTGTGAAATATGATTTACTAAAAAAAGCCTAAAATTAAAAAAGAAGAAAAAGATTAATCACATGCAAATTAAAATGGTCTAATGACTCCTGCTAATGAAGCATCAACCACAGCATTCTACCTTTTACTACCTTGTCATCTTTCTCTTTCAAAGTTAAACTGAAGTAGATTAGCTTTTCTGGACATTCTTCCAAAAGGAGTTGGTTTATTTTTTTCCACTTGAAGTAAATTTAAATTATAATAGTGGGAAACAGACCATTAATTTTGCTGCCATTTATATCACTAATTTTTAACAAACCCATCAACAGATTCGATATCATGTTATTTTTCTGTCCTTTTGCTGTGGATGTGTATTCTTCCTTTGAAGCAGAATCCATGAACATTCTTTTGAAACTGCTGTTTGTATTTGATTCTTTGCATCTGTGGATCACTAGTTTGATACTTTGCTCTGCTTTAAATGGGATCCACATCAAAAGATAAATGTGGTAAGCTTCCTTCTGCTAGATCAGACAATAGAGTTGTTAACAAATAACAATGCCCCCTGGGAAGGAGGTGAAAATGCATTTGTAAATTCTTATGAGTCATACCAAAATTGTAACATTCTCTGTATAGGAGGGCAAGGCAGAATAACATAAAAAAGAAACTATCAGAAAGGGAGCTGTCAGATACCATACACAGAGTGCAAGATATCAATATCAGATGAACAGAAAAAGTTTTGTTTCTATTTGTTACAATTTCAAAGCATATCATTGCACAGGATTAAAAGAACAGTAGCACAACAGATTAAGGTATCTTTTAACAAACTGCTGGTTCTGAACAGAAGTTGTTTATAACTGTTGTATTCTGCAGAGATGCATATTTCTCCTTTATAAGCACATACTGTACAGTCAGTTTGCAGATGAGAAATGCAAACATATGGAATGGTCAAATCACTCACTGATACTAAAAATGGTCCTGATTTTATATGTAAAATATGATATTAATATTACACCCAGGGTATATTGAAAATGGGGGGGGTTGGTTTGTAGGAGGGGTTGGCTTGGGGATGGCTTTTTGGGTTGTTTTTGTGTTTTAGTAATTGTTTTCTTCTCCCTTTAACACTCTGATCTGAATCACCTTTCAATAGATGGGAAAAAGAAGGGAATGCTGCTAGAATAGTGATAGATTTCAATAACCTGTTCCCAGGCTTTAACCCTGTATCTCTTTTTTCACCTGAGATTAAATGAGACTCATTAAACCTGCTTCAGTTTTTTACTTTTAAAATAGTGAACACAAAAAACAGGAAAGCTGTGGATACTGGGCTAAGGGACAGTTCTGCCAAGGGACACTTTTGTTCTATATCAGCCATTTCATGAAGAGAAAGAAAATGCCCAAAGAACAGAGAGAAAAGAGGGACTATTTTCTATCTGTAAATCTATGGTAAAATCCATCCGAGTACATATGTGATATAGACAAACAAATATAGAAAACACTACATGTGGACATATTGAGATCTCGGAATTCTTCTGGTACCATCAGAAACCATATGTCCAGAAAAGGCAACCAGGGACACAAATTATGGAAACTATACTCAGCAGCTAGCAAATTTTAAACGACAGCTAGATAAATTACCTAGATCAGCCCCACCAAGCTCTGGCAGTGTAGGCACAATTTATATTGCCACAGGAGGACACCCTCTACCTATCAGAGAATCATAGAATCTCAGGATTGGAAGGGACCTCAGGAGATCATCTTGTCCAACCCCCTGCTCAGAGCAGGACCAATCCCCAACTAAATCATCCCAGCCAGGGCTTTGTCAAGCCTGACCTTAAAGACCTCTAAGGAAGGAGATTCCACCACCTCTCCAGTGAAATTCTCCAACGGACTGGGGCTGTTGTAGATGCTTCTGCATCACCAGTCTCTGATGCAGAGGCATAGTTAGAGGAAAGGGAGTATGATCAGAGCACTGCTATTGTCACCTGATCCTCCATTGTCAGAATTGCCACATTGACAGCCTGGTTCTCATATGATCAGGAAACCACAGAGGTGGCTCAGTGCTGCCTTTGTTCTTACTTCCTCTGGATTTGCCCTGAGCACAGCTCAGCTGATTTAAATAATCTGAGCCTTTGTCATAAACATATTATGTGTGGAAATGAACCACAACTATGTCCCAATCTAGTTACAAACAGGATAGGGGAGATAAGCTCTAAGGGAATATACTCAAGGCACACAAAGCTGCAGCACTATGTATGAGTTTTGTCTCTCATATCAACATACACATTTGAAGCAGAGAAACAGTTGAACCAGTTTTGGCCTATGTTGCCGTTTGCAGGGCCCCGAAGAACCCCCAGTTTCTCCTGTTCTTACTGTACTCAAAACTGCTAATCACCACCAATAAGGATTAAATGGGTCGGTCTTGGGAGCCTATCCACAATCCCTTTCATCTGGTCAAATGGGTAACTTGTGTTACTCAACAACTTCCAGTGCTTCAGCAGCAGCAGTCAGGTAATTAGATTCAAGAACCATGAATCAAACCTGGGTCTCTCACATGGATATACAAAGTGAGAGCCTCAGTTGGTGCAAATCAGCATCATTCGCTTGACATTAGTGAAGGTGTAACAATTTACACCAGCTGAGGATCTGGCCCATTCACTTTTTATTGAGCCATATAAGAGCAATCAGTGTCACTGATCTTTTGCCACTACGTACTAATCCTTGTTTTACAGCTTATTGGGTTTTTTGTAATTTTTCAGTTGTCTTTGCTGCTTATTGAAACAGGGTGCTTACATTACTGATTTCACAGAGGCTTACTGTAATGAGAATGCAAAAACAGGATTGCATCAGAAAAGACTTCAGAAGATATAATATATATGCTGGTGCCTCTAAACCATAGAGCATTCTGTTGTGAGTAATTTGGGGCGAGATTATGAATTGTTGTGTGCTATGTGTAATTTTTATCACAGATTGTTTTTGAGTAACTAGAATGCCCTACAGGCATCTCCTCTAGTCTAGGCTAATAGGAAAAACAGGCAACGCTGAATAGAAAACACACAGCTGAACAAAAAATGACAGACATTACCAATCAAATAATTTATCTGGGAAAATATTTTTATGGTAATCAGCAAACAAAATTTTGGATGAATAATATCCAACTAGCAACACAGGCTCGTGTGTTGTATGGTAAACCATAGAAATATGTGTAATAAGAATAATGTGGTTACAGAGGCAGAGTTTTTGTCTATCTCCCTCCCCATTCACCCACTTCTAACATTCCCCCTTTTCTTTGCCCCCTCTACATTGATTTTCCCCTTTCTCTTGTGGTGGGTGGACAAGTCTATCATTGTTTCATTTCTGTTCCCTTTTCTCCACTCACAATTGAAATTGTCATGCTGACATAATTGCTTTGAACTGGGGTGGCCAACCTATGGCTCTGGAGCCACATGCGGCTCTTCAGAAGTTAATATGCAGCTCCTTGTATAGGCACCGACTCCGGGGCTGGAGCTACAGGTGCCAGCTTTCCAGTAAGCCAGGGATGCTCACTGCTAGATCCTGGTTCTGCCACAGACCATGCCCACACTCCACCCCTTCCTGCTCTCTCCCCTGAGCCTGCCGTGCCCTCACTTCTCCCCTCTCCCCACCCCCAAAGGCTCCTGCATGCTATGAAACAGCTAATCAGGAGGTGTGGGGAGGGAGCGGGAGGTACTGATCAGCAGGGCTGCCAGTGGGTGGGAGGCACTGGAAGCAGGGTGGGGGACCTAATGGGGGGCTGCTGATGTATTACTGTGGCTCTTTGGCAATGTACATTAGTAAATTCTGTCTCCTGCTCAGGCTCAGGTTGGCCACCCTTGGCTTTGACCAAAACCACATTTTGAAAATGCCTACTATATTTCAGTATAGGCATTCTCAATCTAGAATAAAGAAAAAGTTCATTTGTGACATGTGGAGGGAAACCAAAATGGCAGCTGCCATGTGGCAGGTTGTCTGAACAAGCTGTGAACATCGCAATTTTTCATGCAGCCACCATACTTTTCAGTTGACATTGATATAAGTGAAACCATGTCCCAAATAAATATGTCTCGAATGGTGGCTGTGACTATGCATATTTGGCTTTATGAGTAGGGTTACCATATTTCAACAATCAAAAAGAGGATGGGGGGGTGCCTACTCCCTCCCACTTCCCCCCCTCTTAGAACTCCCAATCTCCCCCCACTCCTTGTACCCTGACTGCCCGCTCCTGAAACCCCACCCCACCCTAATTGCTTCCCTAGGAAAGACTCCACCCCCTACCTAAGCCTCCCTGCTCCTTGTCCCGACTGCCCCCTCAAAACCCCAGATCCATCTAACCCCCCACTCCGTCCCTGACACCCCCTCCAGAAATTCCCTGCCCCCCCCCCCTTATCGTGCAGCTCAAAACAGCATGTTGGGCTCCACACTCAGCCCCATACACTGCCATGCTCCCCAGCTCAATGCACACAGCCCGGTCCCAGCCTCCACAGAGAGCTGCGGAGTGTGGTGCTGGACAGCAGGGGAGCAGGAAAACCCAGCCAGCCGGAGCTCTGAGAATGCAGTGGGGGAGGGGGAGAGGGGATGTGCTGCTACAGTTCCTGGAAGTTCTGGCGGACGGAAGCTGCGGCTGAAGGGCTCTGAATGCCAGAGCCCAATGCAGCACTGTGCACTGGGGGAAATCCCAGACAGTTTTAGACATTTACAAATTCCCCCTGGCTGCTATTTGTAACCGAAAAAGCCGGACTTGTCCAGGAGAATCCAGACGAATGGTAACCTTATTTATGAGTCTTGTGATGCATGTGCTATAGAATTTGTGACATGGTTTTAAAGGGATGGTATGCAATGTCCCTTGTAATGAAGGCCCACAGCACCAGACATGTCAAGTCTCATTCAATGGACGTCAGACTCGCTTATTAAGATGCTATCTCTCTCATACCTTCCTTCCTAAACTAATCTCAATCATTGTGAGTACATATTTAAAGATTTAAAATATTTTTACTCAGGGCCTGAAAGACAAGACATCCAGGGCCTCAGGCACAGGGTTTAGAGCAGGGATCAGCAACCTTTAGCACACGGACCATCAGTGAAATCCACTGTCAGGTTAGGACGGTTTGTTTACCTGCAGCGTCCACAGGTTCAGCCATCGCAGCTCCCACTGGCTGCGATTCGCCATTCCAGGCCAATGGGGACCGTGGGAAGCAGCAGCCAGCACATCCCTCGGCCCACGTCACTTCCTGCAGCTTCCATTGACCCGGAATGGTGAACCACAGCCAGTGGGAGGTAAACAAACCCAGGGGGGGGGGGGAATTGGTGGGTGTGGTGTGTGTGAATAAATGGTGGGCAAAAAAATATGAGTTCACCCAAAAAACGAGCAGAACTTGATCAAAGTTTGCAGGGTCTGCAAAATACAGTTCAAAATTTAAACAACATGTAATGGGGTAGTATCCATCTCTCACAACCACCCTTTGATTGAGTGCATGTGCCTGCAATCTCTCCGTTTGTGGTGACTCCTGTCGATGGTTTCTCGGAGGCAGGTTTTCACTGACTCAGCCCTCTAGCCAAGTCACACATAGAGTCTGTATGTCAAACACAGCAGACCCCTTCTCTGGAGCATATACTCCACCATCGGCCTATCCCAATATCCTTCTGTTGGTATCTCTATAGACCTTCCTGGGATCAGTCTTTAAATAGTCCCAGCCCTGGTATGGTGCCATACCCTCAGGGCTTCCTCCCTAGAGATAGCATCATCCTGCATCTTTCCCTGGACTCAGTCCTTACTCAATCCCAACAGCTAGCCAGGAGCTCCTTCCTGCTCCCCAAGTCCCTGCCAGCAACTGATCTGTCTGTGGTCCCGCTGCTCCTCAGTCAGTCAGCAAGCCAGGAACACAGTCCTCACTCCTTCAGCTCTAGTCAGCAATTGACTGACTCTGGCCCTGCACCTCCTTTTTTGGTGAGTCTGCTTGGCTGCTACTTACAGCCTCCCTCATTGGCTGCTTCCCTGCAACCACTCTAGGCCTCTTGGAGGTCTTCTTTTCTTCTTCTCTCTGGGATATGGTGTGATAGGACCCTGAGGCTTTCAATACGGGATCTCTGGGCCTAGTCCACCCTGTCACACCACACTAGACAAATTCATGGTCCTTTATTGTCCTGGTAGCAGCCAAGACTTCTTTTTAAAATGCACTTCTTTTTTTAAATGTGTTCATCTCACACTCCCATTACTGTCCAAGGTTACCAGGCTTGTCTTAATTTTACCCAACTCAAATGCAAGAGATGAGGGAGTGTTCAGTTTTATTTGAATGAATGAGACTCTTCAGACCAAACCTTGTTCTAGACAGGACACTGTCTTCTATTATCCAAGTGAAGCTGGCAAATCCTGAGCCATGTGTCAAGTTTGAGCCACCAAAAAAAGTTATAAAAAACCTCAAAGGTAGCCACATGGCAATATTACAAAGCATGTGACTAGAATGTGAAAACAAATTAGATATTAAAGGAAATGTCGACTCTGAATCCTTTGTCTATGCTTTGTTAGCTTCAAATTAATTAAATTCAATTTAATTACGTTACTTATTTTACATTCATTTAATGTATTGTTTGGTTGTGTTTTATTTTAATTATTTAATTTTAATTAATTAATTTTGCATTTATTTATTTTGGAATCTGATTGCTTTATTTTAATTTGCTATAAATGTAATATGAGCAATAATATACAAACCTGTGGGAAGCAGCACGGGTCAAGGGAGGTGCTGGCTGTCACTTCCCGTAGCCCCCATTGGCTTGGAAGGATGAACTGTGGCCAGTGGGAGCTGCAATCTTCCAAACCTGCAGACGCTGGAGGTAAACAAACTGGCCTGGCCTGCTAGCAAATTTCCCTGACAGGCTGCATGTCAAAGGTTGTTGATCCCTGGTCTAAAGTAATGACCTAGCATGCCATCTTGAAAGTCTTATTCTTTGGCTTTGAATCTCACTCTTTGGGGCTATAAATCTCACTCTTGAGGACTGCTGCCCCATTTACTGTGATGGGTCCTTTGTTTGGAGCAGTGGGGCACATGCACTTTTGGACTCCTTACAGTGGACAGAAACAGACCTGTCCCACATAGCATTTCTGGCCACCACATGGAGGAGGCCTCTGTGTGCTGATGGCACGGATTTATCTATTTTCAGGCTGCAGGAAGAGCTTATTAGAGTCCCAGTTTCGGGATGGGGGGAATACTGTTTCAGAGTGGGAGAGTGTCTTTGAGCTGGAAGCTTGGCCCAATCCTCCCGCCATGAATTTAGTGGACATTGAGTATGGTTCAGGGGTTTGAGCTCTGGGTTTAACAGATTGCTTCAGCTCTATGTGGATTGCCTGTTGTTTTCAGGAATTAGTTTTCCCCTACCATAGATTGATGGTTGGAGGATTCTATGTTCCCCAAAGCATTTACAAGGGTTAAATGTTAATAGCATAAATTGCTCTCCTTGTTGCGCACTTGCCCAATGGTCTAATATTGAGGGAAGAATCATTTACCTATCCCAGTCCTGAACACAGGCCTGTGACTGGTTTTTGACTGGGATCTGAAGTTTTGATTGGCATGGGGATGAAGGCTGCTAGGTCAAGTACACAACCTTTGTGCGCACTCTCATCAGAGACGAGGGAAGAGTGGATTGGGGGACAGTGGCATCTTGCCTACCACATAGCATAGCTTGTCTAAATGTGGGATGAGGGGGCAGATAAGGCTGAAGTCAGCTGCCTTAACTATGTAGACCTGGATGGCCAATAAAGACCACCACCCAAGACTCATTCCACTGATGGGTGGACAACTTGCTAACCTTTTTTTTCCCAATCTGATGTCTGTTGAGCATTTTGAATACTAAAAATTGTTACTCTTACCTCATTTGGATTCTGTCTTGATCCCGTCCCCAGCAGTATCTGTGTAACAGAACACTTGCACAGTTTCTTTCAGTGAGACTTTTCACAGTAAAAGTAAGATGCAGCAGGACTACGTAGAAATAAAGATGTGGTCTAAGTGCATGTTATCAAGCAGGCCAGCCAGCAGGTGAGCACTTGGATACTATCCCTAACACAAACTAATAAATGCAATACCAAATGTTAAACAATGTTGATAGCCTGGCTTAAAATGAGAAAACCAATGAAAGTCAGAATTGAAGCTGAAACTTCATTTTTAATTTGTTCTTTTGCATATTGCAGATCAGAAGCCAACAAAACAATAGGATATTATTGATGATATAGTAATGGCCAATACAATAAGGCATGCAAACTTGACCATGATGCTATTAGAGACAATGGTGGTTGGAAGTGATAATAAATCTAGATACCACAGCCTCGTTAATGCATTATATCAGCCACTTTATCTGGGTACCACAGGGTGAGTCAAGACTGAAGTTTCTGCCTTAATGTTATTTTAATGGAGTGGGGTTGTATTTAGTCTGAATGGTGTGATCTTGAAAAAAAATATTCTTTTGAATGTCATAACAAAGGAACGAAGGCAGCTATCTTACTGATTTATTTAAGAAGTAATTTTTTTATGATGTAATCTGTGGTGGAGACATTTTTGAAATTATATACACATATACATATAAAATACAATAAATGACAGCTGCTTAATATAGCTTTTAAGTACTCCTCCAGGAACACTATGCCTTTCTCTTTTGATTTAATAGGAATTTGTTACATTCAATGAAGCACAGTGAAGTGGAGACACCAGGTTCTTTTTAAAATGTGGGAAAATACAAGGCCTGTTACCTTTACATTTTATGAGTTGCTTGCTCTTTAGTGTTTGGCAAGACAAATAGAATTACATACTGGGAGTGACTCAGAACAGAACTTCACTATCAATCATCTGCCTGGCTCTGTACAAATTCTGTAGGGCATTCAGGACATTTTGCTGTCTATGAATATTTTAGACAAGAAGAATCCCTGAACGCGTCCTGATGGATTAATACAGGAAAGTGGGACTTTTCTTGTTTTATAGCTGTTTGCCAAAGCACTATTGCCATTACTGCGGAAGCAAGCCTCTTTAAACAAAAAGGAGAAGGCCAGTGGAATATGGCAGGTTCTTTTTATCACAAACTCATTTGAAAGTAATGATATTTTATATATGAATACTGAATGAACTACATAGAAGAAAATGGAAGTCTGTATTAGTTTCTAAACCTTTCAAAAGGACAATTAAATCAAAATATAGTTGATGCTTTCAGAAAAATCACATCCACTGGTGAAAAGAATAATACATTGACATCTTATTTTATCCGGGAACTAAAATAATTTAGCTTTCTTTTAAATTCAGTGCTATTCTGGTTCCTCCAAACACCCCCAACAAGCTTGGCCCAAGTTAAAGATATGAACAGGCTCTTACATATCACTCCTTGTTGAGTTCAGGAAGTTAAATAGGTCCATGCATTTTCACCTTAAAAGGCTCTTTCACTCCAGTGGAACTATGTAAACTTGAAATATTAATTAAATATATATCCATCCATCTAGGTACCTATAATGCACCCATGAGCACAATATCTGATTTCCTAATATATCTACAGTAATTTAAGGTCTATGGAAGTTGAGTGCAGAAAGTATGGGACCTTAGCACATTTGTTAGAGTGGGAATGTTAACCCTAGTATCAGGTCGATTTCTAGGTTAGGTATTACATTTTTACTCCTAAAATTCCCTGTTTAGTTTCAGATGAAGACAAATGTCTTCCCTATTTCCTGCCCCAAACTGCATTACTGTATCCTGTTAAACAGCTGCCACATTCCACTCCAGAGATAGCTGCATTTCAGTTTGGGTGAAACGATTCCTTTATCTCCTTTGACTACATCAGAGGATCTTGATAATAATAAAGTTTTGTAACGGCAATGAAATGTTCAGATGAAGGCTCTGTAGAACTGCAAAGCATTATTAGTTATGATTACATAGTTAAAATAGAAACTGTCAGAACTACAGAAGTCCAAAAGCAAATCCATGCACTGAAACATTCCTGAACAATGGGAAAATGTGAATAAAGATCTGAAGTTTGTGGGTTGGGCACATTTTCAATCAGAACAGGAGTTTATATAGAGCTAAAAAAGATCTACCAAGTATTCCAATTTTAAACATTCTCAAATCACGGATATTTTTCTTTATTAGCACAACTATTAAACAAAATCTGATTAGCATCCCTGCAGTATATCTGTTATAGTAATGGATATGAATTTTCCATGCTATTCTCTCATTTTGTGTAGTAAGAATAAAACATGCCCAACCCATTAACAAGAACTGTGTAAATGATCTCACTCCATCATTTTCAGAGGGACTGATGAAATGTGAAATGGGTTTCATGGCAGTAAAGCATCATGGTACTAGAAAAATTGTATGAGATTAGATAGATAGATAGATAGATAGATAGATAGATAGATAGATAGATAGATAGATAGAGGGTGACCAGACAGGAAGTGTGAAAAATTGGGACAGGGGACGTGCGGTAATAGGAGCCTATATAAGAAAAAGACCAAAAAATTGGAACTGTCCCTATAAAATCGGGACATCTGGTCATGATCGATAGATAAATAGATAGATGATAGACACTGGTGAATCATTTAATTGCATCACCATAGAAATGTCTTTGTGTGTGTGCATGAGAGAGAGTTTGTTTCCACTAATACAACAGATGAATTAGAGTGATACTAATCAGATCTTTCTCCTTGCTGAATTTCAAAGACTTTCTGTAAACAACAGAGGTGTTAGATCATCTCAAAAAAAGGTCACGAGACTCCTTTATAGTGGAAAGTGTTAGGCAGCCTAAATATAGCAGTCACTACTAGCTTTTCTATAATATGCGTACATAGTATATCTGTGTGTATGCTTATATATGTGTACACATGTACTCATGAGATCAGATCCTCATCCTCATCTGGAGTAAAGTGGTGTAGCTCCATTGACTAGAGCTGAGGATCCAGCCAGGGACCTGCCTGAGTGGCATGGTCAAGAGACCCTGGGCCCAACACCAGGCTTCTCTAAGAAATTTTTAATTTCATTTTCTGTATTTGGATTTTAAATGATAAAACAGCCTGTCCAAGGCTCTAGGCCTGATTTAATTAATCATAAATGACAATGAAATAAAACCAGCATAATAGCCTTCTCCTGCTGCTAAACACTGTAGCTAGTACAGTAGCTCTAGTGATGGGCATCACAGTGTTGTGATGCTGAAGGCTCACCATTCAAGTCTAATGATGATGCATGGGTTGCTGCAATTCTACATAATATAATTTGTTTTAAACCTTTTCCTTTTAAAAAACTATGCAAGTACTTTTTTTTTAAACTACTTCCAAAAATATTATTTGGATTGCAAAGTCAAGCTTTCAAAGTTAGGAAATGCCAAATGTATGGTTGTGCATGCATGCTTCCCCTTTGAGCATATGCATTATGGTACAGCCTTTAATAACATACATTTTCCATGGGACCTATCTGTAATTTATGGGATGGGCACAAGGATGGAGAAACAAGGTTGCCTGGGCAACCATATAGCTGGCATTTCCTAACTTTGAGAGTTTCACTTTACGATCTAAATAACATTCTTTTAACACTGGTTTTACACACACACACACACACACACACACACAAATAAATGATGATGGAAAATAATAGAAAGGTTTTACTGTCATGAGTTTGGGATGGCTGCATAACTAATTAGTTGCAAAGCCACAAGTGAATTATGCAGCTCATCCCAAACAAATCATGTATAGACCATTTAATCTTCATATGCTGCTAACAAAGCCAGAACTGGCTCATTTCCCAACATCACTAGGGCCCTAAGGTTCAATCATCTGTTTCTTTTGGAGCAAAGACTCTGATCCAATTCACAAATCAGTGAGACTTTGGGGGTGTTCAAGAAATGCATGATTGGGCCCTTAAGACAGAAGTAATTCTGTTGAAGAGAAAAAAATATTATGGGAAATTATAATTAAACCTAACAGCAATAATAAAAATGTAAGAAACTGCAACACTTCTTAATAAACAGTTTGAGACTGATGGAAAAATTATTATTTTTGACAGGTAAGCATCAATTTGAAGATGCAGAATATCATCTACAGGTGCAAATATAAAATGATCCTGTTTCCTAAAAATCCCACCTATTCATTGCACCATATTTCATGCCACACAATATATTTTATAATATTATGTAAAATAAATGTATGACTGTATATTCCAAGTTTTAATGCAGAAGGTGTGAAATTAGTTCTATACCAATGCATGTTTCCAATTGTTGGGGATTTAGAATATCCAGAAGCTTAGCTATCTAAGATATAATTGCTCCAGTTCTATTACATTAAAGTAAAAATAAACCATATAGTAAAAAAGGTTTGTTATGGAATCTACCATGTAAAATTAAACATTCATTTTTAATGCAATACTGAGGATTCAATATATTTTAAGGAAATCCTTGTCTTAGGCACTGAATACAGTAGTCCTCCTCATTTCTCCTAATTTTTCCTCTGAGGCTCCTTTACATTGCAGTTATCACAAATTCGCTATAATAACAAGATCGTTTTGTTTACAAAAGCAAAATCTTGCAAAACATTTGCATCACTAATGTAATTAAGCACTTGTGCATATGTTAATGTATTCCACCTAATCTTAGGTTTGCAAATTTTCATTTCTGTGGAAGAGAGAATTATAATTTTTCCCTTCAGTAAATGCTTCAGGGTTTAATGACGAAAAATTAGCTGGGTGGCATTACTGTATTCTGAAAGACAGAGAAATCTAGCCTGCAAGGGAATTATACCACTATAAACAAAAATAAATAAAAAAGTAAACAAACTTTCAATTTAAATTTTAAAAAGGAAATGCTAAGTGCATGTTGATCTTTTCAAAATGAAGCTGCTGTGCTATCTTCAACAACCATGTAGCACTCTGAAGTCACACAAGGTAAAGAACGTTACAATGGGCCTGATCCAACACTCCCGGAACTCCATGGATGTCTACACTGCAGCTGAGAGCGAGCATCCTAGCCCGGTGGACAGATTTGCACTAGCTCTGTTCAAGCTGCCACACTGAAAAATAGCTGTGGACATAGCAACTTGGGTTTTCAAAGCCACCCAACCCTCTGGGCCTGACTTTGGGTGGCCAGCCCACATCTACACCACTGCCACACCAGCCACACTACTATTTTTAGCACACTAGCTTGAGTGAAGTTAATGCCCCAGGCTGGAAGGCTCACTCCCAGCTGTAGTATAGACATACCCAATGGGGCACACTATATCTATGTTGTAAGGGCCTGATCCTGCAAGATACTGAGTCATTCCCATTGACTTCAGGGAGGTTGCTCAGCACCTTGCAGGATGGAGCCCTCAACATGGCTACACAGTGTAAGGCTAAAAAGGCTTTCTTAGAAGGCCTGACGCATTGTAACTTTTTTTAAACTATCACAGTTTTTAAAAATAAATCAATAAAACATGTTCAAGAATAGCAGCTGTGTTAGTCTGTGTCCGTAAAGAAAGCGAGGAATACTTGTAGCACCTTAGAGACTAACTAGTTTATTTCAGCATAAGCTTTCGTGGGCTCACTTCATCGGATGCATAGAATGGAACAGAAGTAAGATTCATTTATACACACAGAAAGAAAGAAAAGGAAAAAAATTGCACATTAGCATACCAATTCTAAGAGGGCTGTTAAATGTAAATGGTCTGTTATCACTAGGAGAAAAAAACACCTTTTGAAATGGATTTCTGTTGTCAGTGAAATTAACTCAGGAAATGCAATCAATTACTGTAATGAGCGAACCATTTGGAAGTCCTATTTAGCCCCTGGTTATCTGTGTCCAATTTGAAAATTAATTCCAGTTCCTCAGTTTCTTGTTGGAGTCTGTTTTGGAAGTTTTTCTGTTTCAAAACTGACACCATCAAATCTTTAATGGAAGATTGAAGTGTTCTCCTACTGGTTTTTGAATGTTATGATTCCTGATGTCAGATTTGTGTCCATTTATTCTTTTGCTTAGAGACTGGCCGGTTTGGCCAATGTACATAGCAGAGGGGCATTGGTGGCACATGATGGCATATATCACATTGGTGGATGTGCAGGTGAATGAGCCTCTGATGGTGTGGCTGATGTGATTAGGACCTATGATGGTGTCAGTTGAATGGATGTGAGGACAGAGTTAGCATCGGGCTTTGTTACAAGGATAGGTACCTGGGTTAGTGTTTTTGTTGTGCGGTTGCTGGTTCATATTTGTTTCAGGTTAGGGGGGCTGTCTGTAAGCGAGGACTGGTCTGTCTCTCAAGATCTGTGAGAGTGTGGGATCATCTTTCAGGATAGGTTGTAGGTCTTTGATGATGCTTTGGATAGGCTTAAGTTGGGGGCTGAAGGCGATGGCTAGTGGTGTTCTGTTGTTGTCTTTGTTGGGTCTTTGTAGTAGGTGGCTTCTGGGTACTCTTCTTGCTCTGTCAATCAGTTTTTTCACTTCCCCAGGTGGGTATTGTACTTTTAAAAATGCTTGGTAGAGATCTTGAAGGTGTTTGTCTCTGTCTGAGGGACTGGAGCAAATGTGGTTGTATCTTAGAGCTTGGCTGTAGACAATGGATCGAGTGGTGTGTTCTGGATGGAAGCTGGAGGCATGTAGGTAAGTGCAGCAGTCAGTAGGTTTCCGGTATAGGGTGGTGTGTATGTGCCCATCATTTATTAGCACAGTTGTGTCTAGGAAATGGACCGCTTGTGTGGATTGGTCCAGGCTGAGGGTGATGGTGGGATGGAAATTGTTGAAATCATGGTGGAACTCCTCAAGGGCTTCTTTTCCATGGGTCCATGTGATGAAGATGTCATCAATATACTGCAAGTAGAGTAGGGGCATTAGGGGACGAGAATTAAGGAAGCGTTCTAAGTCTGCCATAAAAATGTTGACATACTGTGGGGCCATGCAGGTACCTATAGCAGTTCCGCTAACTTGAAGGTATATATTGTCTCCAAATGTGAAATAGTTGTGGGTGAGGACAAAGTCACAAAGTTCAGCCACCAGGTTTGCCGTGACAGTGTCAGGAATAATGTTCTTGATAGGTTGTAGTCCATCTTTGTGTGGAACGTTGGTGTAGAGGGCTTCTACATTCATAGTGGCCAGGATGGTGTTTTCTGGAAGATCACCGATGGATTGTAGTTTCCTCAGGAAATCAGTGGTGTCTCGAAGATAGCGGAGAGTGCTGGTAGCGTAGGGCCTGAGGAGAGAGTTCACATAGCCAGACAATCCTGCTGTTAGGGTGCCAATGCATGAGACAATGGGGCGTCCAGGATTTCCAGGTTTGTGGATCTTGGATAGTAAATAGAATGTCCCTGGTCGGGGTTCTAGGCATGTGTCTGTATAGATCTATTCCTGTGCTTTTTCAGGGATTTTCTTGAGCAGATGGTGTAACAATAGTGTAGTTTCTTTTAGTAATTCTCAGTGGAATCAGCGGATAATGGCCTGTAGAATGTGGAGTTAGAGAGATGTCTAGCAGCCTCTTGTTCATAGTCCAATTTATTCATGATGACAACAGCACCTCCTTTGTCAGCCTTTTTTATTATGATGTCAGAGTTGTTCCTGAGGCTGTGGATGGCAGTGTGTTCAGCATCAAACATGGTTTGCCTTTGCAAATGAGTAAGACTTTATAAGACACCAAGTTTTTTCCCCTTACAAAACATATTAATCTACTTACTAGTAAACTTTACTTACAACAGCTTTGACATATATAACATGTGGATAATTCTTGCTTACAGTACCTACCTCACAGAGTTGTTGAGAGGATTAATTGGTTAATAGCCTCCTGATTACGTTCATAATGCAAGTAGTCCAACTGATGCCAATGGGACTAGTAACATGAGTAAGGCAAAGTGGTTTACCCCCAATATTTGCAAATTGCTTTAAAGATGAAGTCCCAAATTTTCCAGTATGGTCAAGCTGCACTCAATACAAGACTCAGAGTAGGGCCAGCGAACAAAGACAGTTTCAAGTCACCCCTACATTCTCCCAAATCTGGGACCAGCTAGGAACCAAGTCAGCATCCAGCATAAATTAGAGCCTCCTTGGGGCTGCTCTTGTGTACTGCTGCCTGCAGCCCCCTTTGGCGTTAAAGTATAGAGCTGCCCAGCCATGCTCCCTTTGCTCCAGCTACAACACTGTACTGAGTGCCAGAGAGGTGTAGGAGACACTAAAGGGGCTCTGGGTCACTCAGGGTATATCTATCTACAATGCAATGAAACACCCACAGCTGGCCTTGCAATATGACTTGGCCTTATGGGGCTCAGGCTAAGGGGCTGTTTAATTGTGGCACAGATGTTCAGGGTCAGACTGCAGCCTGAGCTCTGGGTCCAGCCCCACTCATGCTGAGCTGAAGACACTCTAAGACAGTAGGTGTAAGGCATTTCCCCTTTCTTTTTATGGTCCTCTCCCACCTTTCAGAAGCATTTCCAGCATGAGTTTTTAAATGATACCTGACAGGGCACACTATGTACAAGGTTATTACAATAATGGACATGGGGGTATATTCTGCCACAAGGTCTTTGACATAAAGTTCTGTATGACAAAGTCACCAATACCCACACCAAGAAAGTAGGACCTCCAACACATTACCCCTTTTTTTTGTATCAGGTGGTTGGATTTCTTTTCTGCCTTGTGGGAACTGGGTTCTTCCTGATTTTTCTATCAGGTGTCCTCATCACTTCTAGGAACTAAAGACTGGGAATGACTTTTACCATTAGAGCAATGGCAGTGAGTAGCTGAGCCTTGATGATGTGGCTAGATTTATGGCATGGTACTGATGAGGATGCAGAGAATCCACCGGAAACATGGCAGATGAAATGTGGAAGAAATGTGTGGTTTCTTTTATTCTGGATGGCTCATTTGTCTCTGCCTATATTAGGGCCACTCGTCCTTTAGCTACGTTGCAATAAATCTGCTGGCAGAGATCCTGATATTTCTGCTGAGTGGTCTTACTGAGCATGTTCTTGCCTGATAGTGCTCAAGAACCTATTCTTCAAAGAGCATAAAAAACATGTGGTGAAAAAAATACCCGCCACACATCCCTGCATCATTGTCACAAATCCTATCTGCAATCCCAAAATACTAGCGTCTACTCATCGGAGTAGTCCCACTGAAGTCACAATGTCATGTGATTTAAGGTTCACAGAATCAGACACTTGTTTAGACTCACAAAGAATGAGAGGCTGAAGATCTCGTTGTAAATTAATGCTCTTAACCTTATGGTTTTCTTATTTTGTCAGCTCTTCAAGACTGGGACCATGTATTCATAAGTGCTTGTACATGATCTAGCACTGCATAGGAGACCTGATCCTGACTGAGGCCTCTGAGGCTACCACAATATCAATATTAAAAAATTATAACAATAGTAAATTATAGTAAAGAAACAAATTTGCTCTAAGAAAATGGCTGATGGGGGGTAAATTACATTTCCCCAAAGTTAATGCACCATCTTTGTACATATTCTTGAGAAATGATGTGTATTAAATTTGCACTTTTACCTTCAGATCAATGTTATGATCTGCCGATTACCTGGAATCTATTTAGCTGCAACAAAATAAACATTTACTTCAATTGCTAATGCAAACTGAGAATTTGTTTTATATTTCAGCAGAAAGGTACATTTTTCACAATCCAGTTCAGGCCTGATTCTGCAACCCTTAAACTGTTCACTGCAGGATTGGACCCTTCTTGCTGGGACTGGAAGATGCAAATACTAATTGTAAAGCATCTTGGTTATTCAAATGTACATAACTGATTTGTTGTTTAATAGAACCACAGTACTTTAGGTTTAAAACATATTAATGTAAAAGTATGTTTACTAGCCCATTAAAGCTTAAATTGTGCAGATTAATGTACTTTCTTTACAACTACTCATTTTTGGAAGGTAACCAAATTGAAAATCAGTTCATTCTGGAACTAACATGTTTTTATTATTATCTTTGATACAAATGATCTCATTACTAAAAGTATATCTAGCCATTATAATTGGGGACAATTGCAACAAATGAAGGCATAGCAGGTCAGACCATTTAATTCCCTTTGTGTAAGGGGTCAAAGGTTTATGACTCAAGTGCCTAGAAAAGAATAGAGTACATAAAGGTTTAGATAACCACAATCCCCACACGAGTTTCATTTGTGGTTTGCAGAAACTCCTTGATCTGTCCCAATAGATTACTCTAGTAAATTTTTAAAGAGCTCATCATTTATATAAAAAGACAAGAGTTGAAATGAAAATGTGTAGAAGAAAACAGCCCTCATAAAGTGAAAGAAGCACTAGTTTGCTGCAAGGTGACATAACATCTATCAGTAGAATGAAACAGCTGTCTCAGGCAACAAAGATAAAAAAGTGAATGCCTTCAGAATAGAGAAGGAAATTGAGGACAAACAATGGATTATTCAAATTTTAAGAACCTCCATAATAAAAGAGGTACCTCAGTGTTAAAGAGCAGGGTTGAAATCTTGGCTCCATCAATGCCAATGACAAAACTCCTATTGACTTCAATAAGCCTGCTATTCCATCCTGGTTGCTGGTAACCAGCTACCTCAAGGCAGCTAATAAATAACAGAACTTTCCTTCTTCAAGGTCAGCAGTTCAAATCTAACTCAGGTAAGTAGTGATTTTCTGCTGACAGGCCTATATATGAAATAGGTTGATATTCAAAATCAGGTTCCCAGTAGACAGGTCTCCCCATATTTTGAAAACCACTGTTACACTTCATACTAAGTGGCACCTTTACTTGAACACTCAGCAAAAATTTCCAGGGGCAGACGAAGTATGCTGATTAAACTATAGTGCTGGAGCTAGTTCCTCCAAAAAATAGTTGGAGTAGTGAGAGGGGAGCTTGCATTGATGCTGCCCATGCTATACTTCTTCACTTAGTAAAAGTCATCAGTCTCCAACATCTTTTACAAGCTCTTTGAAATGAAAAATCTGATATAAGGGTGAATTTTCCCTGTCAGCAGGTTACTTCCACAGCTGCCCTCTGCAGGTTTCTTCCATGCACCTGTGAAACCACAGCTGGCCACTGCTGGAAAGAGAATATTGCACAAGATGAATTGCTGATCTGATGCAATATGGCAATTCCTATTTTCTTGTTCTTAGAATTAATATAAAAATATTTTAGGAAAAACATCAAATGTTTTGAAAGTATTGGCATGTACAGTAAACCCTCGATTTAACGGACCCCGATTTAACGGACTTCGGATGCAACGGACAAAATTCCCCCCCCCCCCCACGGCTCCCCTGTGTTGACAGCTCCCGCCGGGACTTGACAGCTCCCGCCGGGCTCCCCGCTGTGGGGAGCCCGGCGGGAACTGTCAAACCCCCCCCCCCCCCGCCCGGTTCCCCCTGCAGGGAGCCGGGGGGGGGGGGGAGTTGACAGTTCCCGGCTCTCCGCTGCGCGGAGCCGGGTGGGCGAGTTGACAGCTCCCGCCCGGCTCCCCACAGCGGGGAGCCCGGCGGGAGCTGTCAACCTCCCCCCCCCACCAGCCGGGACCTGGGCGGGTGGGTTGACGGCTCCCGCCAGGGTCCCAGCAGCCGGGCTCCCGGCCGTGATAAAAGTAAAACCTCGACATAACGGACTAATTCGGGCGAGGGGGGTGTCCATTGTCAGCCGAAAGTCCATTATTTAATAATTTTAAAAAATTATTAAATAACGGACTTTCGGCTTTAACGGACACCCCCTCGCCCGAATTAGTCCGTTATATTGAGGTTTCACTGTATTTACAATATTTCTGAAACTAAGTTTCCCATGAAAGTCTTTTGTTAATGCAACAATAGTGATTGAGATAATATATTGTTATCTATGTTTTAATCACATACATCTTAATATCAGAGAACTTGAAGTGTTTCAGAGTAGAAATTACTGGAATTCCAATTAAATGAGAATTAGTGTCTTCTTCCTTAAAAGTTTCCCTTGAAATTAAACAAGTGAACAAGAACTAATGTAATCTAGCCTGAAAAGAAATATAATTTTAATGCCCTCAGCAGATCAAGCAAAATAGTCCTATTTCAAACATTATGTCATTAGAGTTGATCAGGATGATTAGTTTTGATTCAGCAAGAAATAGCCTGACACCAAACATAAATTATCTATTCAAATGGAATAATGGAGAAAGCTTTAAAATTGTTGTAGGATGTTGGATATTATTTTTACACAAAGTGAAAATTATGCCCTCAGAACTGTATCTTATGTTTCTCATTATTTGAAATCTTATCTCCCCTGAAATTTTTATGTGGACCTAAATTTGGTGGAGATTGAAGACCTAACAAAATTCACATAGAGCTTGGAGGTTGGGGATAAAGATATGGTTAAACATGTTAAGTGCTGACAAACTGGATCACTTATATTGCAAGGCAGAATCATAGGCAGACCTTGAGAGGTCTGCTAATCCAGTCCCCTGCACTCGTGGCAGGACTAATTATCTAGACCAGGGGTCTCCAAACTTTTCAGCCCGAGGGCCGCATTAACTATCAAATAGCAGTTCGGGGGTCGACAACACACTCGAGGTCCAAATAAAAAAGAATCAAAACATGGATGTTGTTTTTAATTATTTATTTAATATTATTTTATTCAGTTATTATTTAATAACACATTGATACACTACACCTGAACACCTGTTCACTACACATGAACACTACACCTGAACACCTGTTCACTACACATGAACACTACACATGAACACCTGTTCACTACATGAACACTACACATGAACACTACACATGAACACTACACATGAACACCTGTTCACTACACATGAACACTACACATCAACCCCCCAACTGACCCACCCAGCCAGGACTCTCCCCCCAAAACCTCCTTTCCTCCAACCCCCAACTGACCCACCCAGCCAGGTCTCTCCCCCCCAAACCTCCTTTCCTCCAACCCCCCCCAACTGACCCACCCAGCCAGGTCTCTCCCCCCCAAACCTCCTTTCCTCCAACCCCCCCCCCCAACTGACCCACCCAGCCAGGTCTCTCCCCCCCAAACCTCCTTTCCTCCAACCCCCAACTGACCCACCCAGCCAGGTCTCTCCCCCCCAAACCTCCTTCCCTCCAACCCCCCCCCCCAACTGACCCACCCAGCCAGGTCTCTCCCCCCAAAACCTCCTTTCCTCCAACCCCCCGCCCCAACTGACCCGCTCAACCCGGTCTCTCCCCACAGACCGTTTCGCCGCCTGGCAGTGGGTGGCTCCTTGTTTCTGGCGGTGCGGCGCGTCCCGGCCCCAGCTCTGAGCCGTCCCTGGCCGGCGGCGGCAGTGGACCACGCGGCGCGTCCCGGCCGGCGGCGGCAGCAGACCACGCGGCGCGTCCCGGCTGGCGGCGGCCGCGGAGCACGCGGCGCGTCCCGGCCGGCGGCGGCAGCGGAGCACGCGGCGCGTCCTGGCCCCGTGGCTGGTTCCCGACCGATCTCCACGGGCCGGATGAGAGGGCCTCGCGGGCCGCATCCGGCCCACGGGCCGTAGTTTGGAGACCCCTGATCTAGACCATTTGTGACAGGTGTTTGCCTAACCTGCTCTTAAAAATCTTCCATGATGGAGATTCCACAACCTCCCTAGGCAATTAACTCCAGTGCTTAACCATCCAGACAGTTAGGAAGTTTTTCCTAATGTCCAACCTAAATCTCCCTTGCTGTAATTTAAGCCCATTGCTTCTAGTACTATCCTCAAAGGTTAAGAAAAACAATCTTTCTTCCTCCTACTTGTAACAACCTTTTACTTGAAAACTGTTATCATGTCTCCTTCTCTTTTCCAGACTAAACTAACCCAGTTTTTTTAAATCTTCCCTCATTGGTCATGTTCTCTAGTCTTTTAGTCATTTTTGTTGCTCTTCTCTGGATTCTCTCCAATTTGCCCAAATCCTTCCTGAAATGTGGTGCCCAGAACTGGACACAATACTCCAGTTGAGGCCTAATCAGAGTGGAGTAGAGTGGAAGACTTAATTCTCGTGTCTTGATTACAACACTCATGCTAATACATCCCAGAATGATGTTTACTTTTTTGCAACAGTGTTACACTTTTGACTCATATTTAGCTTGTGGTCCAGTATGAACCCCAGATCACTTTCCACAGTTTTCCTTCCTAGGCAGTTATTTCCCATTTTGTATGTGTGCAATTGATTGTTCCTTTGTAATTGGAGTACCTTGCATTTGTCCTTATGGAATTTCATCCTATTTGCTTCAGACCATTTCTCCAGTTTGTCTAGATAACTTTGAATTTTAATCCTATGTTCCAATGCACTTGCAACCCCTCCCAACATAGCAGCCGTAGCCCACCAGAGTATTTACACTATTTTTAATCTATCTATATAAAGGGGACTGGGGGGAGAGAGAGAGAGAATAGATTTACTCCATCCCTGTACATGAATGCTAATCAAGTACATTCTGGGTTATTGCTAAACCTGCCACTTCCAAAGAACTGAGGACCTATACTTCTTTCTCAGGTAAAACTCTCCTTGACTACAGTGGTGGCTTTCATAGAGTAAGGAGCACAGGATTGGACCCCAGGGTAGTTTAAAGAGGCAAGAAATTCAGTAACCAAAACTATCATGAGACACTGCAGCGTCCCTTCCTTCATGCTCTGAAACTCAAAAAATAGTCTACAAATCGTTGCTGAACTTCAAACTTTTTCTATCAGATAAAAGACCATATATTTGTCAGCATGTTGTTTGCTCATGTCTTTGATACCCTGAAGGACAATTCATTGTTTTAATGCATGATGTAGTGTAATTCATCATGTAGCAAGAACAATACTAATCACCCCTCTTTGCATCAGCCATCACTCTTCAGCCCTTATTGTATCTGAATCAATCTGAGCTCATTTATATTAATCATGACTTGTTTTGTATGGAAAAAAGTCAACCACTAATAATGTGCATAGTACTACCATGATACAATATAATAAGCAGAGATACAAGTATTAGGGAAATTAAAAATAGGGGAAAGGTGCTTGTTTGTTAGTTTTAGATTTGTAAAACTAATAAATATTTTAAGTGAAGAGCACCTTATAACCACTGAAAATAGACATTTCAGAGAACAGTACATCTGAAAATGCATATAAATGCATATAAACTTTCAAATTATCAACCCATCCTAACTTTTTAAAACTACACTTCTAATCTATACTATTATGGCTGAAGGACAAGCACTTAGAAAAATTACACATATATGCATTTATACCCATTTTCAAATGTATGGTCTCTAAGAGCTGTATCCCTATTTCTGCTCTTAGAAAATACAATAGAGGCTTCATATATACATTAAACAGGAGAGGGAATAAGACAGAATTCTGCAGGATCTGGCATATGCAGGCCCACAGAGAGAAAGAGCAATTCATCATTCAGCACTGACTTGGAAAGTAACAAATGAACCCACTGATGGGCCAGTCCATTCACTTGCGCAAGTCAGCACAGACCTCATGGTAAATGTATCAAAGGCTTTAGTGAGATCCAATCAAATCACTACAGACACATCTTATCCATTACAACTATGAAATTATCAGCCAAAAATAACTGTATAGTTTCAGTCCTATACACAGTTCTGAACTTGCACTGCTAGAAGTAAAACAAAGGTGCGGAATCTAAATCTACCTGGAGATGACCCATTATCACCTATTCATCCTTCCCAAAAAATTGGGGTCTAAATGGGTGACTAGGGACGTTATTAACATCTAACGGAGGTTTCTTTGGAAGGAAGCTTGTCCTCTTGCAGAGCATTATTAACAGTCCATGATGTGCCCTGTGACCCTCCACTAGCTTTAGTCAATCACAAAGGACAGGAATCTATATCATAGTTGATTGGTTCCAATTCCCCAACCACGCCCCAAAATTTAGTAAATGAAACTGGCTGAAGCCCAAGCAGTACAGATGGGACATTTAATTACCTCCTGCTCCAGCACAATGGGCCAGATCCTTAACTACTCTATTGATCAGCATTACTCTATTGAAATTTCCAGAGGAGCATCTGGCCCATTGCTCTTATCCTTTCTCAATCTAGAACAAAGACCATAGCCAGAAAGGTTGTTCTCTATTCTCCAGGGAGGCAAATGCATATTAATGATTATTTAGATTATTTGGAACAGGGTCTGTGACCTCCTTTGTGTTTTGCACAGTGCAAGCTTGCTGTTGGTGTTTAACAAATAATAAATAACAATGATCCAAGCAAAATGTGCTCATCATTCTACAAATAAATGCGGAAAAAAGACTATTGGCCCAGGAAGCTTTCACCTTAAATATATAAGGTATAGATGAAGGATGGGAAAAGGGATATAACAAAAACACATCAACTGAGTGGTAGTTGAACTCATCTTGCTAGGTGCATGATTATTGTATTTATTTATTTACTAACATGGACTGTGTTAACACTTGAATGAAGGGAAGGAGAGTGTCTATAAGCCTTTTGGAAGGTGTGTATTTTAAGGAGGAACTTCAAGGAGGACTTGGGATGAAATTATGTAAAAAGATTTAGGGTGACTCAGGGACACAAGGTTGTGAAATATGTTTCCAAGAAGAGGATAAGAGTAGAAGGCAGGAGAATTTCTGCAGTGCATGATCAACAAGTCCATTATTGTAAAGTCAAATTCCACATGCACTAAGTGCAAATTCTAGGAGCCACTTATATACATACAATTTGACCCTGAGGTCTCTGTAAAAGATACCATCCAACCTTGATTCACTGGAGCCAGCATCGAAAGTCTCCAGAAGTAGACAGCCCACCTGCAGACGGCTGAAGCCATGCAAGATTTCTGAAACTCCCACTCTGTTAGCAAGCCCAAATGTGGTCAGAGTAACTTAGAAGTGGATGATGAAGTTGTCATGGCCAGATAACACTGGCACAGCCATGTGCTGTTTCTGTCTCTCTCCTGGGTAGCCTCTGCCAGCAGAGATTCATAGAAGCCCCAGCTGCAACTTAAAGCTGCCCTTCCATGGTACAGCTGATGAGATAAGACAGCACAGCAAACACTCCTTGCCCTCCCTTGCCATGAAATCCCCTAGAGCATTGGTTCTCAAAGTGGGGGTCGGGACCCCTCTGGGGGTCACGAGCCAGTTCTGTGGGGGTCGCAAGCCCCTGCTGCCAGCAGCCAGCCCCAAACAATGCCGCTGCCGCGGGCTGCTGGCATCCGGCCCCTGCTGCTGCAGGCAGCCTGTGCTCCTGCCACGGCGGCTGCCGGCACCCCTATAAGGCTGGTCCCGGCTGTGGCAGGATGCTGGTGGCCCCGCGAGCCCGGTCCCAGCTTCCACCGTGTTGGGCTGCTGGTGGCCCCGCAAACCCGGTCTGGGCCCTGGCTCCTGCTGCGGCAGGCTGAAGGCACTGCCACAGGCCCGACCCGGCCCCTGCAGAGGTGGGCTTCTGGCGCCCCCGCGAGCCTGGCCCCTGCCATGGTGGGCTGCTGGCGCCTCCGTGGGGCTGCTGGAGCCCCCCCCCCACTGGCCTCGGGGGGCTGCTGGAAGCCCCCCATCCCAGCCCCTGCCACAGTGGGCTGCAGGCACGCCCCCCCCCCCGTCTGACTCCTCGGGGGGGTCGCGCTTAGAGGCCCGGTGTGGGAAAGGGGTCACCACTACAAAAAGTTTGAGAACCACTGCCCTAGAGGGTGCAGCAGCTGTTACTTGTGAAAGAGATGAAATTTGCACTGCCCTGCCAAGGAGAAGCAAGCCCAGTGTCTCCAATCTTAACCTTGTGACTTGGCTTCCTCTGCTGCAGTGGTTCTCACTATCACCACCCCAAAGGCGTGGGATATGGGGTGATCACTATGGGGAGATCGACACTGGCAGAGTGCTCTCCAGTCGATCTCAATACTCCTGCTCTCCGAGATGAGTAAAGGAGGTCGACTGGAGAGTGTCTCCTGTTGATGCAGCGCAGTGAAGACACCACTGTAAGTCGACATAAACTACGTCAACTCCAGCTACATTATTCACATAGCTGGAGTAACATAACTTCGGTTGACTTAGCCTGTTAGTAAAGACAAGCTTTTAGTATGCTCTGCAAGGACCTGTTCATAGACAAAGATGAAAGGATCTCACTGAGGAAAAGAAGCTAGAGCAGTCCAGCTGGGAAAGACCCAACCAAATAGAAATTTCTGCCTTTCTCATCATACAATTTATCCCATGGACTCCGGCAAGTAAAATAAATAGCAGCTGGGATCAGCCTCTGGGAAGTAAAATGGAAGACCACCACTCTTACTTTGCAGCCACTCCAAGGAGGTCTGAGGCATCGATAATTCCTCCTTGTTTAGTAATGAGAACTGTAGATATCAAGACCTCCTATAGGCTATTAGCTGACACATTTTAAATATTCATAGGCAAAATATTATGCACAAGCCATACAGTGCAGAACATCCAAGTAAAACACCAGTATATTAGCCAATAAAAAGAAAAATGATTAGACATGTGTGTAAATGTGCTACCCTTTATTGCATAGAGGGGATTTACTTCCCTGTCATTTCAGGGCTGCTGCTGCATATCTAGGCTTAGTATCTAATACAATGGGTAGAATACTGTGTAGACAAGTACACAACAATACAGCATATATTTTTCTCACAACTTTTCCATGAGGATGAAAGTTACTAAAAAATGAATAAACACAAACACACACAAAAAGAGAATTGAACAGAGCAAAGTTTTTTGCCTTACAGTTCTGGAAGCAAAATGAGAAAAATCAGGGAATCCTTGTTATTGCTGATGTTTTATAAATCTAGATAATCACCTTGTTCCTCCCATCCTAAAGTTAATAAAATAAGGCTTCATGCAATGTATTTTAAAACAAAAATACTTTCTTATCAACAGAAAGAATTGTTTCACTTAAAATGAAAAATGAATTGCTTACATCATACATCCAGTAGACATTGACAAGTCTAATCATCCTGATTATCTCTTCAATAAATCTTAATTTCAGAAGAAAACTGCTATTACAAAGATATTACAAAGATTTCCTTTTAGCTAT
This sequence comes from Sternotherus odoratus, assembly GCA_032164245.1. NCBI lineage: Eukaryota > Metazoa > Chordata > Testudines > Kinosternidae > Sternotherus > Sternotherus odoratus. Next base: position 181,545,920 of record JAVMKO010000002.1, on the reverse strand, counting down.
AACAGGGTGGAAAAAGGATGATGGAGTCTTTATTTCATAAATCATATCAGAGAACATATAACAAACTCAAAAAGAATGTTTTGAGAAAGATCTTACTAACCTTGTTTAAGATGGATGCATCCTTTTAAGACATTAGTGTATCCAATGATATATTTTGTGGTTTGCCCTTATGTGTTTAATCATAAGTATCAATGGAGCTGCTTTTAAAAGCAAAGTTCCTTTACTTCTGCAGAAGTAAAAGAAGCACATTTTAAATCATAAAATAACAATGCTCTCAACAGATTGTAGTTCATGTTTTGAAGTCATGAGGTTAGGTTACTGCACTGCCTTATATTCCTTTGGTAACAAAGTCCTGTGGCACCTTAAAGACTAACTATAAAGTTTTGAAGCATAAGCTTTCGTGGGCTAATACCCACTTCGTCGGATGCAAGCAATGGTGGGTATTAGCCCACGAAAGTTTATGCTTCAAAACTTTATAGTTAGTCTTTAAGGTGCCACAGGACTTTGTTACCTCTGCTATTCCAGACTAACACGGCTACCTCTCTGATTCTTATATTCCTTTGTTACTGCGTTCCTAAAAATCTTAGTGTAAGAACCAGGCTGTGCAAAATTGTGCCATTAAAAGTATATATCTCAAGTGGCCCCTGTTTGGAGGGTTGTCCCTCTTTTTAGTCCCAAAATTCCCTATATCCCACCCTAATTTATCATGCCCTCACTTTTATACTTAAAAACTATTTATACCAGAAATAAAGAATCATGAAACTAAGAGTAGAGAGAGAGGTATTTACACTACAGATATAAATCACTCCGTACTTTAAAGAAAACAAGGAATACTTGTGGCACCTTAGAGATTAACCAGTTTATTTCAGCATAAGCTTTCGTGGACCCACTTCATCGGATGCATACTTACCTGCAGGACAGACTCACCTTCATGATCATGACCTCCCACAATGGGACTGTCAGCTTCAACGATGAAATTTGTACATGTGCAGAGGAGAGAGAGCTTTCTTGGTGATCAGTCCATGAATCTGGAAGTCATTCTTGGAAGAGATCAGGACAGTTACAAACCACACCATCTTCAGAGAAAAATGCAAATACAACTTCTTTAGTCCCGCCTTCCCACAAATATATTGCATTGGCACAAGATTTTAAAATATTCATAAGCAAAATACACACAACAAACAAACATTAAAGAAAATCCAGTCCCTGTTGACTGTAGGCAAGAAGGAGTCAGAAAAACATTATATGTGGCATTTATAAGTTTGGTAGATGCTCAGATGTCTCACTAATGGTGATTGTTTAAGAACCAAGGCAAAGAGATGGACAGGAAAACAAATGTAGGTAGAATAGTAGAAAAGATTCACAACTCAGTAGTGAAGTCTATTAGACTTTTTGGTGTTTATTATCTATATCCCCAATCATGCAATTTGCTGCACCTGCACAGTGACTCACTGAATGGGGTTCTGCATAAGCACAACAGTGAGGCTGCACAGAGTGAACTTCAGGATTTGGAATCGTAGAATCTATAGGGAAACGATGTTTAAAACAGATCACTTTTACTCAGTGGTTTGCAGTTGTTATAGTTCACTGAAAAAATCCATATAGTCACTTTTTAATATATAGTTATTTCTCCCATACATTTCTTTGCGTCAGTAAATCTACTTTCCATATGCAAATAACTGCCATCAATTTTTGGCTGCAAACAGCTTTTCAATGTCCATAATAGCAATAGACTCACACATACAAGTAACTTCATTCAGGCGAGTATAAAGTTATTTGTGTCGGCTTCAGTAGGCCTGCTCATGTGATTAAAATTACACATGTATGATTGGGCGCCATGTCTGTATTTCAGTAATTTTCTCTGTCTTTATTTTCCAGTATAACCATGTTTAATAACAGCTTTGGATTATACAAGCACAGAATATTTCAACAGGTAAACCTCTTTATGATATTTATGTATTTATTTTTAAATACACGCCTAACTTTAAAGCAGCCAGACTTCTTGTTTTTTAATAAAAAATCCGATTAACAATATTGCTTCTGGACTGCGATATTTTCTGTCACATTTCATTGTGAAACAAGTCTTTACAAATGGGCTATCAACAAAAAGGATTTATACCAGAAGTGCCTACGCAACCCTAACTATAGGTAAGAACACCTACGTTCTAATTGATACAGATGGATAGCTACAAAAAGGTTGGGTTGGCTCCACGGAAATCACTTAAAAAGACAGCACAGTTTATATATCAACTCTTACTTCTCCTTAAAATTGATTTCTACAATGTAGCATTTCATTTTTATTTGCATGCATCTTATTTCTCACTGATTAAATAATTTCCCAAATTACCTTGATTCTGTCATTCCTCTTTACAGCTAAGCATAACAACCAAATTGTTTTTGCTCTATTTACATATTTAATGCAGTGCAATATCTTATTCCATAAGAAGTAACAAATATGGCTTTATGTTAATCCCCCAAAGTATCTAACAATTATTAGTCCTGTATAAGTTTCTACATTCCAGAATAGGAACAACTGTGTCAATGAAACATTTTCTAGCTAATTTAAATATGCTGATATTTATATCTCTTCCCTATTCAGTTTTTAAAGCAAACGATAATCATTTATTCTTCAAATTCATTATTTAAATGTAGGATTTCTGTTTTGCTAAGGAAAAGGTGGGAGCCTTTGCGACTCAAATGTGTCCTTGAATTTTTTATGCATCTTGGCAAATCCTCCCTAGAATCGGTGCTACACTTTGGTGAAGAGGATTCTGGAGTGCCTTTGGAAAGCATAGGTGTTTCAGCAGATGGCACTGGAGAACAAGAGACATACTTTGGAGATAGAAATGGCATAGACAAGACAAAGACAAATAAAGACAAAGAGTTGTAGATCTGGATGAGTATATTGAAAGATGTATAGAATGATAGGGGATGCTAAATGTGCCCATGTACCTAGAACTCACTACAATCCTGCAAGCTAAACTAGTTAAGTTAAAGCAGGAGCACAACTATTTTCATTCTAGGGATATATGAATGTGTTTTACTAAAACAAGGTTCCCTCCTTTCCACCATCCTCCGACTTTCACCCATTTTTAGAACCAAAATTGACCTAAAACTTTTTTGAAGTTGTGAAATGTTCTGATGAGTTCTCTTTTTCCCCATTGGTATGTCTAGCTGCTTTTCTACTTTCTGGTTAGGGGCTGGATGCTGTGGTTTGCTTAGACTCCTTGAAGACTTTAAGGCTATAAGGGACCATCATGATCGTCTGACCTCCTGCAAGCCACAGATTCTCACTCACCTGTATTAGGCTCATTACCCCTGGTTGAGTTCAGAGTCCACAAACACACAAATAAAATGAAATTTTATTTCCTGGCCCTATTCAGCTGACCTGGGCTGAGTTCCAAAAAGGAATACATTTATCCCATGACAGAAGTTAGTGCTGACTCCAGGAGCTACTGTTATTTCTAGAAAAGGCTTAACACCCTCCAGTCCCATTGTCTTTAATAATTTAATTTGTTTTTAGGTTCTCCCATTGCTTGTTTGTGTGACCATGTGAAAAGACCTAGAATAAAACTTTATTTGGTATCTATGGTGGTAACTTAAAAGTTCTGATTGTGGTAATTTTATTATTTTAGCATTTTTGCACAGATCTATTCACTTTAAGATTGGCTGGGAGAAAAAATTGGTATTTTCGGCTTTTTGAGTTCCACTGCGCTGTTCTGATTACAGTTTGTTGCAATGTACCTTTCTTATTCTTTTTACCCCCAGTCTAACTGAATTACTGAGATGAGGGTTTGAGGTCTTTTTAATTTTTGTCATCAGTACTAAGAATAAATAGGGTCAATTTGATATCTTCAGCTGCAAGAGTCCAAAGGTGAGAATGCTATGCTAGAGCCAAGAGATTCAGTGAACTCTAAGCTTCCTTCAGGCTGAGGAAACTACACTCATGCCCGTCAAGGAGATTAACAAGAAATCTGATAGAGTCTGGAAGACTATTCCTGCAGTAGATAACAAGTCTGATCTCCTTTTTTTTCTGAATAAATAAGCTCCAGGGCTAGGACAATGGTACAGAAAAATCAGATAGCATCACTGGCTATGAAGACAAAGTGTGTCTATGTGGAGGACCCAATAAAATGAAGATGAAGAAGTCTACTGAATATAATTACAAAATATATTATTGTATATGTTATAATAATTTTTTTCATTTTATATTATTAATCTATTATAATATATAATCTTTATCCAACCCTTTGTCGGTCTTCTCTACTTAGACTGTATGATCTTTGGGATGGGCCAGTCTCTTACTAAGTGCATGTATAGTGGCACAATGGAGCCCTGATCTCAGCTGGAGCTTGTAATGTGTCACAAATAATTAATTAAAATTACATCATTGGAACCATTGCACCACATAACCATATGATAGCTACTGGATGTACCAACAATGGGTTCAAGATTTCAAGCCATTTATAGAGTGTGGAGTTTCTGAGTCTGAACATAGAGGAAGGCATTGTACAAGTGGAAATAGAATGCAGTATAATATAGTTTGCTGACAAAAGAGATTTAGGGTGCTCATCATCTAATTGTTTGATCTTTAAGACAGGAAGAGTATTCTGGAGTTACTTGCGAAAATAAGATTTTATGTAGAAACCTGTAGATTTTATGTATTCTCACCACGTGGACAGTTTCACCCCAGACTGTTTGGGCTATTACTTCTAAAACAGAGCAGACCTTTCAGAATGAGAAATAGATACTGTTCAAATACACCCAGGCTCTGTTGAATGCCTCTTTTTCCCCCTTCTGGTTTATTGTATCCAAGAGGCATAATGAGAGTTGGGGAGAGGGGAGAAAACACACCTCACTGTACATATGCATAGGACTATGTACCTGTCCTAAGGTTACCTATTACCTGAAAGAGTACAGTGCAATAGCATTATCTAGAAAATGTATATTTCACTGATAGCACTTACATCTGTACTGACTGCAACTTTCTCCCTCCCTACTGAATGCCTTTTAAATAAAATGAAGAAAAAGATTCTGGTGGCACTGACTCTGTCCTGGAGCAAGATGATTGCTGAGCTGGATAAACTGTAATCTGTTTAAAGCTTGTGATTTTTGTTTTTGCCATGGCTGCAATTCTTTGCAGTAGAGAGCAGCTGGAATGTTTCCTGCCAGTAACCAGACATCTCATGCATGTTTCATAAATATGTCTTGCTACTGAAACAGAAAGTATTAAAAGGGAGTTAGTGCAAGTTTGAAATGGTTTGCTCTTATCATTTTAAAGTAGCCTAGGATGAAATCCTGGCTCCACTGGAGTCAACAACAAAACTCCCAATGATTTCAATAGGTCCAGGCTTTCACTCTTACTCTTTAACTAGGATATAAACCCTTTCCATTTTATATCAAAGTAGTTGTGGATGATACAAGTGAAACAATATATGTCATGGCTACTTTGTTACAATCATCTAATTTTAAAATGGCCAAACTGTTGTCTTGGAATTCATTTACACAGTGCCCCAAGGACTGGACTTTATATGTCAAGTTTAAACCTGATTCAATGTTTATGGTCTATTTATAACCAAAAAAAGATATGGTTTATGATGGAAGTGCTGGAACAACTTAACTTGAACTATGTCATTAATGTTGCTGTAATACTGTTATATTGCAGAAATAATATAGAACAGCAACCCTCAGTAATGCTGTTTTAAAAAGGATACATTCAATAATCCCAGCAGACATGTCAGCTATGTAACATTAACAGAAAATCCTTCATAATAAGAGTATTGTTTCCTATTTTATTAAGCAATTCACAAACAATGGCAGAGAACTAAGAAGTGCATATACACATGTTCTCTGTTTAACTTGTATTGGTGTGGATTTTTTACTCTATTTTGTATGCTAAGTACATCTTGCTTTATTTAAGACAACTCAGATTTATGCTTTTTCCATAGGATCATTAGTGTGTGCCACTTCCAAAAGAGGAGGAAAAACGAACTCCTGACTTCTGTGAGATGTGGAAGGGAAGCTCAAGCAACCGACTGGACCAAGGGAGCAAGGACCAAGGGCTCCAATTCAAATGGTGCTGCTATCTTGGTTTATAGCCAGGTTATAGCATCGAGAATGTTTAGAAGGCTAGATTTTCAAGCATACAGGAACAATGAGATGCAATATTAAGCATACTAAGAAATAGAGTTATTTCATGAAGAGCACTTAATAAAATCACCTTCCCAGCACCCAGCTCAAGTAACTGGGCTGAGCACTGAAGAACAGAACTGGTAGAAACAGAGGGGACTCTTTCCTTCAAGGCAACAGAATGGCTTCAGCTCTGTTCAGAAACAGCAGTGGTGTGTCTGTAGTAACCTTTGTGGCCCTGATGCCCAAATGCAACTTGCAGCTGGAAAGTGCTAGAGAATTTGTGCAGTGGCTGATTATGTAGTCTTCTCCCACTTCCAACTCCAAGCTGTGTACTTAAGCCTATTTTTCCTTTTTGCAGGTGCCTTTCTAAAACAAATCTTTTTTGGCAAGTCTTTTTTCCCATATATTTGGTGATGATTTTGCTTGGTGATAAGAAATCATTAATTCTAAAAAACTTCAGCCAACAGAATGAGATACAGTTTCAGTAATTCCACTTGTTGAATATTTTGTTCTGTTCATGGTATGATTTTTTTCTGCAGCATTTTTGCAAAGATCAGCTTCCACAATGTTCATTGTGTAGATGCCAGCTATTGTTTAATATTCAGTCAGCCATTTATTGCAATTCCTGGAAAGCTTTACTTTGATCAGTTTGCTTTCTTTGTGTCACAATTGTCATGACAGTTTGATGGTGAAGGTGCCATCTCTCTAACACAAAAGCAGCCAGTGGTCCTAACATGCCAGGAAATCAGGAAATGGCATAATCCAGCATGAGAAATGCTACTGACAAGCAGAAGATGTATGAGTGAAGACTTCCAGCCTAGTAAGCAGAAACTCCAGCTATCTAAGTGAGAAGGGGATGAAAGAATAAAAACTAAAGACAAGAAAAATGGAGACCTCAGGAAACATATCTATACACTTTTATGTACTGCTGTCATTGAGCTCTCCTCATTTTCAGTGGATGCAACACACAAGTAAAAATCCATCCAATTGTCGATGTTGACATTTATGTGCAAAAACATTTTCCTGTGCCACTAATTTACAATGCATGAATTTATTATATACATTTCCGCTGTACATTTTACAGGTTCCCATCCTTGAGTGAGTAGGGCCACTTGTCTCTGTCTCTTCACACTCTCTGACTTGGGTATAACAAATCTCTTTCTTTTAGGCTTCCAAAAGGGCACTCTTCTTTCTCACCCAGGCATCTACAATCAAAGGGCAATGCAGTAATATATATCTATAGATTTTCAGATATATTGTTAGGCTGATCATTTTGTATTGCATGTATGTACCTGTATATGTATTGCAGTTAAATTAAAGATGGAATATTCTCATCAAATCAAACCTTCCTCAGTATTTCTTCAGTAGTGCAATCTTTTCCTTTTTTGGAACATTCTCACTTCAAGAATTGTATTTTTACTCTCTTCCCCATCCTTCTTTTCATTATAAATTTAGTAGGAGTATTAAATTGTAAAACATGTTAAAAGATGTATTTTATATTAAAATATACATAATTGCCCTGAGTTCATGTATGTATAACTGGTTCATGTTTCTAACATAAATAACTACTGAAGGTAGGCCATAATTCATAAAGAACCAATGATTTATATGGACCAAAATTTAGTATTTATTTTCAGAATAAATCATTAACACATTTTTAATTTGTATTTATTTCACACTTTTCTAGGAATGTGAAATTGGCATTAGTATTGAGAAATTTTGTACCGGAGTCACCTGTCCTTCTCCAAAAATTAGTCACTCACATCTTTCACGGTTTTTGTTTTTAAGAAATAACCTCAATCAGTAGGAATATTGCACTTTTCTTTCCAGTGACCTAATTCTCACTGCATACTAATAGGACAAAAGCAAATGAACAACCGTTGTATCTAGTTATTGTGCATAGATTGAAGTGGCTTTTGCATTTGTCAAATACGAATACAAACTGACAGATGTAAGCAACCCCCTCATTGTAATAATGCTAGAGAAGGTGGGGTGCTTACATCTCCAGCAACTGGCTGCTGCTGTGGAACAAAGCACAGGCTATTGCTACTCTGGGGCTTCCCTAACTTGCACCTCTGTTGTTATAGCCCCTATATATGGCTTCCATTAACTGAAAATTACTGATCAACTCCAGCGATACCTATTTCTGCCTATTCTGTGCCTTCCATCCTCTGGCCTGCCCTTTCTACTAGAATGCACTGGGACTTCCACAGTGTCAGCGCACAGTTGGCTCTACACTGCGAGGAGTGTGCAGTCTGTACAAGAGGGAATTAACTGGTGGATCCTCCACAACTTTGAGCACAGCTGGAATAAAATAGCTATAGTTCAGGGCTGAATTTTCCCTAGGTCCCAAACTCACATAACTTATGCCCTAGCTCAGATGTTACGTGGGAACAATAGCCAAACGAAATTCTTCTCTTAGTTACTCTAATGAAATCCCATAGTCTATAATGAGATTTCACTGGTGTGAGGGAAGAATTTGGCCCTCCGTATTTAGAACTACAATAAAAATCAATAACTTTTCTTCAGTACTAATGTTTCTGCCGCTGGACCCAGAAAAAAAAAATCAAGACATCATGTTACCAGTACTGAGGAAAACTGAATTTCATTCCAGTTTTAAATAGTGAGGTACAAATTCTCCACTCAGTTACACCGGTGCCACCCCATTAAATTCTAGGGGCAGGCACCGGTATAACAGAGAGGAGAAAGAATGAAGTAATGCATTCTCATTACCTTCCCAGCAGTTTGTTTCATTTGCCTGCAGTAAGAAAACTAAAATTAGAAAGCATTTTGTGTTCAGTTTGCTTGCAATATGAAAAAACAAGCCTATAAATTTGTCTATGAATGTGTTATGCATTGTGCAGTTCTACTAAAAAGAAAGTTAGCTGTATATATTAGCGTGATGAACTGTAAATGTCATACTGTACTATTTTGTCCAGAGTAATTCAGATTAATGTGCCTAGAAATATTACTTGAGGTTTCTAAATTGTAAACCATTGTCAATACAGATGTATTCTTCCAAAAGAATTGTATTCCTTTTTTACTTTATGATGCATGCTCTTTTAAGTGTTTATAAAACATCCTCTGCTAGTCTTAAAATGCTAGTGCCGTTGGTATTTCTTTCTGCAGTCAGTGCACACCAGCATTGAGCCAATTGCACTTGCATGTGGGTGTCAGGCAATACAGCTATCAAACTGTCAGAAGTTTGGGTGCAATTGTTCATATCCTGTCTCATGAATCCCTCAGCTCTCAGTCTGCATTACCCAAAGTGGTAATAGCAGACAAACTCCTGATTCTTTGTGTCTGAAAAGCAAAAAGAATGAATGAATTATTCCAGGAATCCAAAGGAGATAAAATAAGAGATAAGAAATGCAGATGATTGCCCTCCGACCTCTGAACAATCAGTAAGAGGGTTTCAGAAGATCCTGCTGATGGGAGCTTCAGCCTTAATACTAGCTCTGAAGGATCAGTCCCATCAGTACAGAATCCTAAAGAACAGAATCCTGAAGAACTATAAGTCTCCATCTTTTAATTTAGCTTCTCAAAGCATTTGAGTGAGAGTACAAGCCAAAGCTCTTACCCAGCCTCCCACTCCTAAAATAACAGACTATCAAGTTGATTCTCTCCTCAATAAATTTTCAGTTCATGGGTTATTCACCTGGGTCACAAAGGTGAAGACAAATGCTATTGATGCTTATTATTGCTTGTATTTTTTTGTTCTGTTGTATAGTAGAAAGATACATTTGTGACTTCCCAAAACCACAATTCTGTGCAAATAAATCTATACTTGTTTCTATATCTAGCCAGTCATAGTGATGTATGTGGTTGACTGAAGATGGAGGTTACATTAAATGTAAAAAAGATGTACAGTAGAACCTCAGAGTTATGAACACCAGAGTTACATACTGACCAGTCAACCACTTATAACTGGAAGTACACAAACAGCAGCAAAGACAGAAGAGGAAGAAGAAGAGAAGAAGAAGCAACTACAGTACCGTCCTGTGTTAAACATAAACTATTAAAAAAAATGGGAAGCAGCATTTTTCTTCCACATACTAAAGTTTCAAAGCTGAATTAAGTCAATGTTCAGTAATAAACTTTTGAAAGGACAACCATAATGTTTTGTTCAGAGTTACGAATATTCCATTCTGAGGTTCCACTGTACTGTGTTTTTCAAAACTGACATGCTTTTCAAGAGTAAGGATGGAATCCAGCTTCCTATTTTGTACTGGCTGATGTCATTGCATCATTATTGCTAAGGAAGAGTTAGGCATGCTGATTAAAAGGCAAAGTGCCTCCAAGCTTGCAGTGTTCGAATTAACAAGCATTTTGGGAAGACATGGAGGTATCTGGAGACAGAAACCCTTAAGTTTCTTCAAGATTTGAGGATTAAATTAAACAATTTGAATTTCACTGGAACTTCTCATGACTACGTGTTGATGACAAAAATACGTCTAAAGAAATTTTGATTAGTCATTTTTCATAATCAAAGGTTAGATATAAAACAAACCTTGGATTGCAAGAAAAATATTGAATAGAAAGCTATTTCTCAAGAGTAACATATGAATAAGCAATGGCCTCCTACACTGAAGTGAGTGAACGGCTTCTCTTTTTGTGTTCTCTGAGGCCTGGTCTACACTATATGGTTAAGTTGATGAAAAGCACCTTACGTCAATCCAGCTATAGATGTGTCTTCACTTAAATTTGGCTTCTGCCAACACAAGTGACCTGCTATGCCGACTTAATAACACCACTTCCCTGAGCAGCATGGAGTCATGGTCAATATAGGTAGGTTGAGATAGTTATAGGGTAGACCAGGGGTCGGCAACCTTTCAAAAGTGGTGTGCCGAGTCTTCATTTATTCACTCTAATTTAAGGTTTCGGGTGCCAGTACATCTTAACATTTTTAGAAGGTCTCTTCCAATAAGTCTATAGTATATAACTAAACTATTTTTAGTTTATAGTAAATGTGACAGACCACTCTCACCCCTCTGCAGGAACAGGCAGGAAACCCTTCTCTGCTCCAAACAGTGCTCTTTTATTCACAGTGCAGGCCCCACCACCAATACATACAGCTTGTCCAGTCCTCAGCTTACAGCTCTTCAGACTCTATATAGTCCAGCTTACAGTTTACAACCCAAACACACAGCTCTGACTAGCTCAAACCACCACCTCACTCTATACCATCCCCACCACACTGGGCTTGCCTTCTTGCAGGCCTTTTATCCCCCTGAGGAGGCTGCCAGGTGCCACTCAAGGCTGATTGCCCTGCAAGCCAGGTGGCTAATTAGCCTTTCTGCAAGGGAGGTTTGCAGGCTTCTGCTCCCTCTTAAAGGGCCGGCAGGGCTGGCTCAGGCACTCCTGGCCAGCACCCTGCCACACACCTCCCCCCTTAGCCTAGCCCCATCGGGCTGGCTCGGACCCCTCAATATTTTCCAATTAGATCCAACAGGGCCCTTAAACCTTTTTTCCTCATTTCCTTTACCATGGCAGCATGGTCCCTAGGTTTCTGGGTGTCATGCCCGGCCATGGCGGAGAGCCCTGCTGCCTTTTTAGGGCTAGGGCTAGCCTCCTCTGCCTCGGCTTCCAGCGCGGCCACGGCAGAGAGCCCTACTTCCAGCCTTGCGCAATAAAGGCAAGGTATCGGCCGCCCCTGTGCCCTTCGGCGCTCACACCACTCGCATGGTGGCAGCCGCTCCAACCCCTGCTCAGATGGGGCCTCGCAACACAGGGCAACTACCCCTGCCTCAATTTCCCCCTGGCTCTCACAGGAGCTTGGGGCTTCTTCTGTGGAGCTCACCTCCTGCCCTAGCCTTAGCTGTTCACGGCTAGCTAGACCATTCGCTGGGTTATTGGGCTGAGACCCGCCCCTTCGCTCAGCCGAGCCCCCCTTACGGGTTCTCACGCCCGGCCTTGGGGCAGCCCGGGGCCTCATTCCCCCCACCGGGCCCCAGTCCCGCCCAATGATTACGGGGCAAGGTAACCCCTCTGGCACCCCGACCTGCTTCCAGCGGAATCGACCGCTGATTTTCAGGGGGACCTGGGCCACCCGACAGGTCTTCCTGTCCCCATGGACACACTGTAAGTCCATGGTAGCCCCTGGGATCAGCCACTCGGGGCGTACCAATGCTCTGCGGATGAGCGTACAGGGGGAGGCTGAATCCACTACCCCCGGTTGGGACTCCCTCCCCACCTGTACCCGCAGAGTGGGTATCCCCTTATGCGGTTTCCGACCCCAAACCTTGGTCCACCCACACCAGTCGGTGTAGCCACACTCCATGGCTGGGCAGTCCCTCTTAATGTGCCCTGGCTTCCCACACTGCCAGCAGGTAAGCCGGGCCGCTCTCTCGGGCACCCCCCTCGGCTCCCCATCAGTCCTTTTCCCTCTGGGCGGAGGGGAGTCCACGGGCCGACGCCCCAAATCCCGGACCCGTCGCGGTCGGTCTTCTCCCCGAGGTCCCTCTGCCTCAACGTACTCCTCGGTCAGGCGCACCGCAGACTCCGTCTCCGGCTGGTGCCTCCTGACCCAGGTACGAACAGTCTCGGGGAGGCTGAGCAAAAACTGCTCCAAGATCAGGGAGTCCATGATTTCCTCCCCAGATCGGGCCTCCGGCCTCAGCCAACGCGTCGCCCAGTTCCTCAGCCTCTGGGCAAACGCCTGGGGCCGCACCGCCTGCGTCCAGCGGGCCGCCCGTAACTTTTGCCGGTATCTCTCGGCAGATAAGCCGACCCGGTCCAAGATGGCCACTCTTACAATTTCAAAGTCCTGGGCCTCTGCATTCCCCAGGGCCATATAGGCCGCCTGGGCTTCACCCACGAGGTAGGGAGCAAGCCGGAGGGCCCAGGTGGTCCGCTCCCACCCGGCTGTGGTGGCTACCCTCTCAAAAGTCCCTAGGAAGGCATCGGGGTCATCCGCCGGGCTCATCTTACAGAGTCCCCAGCCCGGCGGCCGCATGCCCTCTCCTGCCCCTGGACTCACCAGCAGCTGCAGGAGTTTCGCCTGGGTACTTGCTTGCTCCTGGATGAATTCCTGCAGCCTCTTCTGCTGCTCTGCTTGAGCCTGTTGCATCTCCAGGTGGGTTTGTTGCAAGGCATGCATGGCCTGCTGGGTCTGCTTTTGCTGCTCTACTAGCCACTGCAGGGTTCCCTCCATCTTTGGGCTACCAGTTGGGTTGCTGGTGTAGCGATCCCACCCCTGACACCACTTGTGACAGACCGCTCTCTCACCCCTCTGCAGGAACAGGCAGGGAACCCTTCTCTGCTCCAAACAGTGCTCTTTTATTCACAGTGCAGGCCCCACCACCAATACATACAGCTTGTCCAGTCCTCAGCTTACAGCTCTTCAGACTCTATATAGTCCAGCTTACAACCCAAACACACAGCTCTGACTAGCTCAAACCACCACCTCACTCTATACCATCCCCACCACACTGGGCTTACCTTCTTGCAGGCCTTTTATCCCCCTGAGGAGGCTGCCAGGTGCCACTCCTCAAGGCTGATTGCCCTGCAAGCCAGGTGGCTAATTAGCCTTTCTGCAAGGGAGGTTTGCAGGCTTCTGCTCCCTCTTAAAGGGCTGGCAGGGCTGGCTCAGGCACTCCTGGCCAGCACCCTGCCACATAAAGTAAATTAAAAGTTTAAGAAGCTTAATTTAAAATTAAATTAAAATTAAATTAAAATGCAGAGCTCCCCAGATCGGTGGCCAGGACACAGGTAGCGTGCCTCTCACTGAAAATCAGCTTGTGTGCCGCCTTTGGCACCCATGCCATAGGTTGCCTACCCCTGGTGTAGACACTGCATTAATTACATTGACTGCTACTGGCCTCCAGGAGCTGTCACACAATGCCATGTGCAGGCAGACCTGATCCAGATGTAGAAATGTCAACATCTATGAGCAAATTGCTCAGGGGATGCAGGAGAAAGGCTCCAGGAGAGACCATCAATGAGCTACAGCAGGCATACCTGAAGGCCAGGGAGGCCAACCACTGATTAAATGCTGAGCTGCAGACCTGCTGCTTTTATAAAGAGCTGCAAGCCATCCTTAGCAAAAATTCCACCAGTATCTCCAGAAGCATCCTGGATACTTCAGAGGAGCCCGAATCACAGGCTTCTGCCATGAACAGCTAGGAGGAGGATGGGGAGGAAGAGAAGTATGAGAGACAGAAGACCGGGGGATCCAGCTGTCTAATAAGCCAGGACATGTTTTTGACTCCATCACAGTCCAGCCAGTCAAGCACAGACAAGACTGATGGTCATCATAATCATTGCAATACGTGTATATGGAAAATAAGTGGAAAATAAATATATATACACACTACAAGTCATGTCTGTGGGTTAAGACAGGTCTGGTCATATGCAACTTAAGTATTGTAGTTCACAATGAACACTCATTTACAGCCTGAGCAAAAAGCTAATCAACATATTGGGAGGGCTGTAGTTAAAAAGAAAATTAACAGGAGTTGTCCGGTTTAGGGGTAAGGCAGTGAATTGTTGAAACTATATCTGGGTGTAACGGCCTGATGACTCATCCCTGCAGCACCTCCTCCTGGCATCCCTGCAGCGCCTTCGCAGGATGGTGTCTTGCCATCTGCTGCCTCCATGTCCCTCCAGGACCTAGGTGCCCTCTTACCTGCCATGCTGCCCCCTGGCAATACCCCACACTCTGGCTCTAGATCTTCCCTCCCTGGGGAATCCCCAATCCTCTAATCTCCACCTTGCCTCCATCTAGAGCTATTGCCAGTCATCACAAGCCCCAGGCCCTAGGGCTTGTGATGACTGGCCCTAGGGCTATTTTAACCCCTGACAGGCTGGAGCGGGTGACCACTCCGCTACACTGGGGTACAGAAGAACCCCTCGGTATCTCTTCAATCTGTGAAGACAAGCTGCCAGTGTGCTTGATTTTAGGAGAAGGGGTCTCAGCCAAACTGGTTGAAAATACCGGGAAAAGAACTTGGGATAATTTCTTGTAGGCTATAGGGAAGGGATCGGCAACCTTTCAGAAATGGTGCACCAAGACTTCATTTATTCACTCTAATTTCAGGTTTCGCGTGCTAGTCATACATTTTAATATTTTTAGAAGGTATCTTTCTACAAGTCTTTAATATATAGCTATTGTTGTATGTAAAGTAAATAAAAATGTTTAAGAAGCTTCGTTTAAAATTAAATTAAAATGCAAAGTCCTCAGACTAGTGTCCAGGACCTGGGCAGTGTGAGTGCCACTGAAAATCAGCTCGCGTGCTGCCTTCGGCACACGTGCCATAGATTGCCTACCCCGATACAGGGGAATCACACTTTATTAGTTAAGTCTTGAGGAAGTGTGTTACAAAATATTTTATATGTAACCATTTGTTTCCAATATTCTTGCTCATTATCTCTTTAATCCCTATTCTTTGATCATAAACTTACTGTTTTCACTATATCCTATATAATAAAAGGCTAGGGAAGTTTGTGTGAAGCCGTCATGCGCAGTAGAGACGGCCCAGACGAACGGCATGCTGGGAGGTGTAGTTCGGCAGCACCACATGGCCGCCGCGTGTGCGCCGCCGAGAGGGAAGCAGGGTCTGGATCAGGGGGCTCGGGGAGCGTGGGCAGGAGGGTGGCTGGGCACAGGAGGCGCAGGCAGGGGGCCCTTGGAGTGGGGGGAGGGGGACTGAGTGAGCGGGGGGGCCTTGGAGTGGGGGGGAGGGGGACTGAGCAAGCGGAGGGCCCTTGGAGTGGGGGGGAGGGGGACTGAGCGAGCAGGGGGGCCCTTGGAGTGGGGAGGAGGGGGGCTGAGCAAGCGGGGGGGGCCTTGGATGGGGGGAGGGGGGAGAGGGCTGAGCGAGCGGGGGGGGCCCTTGGAGAGGGGGAGAGGGCTGAGCGAGCGGAGGTACTGCAAGCCGTTACCGTTGGCCCATGTACACGGGCTTTTACGCTAGTTATATATAAAGTGCTATGTGTTAAGCAGGCCCTCTCCAGAGAGGCTCAGGCCACTTCCAACTTTTGAGGACCCTAGCCATAATAAAAATAAAAAATGATGAACATGGTTTAATCTTGTGCCATCAGAACCGATATATATTTATTAATATTTATGAACATTTTAACTCTTTAATATGACAAAATCTGTATCAATTAACACAAAAAGTATTCCTTTTACCTTTTTGCAGCTCTGAGCTGAGAGAGTGTGTCACATTTTGGTCTGGTAGGGATGCAGTTAAAAGCAAGTTGCGAATCTTGTCAAATGCCAAAAAAATAACAAGTGTCTAAATTTGAGGCCCCCCTTTGAGCTTGAGACCCATCCCCAATGTTTCCCCTGGGCCCTCGTGTTAAGCAAAGTGGTGATCCTGAGTTAACTGACAAGCTGCTGTATACTATTCCCTTGGGAACAATGTTTGTAAGAGTTCTGTGAGCAGTCTGTGGAACAGGGGCTGAGCCCTCCTGGGAGAAGCTGAGAAAACTCAGGGGGTGGTGTATGTCTATCCTTAACAACATGTACAGAGAGGGCAAGGCCTGCAAAGGTCTGGAAGGTAGTGCCTGTATTGCC
Source organism: Sternotherus odoratus (assembly GCA_032164245.1). Taxonomy (NCBI): domain Eukaryota; kingdom Metazoa; phylum Chordata; order Testudines; family Kinosternidae; genus Sternotherus; species Sternotherus odoratus. The sequence continues at coordinate 181,529,269 of JAVMKO010000002.1, read as the reverse complement.
AGTGGGTGGTGGGTTTAGGGTGCTGATCCACAGCAGGCACAGACAAGGCTTTCTCATGCTAAGAGCAGATGACGGTGAGATGCTTCCTGAGTACCCCTGAGAGGCATGACAGGGAATTGGATGAGCCACATGGTAATCATCTCTTCCACTCTTTGGTGGAGAAATACTAGATTTATCAGTGAAAATATGGAGAAGCTGTTGGCTTGCAATTCATTTACTTAGTAAAACTCCATTGCCAAAAACATAGGCTGAAAATACGGGCAAGGACATACAAGCCAGATGCCTTCAGATAGCAGAGTCCAGAAATACAGATAGCACTTATACAGGCAATGTGGCCTTTTAACAATTATTTATTGATAATATATTGCTCGTCTCAAAGAATAGGAAAATCCTCACTATGCTACTGATTAACAAGCATTACAGGCAGATCTACACTAGATCCTCTAGGGCAGTGGTGTCCAATAGAAATTTGATACTAGCCACACTTGTGGTTTTGAATTTTTCTTATTAGCCACATTATAAAAAAGCCATATGCATTAGCCACATATGGCTAGTGGAGAACATATTGGACACTGCTGCTCTAGGGACTCCCTTCTCTGCCTACTTGGAGAGAAACCAGATTAAAAAAAAAACTGAAAATTTTAAAAAGTGACTATGTTTGTGTACTGTACAGCACCATGCAGTGCCAGCTCAAAAACAATTGAGCAGGTTGGAATGGGCTAGCTTGTCTTTTGCTGTCAGTGGAATCCTGTTCACATATACCCCATTACACAATTTTTATTTTTGAAGTATTGATGAGCTGGTAATTTATTTTTTCTTAAATTACTTCACTACAAAAACCTTGAACATACATGCTCTGTGATGTTGTGATTTATAATAGGGTTCTTTAGCCTCACCTTCCTAACAACCAGGCATATGATGGTCTTTCTGAGATATCCATATCACATTTCCTGGATCAAAGAACCACAGTAGACGATGCTTTGTGTACAATAGTAATAGACACATTCCTATTATTATACTAGTAAAAGCCTGACAGTCAAAAACTTAAAGGGTTACTAAAACACTTTCTGGGTTTTACATGTTTGATGCTTATAACACTCGAAAACAAGCGTGCTTAGAACTGGAATGGTTTAATACTCCAGTTGCATTTGAAGAATGATTACAATGATTTGGAGAGCAAAAGGTTCTAAAACCCCCGCAGCCTCTTGAAGATTGTGTTGAGTTCACTGAACCAGGTTTTACACATACTTTCCTTCATCTTCAGGACACTTGCTGAAAATCCCAGGAGTGAGAAAATGGAAGACCAACAGAATTTGAGGGGGAAAAATGACAAATGAAGGGGAAAAAAACAGCTGCCATTTAAGTTAAAATGCAATCAGATCTTCTTTATAAAATACTAGCGAAAGTACCCGGCGTTGCTCGGGTCAGTCGGAGGTGGGGAGGGGGCAGACAGCTGAGCGAGTGTGGGGTCCGTTGGATGGGGGCAGAGAGTAAACCTGACACCCCCACCTCACCCCCCCGACCAAACCCAACACCCCCACCTCACTTACCCCTCGACCAACCCCGACTCACATTTTCACCCCCCCACCCAAACCCAACACCTCCCCTCTACCAACCCCAACACCCCGACCAACACCCACACCTCACCACCCCGTAGACCAAACCTGACACACCCACCTCACTTCCCCCCAACCAAACCCGACACTCCTACCACCACAAACCCAACACCCACGCCTCACTTACCCCTCGACCAACCCCGACCCCCCTCCTCAACCACCAACCAAACCCAACACCCCCTTGACCAACCCCAACACCTCACCCCCCGATACCTTCCCACCCCCCCAGACCAAACCCAACACCCCCTGCTCACTTACCCCCCAACCAAACCCGACACCCCCATCTCACCCCCCCGACCAAACCCGACACCACTACCTCACCCCCCCAACCAAGCCCGGCACCGCTACCTCACTTACCCTCCGACCAAACCTGACACCCCTACCTCACTTACCCTCCGACCAAACCCAACTCGGGTCCGTCGGAGGTGGGCAGGGGCCAGAGAGCTGAGGGATTCCAGGATCTGTCGGAGGGGGGAGGGGGCAGAGCTGAGGGATTCCGGGGTTCCGTTGGAGGGGGGAGGGGCAGAGAGCTGAGCAAGTGCAGTGTCTGTTGGAGGGGGTATTATGACATCATAACAACATAGCTGCCCAGCTGATGTGATTGGCCTTTAAAGAATTTCACCCCTGGGGGGCGTCAGAGGTGAGATTTGAAAATTTTTCGACTCTTACGGTCATTAGGACCCCAAGACCTCTAACTGTACCAAATTTCAAGTCTCTAGCTCAAATGGTGTGGAAGGAGTAAGCTTACATACATACACACACCCATACACCATTTGACTTTTATATATATAGATAGATGAATCATTAGCAAAATTTATGTTTGTCTGTAAAATATGGCATAGTGGTTTTCATAACCATTCATCCCCCCCCAGGAGTGACACTGGTAGTGATCCTGGGAAACTGGAGCATTTGAGGGAACTGCTTGCACGACTTCTGTTACCCCACTGGTTAACTAGTTGTGTTTGGCTGGTTTGGACCCCCAGCCTTGGGCTGTGACTGTCCCGCTCTAAATAATTTCTCCTGAATTGATACTCTGAATCGTGTCCTGCCAAGGGCTGCTTTGTTACACCTTCTTATTAAGTATTCCTTTGGTTCAAGAAGGCTGTCCAGGCATAGTTTATGACTGATCACGAACTCCAAGAATGGTAGGTGCCAAACCCAGCAAGGAGTACAGGTCAGGATGCTGTTTAAGGGTAGGTTTACACTACAGTTAAGACACCTGCAGCTAGCTTGTGCCAGCTGACTTGGGTTTGAGCTACATTGCAAGGGAACAGCACAAGACAGAATGCAGTCCAGCCCTAGGTTTTATTTGCAGTGTAGATATACCCTAGAGTGGAATCAAATACAAAAATACCAATAGCTGTGGAAAGTACAGTGAGAGTTGAGCGGCATCAGAGCTAGCTATACCTCTGACAACTGTAGTAACTACAGTTTAAAGCAGGGTTTGTGGAAGACCAGTTTTCATTTTTATACTCCAAAAATCACACCCAGGAACTTCCAGCACTGAAATTAATAAATGAGAAAAGGTCATACAAAATAGCCTCTCACTGATAAGGAGCTGCAATCCCTATATTTTCTGGTTGGTCAGTCAGGTTTGTCTGGCAACTGCCTAGATTCTAAGTTAACATCTCTCATTTCATATTCAAGAGAGTCCACAGGGAAAAGGCCTAGACTCAGTATAGGTATATGGCCTTGAAACAGTTTATTGCTGGTACTGTATTTCTCCCATCTACTATACAGAATCATAGTATTACTCAGAACCAATGAACTTCTGAGAATACCAGTGACAGAGGATATTGTTTTTAGTTACTGTTCTCAAGGGGAGGTATTTTCTTTCAAAGTAAAGCCAACTCCCTTATTTCACAGGTTGTTTTATGAGAAGAAATGCCAGTTCTATTTTTTCTGAACATTTAAGAGGCCAGATAGCTGGACTATACTGACACTTGCATCAATCTATTTTTATTTCATGAAGTAAAACAGACTTCACAAGTTTCAGATGTTTATTAAGCCCCAACAAGCTACTTTCCAGCACATGATTAAAAGTGCAGTGTGAGGCAAGCTTAATTAACATTTTCTGGGATTCAGTGTATAGTTGTGCGGACAGCTTCTGGAAGACCTTCATTCTGTGCAGCTTGAATTTGTTCTTTAGAAGTCAGGACGATCCTTCTTCAGTTTGCTGTAGTCCACATTGACCGAATGGAACTAAGAGGGAGTAGCGGGGGGGGGAAAAAAAAAGTTTTGATCAAGACAAGATCCAAGTCTGTACTAGAGGAGAAGACTACTTTTCACTGGAACTGAAAATGATTATTGCTATATATACACACCACTTTGTTTTCTTTGAGGTATTAGTATAGTCAAGTCCACAGATGGATTTTAGCACTAGAGCTAATGTTTTTAAATCCATTTCTAGTTTAAGTTCTGATGGTACATGCTTTCTAGCATATGCCACAAAAGCCCTCAGTTAAAGTGAGTCTGAAAGACAACAACTTCACTGCAACGTTTAAACCAATCATTTTCTAACTGTTGCCCATCAAGAACCCATAGAACTTCCTTACCATCCCCAGGATTAAATATTTGAACATTAATATACAGAATTTGAAAGAGATAGTCCATGGGTTGTTGTAACTCAGCTTCTTTAACGTATCACATTATGGAGAACTAATTGTTTGGACAGGTTCACTTTGAAAAACAGAGAAGTTGTTAATGTCCTTTGAGTAAATGGTGTCATCTTTGAGTAAATTACTATGCTATTGCCATACTGGTCGCCCATTTTAGCACCGAAGTGGCACAGAGGGCCTTTTTCAATACCAGGTGAAAGTGATGGTTTAACCAAAATTAGCCATAGAGACTGGATTAGAGGCCTCCATTGACTCCAACACCAGTTATTCTCAGTGCCATCAAATTTAGATTCCTAATCCTATTGAGTAATACATTTCAAGCAGTTGCCAATCCCTGATGATCACAGAGGTCCTCATGGATAGAAAAGAGATAATCTCTCATACTATCTTGCGAGGACCAGGATGGGGGGGGGGGGGGGGGGGGGAAAGAGGGAAATCAAGGGTAAGACTGAACAGCTTTATGTGCAGTAGCCTTATGCATACACCAGATGTTGGAACAGGGAGAGACTGCAAAGCACTAAGTACAGCAATACATAAACAGAAAAGAACATGCATAATGTGGGCAACAGAACATTTTAGAACAGTATTAGTAAAAGCTGCATGGTTAACCAAGCGGTCTTCTGCATTCAAAGATTGTAGCTCAGGTCACAATTTGGACCAGTCCTAAAACAAATGCCACTCCAGTGCGGAACACACAGGAATATACATCAGAAAGAGAATAGATCTTCAACATCTTGCATTAAGGACATAGAGAACGCATGACAATGAAATAAGTCAAATACTGAAGTACTGATCAAATACGGACTCTCAGTAAGGCATATTTTAGCATCCAAGGTTGAATAAGACGTCATATGTTTAGCAATGTTTTGACTAAATAAGCAAGTAATTATTTCATGACAGCAGGAGTGGCAGTAACCATTACAACAACTAAGGTATATAACTGTATCCATTCTAACATCCATTCTATGTTATCAGTCATAACTTTTAAATTCAAACTGAAGTTTTACAGGCCTGATCTTTACCCAAAAGCAAGTTTTTGGAAACATTTGATTATTTTTTTTTTGTACTGAAGAGCTGAATCAATTAAAAAAAATAAAATCAGAAGATTTAGCAGAATGCACCCAGAATAACTGGAAATATAAAAAAAAGTTGAAATTTGACAGGGAAATGGGCACTTCCTTTAGTGAAGGCTTTGAGCATTCAAGGGAAGAGACTGAAAATTTACAATCCTTTGACATACCATATTATACTCCGGATTTCTCATAAGAATCCTGACTCACCAAGCTGACCTGTGCAGGCAAGCCTGTGCAGAGCCCATTGACATTAGCTGTATGGGTTCAGGATATACCCATACAGATCAATTTGTAGAATCACGACTTCAGCTTGTACAGCTAAAATATACAGGCTCACTTGAGCTGTGCAGTGAAAAGTGTACTGCATCTAGATCTTAGCTTGAACCCTGAAACTTGAACTTAAGAGCATTGGAGCCATTTTTTAAACCAATACTTTAAAACAGGGGTCTCCAAACTACGGCCCGCGGGCCGGATGCGGCCCGCGAGGCCCTCTCATCCGGCCCGCGGAGATCTTTTTGGCTCCGCGCTGGGGCCTGGAAGCGCCGCGCGCTCGGCCGCCGCCGCCAGCCGCGGGGCCTGGAAGCGCCGCGCGCTCGGCCGCCGCCGCCGGCCAGGGACGGCTCGGAGCTGGGGCCGGGTCGCGCCGCGTGCTCGGCTGCCGCCGCCGGCCAGGGACGGCTCGGAGCTGGGGCCGGGACGCGCCGCACCGCCACGCAGTTGCAGGGGGCGAAACAAGGAGCCACCCACTGCCAGGCGGCGAACCGGTCTGTGGGGAGAGACCGGGTTGAGCAGGTCAGTTGGGGGGGTGAGAAACCTGGCTGGGTGGGTCAGTTGGGGGGGGGGGGTTGGAGGAAAGGAGGTTTTGGGGTGAGAGACCTGGCTGGGTGGGTCATTGGGGGGGGGGTTGGAGGAAAGGAGGTTTGGGGGTGAGAGACCTGGCTGGGTGGGTCATTTGAGGGGGGGGGGTTGGAGGAAAGGAGGTTTTGGGGTGAGAGACCTGGCTGGGTGGGTCATTTGAGGGGGGGGGGAGTTGGAGGAAAGGAGGTTTTGTGGTGAGAGACCTGGCTGGGTGGGTCATTTGGGGGAGGGGGGTTGGAGGAAAGGAGGTTTTGGGGTGAGAGACCTGGCTGGGTGGGTCATTTGGGGGAGGGGGGTTGGAGGAAAGGAGGTTTTGGGGGGAGAGACCTGGCTTGGTGGGTCAGTTGGGGGGTTGATGTGTAGTGTTCGTGTGTTGTGAACAGGTGTTCATGTGTAGTGTTCAGGTGTTGTGAACAGGTGTTCATGTGTAGTGTTCAGGTGTTGTGAACAGGTGTTCATGTGTAGTGTTCAGGTGTTGTGTATCAATGTGTTATTAAATAATAACTGAATAAAATAATATTAAATAAATAATTAAAAACAACATCCATGTTTTGATTCTTTTTTATTTGGACCTCGAGTGTGTTGTCGGCCCCCGAACTGCTATTTGATAGCTAATGCGGCCCTCGGGCTGAAAAGTTTGGAGACCCCTGCTTTAAAATAAGGTAACAAAGTCCTGTGGCACCTTAAAGACTAACTAAAGTGTTGCAGGGGGCTTATCTCGTTGCCGGGAGAAACGAGGCCTCACACAGGTGGCTAGTTGGAAAGTGGTGAGTTTATTGGAGGGGGCGGCATTTCGTGCTGGGGGGCTTATCTGCCAGCACGGCCACAATACAAGATGACTGACACACCCGGGTGATGTCCAGAGAAGCTCAAGGAGGAAGCCCAACCCAAAAAGGTGTGTCAGCACAGATATACTCATGCTCATTTGCATCTCATACATACTCATCTTATTAATAGCAAGCAACAAACTGATTGGTCAGCACTTGTTGGTTATGCAGTCCTGCCTTAGTTTCCCCATTTAGTTTTCCACGCATTCATTCTCACACAGACGGGGTAAACACTCATGCAGCTGGGAACTGGTTCCCAAACACACAGATAACAAGAAGGTCATTCTCAGACTAATACCATCATTATGCACTCTCCAGGAGTTGACTTAGAAGCGTAACTGCGCCTTCTAGTGGTTGCCCGTCACAATGTCTTTCGGTCCTAACATCAAATAAATACTAAATATTTACAAAATACTTTAGTCAGTCTTTAAGGTGCCACAGGACTCTTACCTCTGCTATTTCAGACTAACACGGCTACCTCTCTGATACTTTAAAATAAGTCACCTTTCGTCAGAGACCAAACCCAGGAAGCTTTATCAAATTCTGAGCAACTAGTCATTCTCACTACATGCTTCCATCTTACACACTATAATCATGAGATTCTGCATATCTTGTTTTTTTTTCCCCAAAGAGTTGCTTTCCTTAAATGTTCCTAGAGATCTGCTTTTAAAAGAAATTTTTTTATTGTGTTTATCAGAATTATATGCCATCAGCCACTGTACCTAGAATTTCCAATACTTTCAACTACTTTAGTTTCCACAACACGAGTTGTTTTAGTGACAATGCTGAAGAAAAAAAAAATGTTAATGATACACAGGACCAAATATGGTAAATCTTGTGATTTCGGCTTCTTGTGCCAATACAGGCTAGGAACAATGCAGAAGTTATGTTGTTATTCAGAAGAACATAAACCTATAGCACATTTTTAGCATCAAATAAAAGCATCTTACACATAGGACAGTTTCCCATTAACATAACGGATAAAGAGTAGAAAGGTAGGTTTTTCTTTTGACTTTTCTCCAGAAGTGTAAAAAAATTAATTACAATATGTATGGCCATTTGCCTTAGAACAGAATGTCAGCATCTAGGTTTCTTCTTTTAGTAAGCAAAATATTGACGATACTGTGGTAACACTATCACTTATCTTTGTTAAACTTGAGTGTTCTCTAGTACAGTGAAGGTTAACTTTAGAAGCTACATGGTCTGTGAATCTGCTACAAAGTATCAGGTTTCAACTTTTTATATTGAAATAGGATATGTATTGCACTTTTGTTTTCAAAATACTTTACAAACTTTAATAGTGCTTAACCAGAACACTTGTGAGGTCTGTATTTATGAACTGTTTAAAGCAAAGGCAGTATTTTTTAAGCATACATATTAACTTTGGTACGGTAAACAATATCAGAAGATGTTGAAATTTAAAATTAAAAGCACCTTGGAACAACAATGGAGACTTTTTGGAGCCTGTCACAAAACAGCATTTGTAAAAAGGACCCAGAGGCTCACATATCTTGTTTGTCTCAACTAAGAGGGCCCTTTTTGGAAGTCTTGCAAAAGCTCTCTTTACAATGCCTATATTCCGGATATAAAGGAAGTGCTAACAAGTGAGAAATGCAGTAAGAGAGGGTTCAGCAATATTGTACAACCCCTTAGTTTAGACTTCAATTTTCACAAAATGAGGGTCTCTGGTTTAGTAGAAGATTTTTAGAACGTAAGATTTCCTATCAAATGACAGAACCTACAATACATTACTACGTCATACAAAAAAATGGACCAGTTGTAGTACACTGATCTTTTTTTGTTGTTGTTTATTCTCAAACTGGGCACTGTAAATACCCCACTCGCTGCAAGTTAGGAGTACTTATTTGATCATCCTAACAGAAGAATAAAAAAAAATAAGACTTTTGCAGTACTACTGAAATCAAAATAGTTAGATGACATCCTAAAATAAGTTTTGGAATCCATGATGTATAGTTTAACACTGACTACTGAGTAGCACATTCTTCCTTGTTCTTTATCAAGAAATTAAAAACAAATTTTCAGCACTACTTTCTTCATTTAACACTTTGCCCTAGGTAACAAGACTTCTCATACCTCATTAGACACTGCCTCCAAGCAAAAGTAATATCTAAACAGGAGGCCTCATTTTAATATTCAAATCTAACCTTGCCTCCCAAATCAAGTTATCACTCCACTGAGGATTCCCAGTCCAAATCTGGCCAGGAAACTGATAGTAAGGGAAACATATTCAGTCCTCCAAGCACCACCTCTCACTGGTACCTCACATAGAGCTGACCCTCCAAAAGTAGCCAGGCCACAGATAACATACATCTGTAGATTTAACCATTAGGCATCGGCTAAAGCCTGCCTCTTACCTTGTACTGATCAGTGGGAGACAGCTTATTCCAAGGCTCAGGGTTATTCTTTTTGTCCCAACTACAAAGATAAATACAGTAATATAGCATAAAGTATAAATCAATCACACTGCTTTTAACATGCATTATAGCACTGGTTTTCAATTACTTAAAAAACATGATATCTATATCTATATAAAAAGCACATATGGACATACACACATATACTGTAAAGTTTACTACCTACCAGACATCAGGGTTGAACATTGCCAGACGCATAAGGTACAGGGCTGCGCCAGAGGCCCCAGTTCCAAGAAAGATGAAAAGAGGAACCAACTAGAATTAAGATTTGGAAATGAACAAGAGATTATAATAAACACAATACCACTTACGAAACAAAGATGGAAATGAAGTCCTGCCGGTGATCACACATTTGGCTCATTAGTTTTGAGCCACCCCACTGAAGGTCATACTCTAAAAGTGCCTAGTCATGAAGGACCCATAGGGTGTCCTAAGGCTAGGAGATCCTGGTTCTCTGGAAGAGCAAGTGGGGAACAGGTACATGCCACCACCGAGTGCCCCACAATGCCCAGAAGGAGACGTTAACCCTCTGACTCTCCAGGGTAACGCTGCCTGCAGCAGCAACAGACACGCTGGTTCACATGAGCCAAGAAACCAGGTTGAAAAGTCACATGGTTACCATGACCGGGCCTAGAAAGGCCCCGCGCTGCAGGAGGGCACCAGGGACCCGGGGCTCTAAACTGCTGTCCGCTAGGGCCACGGGTACATGCCCAACTGGCCTCCGGGGCGGGGGGCGACAGAAGCCCCGCCGGGCTCACAGAGCGTCTCCGGAAGGGGCCGTCACAACAAGGCGGTGAGAGTACGAGGGGCCCCACGGAGCCAGGGGAGGGGCTGTCCCTGCGGAGGGATTAACCCCCCCAAGAGAGCGGCGCATAGTGGGAGTCTCGCCCGTGCTGTCCCATACCAGGAGGGTCCCGCCGCCAGCCGATCCCTAGAGCGCTGAAGCCGCCACACCCCTCCTCCCCCCAACTGCCCGGCTCCGGCTGCCTCCCCCCACCCCCGCTCCGCGACGCACGCTCGGATGTTTCTTGGCCTGATTGAACATGAGTCGGAACATGGTGATGGCGGGTCGGAGGGTCTCGCGCTCTGCCAGACTCGGCCTCTCAGGAAAGTGTCGTCTCGGCGTCTCTCTAACGCGCTGTAAGGCCCAATGTCATTCAAGGACCCCACATTGCAGATGCCACCTATAAGCCGCCAGATGGGGGCTGTCCTGGTGGCTGCCTGCATTCACTTTGCCGCAGTGAGGCGGTCTGGCCTCAGCCGCCGAACAAACAGACCCGGCAGAGAGGTTTGTATGGAGTCATCTATGCGTTCCCCCTACTGCCCCGTCTCCCCGGGACTTGCAGCCGCTTAGTCAGAAAACAGGCAATGTTCGAATCACCTATACAGTGGAACCGGGCGGGGGAAAGAGGAGGTGACGAATCTGGCGCATCCACCAACTCAAGGCTGCAACCGTGGTGGGTGGGGCGGTGGCTCCGCCTCTGCTGAAGCGATCGCACCCCGCGGCGGGGCGGGGCAGGTATCGAAATCGCACCCCCGGGGCCTATTCTCAAAATAGCCCCGCAGCGGCTGCGCTGGGCGCCTCCCGCCACGGTGTCTCCGGGAGCTGGAGCCCACTGGTGGAAGGACCCGAATCCCGCCAGCGTGGGCGCACGTGCTCAGATTTAGCTTCGCCAGGCCGGCCCAGCTCTCGCCCTCCCACCGCCCCCCCGGGTAGAATCCAGAGATCGGCCGTTCAGTCTTAAGTTCTGTGTTTGTACAGCCCCTAGCCCAACGGGGTCACCTCCCGGGTGCTGCGGTAATACTGCTCCTCATCAACTTTACTTGCCTTCTGGCTTTTGAGCCTTTAGTGTATGATTACTTCATGATTTTAGAGCTGTTTTCTGCCACCAGGAGGCTAGGCATTTGAAGGGGCGGTTAATGAAAGCTCAGATTTCCATGATTCTGGCACAAATCTTTCAGGAAAAACTAAAAATCAGACAAAATAAAATTATGAGGCTGGAAGGAAATCACAGGCTGCCATTTTATTGTGTAAACCAGAACTATTAACACATTGCAATCTTTTTGTTGGTGCTGCAGGTTGAGTGGTATTGAGACCCCATGCACTACATTACAGCATCACTCAGTCATATTTGACCAGGCCACTCGTTATATATTACTAGCGAAAATACCCGGCGTTGCTCCGGTCAGTCGGAGGTGGGAAGGGGGCAGAGAGCTGAGTGAGTGCGGGGTCCATTGAAGGGGGCAGAGAGCAAACCCGACACCCCCACCGCACTTACCCCTCAACCAACCCCGACTCACATTTTCACCTCCCCCACCCAAACCCAACACCCCCACGTCTCCCCCCTACCAACCCCAACACCCCCTGACCAACACCCACACCTCACCCCCCGTAGACCAAACCTGACACACCCACCTCACTTTCCCCCCCCAACCAAACCCGACACCCCTACTTACCACCACAAACAAACCCGACACCCACACCTCACTTACCCCTCGACCAACCCCGACCCCCCTCCTCAACCCCCAACCAAACCCAACACCCCCACCTTACCCCCCCACCAAACCCAACACCCCCTGACCAACCCCAACTCTCACCCCTCACCCACCCAGACAACTTCCCACCCCCCCAGACCAAACCCAACACCCCCGGCTCACTTACCCCCCGACCAAACCCGACACCCCCACCTCACCCCCCGACCAAACCCGACACCCCTACCTCACTTACCCTCCGACCAAACCCAACTCGGGTCCGTCGGAGGTGGGGAGGGGGCAGAGAGCTGAGGGATTCCGGGGTCCGTTGGAGGGGGGAGGGGCAGAGAGCTGAGCGAGTGCGGTGTCTGTTGGAGGGGCTATTATGACATCATAACTATGTCACAGAGAACAGCAGCTGCCCAGCTGATGTGATTGGCCTTTAAAGAATTTCACCCCTGGGGGGCGTCAGTGAGATTTGAAAAATTTTCGACTCTTACGGTCATTAGGACCCTAAGACCTCTAACTGTACCCAATTTCAAGTCTCTAGCTCAAACGGTGTGGAAGGAGTAAGCATACATACATACACACACGCACGCATACACCATTTGACTTTTATATATATAGATAGATACCTGCCTTCTGTGCTGTTCTGCTTTGGAAGGTAGGCTGCATGCCTTGGACTAAGCACTGCCCTGGCACTTATGTGTGGGTGCACACGTAGGGCTGATGCTCCTTGTGGGAGTACCCAGGGAGGGTCTTCATTCTTCACCAGAAAACAGGTTGAAGGGAACCCTGAGATAGACCATCCCAGAGGAGCACCTGCCTACTGACATGTTGATGTCACTCCGCACCCCAGAACTGCAAATTAAACAAACTGGCCACAGCTTTTGAACGAAAAAACCCCCACAACTTTCTTACAATGTCAATGATAACACTGCTTTACGCACGAGTTGTCCTACCAACTAAAGTCAGGCATGCATGTATGTGCTGATTGGGACCTTAGATTGTAAATTTTCTTTGTAGGAAATCTGTCTTTATATTTTCTGTGAAGCACCAGGCCCATCTGTGGAGTTATTTATTACCAAATTAGGGTTTTATTTTTCCACCTTCACATGTTTCCGTATTTTTTTTCTTTCCTCTCCCTTACTCTGCTTCTGATCTGCTTTTTTTCTCTGAACCATGACCTGCCCTTGAGAAAGATATTATTACCAAGGAAGGTTTTAGTGAAAAAATACTTCTTGCAATTTGGTCAGGATTGGGTTAAGTCCAGTGGTTCCCAAACTGGTTCCTGAACCCCTGGGGGTTTGTGAAATGTTACAGAGGGTTCTCTGGAAAAAAAATTCCCTCATGGTGGACAGAGCTGTCTCTAGGCATTCCAGGCAGCACAGGGCCAAGCAGCCTCCTTGAGCCCCTGGACTTCCAAGAGCTAAGCAGATCAAAGTAAGCATATTTATCACACTGAGGAGATTTAAACTTCAAGAATCCTTATAAGAAATGGAAAAGAAGTTGGATATTTTTACTGTTTTTAAAATTAAACAGGCAGCTAGTATTTTTAATTTTTAAAATTAGTATGAAAAGTTTAAGCTTTGTTGTAACATGCATTGTTTGCCTGGACTGATCAAGACCTGAATGCTTGTGTAGGAGGAATTCTTTGAGATGGCTTCTTAAATACCTTCATGCTGTTTCACATCTGATACTCCCTGATGAAACGTAGGAGCCTTGTCTTATAACAAGCTTATTCAAAGTGATACAAGCTACGAAAGTGAGATCTCCGAATAGTGTTGCTGTTTTCATAATGTAATAAAAATACTGTAATGATAAATCTATATATATAAAAGTCAAGTGGTGTATGTATGTGTGTATGTATGTATGTATGTACGTATGACTGCGAACTCCTCCCGCACCGTTTGAGCCAGAGACTTGAAATTTGGTACAGTGAGGGGTCTTGGGGTCTAGATGCTGGTAAGGGTCGAAAAATTTTCGGATCTCACCTCTGACGCCCCCCAGGGGTGAAAGTCTTTCAGGGCCAATCACATCGGCTGGGCGGTTAGGTGGTGATGATGTCATAATACCCCCCTCCAACAGACACCTCACTCGCTCAGCTCACCCCTCCCTCCTCCAACGGAACCCCGGAGATCCCTCAGTTCTCTGCCCCTCCCCCCTCCCAACGGAACCCCGGAGATCCCTCCATTCTCTGCCCCTCCCCCCTCCCAACGGAACCCCGGAGATCCCTCAGTTCTCTGCCCCTCCCCCCTCCCAACGGAACCCCGGAGATCCCTCCATTCTCTGCCCCTCCCCCCTCCCAACGGAACCCCGGAGATCCCTCAGTTCTCTGCCCCTCCCCCCTCCCAACGGAACCCCGGAGATCCCTCAGTTCTCTGCCCCTCCCCCCTCCCAACGGAACCCCGGAGATCCCTCCATTCTCTGCCCCTCCCCCCTCCCAATGGAACCCCGGAGATCCCTCAGTTCTCTGCCCCTCCCCCCTCCCAACGGAACCCCGGAGATCCCTCAGTTCTCTGCCCCTCCCCCCTCCCAACGGAACCCCGGAGAGCCCTCAGTTCTCTGCCCCTCCCACCTCAACCCCGGACTCCATCAGCTCTGTGCCCCCCCCACCTGCAAAGGTCCCCGGAATCCCTCAGCTCTGGGCCCCCTCCCCCCCTGCGACGGATCTGAGTTGGGTTTGGTGGGACGGTAAGTGAGGTGGGGGTGTCGGGTTCGGTCGGGGGGTGAGGTGGGGGTGTTGGGGTTGGTCAGGGGGTGTTGCGGTTGGTGGGGGGGGTGAGGTGGGGGTGTTGGGTTTGCTTGGGGGGGTGAGGTGGGGGTGTCGGGTTTGGTCGGGGGGTAAGTGAGCCGGGGGGGTGTCGGGGTTGGTCTGGGGGTGTGGGAAGGTGTCGGGGGGGTGAGGGGTGTGGTGTGGGTGTTGGGTTTGGTCTGGGGGGGGAAGGTGTTGGGGTGGGTGCCCAGACCAAACCCGACACCCCCCCCGGCTCACTTACCCCCCGACCAAACCCGACACCGCCACCTCACCCCCCCACCAACCGCAACACCCCCTGACCAACCCCAACACCCACCCCTCACCCCTCACCCACCCCAACACCTTCCCACCCCCCCAGACCAAACCCGACACCCCCTGGCTCACTTACCCCCCCGACCGAACCCGACACTCCCACCTCACCCCCCCAAGCAAACCCGACACCCCCACCTCACCCCCCACCAACCGCAACACCCCCTGACCAACCCCAACACTCACCCCTCACCCACCCCAACACCTTCCCACCCCCCCAGACCAAACCCTACACCCCCCGGCTCACTTACCCCCCGACCAAACCCGACACCCCCACCTCACCCCCCCAAGCAAACCCAACACCCCCACCTGACCCCCCGACCAAACCCGACACCCCCCCCCCCCGGCTCACGGTGCACTGTGTAGCACACAGATTATTAAATACACTGTTCGGTCGGGGGGTGAGGTGGGGTTGTCGGGTTTGCTCAGGGGGTGAGGTCGGGGTGTCGGGTTTGGTCGGGGGGTGAGGTGGGGGTGTTGGGTTTGTTTTGGGGGGTCAGGTGGGGTTGTCGGGTTTGGTCGGGGGGTAAGTGAGCCGGGGGGTCTTGGGGTTGGTCGGGGGGGTGGGAAGGTGTCAGGGTGGGTGAAGGCTGGGTGTTGGGGTTGGTCAGGGGGTGTCAACTGTCTGCCCCCTCCCCACCTCCGACTGACCCGAGCAACGCCGGGCACTTATGCTAGTAATAATATAGTGTGTAATAAGCATGTCATAAAAACAAATTTTATATTTCCAAGGTCACTGCTTTTATAATTTATATTCAGATAAATGAGAAAATCCCTGGAAATATTTATTTTTAGGAGGAAGTTCATGAGACTTCACATTTTAGTTAAAGGGGTTTGTGACGGGGCGGACCGGCCCCGCAGGGCCAGGGCTGCCCCTGGCCGGAAGTTCTAGCAGCGGAAGTCCCGCCCCCACTGCACTGGGCATGCTCCAAGTGCTCAGGCTGTATAAAGGGAGGGAGCACAGCTCAGTCTGGCTGGCAGCTGGAGGAGGAGGAGGATGTGCCTGGGGAGCTCTCCCGAGGGACCAACCCCAACCCCAACCCCATCCGGAGCCGGAGCCGCGGCAGGACCCTGCCTCTGAGTTCGTTGCCGACTGGGGGCCGGAGACTACGACCACGGGGAGGAAGCCGTGGACCCAGCCACCACCGGAGGACCCCGCTTCTGGAGCTGGTAGGAACTGACCCCGGGATAGAGAGAGAGTGGTACAACCCACCTGAAAACACTCAGTGTGTTGCGGTGGGACCTCCCCGCTGAGTGGGTGGATAGGCCGCACTGCCCCAGCAGAGGGGCGACCATAGACTTAGGCTGCGCTGCCCCCGCCCGGGGGCGGTGACCATAGACTCCGTCCGCTAGGCCGCGCTGCCCCCGCCCGGGGGCTCGAACCCTGACAGGGTTCAAAAGTTACCTCATTAGGTAAATTATCCATAATGAGGGTCACACCATTAATGCTCAATGGGACTAGTCATGCACTTTTTCAGCCCGGAACATGAGTCAGCTGACCAGCGCCAGCCATGAGTTTTTTATCCCTATGTAAATGTACACAATAAGATCAGTTGCATGAAGACAGAAACAATTCTATTCCTAGGGCAGGAGCAAGATTAAGTATAAATATTTTCCTAAAACAGTTTAAGCCTTACAGACTTCTCAGTTGCTTGAAATGTTAGTGTCAGGGACTCAGACCCCGACCGGCAAAGGTTCGTTGTCTGACCGCAGAGAGACAGGCAACAACCAGCAAAGTCCAAACAAACTCTTTATTGACAGGTGCACACATCAATAGAGAGTGGCCAGTTTAACCACCCCCCCCCCCCCCCGAACCAGCTAGCTCTCTTACACTGGATAGGTTTTTTATAAGCAGTTCCGTCGCGTCACAGGTTAGTCTGAGCCAAGATGGGAGGAGGGAAAAAGCCATCACCGCCCTTTTCCCTCTTGGTTATGCTTAACCAACACTTATTATAACTTTAGACAATACCTAATTGTTAGATAGTTATGAATTAGGTATTATCAGCTAGGTCAAAAAATCCCGGACATAGGGGAAACAGAAGAGAAAGAAAGAATTGGTACAGTCTTGGCGCCAGATGACTGCAAGAAAATGTTGATCATTCCTTCTCAAGGTCTTCAAAACAAACCGCTCCGTCTGTTCAGAGCCCCAGGGCTGTCCAAAGTTCTCAGTGAAACATTTAACAGTTTAATTGCCACAGGATACTTAAGTACCCCAGATTTTTGTCCCTCACATTAGGACTTCATTTATGTCCTTCAGTGACCATACAGAGTGCAATACTTGACCAAGGATCCATGATATCTACAACTACAAGTTTAAATGAAGTGTATGTGTAGAGTGTATGTATTTATTTATAGTAGTGATACTGTTACATTGATCTTACTTGAAGCACAATTTCCTATTATGCAAGTGTCTAGTGTAAAGCCATACCATTACAGAGAAGAAAAGCTAAATTAATCCAGTGAATTGTACAGCAATATTTATTCAATCTGAATTGCTTTCTTTTGAGAGAAAAGGATCTTTTTAGTCATGCTTGTCAATTCCATTTAACACTTTAGTTAGGCTCAGGGTCGGCGACAGGGGGGTACTACGGGTAAAGCTGTACCGGGCCCTGGACTTTAGGGGGGCCCTGGTACACAGCAGTACCTGTAGTCATCCCCCCTTGTTGCCGGGCCTGGAGAGCGGGGAAGGGGCGGGGAGGCGGCGCGGCTCTCCTCCGGACGAGCGCACGTGTCCCCGGCAGGAGCAGTGAGCCCGGCCGGCGGCAGCAGCGCAGTCCGGGGGTGAAAGTGTGCGTGGGGGGGGGGGAGCAGCAAGGGTGGCTCGCGCCACTCCCGGGCTCGCGCTGCCACCAGCCGCTGTCAGCTGGGGGGGGGGGGAGAAGTGCCAGCTGGGCTGGGGGTAGCCCCCAAATGATCAGAGTAGGGGGCCCCCAAATTTCTGTCGCCAGCCCTGGTTAGGCTAGCCTCTTCTTTTACTCTGAGTAAAGTTAGTGCTGTGTATGTTGATATCATTTAAATAACTGAATTCATAAATCTACACAATGATTTTGTCAAGGTTTTGTGATGAAACAGTCAATTAGGGCTTGGGCTTGATTTGCCATGGTGTACAACTCTTCTGAAAATCAGACCCTCATTTTTATTTTTTCCTACTATTCTCCTGTACACATACACTTCCATGCCTTCTGTTGTCTGTTGCTCAGTTCTTCTCCCTTCATTAGTAGCATTTCTCTTTTATGTCCAGGCCCATTTGATCTTTCACTTATGTTTCTCAGTTCCTGAAATTGTTTTTCTCCCCTCTTGCCTTCCTGTTTAGTGTCTTTTTCTCAAGCCTCCCCATTATGAATCACATAACTGCAAGTTTCTACCATGTTTAACGTCAATCTTAATGTTTTAAGTGTTATTTTTCTATTGAAAAGATGAAATTGCAGCTACTAAAACAATCACCTATCTGAACTCTTGAAAAATCAAAGTACACACACATTTGATAGGATCAGTCAAAAAAATTTCCCTACAAAAACATACTTCTAACCATTTCAAAGCTAGAGACTTAAGGCAATCAACATGTTTTTAACAGGAGGAATTAAGATGTCTGTAAGAGAGTACCCTTCCCCCACTCTAAACTCTAGGGTAAAAGTGTGGGGGTCTCTTATATGCAAGACCAAATAACTTTAAGCTACTTTCCCAGCCTAAGTTAAATCTTTTCCCCCAAAACCCAAACTCCTCCAGTTGGGGATTGAGACCCGCTGCCACCATCAATGTGATTATTCCAAAACCATGGAGTGGGGCACATTGAAACCCCCGATGAGTAACACCCCCACTCCCTACCTGTGAGATTGAGAACACAGAGACTCCGCTCCACCCCGCTCCTCATTGCTACCTAGGAGAGAGATTCAAGCACACAGACCCTCACTAACCATGAGCTGCCCAATCCAAAGCTAGGATCCCTTCACTAGAATTACCAGACAATTCTTATAACAAAAAAAAAGTTTATTAAAGAAAAAAAAAAGCATACAACTTATACAGACTTCACAGATACTTAATCTTCTAGCCTTAACCCCTCTCTTGAGATTTCTCCCCCTGACGAGATTAAGGACACCACAGATCAGTTACAAGTTTATACAATCAACAATTCTACTTACTGTTACTCTAATTTAGAATTTATTCAAAGAGATGAATAGGAAGGAGATTACATGCTCCCAGAGCCGGGAGAGAAGCGAAGAGATGCAGACGGCTGAGTGCCGAGACCAAAGTGAAACTAAAAAACTCCCCTTCCCATAGGAATGCTAGCTTGACGTCACCACCTCTCCTGTTCAGGTTAACCCCTTGCAGGTAAAACAGTAAGTCTAAGGCACTTCATACTTATGACTATGTCAGATATGGAGAAGTTCCAGTTGTTCCTAGAACAATGAAATCAATTTTTTCGTCATTTGTTGCCCATACATAATCTTGAGCGTGTCTGTTAATCAGAGTCATGCATAAGCTGGAGAGTCTCTGTAGGATACACCAGACTGGGCTGTACAGTAGAAAGGCAAAAACCTATTCCTAGGTGAGAAAATCTAGAGAACATTAGATGGAAGCCAAAATAATTTCCAAGCTTTGAAAAAGTACACAGATGCAGACCCTAAAAGTCATGCCTACTAATAAACAAATTATATTTATCGTGACAATTCTTCACAAAACTATTTGAAAGAGAAAAATCTAATATTTGGAAAAATATAATTTAAGCGCTGGCAGAAGAACCTCAATGTTACCAACACCTTGGGAATGGAGGTTGTTTGTAACCCTGAAATGTTTGTAATTGAACAAAACATTATGGTTGTTCTTTCGGAAGTTTACAACTGAACATTGGAACTTTACTATGCAGAAGAAAAATGCTACTTTTCTTTTTTTTTAAGTAGTTTATATTTAACACTACTGTATTTCCCCCCTTTTTTTTTTAATCTCTACTGCTGCCTGATTGTATACTTCCATTTCTAAATGAGGTGTGTGGTTGACTGGTAAGTTCATAACTTTGATGTTGGTGACTCAGGTGCTACTGTAATTTTCTTATCTTTCAAAAGATAACTGAATTTTGGTTACATCATAGCAGAATTTTTAGGAGCCTTCTCGACTCATCACTAGTTTCAAACACTCAGCAGCTGATCTCAAAGTGATTTGCCACACACTATCTTCCCTTAACTTGTAGTCACCTGCTATGATGATCCACCATCATCCCTTCCTTGATAGAAATAACCACTAAATTTATCTCTGTCTGATGTGACCAAAGTAAATAAGTGCACATAGTGATTTCCAACAGCAGGATCTGCTCTCCCCAATAATACTTCTAACAAGGGTTAGTCTTCTATCACACAAGACTTCTAATGCAGAAGAGTCATTACCAACACCACATCTCAGAAGCTACAAATTTCTTGTTAGCAGCATTAGTTTCTCATTATTCACAACCATAGGAAAATATATTTAAAATGTCAGCAAAACAATAAATATAAGGGCAAAGCAGAGGGACGATGAAGTGTTTACAAATCTGAATTTAACCTTTCTTCTAGTCAGAGTTGGCATCAGCAGGGGACAGGTTCAGTATCTAGAGGTTCCTTTTCAATAATACAACACAAAACCAGCTCGAGCCCCATCCCGTGGCCTGGGACAATAAACACATCACCGCCTGAGTGCCTCTAAGAGCCAATATTTTCCCTCTTTCAAAAACAAAATCTGAGTGTAGCAAAAAAACCCAACCACTTTTAATAAAAGGAGGGAAGTAACTCAGCATTGATTTGGGAAAGCACCTCAAACAGAGATCATAAACATAAACCATGAGCAAAAGATCCATCCCCACATAAATTGGGCAGTGTCCTTTTCCCTCAGGGTCTTACATCCAGCAACCAAAAATCCCTTTAACATGCCCATCCCTTCTACGCAACCCACTCACAGTTGTTGTCCTTGGTCAGTGCAGACCCAGAGTTCAGAGGTGTATCTGCAGAGTTTCCTACTCTGGGTGTGAAGGAGGGAGAAAGAAGGCACCTTACTCACTCTGTTGCCCAGGCACTTGCTTGCCACCCCTCTCCACCAGCCTCCCTGCTGGCAGATCACCACATCTCTTTGCGGGGCTCAACTCCCATCCTCTCCAACAGCCATGCTGACAGCTGATCACCAATCACCAGGATATCTTCTGGTCACACTTTACACAGGTGTTAGTGATTTCAGCTGCTAGTGAGGAAGCTTCACTGCTGGTACACATTAGTGTGGCAGACCCAGGGCAGACAGCTGCCAGTAAGGCCTGTAATTAGAAGGGTTACCACAAGGGAACTGGGTCCAGCTGAGCAGGGCTGCCACAGCCAGAAGCAGGGCCAGCTGAGGCCAATTAAGGAGGCTGCCAGAGCCCTTGAAAAGGGACTCCTCCCCAGAGAGGCTTGTGGGAGTTGAGGAGTGGGTTTGGAGGCAGTAGGTGTTAGAGGAGTGAGTTTGGTGGAAGCAGAGGAGTGTGAGGAGCGAGTTGGAAGAAGCAGGGACGGAGAGGCTGCTGGCAAGCGGGAGGAGAGAACTAAGGGTCCCTTCCAGGGGGAACCTAGCTTCCCTAGCCTGCAGGAGCCTGACCCTGAGAGAGAAAGAGAGGGAGCGAGCTGCTAAGGAGCAGCAGGAAAAACTGGGTCTGGTGCAGTCTGGTCAGGGTGCCAGGGCCGCACCAGCACCCCAGAGGACTTGAACCAGGGGGAGCAAAGGAGCCACCTTGCCACATTAGTTAGTCTTTTGCATCACAGACACTGTCCCAAATCAGGACTAACACTTAAACCTAGGTATGAGTGA
Source organism: Sternotherus odoratus (assembly GCA_032164245.1). NCBI lineage: Eukaryota > Metazoa > Chordata > Testudines > Kinosternidae > Sternotherus > Sternotherus odoratus. The sequence continues at coordinate 181,507,505 of JAVMKO010000002.1, read as the reverse complement.
TTTCAGTTTTGCAGTGTGTAACACTATCTCTACTGGAAATACCTCACCTAATGCATCTCAGGATTGCATTAGCCTTTTTCATACCTGCATCATATTGATGTATCATGGTCATCTTGCGATCAACTAGTATATCCAGGTCTTTCTTGTCCTCTGTAACTTGCAACTCCTAAGTTCCCAGCTTATAGCAAAAACTCTTGTTATTCCCTAAGTGCAGGACTTTGCACTGTTACATTTTGTCCCACTTCTACTCCAGTTTTCAAGGTCGAGAACTTCTTGCATGTTATTCCTGCATATACCGGTCCTCCTCTGTTTTGGCACTACCTCCCAAGTTTGTATCATCTGCAAATTATTAGCACACTCCCACTTTGTGCCAAGGTCATTAATGAAGGTATTAAATAAGATCGGTCCCAAAACCAATCTTTGAGGAACTCTACTAGTAACTTCCTTCTTGCCTAACAGTTCACCTTTCAGTATAACCCATTGTAGTCTCCTGTGTAAACAGTTCCTTACCCATTTTTCAATTCTCATATTTATACCCTAAATTTTCAGATTGCCTAATTTTTGCTATATTAGGTGTCATGTAAAATTCCACTGTTTTGTTCTATTGTTTTTCCCTCAAAAACTAGTTCTACAGACCCATCCATGGCTTTTGGGAGGCTGTGCCCACACACAGCCTTCAGATATCCAAGCATGAGTTGGGTAAGAAGGTCCTCCACTCTCACTATTGAGCCCACTCTGGGCCTGGAGGCTCAAAGACATACTATGAAGAGCACTGGCATCTTTTAAATTAATTTTGGTGGTGAGCACTATGCTTGGTAGTTTTTGCAGAGTCATACCCTTAGATTCCTATCCTGAGATGATCCCTACACCTGTGCAGAATCCCAGTGAAGGTAATAGGGCTCTGGGTGGACTCAGGGATTTGCCCACATAGAGTTTATTGCAGGATTGCGGCCTTAGATCGTAAAGACTTTAGCGTAAGTAACTTGTGCTCATTCTCTATTCCATTATCCCTTTGTAAGATAGGAGAATAAGACCCCTTGTCTTTGTACTTATCTGGAAAGCACTAGTGCAGTCCTGGCTCTATCTAAATTATAACAAATTAAATTGAAGTTCAGTTGGAATCAAATTATCCAAGCCCCCTCACGACACATGCTGCCAGCACCCATGTAAGTGAAATTCTTGTTAAACAGGGCCCTCGGAGCATCAGACAAGAAGAAGTTGGAAGACGGTGATTATATTATACTGTTAATGTGTGACAGGAAAGAAAGAGCATTTTAGATTGGAATAATTATAATAATGCAAACTTAGTGATTTTTTTATTACATAATATATTTTCTGGTACACAAACTGACATTCAGAGTTGCTTCTCCAAAAAAACCAAATACAAATTACACCTTTGATTGTTAATTTGATTGTTACCTGTAAATTGTTAATTTGATTGTTACCTGTAAACTTAAATATGGAGATATTTGTGCTATAGTACTAAGATCATTTAAAATATAACTCTTTTTAATTACAGAATTTAATTAAGTCATTTTATTGTTTTGTGATAGTTTTCTTTTAGTATTATAAATTGAAAGGCTATACAAACTGCAGTCACATTAAATTAAAGACCAAAAACAATTTTATGCAGCTAACACTGACTTTCAACAAACTTTTAAACAAAAAGTACAAGAATTTATAGGAAAATGAAATTGGTTCACTGCAGACCTTTAAAGAAAGATTACAAAACAAAACGATCTTTTGGCAAAATGTGCCTTTAGTTACAAGCTTTTAAAAATAAAATGTTAGATTGTATTCTTTAAAATATTTGATTGCTAGGGGGCCAGATCTCAACTGGTATAACTTGCTGCACAGCTCAACTTCAGTAGAGCTCCAGAAGTCTCTAAGCATTTTTCCTTATGCATTGTAACAACAATTGTAATAATTGTTAGCAGCAAGTTTTGAATCTTATGAAGAAATGCTCCTAAACGTTCCCTACACTGATAAATATACTAAAATATACATTTCACCGGGGACCCGAAGGATGCCTCAGGTGCGTAAAAATGTAATATTGAGCTTTTTTCCCTTCTTGTCTAACAGGTTCAAATCTGGTACAGTTCAGTAGTGACTAAACATCATTTTTTTAAATCTGATAGGTTTTGGAGCAGTGGGGACTGAGGCCCTTGAAAGTGCCTCTGGTAACACACTCCACAGGAACAACTGACTTGAAGCAGGAGTCAGCTGAAGTAGGTCTTTCCCATACTGCTGAAAGAGAATTGTTCAGACAGAAAATGTTGTGGATGGAAAAATAAAACAGACATGGAAAACAGTGACAAATGAAATTCTGTGAGACAAAAATCCTAGACACATACCTAAGCATTATTTTTTGTTGAATTTTTGCTCAGAGTTTTCAGAATGGAGAGATGTTGTGAACACCAAAACTATAGCAGGATTCAAAAAATAATTGGATAGGTTCATGGAGGATAGGTCTATCAAATGGCTATTGGTCAGAGATGCAGCACCATGCTCTGGGTATGCCTGGTGTCTGTTTGCCAGAACCTAGGCGTGTATGACAGGGGATGGATCACTTGATTGCCTGTTCTATTCATTACTTTTGAAGCACCTGGTGTTGGCCACTGTCAGAAGTCAGGATACTGGGATAGGTGGACCATTTGTCTGACCCAATATGGACATTCTTATGTTCTTAATGTCATGTTAGAGGCAGTAATGTTACCCTCTGTTTGGCAGGTACAAAAGAAACTGAAGACTGTTGTGGAAAGAGTAGTACAGCTATGAAGCAGATACATATATGAAATAAATTATGGGCTTTATTTACTCCCTAGGTTCTGCCAGCAAAAGCTGGTAGAACCCAGTCTACACATCTCCAGTGGCTATTATTTACATTACAAAAATGCAATAGCCATCTTTGAGCTGAGCTATAGTGGTATGAATAGAAAGTTAGAAATACTTGTAACACCTTAGAGACTAACTAGTTTATTTCAGCATAAGCTTTCGTGGGCTATAGCTCACTTCATTGGATGCATAGAATGAAACAGAAGTAAGATGCATTTATACACTGTGGCAAAGCTTTGGCCTTCTCCCTGTGGGTACTGCACTTGCAGGTGGTTTCTGCTAGTCTCAGAGGCTCACTGTGATTAGTTAGGGGAGGTAGAAAAGGGGGAACCTGGGCCCACCCTCTACTCCAGGCTCCAGCCCAGGGACCCTAATACTATCAGATAAGATGGCTGACCTTTTAGGCACCAAACACCATACAATTCCCTGGGTTACTTTCCCCACAGCAGTCCCCTGCTTCTTCCAACTTCTCTTCACCCTTACCTCAGGGCCTCCTTCCAAACTCCCTCCACTCCAATGCCTCCCAAACTCCTGCCACCCACACCCACCTGACTAAATGGGAGGGTTTTTAAGTAGTTTCAGCCAGCCCCTGATTGGCTTCAGGTGTCCCAATCAGGCTAGCTGTTTCTGCTGCTTTCTAGAACCTTCTTAATTGGCCCCAGGTGTCTTGATTGGCCTGGAGTAGCCTTTGTTTGGCTATCCAAGGAGCAGAGACCTGCGCATCCTGAGGCTGCTCCTCGTGCGGGTCTCTCCTCTGCCTGGAGAAGCAGACAGGCCTGGCTACTGTGAGGAGCTTCTCAGGTACCTGGTAGGAAACAAGGCTGGGGCAAGGCAGGAGTTTCTGGAGAGGCTCCTGCCTGGAAACCCCCAGCCCACAGGGCCTAGGGGAAGGTCCACAAGGGGCTCTAAGGGGTGCAGGGGCTACTGCTACCATCATCCCCCCCTGGAGCCCTTTCCTTCCCCCTCCACCTGGCCCCACCACTGCTGCCAGGACTTTCCTACCCCCACTCACACTCACCCCCACACACCCCACTGTTTCCCTGTGGCTGCTATCACCACCATCTGGAGCTCCCCCTTTGGACTACTTGTCTTTTTACCAGCTGGGTTGAGCTCCCCCCCCCCCCACCTCACCACAAAGGACTGTTGCAGAAGAGGGGGGAGGCCTGCTAGCCTGCCCCCCTCCTGCCTCTGGGGGGGGAGAGGCCCAGACGACACCACCACCACCACTACTATCACCGGGCCTCTCCACCGACCTGCTGCTCACCACCATCCTGAAGCTGCTGCTACCGTCGAGGAGGTGAGGAGGGAAGACGTCCATCAAAGGACTTTGTGGAGGGGGTTTACAACTGGACTGAGTAACTCTGTCATCTGTGCTCTTGGGGTGGTGGGTTTGCTGTTGCCTGGGGGAGCGCGGGGGAAAGGCACAGAGCCCTCCCCCTTGTCCATCTGCTCCCCGGACCACCACCCCCACCGCTGCCCCCTCCACCAACCCACCAACACCTGGACCTTGCCCCTCGACGGGGGTGTCGGTTTTTCTCACCCCTTAAACACCTGGGATTGTGAGCAGCGAGGACTGTGTGGTGCACAGGCGCCTGTGGGTGCACGCACCCCACCCTGGACTTTTCCTAATCCCCCCCCAGCTGTGTTTGGCTGGTGGGGGTCCCCCCTGCTCTCCCCCCAACCATTTTTCAATCCCTTTTTACTTTAGTTGTTCCCTCCCTTTAGTTTGCCCCACCCACCCCTTAGTGTTTCCGGAAGATTCTTTCGGTCAGCCCTTCCTCCCCTAGCCCTTAGTTTCACTCCTGGCCCCGCCCCAAACTTTGATTTTTCAGTTTTCCCGCCTTTTTTTTTTTTAGTCTCCATTTTGTGTTCCCACCCAGGCCCTTTACTCCCCAGTCCTTTCTAGTATCCCTCCTCCATCGCGTGTGCCCAAGTTCCCCTTTAGGTGCCTGTGCGCCCCCCTCCCCATCAGTCTCACTTTCACCCCTCACCCCATGATTTCGTAACCCCCTCTCCTCCCAGTGCAGCCGGAGGAGCCGGAACCTTGTTTCATCCCCCGTACCCACCCTTGACCCCTGCCAGCACCCTCCTCCCCTGCTTCCAGCCTAGCGGGGAGGAGCGGTTAGCCCCCCCCTTGCCTGTCCAGCCCCCCCTCATTGGACCCTCCTCTCCTGCTTGCAGCCCGGCGGAGAGGAGTGGTTAGCCCTTTCCCTTGCTTAACCCCTCCGCCAGACCCTCCTCTCCCCCCCCCTACAGTTCAGTGGGGAGGAGCGGTTACCCCCTGCCCCTACTCCCATAGGGCCTCCTCCTACCCCCCTTACCGTCATGGAGGAGACCCCTGCCCCTATTCCTGCCCCTCCTCCAGTCCCCATTGCCCCAGCCCCGTCACTCCCTTTGCCATCGCCCACTCCTGCGGCCGCTCTTTCGACTGGCTCCTGCCCGGTCCCTGTAGCTGCCGTGGTCGTCCCTTCTACTAGTAGGAAGGGCCAGGGGGGGGAAAAGGGAAAAGGCCCCGCCCGGAAAATAACACCTCCCGCGGGTGGGGCCGCCCCACCAGCCGCGGCATCAACATCTGGGGCCCCTCCTTCCCCAGCCATCCCCTCTACCAGCTCTGCGGACCTTCCGGCCCGCAGGGCGTATGCCCAGGTGGCCGTCGCCCCGCCGCCCGCCCCGACCGCCGCCTCCACTGCCATCTCTGGTGGACGGGGCCCTTTCCACTAGCTCACCAGGAGGCACGGGATCCGTTGTCACCTGGTGCCAGCCTCACCCAACGGAGAAACATACGCGCGAGCGCTGGCGCGGGTGGTGGGGCCCAGGAACATCGTGGCGGCCTCCAAGATGTACGGGAAGATGGTCTTCTTCCTGGCATCGGAGGCCGCCGCCCAAGAGGTGGTGGAAAAGGGCATGTCGGTGGGGGGCGTGTTCGTCCCCTTAGAGCCCCTGGAGGACCTGGGCGTACGGGTAGTTTTAACTTCCGTCGAGCCCTGCCTCCCTAATGCTGCCCTGCTTCCCGCCCTCTCCACCCTGGGGAAGCCCATTTCAGTCATCACCCCTCTCTCCTTGGGCTATAAGGACCCCGTTCTGCGCCATATTCTATCCTTCCGCCGGCAGGTGCAGATCCAAGTACCGCCGGTGGCAGCGCGTGGTGGGGTGCCTCTGGAGGGTTCCTTTCTAGTGTCCCACCAGGGAGCATACCACAGGGTCCACTATTCTACGGGGGAGGCCCGGTGCTTCCATTGCCGGGCGATAGGGCACGTCCGGAAGGACTGCCCCCTGTCCCGGACCGAAGGGGAGGCCGGGACCCCCGCAACCCGAGAGGGCGCCGACCCTGTCATCGCCGGCGGCCCTGGTGGCCCAGCCACCACCGCTGCTACTGCCGCCCCTCCCTCTACAGGGGAGGGGGCGACGGGGTCCTTGGGAACCGAGAGGGAGGGCCCACCCCAGGGGGAAGCTTCCCCTTCCCCCGCTGTGCCACCCCAGGACCCGGACCCTTTAACCTCTGGCCCTGCCTCCACTGACCAGCCCTCCACTTCCACCTTAGAAGGCTGGGTGCATGTCCAGGGGAAATGCGCCGTCCACAGAACGCGGACCCGCTCCCCTCCCTCTGATGAGGAGGGAGCTGTAGCCCCCCAAAAGCTGCTGCGGGGGGCTAGCCCCCCACCAACGTCTGCCGCAACCCCGGACGAAGCCCAGCTGGTGGAACCGGCTGCTATAGCCATGGCAGCGGCCGGAGACGAACCCGTCTCCCCTGATCACCCTCCCTGTGAGGGGGCTGCTGCGGGAGCTCCTTCAGACCCCGCACCACCGGCCCCCCCACCTCTACCATCATTGACACAGGGGCGCTTGCCGCCCCGGTGTCCGGAGGGGAGGTTGCTGAGTCCACAGAGCCCACCCTCCCCCCCATCTATCATGAGATTGAGGCCCTGGGTCTGACCCCATTCACCCAGGGGGAGGACGACCCCTTGCCAGCGGGCCTCGATCTGGGCAGTGCTATGCTCCCGCCGCCCCCTCCTTCCCCCTGCCCTTCTTTGGAGGAAGCCCCTGCTCTGGTCCTCGGGGCGCCCCTGACCCTTCCCACCTGCCCGGCTGCTAATGGCGACGTGGCAGAGGCCGCCGAGCCCCTCGGGGTGACGGCCAATGCCGAGCAGCCAGGTCTCGGGTCAGTGGGTGCTGAAGGGACCGTGCAGTCGGCCGCCCCTTCAGAGGGGGGCCTAGTTGAAGTCACCATCTCGTCCGATGCCGTGGCTGTGAGCGATGCACTTGTTGAGTCGCCCGCGCCCGGCACCGAGGAAGGCCCCCATCCTGTTTCCAGTCCTCCGACCCCACCCATGGGTCGAGAGGAGCCGCACCCCAGCAGCTTGGCTGCAGGAGACCCTGATACTACCCCTGCCCCTACCACCTCCCTTTACCCGGACCAAAAACTAACCCCTGTCCCTAACCCAGCCCCTTATCCCGAACCAGCCCCGTCCATCGACCCTGATCCCGGTCCCATCCCTATCCCTTCACCCGATCCGGCCCCAGCCCCCACTCCTGCCCCGATCCTTTTTCCTGCCCCAATCACAGACCCAGTTCCCGCTCCCGTCCCAGCCCCAAGCCTGGTCCATAGTCCTGCCCCGTCCCCGGCCCCTTCCACTCCCATCATTATTGCCACCCCCGAGGTCGTCCCACTATCGAGCCATTCGGATGACTCTCAGGGGGTGGTTCTTCCGTCTCCAACCTCCATGGACCTGGGGGCTGCATCACCCCCTCCGCCGCCCCCTTCCACATCGGGAAAGGAGACAGATCACCCGGCGCGATTGCGCCGGGGTTCCCAGCCTCACTCACTCATCTCAGTGGGCCACGAAGTCCCATCAAAGGCCCTACCGGAAGGTAGCGGCCGCTTGGGTGCCAGGTCCCCCTCCGCGCTGAGAGAAGAGCTGCGCCACTTCCTGCGAGACACTTGTGGTTCGAGGGAGAAGGTGCAGCTCGCCCTCCGGCGCTGGGGGGATTTTCATCAAATCCTCCAGGCCGTGAAGGCCCTTTTGGGGGACGGGATAGGGCCCAGGAGGCAGAACATGCTGGCCTACCGGCGAGCCCGAACCTTCCGCAACTCCCTGCTCGCCTTCGGGGTCGAGCACGGGTTGTTGCAAGACCCGACGGGGGACGCCCACCCTTCTGCCCGTGAGGATGCACCCCAGCCCTCACAATGAACTTTACCATCATTGCCACCTTAACCACCCGAGGCTATTGGGTGGGTCTCCGCAGGAGCTTTCGGTTCCTGCAGCGGGCCCTGCAAGAGGGTTCTTCCTGCCCACTCCTCACCCCAGGCCCTCCGGAAATGACACTTCGACCCCGTCTTCGTGAGCCCTCCCGGCCTCCCCACTCCCATACCCCGAGCCGGCTGCACACCTTGCAGCCGGTCCTGTTTCAAACCGCGCCGAGGAAACAGCTGTACACGCTCATGCTTCACACGTTCCATCTCCTCACCCTCGCGTCCCGCCCCGATACCAAGTGGCGGGACTACCTACCACCGAACGAGGGTGAGCGGCCCCGGTGGGCCACCTTCTATTCCATGCTGAATCCACGGCCCGCCGGGGATATTAGTTGGCGGCTCCTTCATGGAGCCGTGAGCACGGGTGTGTACTTGGCGCGGTTCCTCCCCATGCCTGACACCTGCCCCTTCTGCGGAGTGAGGGAGGACCTGGCACATGCCCACCTTGAGTGCGCCAGGCTGCAGCCCCTACTCTGGCTCCTCCAGAACCTCCTATTGAGGTTTTGTGCAGGCGAGCCATGCAGGCGAGCCGTGCTCACCTTATTGCCGAAGAAGGGATACCTCCGCGATCTTCGGAATTGGTGTCCCGTCTTGCTCCTCAGCACGGACTATAAGGTCGTAGCGAAAGCCATTTCGCTGCGCCTGGGGTCCGTGCTGGCGGACGTGGTCCATCCTGACCAGACCTACACGGTCCCGGGCCATACCATCTTCGATAAGCTCTATTTGGTCCGGGACCTTTTAGAGCTAGGGCGTAGGGATGGTCTGTCGTTCGCCCTCCTGTCCCTGGACCAGGAGAAGGCGTCCGACAGGATGGACCACAGGTATCTCCTGGGCACTCTGCGGGCGTTTGGCTTCGGCCCCCAGTTTGTGGGTTTTCTCCGGGTGCTGTACGCTGAGGCGGAGTGTTTGGTCAGACTCAACTGGACCCTGACCAAGCCGGTCATCTTCAGGCGGGGAGTACGGTAGGGGTGCCCCCTCTCGGGCCAGCTGTACGCTCTGGCGATCGAGCCCTTCCTCTCTCTCCTCCAACGGAGGTTGACGGGGTTGGTGCTTCGGGAGCCAGAGCTGCGGCTGGTCCTGTTGGCATATGCCGACGATGTACTTCTCGTGGTCCAGGACCCGGGCGACCTGGTGCGGGTGGAGGCTTGCCAAGCCGTGTACTCGGCGGCCTCCTCCGCCCGGGTCAACTGGGTCAAGAGCTCTGGCCTGATGGTCGGGGACGGGTGGCAGGTCAGCTCCCTCCCACCCGCGCTTCAGGCCATCCGGTGGAGCGCGGGTCCGCTGCTCTATCTTGGCGTCTATCTCTCCGCCACGCACCCCTCTCCGCCGGAAAACTGGCAGGATTTGGATGGCAGGGTGAGTGAGCGGGTGCGGAGATGGACGGGACTGCTCCGGTGTCTCTCCCTACGTGGGAGGGCGCTGGTTTTGAATCAGCTGGTCCTGTCCATGCTCTGGCACCGGCTCAACACCCTGAGCCCGGCCCCGAGGATCCTGGCCAGACTCCAGAGGCTTGCCCTGGAGTTCTTCTGGCCGGGACTGCACTGGGTCTCTGCAGGGGTTCTGAGTCTTCCCCTAGCGGAAGGAGGACAGAGCCTGGTCTGTTTTGTCAGCCAGGTCCACGTCTTCCCCCTCCAGGCCCTGCAGAGACTCCTTTATTGTGTTGGTAGTCCGGCATGGAGAACGTTGGCGCACGCCTTCCTCCGCCGCCTCCGGGAGCTTCGCTATGACCGGCAGTTCTTTTTTCTCCACCGGAGGGGTCTTCTGCGAGACCTCTCGGAGCTGCCGGCCTTCTACCAATACCTCCTCCAGACCTGGAAGCTCTTCGGGGCGACCAGGTCCTTTGTGGCCACCGAGGGAGAGGACCTCCTCGCGGAGCCCCTGCTACACAATTCCAGTCTTCGTGTGCAGGTGGCGGAGTCTCCCTCAGTGTGCCGGAGGTTGGTCCTGGGAGAAATCACTAAAGTCGGAGACCTCCTGGACTACGACAGAGGGGACTGGGTGGACCCCCGTGCGCTCGCTCGGTGCATGGGGCTCTCCACCCTTGCAACCCCCCTGCGCATACTCCAGGAGGTGAGGACCGCTCTGTCTCCCGTCTCTCTCGGTTTCCTGCAGCGGGCCCTGAGAGAGGGTTCTCCCCGCCCGCCCCTCACCCCGAGCCCTCCAGAACTGGTACTCCGGCCCCGGCTTCATGAGCCCTCCGGCCTTCCCACTCCAATACCCCAAGCCGGCTGCACACCTTGCAGCCGGTCCCGTTTCGAACCGCGCCGAGGGAACAGCTATACACGCTCGTGCTTCATAAGGTACATCTCCTCAGCCTCGCGTCCCGCCCCGATACCAAGTGGCGGGACTACCTACCACCAAATGAGGGTGAGTGGCCCCGGTGGGCCACCTTCTATTCCACGCTGATTCCACGGCCCGCCGGGGATATTAGTTGGCGGCTCCTTCATGGAGCCGTGAGCACGGGCGTGTACTTGGCGCAGTTCCTCCCCATGCCCGACACCTGCCCCTTCTGCGGCGTGAGGGAGGACCTGGCGCACGCCTACCTCGAGTGCGCCAGGCTACGGCCCCTATTCCGGCTCCTCCAGAACCTCCTACTGAGGTTCTGGCTGCACTTTTCCCCACACCTTTTTCTTTTGGGACACCCCATCCGTGGCCCCACAAAGTCGCGAGACCTCCTCGTCAACCTCCTCCTGGCGCTTGCCAAAGCCACCATCTATAACACCAGGAGAAGGATGCTAGATGAGGGGGTACAGTGCGACTGTGGGGCCTACTTCAGGTCACTTATTCATTCACGCATCCGGGCGGAGTTCCACTGGGCAGCGTCCACCGGCTCCCTCGACAGCTTCGTGGAGCAGTGGGTGCTGTGTGGGGTTCTCTGCTCGGTGTCCCCATCCTGTACCTTCGTTTTGAACCTGTAACCCTCACGCACTCCCCTGCCTTTTTTTCATTAGTTGTCCCCCGTATTCAATTGGCCCCAGGTCTAGTGTCCCTCCTGCCAGGCTGGGGGAGGGACTTCAGTAATGGGTGGGCTTAGTCCCACCCATTCTCCGGGTATCCAAAAGTGCACATCCTGATACTGATATACCTGCCTTCCAGCACTCTCCTATACCCTTCTGGCCTGACGCTGTCATAACACACAGAAAGAAAGAAAACAATAAAAATGTACTTTAGCATACCAATTCTAAGAGGGCTGTTAAATGTAGATGGGCCATTATCAGTAGGAGAAAAAAAATACCTTTTGAAATGGATTTCTGTGTCAGTTAAATTAACTCAGGAAATGCAATCAATTAGTGTAATGAGAGAACCATTTGCAAGTCCTGTTTAGCCCCTGGTTAATTGTATCCAATTTGAAAATTAATTCCAGTTCCTCAGTTTCTCGTTGGAGTCTGTTTTGGAAGTTTTTCTGTTTCAAAATTGAAACCATCAAATCTTTAATGGAATGGCCAGGAAGACTGAAGTGTTCTCCTGGTTTTTGAATGTTCTGATTCTTGATGTCAGATTTGTTTCCATTTATTCTTTTGTATAGAGACTGGCCGGTTTGGCCAATGTACATAGCAGAGGGGCATTGGTGGCACATGATGGTGGATGTGCAGATGAATGAGCCTCTGATGGTGTGGCTGATGTGATTAGGTCTTATGATGGTGTCAGTTGAATGGATATGAGGACAGAGTTGGCATCGGGCTTTGTTACAAGGATAGGAACCTGGGTTAGTGTTTTTGTTGTATGGTGTGCGGTTGCTGGTGAGTATTTGTTTCAGGTTGGGGGGCTGTCTGTAAGCAAGGATTGGTCTGTCTCCCAAGATCTGTCAGAGTGTGAGATCATCTTTCAGCACAGGTTGTAGGGCTTTGATGATGCGTTGGAGAGGCTTAAGTTGGGGGCTTATGTTGGTATGAATCTTACTCAACTCCCTCTCTGCCAGAGAGTGCAGCGCAACACTAGAACTACTTGGGGCTAGCCTAGGATGGGTGGGAGGCTAACTAAAAGATGTGCTGATTTGGAACATCTCTCTAAACTGCCCCTGTGGTTCAGGGGTAAATCATCCTTCATGCAGCTGGCCCAATGGTCACAGGAGTAACTCTGGCCCACTCTGATTTAGTAAAAAACTTTAATCTCATTTCCATAAACTGGGATTCAGTTTAACCACTGCAGACTGAAACTGCTCCCAGCCCCTTTCAGCGGGGCTGTACAGACCCCAGACAGGAGATGTAGCTGCCTGGAAGGGATGATGGTGTGTCTGGGGGTGGTACAGCCATACCAGAGGAGCTGTTGGTGTAGGGCCGCCCCTGGCCCCACAAGGGCCGTCCCTAGCCATTTTGGTGCCCTACACAGCCTCTTGTGTGTGTGTGTGTGGGGGGGGGGTAGGTGGCCCCAGGCTTCCACGGAGGTGGGGGAGGGGGGAACTGGAGTGACCCGGCCCCAGCCCACTCTGCTCTGCTCCCCTGGCTCCCAGCCTTGGGGCTTGGGTGGAAGGGGGAGGAACCACCCCCCAGCACTCACCGGCAGCACTGCTGGAAGGAGTCATGGAGTGGGCTGGGTCGCTCCACTTACTGCCACCTAGTGAGTGCAGGGTGCCCGACCCCTGCTGCAGTGCTCAGGGAAAGGGGTGGAGTCAGGGTGGGACTGTAGCAGAGCAGAGGTGGGAAAAGGCAGGTTGGGGGCGGAGCAGGGGTGGGAAGAGGCGAGGCTGGGCTGGAGCAAGGGTAGAGGCCATGGGGAAGAGATGGAGCAGGGGCTGGAGCAGCATGCAGCTGCGCAGGGCACCTGGAATTTGGTGACCCAAATTTCCCGGTGCCCTACACAGCTGTGTACTTTGCATATGGGTAAGGACGGCCCTGGGCGCCACGTTCTACTCCTGTGTCTTTCCGGTATGGCATACCGGCAATAAATGTCTCAATGGTATGGTCTACTGTGCTACCCTACATACACCATTGGTTACAGTGCAAGAGTTAATGCCAAGCAAAGTTCCCTCTTAACTGAACAGGACTGGCAGTCCTTTGCAGATCCATCAGCACAGCAGTCCATCCACTATCTGTACAGATTGTGAGAGTGATGAGTGAAAAACAAATGCTGGCTGCTGGCGAAGCTGGTAACAAATCATGCTTTTGGGGGATCATAGGAAACCAAATGAATTTTCATTTCAAGTTTTTGGTGAAATGAAAACAAGTTTAAAGGGACAGGGTTTGGTTTGGTTAGTTTTTTGTTTGGATTTTTCACTGTGTAATTATCTATCCAGGAAAATAAAATAAAATTCACAGTCTTGCCCAGAAGGTGAAATTTGAGCATTTTGGCCACAAAAAGCTGTGTTTTAGAAATACCAAAACTTTGGCAGGGACCAAGCTTACAAATATTCTTGTGAAAACAATCACTTATTGCATATGAATATTCATGAAGCAAAACCCAGTATTTGCCCAGCTCTCAGGCCAGCTGGGATTCCACCAGTCTGTTGGCGCCCAGATGTTTAAAATGCACATGAAGTGGAGAGCTAATTGCACAAGTTCCTTGCAACTGCCACTCTGTTGGGGAGTCTGGTGCTGCTTGGTGCAGCCCACATACTAGACAGGACTACCAGGCGAGATGTCAGTGTTAGACCACCAGGAACTATATTTCATCTTCTACTAACAGAGATGCTTTAAAGCACTGGCAAGAGTTTCTCCTCTGAACAAGCCTGCTTTCTGGTGGAGAGCAAGGCCCTGCTGCTGTCTGTCCTCCCTGAGGTATATCCTTACTTGGGAGCAATTGCTATGGGTGCCATAGGGAGTGACTCAAGCAACCAATCTGAGGACAGAATAAAGGGTGATTCACAGATCAGTTTTTTGCCTTATAAGCAACTTCTAAAATATGAAAAAAATAAAGATTTTTATAATTGACTGTTAGCTAGGAGAGGCAAGACCCCCCATATTCGCAATGAATTCCAAACATTAAAGAGAACAATACAATACCAACATAGGAGAAAGAAAATAGCTTATGTTTACAAAATGCAGTTCTCCTTGCTGTGGTGTTATCTGCACAAGCTGTGTCAGCAAAGAATTATGCATCTAGAAAAGTATAAATAGGTTTTGCATTCTAATTTATTTTTCCACATTTTTACTTCAGTAGAGAATGTCACTCTTTTAATGGAAACACTGTATGGAGAAAATAAGACTCTCAAATCTCCAAAGGTGTGGTTTTGCTATTATTGAAGTCAAGGTAGAACTTTCATTTGATTCAATGGGAGCAGGACAGGACCCCATTCTCTGACTACATTGCACTGTTTTCCCCAAACCTATGTTGAATAAGAAAAAAAATCACCTGTCTTTCATCTAATATGACTTTTATACTGTGGCCTATCTAATAAAAGAAGTAAAGGGAAATTCTCTCTATTTATGCATTTTTTCTTGCACAGAAAGGGAAATTAGCTATTGGAGTAGTGGCAAGTAAGAAGCAAACTGACTTTAACCATTGCAGACTGCTGCTCAGATAGTCACCAAGGAATGCATTATTTGCTTCTGTTTTCTCTTCCAGTTTTATAGAGAGGTTAAATGGTAGGATATTTAACTCAGGGAGAATGACTGAAAGTAGATTGGAATTTGCAAATCTGAGGTTTGCCTGAATAGTGACTGCAAGAGAAAACCTTTGGAAAATAAGTTATAAAATCCAATATGCTTCAGGGACTGAGGCAAGAAGAGATGATGCTAAACCACAGTTGTTTACATCTCATGACAAAACTATTTCTTTGGGAATTTTCAAATTATGTGGCAGAACTGGACAGAGCTGGTAACAGAGCTACGTCTGGAGAGGGTGTAAGATTTCAGTGTGTGACAGACATTGAGGTTCTGGAGGTGCTGGGGGATGGAGAGGGGGCTATGCCAAGTGATTTAGATCTGTGCTTCTTTGGGCTCGTGAAGCCTGATGCTAGGGCCTTTATTGGAGTTGATTGGAAATGTCTCTATGGGATGAGATGATGCCAATTTCTTAAAGAAGGAATTAGTAGATCCTCAAGAAACTATCTCATTACATTTGCAGAATCCGCAATTATCATACTCTCTTGAACCTTCCTTTTTGTTAGAAAGAGTTGGTGAGGCAATACCATTAATATATGGAGCATTCTGGTATCTTTGAAT
Source organism: Sternotherus odoratus (assembly GCA_032164245.1). NCBI lineage: Eukaryota > Metazoa > Chordata > Testudines > Kinosternidae > Sternotherus > Sternotherus odoratus. Next base: position 181,492,319 of record JAVMKO010000002.1, on the reverse strand, counting down.
CCAGTAGCATTGGTTGTAGGTGTGGGTATGTCACGTTACTGGAATAATTTGGTACCATATAGATCATTGGGGTACCAAATATTATGTGAAGGGGGTCATAACAGGTGTCTATGACCATATGTGTGTATCTATTTTGGAACTGAAGTTATGGATATTGGATAAAAGGTGCCTGTACTTCAAACTTAGGCTTGACTCCTGTGAAAGCTCAGACAGGCTGGTGCTAACTCGAGCCCATTAAAGGGCCATCAACTGCACAATGAACTGTGTCCACACCCGAGGAGAGGAGCCTCCCCAGGAATGGGACATGCCTGGGCAAAAACTGAATCATTGAGAGTCTGGTAATTGGACCATGTGACTGTGAACCTTCAGTTTGCAGCCAGACTCTGCATAAGGAGGAGGGTCTTCACCCACAGGAGGAAGTCTATAAAGCCTGGAAGAACATTCCCCATTTGGTCTTCTACCTCCAGCCTGCCTTGTTTCCAGCTTTGGGTGGAACTTTGCTTCTCAGGGAACTCTGGACAACGATGCTGAACCATCCCTGCAGGGGATGCTTTCCAAAGACTTTGATTGAAACCTGCAGTTTATTCTACAGCTGCAAGACTGAACCAAGAGGTGTACCATTACTGTATGTAATTGATTTCTTTTAACCTTTCCTAACCCTCACCTATACCTTTTTCCTTATACAATAAACCTTTAGATATTAGATTCTAAAGGATTGGCAATAGCATGATTTGTGGGAAGATCTAATTTGTATATTGACCTGGGTCTGGGGCCTGATTCCTTGGAATTGGGGAGAACCATTTTCTTTATTTGGGGGATTGGTTTTCATAACCATTGGTCCCCAGGACAGGAGGCTGCTGGTGGTGATACTGGGAATCTGGAGTGTCTTAAGGGGATTGCTTGTGTGACTTGTGGTTAGCCAGTGGGGTGAAACCAAAGTCTTTTCTGTTTAACTGGTTTGGTTTGCCTTAGTGTGAAGAAACCCCAGCTTTGGGCTGTAGTGGCCCCTTTGGAAGCAATCTGTCCTGATCTGACACTCACAGTTGGATCCCACCAGGAACAGCACCGTCACAGGGTATACTATCGCAACTATGCTGGTTGTGTTGGTATCACCCTCTGGTGATGGAAGAACATCACAGTCCATGCTGATCCTTTTAGATCTGTCAGCTGGTTTTGATACTGTTGATCGTTAGGTATCATTAACACAAGCAGGAGGAGATGGAGTTACTCCAGAATGGATCCGATTTTCCTTTCAGTTTCTCTTCTTTCCCATGGGTTCTCTTATGCAAGGAGCCACTAGGTTCTGTCACTCTCATGTTCAGTGTGTATATCTGCCATTAGAAGGATTAATACAAAGTGTGATCAGTTATATATGTGTGTTGAAACAGTAACTGCCCGAGATAGTCCTACGGTCACTATGGGGACCAAGAAATCCTGAGCTGGGTTCATAGGATTTGGTATCCCCATAGATATTGGTCATTGAGCATTATCAGCTATGTCATGTCCAGCTATTGTGAAGAATGTCATTAGCTTATGCAAAGAATTTTGCATAGCAGTGTAGCAGTGTGATTGGTTCACCAAAATCAGTCTCAACTTGCTCACCTTTCCGGACCCAGACACAAAGTAGAAACATTGTAATCAATTCACTTTTGATGTAGCAGATCTTCTCCATTTCAGGTTGGATGCAGACAGCATCATCTCCATATTGTATGTGTACCAAAACCTGGCAGGTACCAACTGTACCAAAGCTAGTCCAGCAATATTGCACAACCAAGTTTCAGTAGTAGTTACATGATCCAGGTCCAGATTGGTACAAACATCAGTGTTGTGGCTCAGCATATAAGGAATCCTAGTATCGGTTCTAAATTTTAAAAAGATGGTAGAGTTCAGAGAAGCAGGGTGGGGAATGAGGAGGTGTGGCAGGAATTGTTCAAGCTACTCTTTTAGTTTTTGCTTGTGCTTTCTACTCTATTAAAATGTTATCAAGTGTGACTTACCACTTATTAAGACAAAATCCTTCCTTTTTCTTACTCCAATACAATTTTTTCTTTAAATACATTTTCATTTAAATGTGGGAGGTTGTATTACTATATTTTATGTATGAGAGAAAGATAATGAAATGTTTTGATGTGTGCACTGAGGCCAATCATCCTTCATTGAAGTATATGTACAATATGTCTGTAAAATTCACATTGTGTGATTGCATGTAATTTATAACTGTGATAAGACTTCCAAGCCAGAATTTCTTATCTTCCATTATTTGATCAGCAGAGTCTAGATTGAGGTGAAAAGTATGTAATAAGGAAAAATACAGCATATTTTGATTTTGTGCTTTTGTGTGTGTAGTAAGACATGAAATGAGGCTTGATAAGAGGCTGAACATACAAGCCAACACACAAAAAAATGAGTTTCAAAAAGTATGTAGGTGTTACTGTATTAAATAGTGTATTCATGTTATGTTTCACAAGAAATCAGATGGGTTAAAGAGACCAGAATGTTCTATTTTACTTGTTGTTTCAGAGCATCCTCAGTCCTGAAAGTTGATGCCATAAGACCTCCTGTCTTTTACTAACCTTATTTGTCTGACTAACGCACAAGACTGTACACTTTGTGATGTTGCTCCACTGATGCTGTCTCTGCCCATCTGTTTTTTCCTCCTTGGGACTTGACCCTTAAGAAACACCTCCTCCAGACTGCCATCTCTATTCAATGAGATATGAGCAAAACACTACCACTTGTCAGAAAGATCTGTCTAAGAAACATCAGTTACATTCCCAAACTGCTCAAGCACCTACTTCTCTTGTTTTTTCTTCATGGAATGCAAAACAAACACTGATAATACCTTACATTACCTCAAAAGTTTAAAGACCAGCAATCTTACTTTCATCAAGTACATAGTTTTGACATGCTGAACTACAGTACACCTCAAATGTAATACATGTAAAAGAATAAATCTGTTAAAGTAATACATTTCTTGCCCACGCCCCCTCAAATACTACAACAAAATGAAAAATCATGTAATGAAATTCAGTGAAGTCCTCCTAAAAGTGAACTACACAGATTTTTCAAAAGTTCACTCAAGAATTTTCCTCTGCAGTGTTTCTGTCACACATGTGGTACTGTCTCCTTCATACTTGTTTTTGTTCTCTCTTCCCCTTCCCTCTTGGGTCTAGAGAATTTTTTTTACAGTGATGGCTCTCTTAAACCTGCTTGATAACATATTATTTCCTGAGAGCCTGGGATTTTGAAGACAGCTGAGAGTGTTGTCTCAGAGGTGGTAGAGAACACTGGGATGTGGATCCTTAGACTCTACTTTCTATAGTCATTCTAGTCATCCATTCATAAAAGTAAATCTCAGTGAGAGTACATTGAGGTACAGCTTCATTACCTAGAGCAGCAATGAGCATGCTGCAGCACTGAGAAACTGTGTGTTTGGAAACATTATTTTGCCCATTCAATGTTTTCTACCCCCCACCCCACCCCAGTGCAAAAAGTGCTGTTTCAGCTAAATTAAATTGAACTGTTACGTGAAATGTTTTCTGACAAAATGTTTTGGTTTGGTTTGTTGAGCTGACTCACAATGTTTCATTTTGAGTCAGTTTATCATTAAACTACATTTCCCTATGATGCTGCATCTCCTCATGAGAATTGTAGTTTTGGGTTCATAAGAACTTAAGAATGGCCATACTGGGTCAAACCAATGGTCTATCTAGCCTGGTGTCCTGTCTTCCTACAGTCGCTGGTGCCACATGCTTTAGAGGAAGAGAACAGAACACAGCAATTTATCAAGTGATCCATCCCCAGTCATCCACTCCCAGTTTCTGGAAGGCAAAGGAATAGGAACACCCGGAACATCGGGTTGTGTCCCTGACCATCTTGGCTAATAGCCACTGATGGACCTAACCTCCCTGAACATATTTAATTCCTTTTGACCCAATTATATTTTTGGACTTCACAACATCCCCTGGCAATGAGTTCCATAGGGACTGTGCAGTGTGTTATGTTTCCACTCTCCACTATGAGCCAGTCCCAGGGCAGATTACATCTTCCTTGATGCACCTGCTGTCATATAACTCCCAGGATGCAATTCCAGAATGCTTGGTCAGAGGAGAGACCACTTTGCATCATGGGAGATGTACTCCAGCAAGGGAAACTCATAAGACAGAATAGGGGGCATGAGACACCTGAACTACAGCTCCCCTGATATAATGCAGCACCACAGGAAAATGTAGTTTAATGCTGAACTGACTCAAAATGAAATGTTTCAGGTCTGTTCAACAAGCCATAATATTTTGATCTATGTTAAACTGACCCAACCCAAAATATTTCATTTTAGTTTTCCTGATTGAAAATTGAAAATTCTCAACAAAATTTATTTTTTCTCTTAGAGCAGGAATGCTGGCTGGCCCATGCATCTGGAACTAGGGCTTGAAGTGGTTTCCATCACATACAGGGTTTACAGTTTGGTTCAATGGCTTTTAGCACTCCCACTATACAAATTGTTCCAGCAACCCAGCATGTGCCTGGTGTGAGTGTGGTCTGGTGGCAGCAGAGCCCAGTCTGGTTCTCTTCTCCCCATCCTGTAAAAGCTTGGGCAGCTCTTTGGTGTTTCTAGGCGGTCTATAGTGTTACTGCTTTGGCCATAACATGGGGCCAGCTGCATTTAGAATGTTCATGTTCAGTTTGTAGGTTGTTGTAATTTTCCTGAGGAATGAAAGCTACAGCAGAAAAATGGTGATTTTCAACAATTTGCAACAGTTAAATGTGAATGGAATTTCATAGGTCAAAGATAAGGCATAGCTTTAGTCTGAGGGTTTTTTTACTGCCAAATTTCAAAGACCTGTAGCAAATAACAGAGGTGTTTGAGATTCTCAGAAAAGGTCAACACATTTTATAATTCAAAGTATCAGGTACCCTAAATACAGGAATTGCTACCAGCTCTTCTATAACTGTTAAAATTTACTTTTCCTAGCTAACCTATGAAACACAAAGAAACTGATCAGCACAGGAGGGTATATATTTTCTGTTAATATATTCTTTGGCTCGAAGTGGTAGGCACAGGATGGGCACATGAGTTCCATCTGTGTCCCACAATGGTTCAAGAACTTCAATTGTTCAAATCCTTCAAGGATCTCTGGCATACTGGTCACCTTGATGGTACACTTCTACATCACTCAATGCATTGCCAGGCAAATCCCGGTGCACCCACTGTGGACTTCTCAAACCTAAGCTGGTACCCAACTGACCAGTAACAATGCAAAATAGTGAGCATCTGCAATCAGTTGCCATTCTCTTTCCCATATCAGGTGGAATTCCCTTTCTAATGGTATGGCATAGCAGTATAGAAAAGTCATCTTTCTCTTTTGGAAGTTTGGCAGTCACTGCTCCTTAACCCAGGTTTCAAGAAAAGCTATGCTACCAGAACCAGAATGGTGCAAAGCAGCTGGAGCAAGGCTGAGAATCTGAACCTCAAAATAAGAAATTATTATCATTACAATAGTACACAAAGCTCCCACAGTCTGTGATGGTGCTGTTCCTGGTGGGATCCAACTGTGAGTGTCAGATCAGAACAGATTGCTTCCAAAGGGGGCAACTACAGCCCAAAGCTGGGGTTTTTCCACACTAAGGCAAACCAAACCAGCTAAACAGAAAAGACTTTGGTTTCACCCCACTGGCTAACCACAAGTCACACAAGCAATTCCCTTCGACACTCCAGATTCCCAGTATCACCACCAGCAGCCACCTGTCCTGGAGACCAATAGTTATGAAAACCAATCCCCCAAATAAAGAAAACGGTTCTCCCCAATTCCAAAGAATCAGGCCCCAGACCCAGGTCAATATACCAATCGGATCTTCCCACAAATCACGCTGTTGCCAATCCTTTAGAATCTAAAATCTAGAGGTTTATTATAAAAGGAAAAAGGTATAGGTGAGGGTTAAGAATGGTTAAAAGAAATCAATTACATGCAGTAATGGCACATCTCTTGGTTCAGGCTTGCAGCAAAGGTAGAATAACTGCAGGTTCAAATCAAAGTCTTTAGAAAGCATCCCCTTTTGGGATGGGTCCGCACCTTAGTTCAGAGTTCACCTGTGTAGCAAAGTCCATTCAGAGCTGGAAGCAAGACAGGCTGCAGGCTGAAGGTAAAGACAAAATGGAGGATGCTTCTTCCAGCTTTTATAGACTCTCTCTTCTGGGCCAAGACCCTCCTCCTTCTTTTGCAGAGTCCGGTTGCAAAATGGAGGTTTACAGTCACAAGATCCAATCACCAGACTCTCCAGGATTCAGTTTCTGACCAGGCAGTTGACATTCCTAGAGCAGCTCAGGTGTGGACAGGCATATACAAAGTCCATTGTGTGGTTGATGTCCCTTAATGGCCCATCAGCCAGGCCAGGCAAGTTAACAACAGCTTGTCTGAGATTTCACAGGCACCTTATATCCAGTCTTCATAATTTTAATTTAAAAAAAGATACACACATTAATGGCATATTTATAATTAGCCATTCATAACCTGGTTGTAGGCACCCATTATAACCTCCTGTACATAAGATTTGGTGCCACTATAGGACCCTGGTTGCAGCAATGATTTATAGGGTCCCAAATTACAACAGTAACATGACACAGTCTCATGAGGCTACGCCATGCTAGGGGCTGTTACCACAGATGAAGACATAACCTCTGCCCCAAACAACATTTATGTTTTACAAACACAATAATTGAAACTCAGTTTCCTCCTTCCCTTGCCTGCTAACTCCTGTTTTCAGGAGTCTGTGTTTTCCTTGCAATTGTTGATGATATAAGAAAGGCCTGTGACAGAACAGAGTATATGGTGAGGTTTTATTGTAGTCAGTCTCCACATTAGCCAAAGAATGCACTCAGATGTACTGGCTGTTGCTGCTCTTTTTGGACAACTTACCGGTGTGTCTGTCATTGCAGATGCAGAAGCTGACAGTGGTACACTCCAACCAAGATACATATCTTGATGTCTATTTTCCTTCTTAAGAACAAAAATAAGAAAAATGATATAAGTATCTTGATTAAATTAAAACCTTTCCCTGATTAGGACTGTCTGCATTCTGGTGATAATCAGACTCTTATAGCTCAAAGTTCTTAATGAAAATATTTCAACAAAAGGCTGGATATTTTGGCAAAAACAACTTTAAAAAATAGATTAATTTCTATGAAATCAGCAAGGACACTGAAGAAATCTTTTGTACTGATCTTGCTGCCCATTGAGCTGACTAGTGAGATAATGAATATCAGAAAGGAAAACAAATGATGTACTGAATGTCAATATTGTGTTTAATAAGATAGAAAATATTAAAAATATAAAGAATGGATTTTAACATTTATTTTATTGCTTTTAAACTTAAGATTTTTTAATGAATAGAATCTCATAAAATCCAAACCAGTTCAATTTCTTTTGTACACAATCACATAAATAGATATATATTTTTAAAAGGAGAGAGAAAATCAACTGTTATACATTTTATTTTAAAAGCAGATTCACAAAGATTCCATTCTTTGTAGCTTAGTGCTGTATTTTTCTCTATTCTGGCCACATCAGCAGGATTCTGTGGGAAAAGCTTTATGTGAGATGGGTCATTGACACTCGCATTCAAGTAATTATTCTTGTCTAATTAATTAACTTTTTTGGGAAAAAATATGCAAGTGCTTAGACTATTTTCCATTAGCAGCAGCAGGTCTATGCTTTTTATATTTGCTGCAGCAGATGTCCTTTACATCCCAGATTTCTCCAAAATAACAACAAAAAATCCATTTGAATAATTTGTTGGATGAAGGACTGTGTCTGTTGTTGTCTGTTGAGAAATATATACCACTCAGAAATAACATCATAAAGGACCATAAAGATCTAAATCCAACTGAAGTCAGTTTTTGGATTGAATACATAGTTTCCATATCTAGTTGCCTATTAAGTAAAGAGCTTTTGCACTCTGATAGCTCTTTTCTTTAATAATTCATTTACTGTTATTATTCACTATTCTTATTTGTTTATACAATATGACAAGGGAGATGTGCTTTACCAACAAAGGAAATCTGCCTGACCTGCTGATTTCATTGGGGATTGGTCCTGCGTTAAGCAGGGGTTGGACTAGATGATCTCCTGAGGTCCCTTCCTACCTTGATATTCTATGATCTACACTCTAAGGGCTTGTCTTCACTAAAGCGGGGAGGGATCGATCTTTGGGTGATCGATTTATCGCGTCTCATCAAGATGCGATAAATCGATTGCCAGCGGCTCCCCCGTTGACTCCGGAAGTCCAGCTTGCCAAAAGGCGCAAGCTGGCATCGACGGGGGAGCGCGCTGCTGCCTGCCGCCGCCGTGAGGACGGCAGGTAAGTCGGCTGTAGATACGCCGAATTCAGCTACGTTATTCACGTAGCTGAATGTGCGTATCTATAGCCGATCTCCCCCCCCTCCCCCGTGAAGACCAGCCCTGAGGGCCCTGGCGATGATGGCTATTGCTTTTGTTAATAACACTTCCTCAGTTTAGACTATCCGTGTGAGTAAAGGGTTGTGGGATTGTGACTTAAAACATTACATTCGAACAAATGATTACAGACACTGGGAGCAAAAGGGCAGGGTGTTGTGATATCATTAACTGCCACAGGAAACACAGAATCCTGAACCTTTGCAGCCAAGGGAAGAGAATATATTTGCTTTGACAGTTTACAATTTTTTTAGAAATATAATTATTATGAAGGGAAGCTAGAGATTTCAGACCTCATGATTAACTGGCTTCATTTCTTTCCCCCAGCAGTTCTCAGGGAAGGATTAAGGTAGGATCCCTGGGATGTGGTTTTACAGCAAGGGGAGACCCTGATGCAGTGACTAAATGGCCACAAATGATATGGCATACAGCTAATTGCTACCAGATAGACACCTGCTGTTGGGACAGGACCCAGAGAGGAGACTATGTATCCTGAGTCCAAGACTCCTCAACTTGGGAAGTTTCATCATAAAGTACTGTAAGTGAAAGGAATAATTGAGGCAGTTTTATAGTGTCATTTGTGTATAACTTGGCTACCATCCCCAGCTATTCTGTTAGAGAAAGAAAGATTGTCATGGGTTGGGAGACCCTTCCCCATTTCATCAGGGAGTGAGAGAATGAATAGTTCCAGTTTGCTGCTTGAGATGGGAAGAGGCCAGATTGCCATGTCCCCTGTCATGAAACCTGCTGCCCACATCAGGGAGTGGGAGGAAGGGTTGTACTTAATTTTGACCTTGGTGTGTTTGATTATTATGTCAGTCTTAAATCTTACACTCATCTAAGGTTCATCTAGATGTAATGGCTCATCATCTTTAGCCACCCGATACAGTGTTGATGCCCCAAGTATTCAGAATACCTTTGGACCTTTTTCTGCATCTGTAAGAAGCTTGTATATAATGTATCTGAACATGAGGACAGAATTAAGTCCTGATCCTGAAAACACATGTCAATGGGACTACTCACATATTTATAGGTAAGTATCTTAAAGTAAAGTTTGATTGGCAACCTTTATTTTGGCTTTTCTTAACTTCTGAATACTTGACTTTCCAACCTTAATAACATTATGTTAATGTAGCTTTTCTACAAGTTACATATTCAGTTAGGTTTTTAAAAATTATTTCTGGACTCTTTTAAAATATATTTGCCACATAATCAGGCAAAGATTAATAATCTGTCATTTAGAACAGATCACATGTTACCAATAAGAACAGGAAATGTCTGAATTTATGATGGAAACATTCCACAGCAACACTGTACTGAACTAGACTTTCTAGCAGTCTGCAGTTTATTTCAGATTACTATTGTTAGGGACCACTGGCACTTGGTGCCCAGCTCTTTGTAATTTAAAACAGCAAAGACATCTGATTTAATCTTTATCTCTCTCTATCTTACCAAGTAATATTTGGAAAAAGAGTAGAGATCACTCAGAAAGGCGCTTGTTGTAATGTACAGTTAGAGAGTGGAAAATGGAACAGTTCCCTCTGGGGGAAGATGTTTGAAAGAGGTCAGCATCCCTACTGCAGATGGTGGTGTTTTGATGGGTAATAAAAGAGTTTGGTGTTCAGATTCAGACAGAAAGGTTGTGACTTCAACTGTCTGCTCACTGACAGAAAAAAAATCCTTTACATCTAGAATTTCATATTATTATTTTTCTATTAATAAATGATGGAAGGTTAAAACTTATTTTCTATTATTGATATTATTTTATTAGGTGAATGGAAATACGTTAGTGTTTTTCTTTGTTTTGTTCTTTCTAAACTGAAGCCACATTTAATGCTGTCATTAAACTAAGAATAATATTTTACTTGAAGATAGCTTATATATGCTCTGCTGAATTGCTATTGTGTAACTCCCTTTACTAATGGTCTTTACTGAACCACAACAAAGATACCTATGTTTCTGAGAGCAATAGTGCACTCACAGACACATTATTTCCATCTTTGTTTAGCAGTAGAAGAACACTAGTTATATGAACATCAGGCTACTTGCTCTTTCAACAGGTTGTGCACTTGAAGTACAGACCTAAACAGAGTAATTGGAATGCTCAGGTAATTGAATGACCTGATATGCTGAATAACAATAGATATTTTTATATAGTTGTGCTAGTGATGTGGTTACAATAACATTTTCATTCTAAACTATTAATTTTAGCTGTTTATAACTTTTATTTCTGGGGGAATTCTGTGCCACTGCACAATGCAGAATTTGTGCAGAATTCCATGTTTCCCCCCCAGAATTGGGGCTGCAGAACTGCTGGCTGCCACTAGGGTTCATTGGATTCTGCAGAGCCCAGCTCAGTGAGTGGAGCACCCAGCTCAGGAGGGATGGAGGCTCTGCACACTCTGGCTATCCAGCTTGATCCTCATTCTCCAGGGGACATGAGAGGTCCAGGGAAACCAGGCTCTGGCAGAGGGTGAGGAAAGGAAAGAATCTGGGGGGAATAAAGGCTCTGGGAGTGCAGATATCTGGGCCCAGGGGTGCCTCGTGGCTGGGCTCTGGGGAGAGAGGTGTGCAAATGTCTGGGCTGGGAGGTACCCCGTGGATAGGTTCTGCGGAGAGGGTGTGTGTGGATGTCTGGGCTCTCGGGGGGTACCCTGCGGATAGGTTCTGTGGGGAAGCAGTGTGTGGATGTCTGGACTCTGAGGGGTACCCCATGGCTAGGCTCTGAGAGGAGGAAGTGGGGAGGTCTGGGCTGTGGGGATGCCCTGTGGCTGGGTTCTGGGGGAGGAGTGTGTGGGCATCTGAGCTGGGGGGTGCCCCATGGCTGGGCTCTGGAGAGAGGAGTACAGAGGTCTGGGCTGTGGGGGTGCCCTGTGGCTGAGTTCCGGGAGAGAGTGCAGGTCTCTGGGCTCTGGGGGCTACACACGGTCCCCTCCAGCATCCCCCATCTGGAACTGAGTTGTAATAGGGGTTTCTCTAACAAAACTCATGGGAGAATCTTTTTGTTGTTGTTGTATGTATTGTTCACATACTTGTTGACAGGTATTTTGAAATAAATCACCAAAATGATTCAAACTGTAGTGATTATATTTTGTTATTTTGACAAATAAAATATGCAGAATTTTAAAATATTATGCACAGAATTTTTTGGTGCAGAATTCCCCCAGAGTAAACTTTACTCCTAAAAATGCCCCTGCACTCTGGTAATTTAGGCATAAACTAGATCCCCAGAGAAGCCCCAATTGAGGGGCAGAATACTTAATTACCCAATCAGACTATGAACTGATGAGTGAAAGGGCTAATTATCACATCAACGGAGAAGGTAGATAAAGAACCCAGAAAGGATATGCAATGGGAAGAAAGAGGGGCTAACAGAGTTCAGAATAAGCTAGGTCTCTGGGTGGTGCGAACATGCCCCACTAATGGAGAAAGGGCTGAGTGCTGCAAGAGGATTGTGATGGTGGCTTGGTGATGTGAACATAAACAAAGACACAAAAAGATGTTGACAGTCAAGAAGCATCCAAAATCATTTGTGAGGAACGGCAGGACAGGAGAGGAGCCAGCCCTGTTACAATGACTTTTTGGGATTAAATTGCTTTCTTTTGTGAATGAATATAGTACATATTAAAAATGCTAAATTAACAACGCTTACACCTGTTTAGCCATGGAATAGACACAGTATTGGCAGTAAAAGTGCATGGATTACCAAATACCCCAGTAATATCTGAATGCTTTGTGGCAGGGTGGGCCTGAGCCAGCCCTGTGGACCCTTTAAGAGGGAGCAGAGGCCTGCAAACCTCCCCTTGCAGAGAGGGCTAATTAGCCACCTGGGCTGCAGAGGGCTCAGGCTTGATGAGTTGCACCTGGCAGCCTCCTCAGGGGGCTAAAAGCCTGCCAGGCAGGAAGCCCAGGGTGGTGGTGTGGTAGAGGAGTAGAGAGAAGGAGCCAAACTGTAGAGCTGTGTATAATAGGTGGTGGGGTTTGCATTAAGCTGCACTGTGAATAAAGAGCACTGGTGAGGCACAGAAGAGTCTCCTGCCTGTTTGTGGAGTGGGGGCGAGAAGGCGATCTGTTACAGCTTCTTAGAACAAGAGGGTAGTTTAGCATTCCAGTATTCTTTACTTCTCTGCTAAGATCTGTGGAGGTACTCAAGACGGAACCCCCTTAGTAATAAAAGAGAAGGCCTGTTCTGTTCTCTGTGAAAGCCCCTTTCATTTGGAAATACTCTTCCCCTCAGTTATCTTTATCTAAAATAGCTGAAATCTATTGGCATATAGGGCATGCTGAAAAGTTCATATTTTTAAGTTCATCTTTAGAAAGGAAGATGCTGGTGAAGGGTGGTTATTAAGGAGACATAGAAATTTCTTCTTCTTTTCTGAGCTGTAAGGGATTGCTGCTTGTTCCTATCTTTATATTGTTAGCAGTGTTAGTGGTATCTAGAGTATGAGATTATGGGTGCCCGTTCTGGTTCTTATAAGTCTCTAAAGAAATAAAATAAATATATAAATTAGTGACTTGTGATTCAGAATCTGTTTACTGAATACTACAGTGAGACTGCCAAAATATACATACATCACCGAACAAAGATCTTCTAATTTGCAGTGTCAAACTCACTTGATGGAGGGGGACCAGATTCAATTTTTAGTTATGGTTAGTGGGCTGTGATATAAACTTGAGGCTATATAGTGCTTCAGTTCACAGTGGACTCCCACTAATGTTATCAGTGTGAGGCTTACACAAGGCGTAATAGTATAAAATGGTCTTTATGTATTTACTAAACTCTTAATAAGAAGAAATATGATTGATTAAGAGATGAAAAATAATAAATGGTAGAGAAGTTAAATTAGGCATTTCTATCCAGACACACTTGTAAGAAAAGAATAAGGGGGAAAATGTAAGAATATAGACATATATACCCCAGGTGTACCCAAATTTGTTCATGGCTTGTTCAGGGTAAGCCCCTGGTGGGCAGCGAGATGCTTTATTCACCTAAGTGTCTGCAGGTACGCCGCTTGCAGATCCCAGTGGCCGCGGTTCACCATTTCCAGCCGTGGGAAGTGGCACGGGCTGAGCCAAAGGTGACCAGATGTCCCGATTTTATAGGGACAGTCCCAATTTTGGGGACTTTTTCTTATACAGTAAACCCTCGATTTAACGGACCCCGATTTAACGGACTTCGGATGCAACGGACAAAATTTCCGATGCATCCGAAATCCGTTATTCGGGGGCTGCTGCCCCGGGGAGCCGGGCAGGAGCTGTCACTCCCCGCGGAGGTTGACAGCTCCCGCCCGGCTCCCCGCAGCGCGGAGCCCGGCGGGAGCTGTCAAACGCCCCCCCCCCCCCCATGGCTCCCCTGTGTTGACAGCTCCCGCCGGGACTTGACAGCTCCGGGACAGCTCCTTGACAGCGCCGGGACTTGACGGGTGGGGGGGGGGGAGTTGACAGCTCCCGCCGGGCTCCCCACTGTGGGGAGCCCGGCGGGAACTGTCAACCCCCCCCGCCCGGCTCCCCCTGCAGAGGTTGACAGCTCCCGCCTGGCTCCCCGCAGCGGGGAGCCCGGCGGGCGAGTTGACAGCTCCCGCCCGGCTCCCCGCAGCGGGGAGCCCGGCGGGAGCTGTCTACCCACCCCCCACCCGGCTCCCCGCAGGGGGAGCCGGGCGGGGGGGGGGGGGGTTGACAGTTCCCGCCCGGCTCTCCGCTGCTGGGAGCCGGGCGGGCGAGTTGACAGCTCCCCTCCCCCCCCACCCGGCTCCCTGCAGGGGGAGCGGGGGGTTGACAGTTCTGTCCGCTGCGGGGAGCCGGGCGGGAGCTGTCAGCTCCCCCCCCCCCCCGGCTCCCTGCAGGGGGAGCCGGGCGGGGGGGTTTGACAGTTCCCGCTCGGCTCTCCGCTGCGGGGAGCCGGGCGGGTGAATTGACAGCTCCCCCCCCCCCCCCGGCTCCCTGCAGGGGGAGCCGGGGGGGGGTTTGACAGTTCCCGCCCGGCTCCCCACAGCGGGGAGCCCGGCGGGAGCTGTCAAGTCCCGGCGGGAGCTGTCAACACAACACAAGTCCCGGCGGGAGCTGTCTACCCCCCCCCCCCGGCTCCCCACAGGGGGAGCCGGGCGGGGGGGGTTGACAGTTCCTGCCCGGCTCTCCGCTGCTGGGACCCGGGTGGGCGGGTTGACGGCTCCCGCCAGGATCCCAGCAGCCGGGCTCCCGGCCGTGATAAAATAACGGACTAATTCGGGCGAGGGGGGTGTCCATTGTCAGACGAAAGTCCATTATTTAATAATTTTAAAAAATTATTAAATAACGGACTTTCGGCTTTAACGGACTACCCTTCGCCCGAATTAGTCCGTTATATCGAGGTTTCACTGTATAGGCACCTATTACCCTCCACCCCCATCCTGATTTTTACCTGGTCACCCTAGCTGAGCCACCACTTCCCGCAGCTCCTGTTGTCCAGGAATAGCAAACCTCAGCTACTGGAAGTTGTGAGCAGCCGTACCTGCAGATGCTCCGGTAAACAAAGTGTCTCATGGCCCGCCCAGGGCTTACCTTGGACAAGCTGCGGTCCAAGTTTGGGAACCCCTGCTTTACACAGAGCACAACTAGTCAGTGGAACTCATATTGAACTATGGAATTGAGGCTAAAAGCTTAGGAGGATTCAAAACTGAACTCAAAATTAAGAGCATTAACAGTTCTGTTAGTGGTGTTGTCAACTTTTGCTATTTTTATTACACGTCTCACACTCTCTGGTGGTTTTTCCTAAAGTCACAGCTCCTGGAGTCATGTGATTACATGAGATTCTAAGATTTTATTAAGAAAACAAAGAATACTTGTGGCACCTTAGAGACTAACCAATTTATTTCAGCATAAGCTTTCGTGGGCTATAGCTTATGCTTATGCAGAAATAAATTGGTTAGTCTCTAAGGTGCCACAGGTATCCTTTTTTACGGATACAGACTAACACGGCTGCTAATCTTAAACCGGTAAGATTTTATTGAAAAACAACACCCCATCCCAAGCTTTCTAGTCTTAATAGTTACAAAGAAACACCTGAAGACCTAATACTTAAAAAAAACAGACTTGAAAATCTGAAAGGAAATAAAAATATCCCAAAATGTATTTTTTTAAAAATCTCATGGCTTTTAAGCCAATCTCATGGTTTTAGAGGTCAGATTTATGATCTTTGATGGATGAGTTTGGCAACACTGCATGAAGCAAGAATGTGGATGGGTGATCAGCTCATGAGTAGGCACCCATTTCCCCAACCCAGGATCAGGCAGTGAGCAGCATTGCCAGCTCTTGCGATTTCACCATAAGCCTCACAATATTTGTTTTGTTTAAATCCCCAGCTCCTGGTTTCATGTGATTAGGTGAGACTCTCGGCTTCCCTTTAAAACAAGTAAATTTAAAACAAAGCAAGTGCGGGGAGAGGAGGCAAGGCAGGGGAGGCTTCCCTGGGGAGGCTGCGGCGACAATCATTTACTTTTAATAGGGGGACCATATGTCCAAATTGTATAGGGACAGTCCCGATTTTGGGCGCTTTTTCTTATATAGGCACCTATTCCCCCGCCCCCATGTTCCGATTTTTTACACTTGCTATCTGGTCACCTATAAAACAAGTTTCTAGCCCAGGGGTGGGGAACCTCCGGCCCGCGGGCCTTATATGGCCCGCCAAATCATTTTGTCCGGCCCGCGGCTGCCAGCCAGGGACAGCTCCGCGAAGTGCCGCGCGGGCTGCCGCTGCCGGCCAGGGGCGGCTCCGCGCAGGGGCCGGGAAGCGCCGCGCGGCCACCATCAGCCGGGCGGCGAAACAAGGAGCCGCGGGGAGCCGACGGTCAAAGGCGGGGGTGGGTGGGGGGGGAAGAGACCGGGCTGGGCTGGGCGGGTCAGGCGAGGCGTGGGTGCGGGAGGGAAGGAGGTTTGGTGGGGGGGAGGCTGGGCTGG
The DNA here is from genome assembly GCA_032164245.1 of Sternotherus odoratus. Taxonomy (NCBI): domain Eukaryota; kingdom Metazoa; phylum Chordata; order Testudines; family Kinosternidae; genus Sternotherus; species Sternotherus odoratus. Next base: position 181,475,937 of record JAVMKO010000002.1, on the reverse strand, counting down.
GCGGGTCAGGCAGGCGGCAGGACCCTGGCTGGCAAGGGGCCAGTGGGGGAAACCCCAAAGCAGTGCAGGGCTAAGCACTCCGCCTGCCACTGCTTTGCAGTTTCCCCCACTGGCCCCTTGCCAGCTGGGGTCTCAGCTCCCGTTGCCAGCCTTGGCTTTTGGGGGGGGGGGGGGGAGCCGCCTGCGAATGACATTATAAATGTCAAAATGGCCCTTGGCAGAAAAAAGGTTCCCCACCCCTGTTCTAGCCCCTCACGGTTGCTCGGGTAAGCCTGAAAACATGACCTGCGTGAATCTCGAGGGCTCAGAGACCAAAAGGAAAATCAAAGGAGCCCCAAAATTATAATTAAAAAAACTCACTAATTATAATCGTCTCATGGGGGGAGGGGCGCAAAGGGGTGATTGGTGATTTCTGAACACGTGGCGTTGCCAGTATTATTGAGTGAATGAATGAATGGGCGGCGCCTTAGTCCCTCTGTCCCTGCACTGAAAACCCAGCTCAGGAGCTGAACGCCTGGGCACAGTGAGTCCCCCTCAAATCCTGCACGCACACCCCTCCCTGAGTCTCCCCCCCCTCCTCCTCCTTCCCCTCCCCCTCTGATCCTGCTCCCCGGTGGGGCGACGGGCAGGCGCGGCGGCTCCCAGCTGAGATATAGGGGCGTCATGGGAGCCGCTCGGCTTCATTTTCCCCTAATGCGCCTGTGCGGGCGCTCTACGCATGCTCAGTGGGGCCAGCTCAGTAGGCGCAACGCCGGCCCTGCTTTGTGGCTAGGATCTGCATCCGGGTCGCGGCTTTCGGCTGTGGCCATTGTCTGGGTTACCGGCCCGGACTCCGCCAGCGCCGGGGCCCCGCGCTGAGGAGCCCGAGGGGTGGGAAGGGGATCGGCGCGCCTGTCCGCCCTTCGCCTCCTCGTCCCACCGCCGGCTTTAGTAAGTGACTGTCCCCGCCGCCGCCTCCGCCGCCCGCACTGCCCGCCCCGGGCTAGCACGGGGGCAGCCCCCGGGCTCAGAGCCTTCAGTCTCTCGCCTCCTCCCTCCCTCCCTCCCCACAGGCGCCTTACCTGCCCCCCGCACCTCCCGCTGGGACGCATTAGCCAGCCCCCTTAGTTACTCCCCAGCCCCCCCCCCGGCTCTCCGTGTCCAGTGTGTATTAGTACTAAGGAGCCCTCATTTCTGAGGGGCTCTGGTCTTGGGGGGAAGGGGATGCCCCAACAAAAGCCGTATTAACCTCAACCCTTTATGCATCATGTTTCCCCTCCCTCCTTGCACTTGTGGGACCATTTCAGATTCCTGCTGTAGGTAGGTGCTATTGTGTCTCGTGTTGTTCGTGGACTGACTGAGCTTTAAACTGTGCAACATAGGCAGTTCCTGCCACCAGCACCTTTATAATCTAAAAGGCTTATGCTTAATGTTGATTTTTCATTATTATCATCTACTAATGAAATGTTTTCCTTTCTACAGTGGATCGCAGTTCGAAGAGGAGACCAGTGAAGCCGTTGGCAGCTTCACTGCTGGAAGCTTTAGATTATGATAGCTCAGATGACAGTGATTTTAAGGTTGGAGATGCCTCAGGTAAACGTTTCCCTTCATCTCCCCAGTTCAAAATGATTTTGTTTCCACTATTTTTAGTTTTGTGAGAAATTTATGGCTTTTGGTTTCTCAGCTCATATCTATCTGGACGAGGAGGAAGAGTGGTACTGATAAATCAGTAGGCTATACATTGAAATTGTACATTGTGTTTCTGTATAGGATATAAACCTGTTGGAATGTTGGCACCTGAAGACCAGTAATCTGATTGGTTAATTTGTGATCTTTATCTCAGTGAAATACCTAATCCAGGGTACAATTAAAAAATTTTTTTTTTGTTGAAATAAAAATGGATTGCAAACTGATAATTAAGCTTAGCAGCCGTGTTAGTATGTATCTGTAAATAAGATGAACACTTGTGGCACCTTAGAGATTAACCAGTTTATTTCATAAATTTTATTTCGATGAAGTGGGCTATAGCCCATGAAAGTTTATGCTGAAATAAACTGCTTAGTCTTTAAGGTGCAGCAAGTGTTCTTTGTCTTATTTACTGATAATTAAGCATTAGTTGCTTTCAAAACATTCCCCTTGTAGATCAAACAAGGACCAGCAGGGACAATAAATATTTTCTGTGCACAAGTGTTTTAGTTGTTGCTCCTAGTTTTTATTTAGGCTATGTCCACACTACAGCCTACATCAGGATAACTTATATTGCTCAGGAATATGAACAAACCACCCTGCTGTGCGACATGAGTTACACTGACAAGTTCATGTGCTCAGTGCTATGTTGGTGGAAGAGCTTCTCCTGATGACATTGTTTCTGCTGTTTGCGGAGGTGTTTTTTTTGTTTGTTTGTTTTTTAAATGATGACAGGAGAGCTATCTCCCTTTGGCGTAGTGCAGTGGTGGGCAAACCTTTTGGCCCAAGGGCCACATGGGGGTTGCAAAACTGTATGGAGGACTGGTTAGGGAAGGCTGTGCCTCCCCAAACCCCCTAGCCCCTGCCCCATATCTGCCCCCCCTTCAACTTCCTGTCCCCTGACTGCCCCCCTCAGAGCCCCTGATCCATCCATGTCCCTTGACCGCTTCCCAAACCTCTGCCCCATCCAACCTCCCTCCCCCAATCCCGGGTCCCCTTACTGCTCCTGGGGATCCCCTACCCCTTATGCAACCCTTCTGGGCCCCTTACCATGCCGCTCAGAGCAGCATGTCTGGCAGCCGCGACCCCTGACCAGAGCCAGTCCTGCTGCCTGCGCAGTGGCATGGCTGTGGGGGAGGGGGAAAGTGCGGGGGGAGGGGTGCGGCTGGGGGCTAGCGTCCCCTGTTGGAAGCTCGGGGCCAGGCAGAATGATCCTGCTGACCGGATGTGGCCTGTTGTAGTTTGCCCACTTCTGGCATAGTGGATTCACCAGATGCACAGTAGCAGTGCAGCTGCATCAATACAGCTGCGCTACTGGAGTGCTGTATCTGTAGATCTGGCTTTTGTCTAACAATAAACCATTATGGAAATGCCTATTATTTATAGTGTTGAACTAACATAATAATATTAGGCAGTGATTTCCTTCAAAGCACCTCTATTCTCAAAAACAAGAGCTTATCTTTTCTGGATGGCTTTTTTCCCCCAAGCCTGGTCCCTGCCACAAATTAGAAAACTCGGGAAGAAAAAAAAAAGAGGCAATTTAGATTTATTTATTTATTTATGTTACAGTAGCACCAGAGGACTCAACCAGATCAGTGCTGGGGCCTGTATGCAGTCATAATAATATAGTCCCTGCCTCAAAAGATTTACAGTGTAAAGCCCTATTCGTGCAGTCTAATCCATATGCAAAGACCCTTGTACCTGCATGGAATCTCTCTTGAAGCCTAAAATAAACCCCCACACAATAACTAATAAATGGAGACTGGAGGTGGAAGGAAGAGGGTAAAAGTGGCAGGACCATGTAGATAAATAGACTAGCTATATGCAAGTCATAGAATCATATATAGAAATAAAACAGGAGGTTTAAGGTCTAAAGGGAGCCCTATGGCCACTTAGTCTGCCTGACCCCTTGTATAACACGGGCCAAAGAACTTCACCTTGTAATTCTTGCATTGAGCCTAGTGACGTGTAATTTCTACTACTTTCTCTTGGAAGCTGTCCCGTATTAATAAATTCAGTAATTCCTAATGGCTCCTTGTCCAACATAGGTGTTTAAACTGATACAGGATTGCAGGTATGCTGTATTTAAACCCCCCCCCCCCCCGCCTCTCTTCCTCTACTTTAGTCCCAATTTTAAAGATTTCCCTGGGGATTGTCAATTTGTAGGAGAGAATTGCAGCAGCACCAGAATGAAACTGATCTGCATCTTGGTAATTTTCACTTTAAGCTTCTTCGGAATTAAGGGCTTTTCATTTTGCAGATAGAACTGCTCTGGAAGGAGTTGAGTGAAACTAATTAAATTGTCAATTTCCAGTGGCAGGCTTATCACTTTTATTCTGGTGCATTAGCAAAGGTGGCAATAGCAAAGGTAGGGTCCTTGGGAAAGGGAGTATGGGACACAGAGGTAGTGTGAAGATCAAAATGTTCTAGAAGATGACTGGGAAAGAGGTGTAGAGAGAGAAAATAATAACAAAATAGGGGTATATTATATAACATTCTCCGATTTAGTGAAAAAATAAATTCAGAAGTAAAACTTCCTACTTAAAATATTATTTTGTATTGGAACCTAAAGACTCCACTTGGATTAAAAGTCCATTGAACTATGGGTGTTGTACAAACAGTTAGAAAAACTGTCTGGGCCCTGAATAGTTTACAAATGTTTAAATCTCTACTCCAGTTTTAAAGAGTGTGAGTGGGAATTACCTCAAGATTCAACATAGAAGCCAAAGCAGTTTGTGGTCTCTGACAAAATGAGGTTTGCTTGTTTTGCTCTTAAAATACTTTGACCTTTTTTTGTGTTCAGATCATTCAAATAGCTTTGCTTTAAAACTTCAGAATTGGTAAAACATCAATTGGGAGTGCTTACTCTGTGAAATTTTGAAAAGAAAAAAAGTATTTGAAATAAAGTTCTGAATGTTTTGAGAGAAAAAGCTTCTCAGTTCTTCAATAGCTTCTATCCCTTTTGTGTTGATTTTTAGTACAATATAAATGTTTAGATTGCTTCCTGTGTTTCATACTAATTAGATAATAATTGTATGCTTGAAAGAGCAGGTCTGTGCTATTCTGAATGTGGTAGATATATGATTTTATATTTAAACTATGCTTGGCCTGGTTCCTTTTTTGGTGGAAGAACTGAACTACAAGGGTAAAAGGACTCTGCAGCATGTCCAGAGTTTGCCTCCCAAATAATACCCTATTCTTGACTGAAGAGCAGAATCAACAGTATTGTTGTAAACTAAAGGAAAATGTTCAATACATAACACATGGGTAGATTCTTGTGTTCATGTGATATCCTATTGAATTCAGCGGTGCTCCATGTGGATCCAGAGGTCTGTCTATGTACAATATGTTGCAGGATCAGGGCCTATATATCTTTTTAAGTCTAAGTGCTCTTTGGATTTAGAATTCTATGGCTGAACTTTTTGTTTTGAATGGATTCCTTACAAATGTAGATAACCAAGTGATTAAAAGTAAATGGAGAATAACCTTATTATATTGTGCAACATAATTATACTTTCAAATAAATGCCAATATGTGTGACTACTCAACAAATAGGCAGCAATGCATGTATTTGGATATGTCCGTATTCAAATACACACACAAACAGCTATTTTCAAATTACTAGAAGTTTTAGTAAAAACGTAAGAAGTTCTGTAGGAAAAAAGTTAAATATCAGATATGAGGGTTTAAATGCACCGAAGTCAAGAAATTCAAAAGTTGGGTTCCTGTCAGTCAGCTATGTTGCATCTATGTATAGGAAGTTATAGATCTTAACAGCCTATGTATTAGTATGAGATGCTAAGAAAGTGCAAACTCTTAATAGTGCTCATTGTCACACTGAAATCCATGGAAGTATGTGCTGTAGCAAGGGTTTACAAGATTGGACTCAACTGTTTAAATGGGTATTTTAACTCCTAAATCTTCTGGATTCTGTTCCTCTGATGTCTTGTATGTGATAAGGAAATTTCCAAAATAAATGAACAAATTACTTACCAGTTCCAGTGGTGACAAGGTTTCCATGGGTAGACCCATTTTTATAATGGTGTCATTTAATCCTGTTTTTAAGCTTTTCATCACTGTAACCAGCACAGTGGTAAAATGATGGAAGCAACTGATGTCTTATCTGTTTTAAGGATTCCACTGGTTTTAGCATCCATTCTGCTGAACTAGTTTTGGAATTCAGAAACTTCCCCAGAGTAGACATGACAGTAGTTCTCAACCTTAGTGTTGCATTTGCATGGTTATTTTCAGTGAATAAAGTAACTTTCTTACACCTTCTCAGATACTATTCGTAAGTATCAGAGACGTAGCCGTGTTAGTCTGGAATAGCAGAAGTGACAAAGAGTCCTGTGGCACCTTAAAGACTAACTAAAGTATTGAAGCATAAGCATGCTGCATACGACGAAGTGAGTAAGCCCACGAAAGCTTATGCTTCAATACTTTAGTCCAGGGGTCTCAAACATGCGGCCCGCGGGCCACATGTGGCCCGCCAAGCCCTTCCCTGTGGCCCGTGAAGTCCCGTCCCCCCCCCCTCCCCAGCTCCCCCCGCCCACCTTGTGCATTGCAAATGCAGCGCCGCTTTCTGAAGCGGCTGCCAGCACTGTCCCTTCCGAGGGGAAGGAAGGGGGAGGAGCCAGAGGGCTCCTATTTGCCTCCCTCCAAGCATTGCACCCCCACAGCTCCCATTGGCTGGGAACAGGGAACTGTGGCCAATGGGAGCTTCGTGGGAGTTGTCTGGAGGAAGCAAGAGCAGCACATGCAGGGGAACCCTCCGGGTGACTCCCTCTCTCCCCCAGGCTGCAGAGACTGGTTGCAGCAGCTTCCTGGAGTGGAGCTGTATGGGGCCGGAGCCGCTCTAGGTAAGTGGCACCAGGCTGGAGCTCGTACCCAGAACCCCTCCTGCACCCCAACTCCCTGCCCTGAGCCCCCTGCCCTGACCCACCTGCTGCACCCATCCCCCTGCCGCATCCCTCACCTCTCTTACACCCCACACACCAAATCTCTGCCCTGAGCCCCCTTCCACACCCTGGACACCTGCACCTCAACTCCCTGCCCTGAGCCCCTGCTGCATCCTGCATCCTTTCTGCACCCCCTGGGGGCAGGGAGGGGGCAGCGTTGGGGTGGGGACTTCGGGGAAGGGGTTGGAATGGGGCGGGGGAGGCATGGGAAGAGGCGAGGCAGGGGCAGGGCCTCATGGAAGGGGTGGAGTAGGGGCGGGGCCAGGGTCAGTATCAGTGATGCGGCCCTCGGGTTAATGCACTAGTCCTCATGTGGCCCTCGTGGTCATTTGAGTTTGAGACCCCTGCTTTAGTCTTTAAGGTGCCACAGGATTTTGTCACTGTTTCTAAGTAGTGATTATAGTTAAATAAAGTAGTTTCATTATAGTTAAAGATGTATTTATTACTCAGCTTGTGTATACAAATAATTTAGAGACTTATTCCTGGCCAAACATTGGCATTAAATGGTCTCAGTTTGAGAATAATTTTTTAAAAATAATTGATTTGTCTCTCTTGTCTCTTGTAACTTAAAAAAAAAAAAAAAAAGAACATTCAAGTTTATGATTTGGGACGCTTACTTGTACCCTGTGATTGAAGTTTCATGTCCTTAACTGAAGTTTTGCAATCCAACAGTGCACAATAAAGATCAATGCTTCGAGAGTTTGCTTTGAAAAGCAGCTACAGTGTACTCATCTCATTAACTTTAAATAGATGCATCTTAAGGATTCTTGATGCCTGGACTAGACTATCTATTTGTTCCCTGTATAACTTGTATGTATAGCACTTTTTTAGTCTAGAGCTCTCAAAGCACTTTACAGCCCATGTGGATATGTAGTCACTTTTGAGGGATGAACTCTTCATCTATTTGCGTCAGCACTGCTGCATAATAAGTGGGATGAAGTATATTAATGTTTTTAGTTGAAACTATAAAGAAAATTTTTAAATAGGCAAGATGGTTTTTGAAATATGACAGCAGAATTAAAGTGCTCAAACCTTTTTACTCCCAACTTTTTTTAAAAAAAGTTCCTGTTATACCACAAGCTGTATGATACATTTCTTGCCATTATTATTAAACACTTTACATTATATCACATCACCCAAAGACCCCAATTAATATTGGTATCTTATTCTGCTGCGCTCTAAACAGACATAAATAAAGAGAAAGCCACTGTGCTGGATGCTGGGTCATGTATTGAGTGCTAGCTTGGAGGTAAGAATGCCCACTTACTACATCATTAGTAACCGGGTTGTCCTTAGGCGTTTTTCATCCTTGTGCTGACTAGGCATGACACTTCAGTTTACAGCATCTGACAGACTTAGTCTCCAGTTGTGTCTACAAGTCAATCATTCATAACTCCTTTTTTTGTAGGCTTCCCCAAATCCACACCTGCATTTGATAAAGTTGCTTAAATGCTTTGTTCTCCGGCATTAGATGACAAAGTACTGTTTCTAATCAGTACAATCATATCTTAAACTCTTTTATGTGGTGATCTTCGTTTTTACATACATTATTATGTCTCTTCTGATAACAGCAATGTTTCAGTTTAAAGATTTGAGACATAAACTTCATATTTTAAAATGCTTAGTCAAACCTTCATACAATATAAATAAGTGCATACAATTATGGCTACAAGTAAAATTGGCACTAGATTCAGTCTAAAATCAGATGTTTGGAACATTACATAATAGATTAGCAATTCCATTCTTTTTTGGTATTTAAGATGCTCACTTATGTTATTTAACTTTATCTGATAGCCTGAAAAAAACCCCAAAAACGGGAATCTGCTAATAGAACATAAGTTACAATGATTTTAAAGTTCCTTCTTCATCATACATTCAAACTGGAGAAGAAGTGTGTTATCCTGTAATCAAACCACCAAAATGACGGGTTTTGTAGCTGATTATTCTTTAAGATATTTTAAAATTGTCCTTTTAGAAAAAGCAATTTACCTTTTGTAATTATGTGAAACTAGTGTAAAAGCCCGTGTACATGGGCCAGGCCATCCCATCCAGTCCCTTCTCCCGCACCTCCCTCCCTGCTCGCCCTCCCATCGTCACCCTCCCCCGGGATCGCCCCGGGGGGGGGGGGGCAAGGCCTGCAGTGCCCCTCACAGCGGGGGGGGGGGGGATCGGGGATCCCCGGCCTGGAGGGACACTTGGGGGTTGGCAGCGCCCGAACTGCCTCCGGCTCCGGGAGAGAGGAGCTGAGTGCTTCGGCTCCCTGTGCTGGTATCTCCCGTCCCTCCGCGCCCCCCGCTAAACCTGGCGCCTGCCCCTCCCGGTAACCCCAGTCCTACTGTGCCTTCCGGTAACCCCCGTCCCACCACGTTCTCCATAACCCCTGTGCCCGTCCCTCCCGGTAACCTGCGATGGCCCCTCCATCCTCCCGGTAATCCCCGGTAACTCTTGCGCCCGTCCCTCCCGGCAACCCCGGTCTCTCTGCGCCCTCTGGTAACCCCAGTCCCACTGCCCCCGCCCTTTCCGGGAACCCTTAGTAACCTGCGTCCTCTGGTAACCCCTGCCCCCCTGCCATGCTCCCCGCTCACCCCACTGATATCTCCTATTGTGCCGTGCCCCCTCCACTATAACCTGAGGTAACCAAAGTCGTCTTTCTCCTGTAAACCCTGCACCGTGTGCTGCTGAACTACAACTCCCAGCATGCCCTTCGTCTGGCCGTCTCTACTGTGCATGATGGCTTCACACACACTTTTCTAGTCTTTTATTATATAGGATGATTGGAATGGCCTATGGTGTACTGTAGTTTCTCTGAGATATTTGGTTCACATACTGCTTTTTCCAGTTTTTGTGACTGGAATTGAGCCTGAGTGTAGGTGGTTAGCTGACAGGAAACATGGAAACAGGGACAAGTTGCAAGAATAAAGGATTGGGAAGAACTAGTAAAGCTCCATCAGGCTTTCTGACACACAACCCCTTTTTTTCCTCCCCTAATAGTTCTATGTCAACTATTGCTGTATAAATAACACATTTTTTTTTCAAATATAAAAAATATTTGACAAATTGTGCAGAGAAAAGAGTTTTTAAAAAATGTATCCCATTACTTGTATATATTTTTTGGCAGTCAGATACCTTGCTGTTCAACTATGAGTATCACCATTTGTTTTTTACTCTTTATTCTTAAAGGTCAAAATTAGTTGTGGAGCAATTATTTTAAGTAGTATAACAAGACTAATTTTAAAAAAAGCTTTAATCATAGCATATTTAGAATGAAAAAAATACATAAAAGGACAAGACTCTACTTCCTAGTGAAATTATATCTACATTTAGCTAAGATTAACTTTTTGATTGTGACTTTCTTTCAATAATTTTGATAGTGATTTTTCATAATCAAATGCAGGCACAATTCCGTACAGTCTTGGCCATGGGACCTGATCAGTTTAAGCACAGTTAAATTGCTTTGTGACATTGGGGCTTTGTGATACTGTATTGGTGATAACAGTCTCTCTTGTTTGCCCCTAGTCATGGAGACTGTTGGCTCATTAAGGGAAGGACTCAGGATATATGAAGTTGTACATGGTGGTCATGTCCCCCACCACATGTTCAATTCAGGACACTTGCTGTGTACTTAGCATGCTTATACTTGGATTCTGGAAATACTTTTCTCTGAGCCTAACTTTAAGCACGTGAATAAGTCTTGGTAGGATGAAGAGCGTGTACAATTAAAGGAACTCTCCCAAATAGTGCCAGGGACTCCTTTCCTGTTATCGTGAGCCTACTTTTGCTGGCTTACCATAAGACATGGCATTTGTTCATATGCCTTTTACTCTTAAAAGTAAAATTTGTTAGTTGATTTAGAAATTAAAATTGGTCAGAAATGGATCCTTTAAGAAATTATTTCCTGGTGTCACTCTTTAGCACCACATCCTTGCATTCATGGATGTAACCATGTAGGGCTTAACTACATGGTGTGTGTATGGGGCTCTCTGCATTCTGTCTCCAGCATACAGAACTACTGTCTAATGCAATGCATATATGAAAGTGTGTGCAGGGATTGTCCTTTGATAAATAATAAAATGCGTTAGTTGTTATTGCCTGGTAAGTAAGATGATTACGGGCAGAGATTTTTTTTTTAGGTGCTGGGAAAGCAGTTCTATATAATGTATGACTCAAAAGATATGTGATGAGCTTAGAGATTTATTTATTTATTTATTGGCACTTCTGGGAGATGACCAGCACAATTTGGTGATGGATCTGAACAACCTGGAAAATCTCAATCCTTATTTCATTGAATAATATGCACACCACTGAAACCCTTGCCTAACTGAGTGCATGTATCATGCAGAACAGAACTTTCTACTATTTTCTAGTAAATTGCTTCAAATAAGACAATTTATTCTTTGTTTCTCTTGACTTGAAATAAATATTTCAAATGAAAACTAGTAAAAGAATGTTTGTTACTAAGGGAAACATTCAAGTCAGGAAGTGTCCATGCATCTTTCATCCTTTTTGTGCAAATATATCATAATAATCTTTAATTAAATTTTTAATGCTCTCCTTTTTTCCCAACTGAACTCCAGTCACACTTATTAGCATATTGAATAGAGAATGAGGCAGAAGTCCAGATCTCTGCCTTATCCGTTGTGCAAATTGGACTATGTGTAGTAAATGAGACAAGAAACTACCGTATTTTTCGCCCTATAGGACGCTCCGGCCTATAAGACGCCCCCGAGTTTTTCAATAAAAAAGCCGGACCCCCCCCCCCCCCCAAAAAAAAGCGCCTCGCTCTCCCGTCCCCGCCGCGCGGGCGGGCTGCTGGGAGCACGCCGCTCTCCCGTCCCCGCCGCGCGGGCGGGCGCTCCCAGGGGCCCCGGGGCCCGAGCTGCTCTCGTTCCCCGCCGGCCCCGAACACATGCGGGTGGGCTCGGGGGGGGAAGCGCCGCCCCGCCCCGCCCGCCGGGCCACCTGCAGCCGCCCCAGCTCCAGCTGCCCGGTAAGTGTTTCATATATTCGGCATATAAGACGCCCCCCCTAATTTTGAGATTATTTTGGGGGGTTAAAAGGGCGTCTTATATGCCGAAAAATATGGTAGTAACTGAAGAATGAGAATGGGGTGACACTCAGTTCAGACTTGCCATTGTCCAAACTGTGTACTGAATGAGGCAGAACTCTTGGGTAAAAATAGCAAGTGATGGTGAAATTAAGAATTCTTACTGTACATATATACCAGGTTGCAGCATTAAATTTGTATGAGCAGACTCAACTTTGGCACCTCTTGACTTTTGAATGCTTCATTTTGTAACCTTAAGATTCTTTAAATGGAGTGTTTTGCATTGAGTATCTATTTTATTTTGAGCATTCATTTTCAAGGTTTAGAAAGTAACTACTAAGATTTTAAAACAAGTACACTTATTCATGCTTTATAATATCACATAGCAACTATATCTATCCCGTACTGCTACCTATTGCTAATAGAGCTGTGACGCAAAGGGGAATTTAACTATGTATCATTTAATATATTTTAACTTTTTTTTTTTTTGGTCATTTCAAAATGCACTCATTCAACAGATTCTGAGTAGTACTACTTGCGGTAGCGATATTTGGACACCAACTGCAACATAGGTTGGATGCCTAATAAGGGAGGAACATACATCATTCTATAATTTTAACAACTTGTTACTTCAAGAGCTTTTGGGTTTTTTGGGTACGTTTGTGTTGGAACACTTTTTTTAAATTTTCATATGCTCAACAGATTCTGAAGGAAGTTGTCGTGGGAGTGAAGATGCATCAAAAGACAGTGGTGAAGGTTCCTGTAGTGAATCAGAAGAACATGTCTTGGAGGAAGAATTGGCAGAAGAAGTGAAAGTAGAGGAAGAACAGCAACCGAAAACTTCTGCTGGAGAAACGATGCTTACAACAGAGAAAGAGGTTTTTAAGACTGAAAAAAAAGAACAGGAGGAAGAAGATGAGAAGCCGAAAAAGAAAAAAGAAAAAGAGAGAGAAAAAGCAACTGAATCTGATGCTGCTGCTGATGAGCAAACAAATGAACCGAAAAAGTGGAATTTGCGTAGGAACCGACCTCTGCTGGATTTTGTATCAATGGAAGAGCTAAATGATATGGATGATTATGACAGTGAGGATGACAACGACTGGCGACCTACTGCTGGGAAGAAGAAGGGGAAAACTGCACTGCGGAAAGAGGGAAGTGATGGAGATAATGAGGAGGATGAAGACGACGGAAGTGGCAGCGATGAGGAAGACAATGATGAGGAAGGCAATGAGGATAACAGCAGCACTACTAGTGATGGTGGATCTAAGAAAAAGAAAAATAAAGTTCTTAGCAGGAATAGTGCTGATGATGAGGAGCTGACAAATGATAGCCTGGCACTGTCACAAAGCAAGAGTAATGAGGTAGCGAAACCAACTTTCTATAATATATCTGTTGAAAAATGGAACGTACTCTGCAGTGCTATTCTTTTTAAATTACTCATTGAAGTTAAAGTGATTGACTGACTGGAATCCTATTTACAGTGGGTTTTTTAATAATTAAAAAACCTCCAGAACTATGCTGAATGGGAACTGCAAGTGAAATAAATTTGCTTGGGCCATAAGGGCCAATCAGCACCCATTTAAATCAATGGGAGTCTTTCCATTGGCTTCAATGGCCTTTGGATCAGTTTCATAGCAAGCAGGTCCATAGTGCAAACTAACTTCTGCTAGTGAATAGTTTAGTTCTGTTATAGCATGTATCGTATTAAACAGAAACCAATGCTAAAGTTTGTAGTTTCACACGTCTTAACAAATACCCCAAAAAAGGCAACTATTCTTGATCCAGTTCCTCATTGCAACAAACATCATAGAAAAGAAAAATTACATTCACTGTTCAAGAATTCTTAATAGAGGAACATGTACTCTGATGTGGATTCAGATAGGATGAATGTTCTATTTCTCTAGTAAGCTGTTTGTAGTTTTGGTATATCCTCTAATTTTTTAAAAACACCAAACAGTATCGTGATAAGAATTAATTATATTGACTACATTGTGATTGAAGAATGCAAATATTGTGCATTGTTTCTGATATTGCAATATTTTACCGCACACAATTCCTGTCCCCCTTAAATAGGGGTATTAGTGCTGTATTGGGTTGTTGACTTAATACATTACAGACTTTACAGTGATTTTTTTTGAATTTTGCAACTGTTTTAACTTTTTGCAGGTAATTATAGTGTTGATACAATAAGGTGCAACTTCTGGATAAATTATAGTTGTACAGGATTACTTAGTAGGTTTTTTTCATTTAAAGAGTCTTTTCTGATGAGTAATGTTTGCTGATTTTACTTTTAACACTTGAAATTGTGTTGAGCAAGGTTGAGTATTTTGGAATGTTGAAGAAACAAATGTCTTTCTGTGTTGTAATTTAATGAGAGACTTCTATATTTGATGGATTTACTCACTAACATTGGATATCAGTTGTGCATTTTATTAACTCAAGTAGTTGTGACTAAAATAACTTGAGAATTATATCCCTTAGGTTTTACTTTTATCAAATGCATGTACTGTTTTTAACATTAAACCAGTACACTTGTTTACATTTGGAAATTTGCGACATTGTGTGCATTATATGCTTATTGCTGTGATCCTACAAGGAATGGTTATATTTTATAGTTTAGGATCCAAAGTACTTCTTGGATGAATGTGTCATTTTGAACCTCATAGCAGGTAAAGTTTGCCCTCTTGTCACACGGTAGGTAGAATACAGGCAGTGATATTGCAAGCCTATTTTACCCTGATCTGTAGGGACCTCTTAAGGTGAGGGTAGCCCACTCTTAGTCTCTTTTCCTTTATATCATTTTCTAATTTTAAACTACCACTATACACTTATCCATGCTTTCTAGCTGAGACTCTTAAAGCACTTCACAGATATTAATGGACTAAGCTTCACAGAACATCGGAGGTAGATTAGTGTTGTTACAGTATAATCCCATATTACAAATTGGGTAAGTGAAGGACCGAGAGACTAAGATCTTGATCCTTAATGTGTTCTCCGCTCCCACTGACATCAATGGTAATTAAGGGTATTTAGCACCTTACTGGATTGATTCTTCTGTGACTTCCCCACAGTCTGTGCCAGAGTCAGAATTAAAACCCAGATCTCCTAACTTCAAATCTTGGGCATGAATAATAAGACCATCTTTCCTACCTTTCAAAATGAACTCTCACAACTGATTAAAAATTATTCTAACCCTTCATGTTAAGAACTATCTGAATTTTTTGATTAAACTGTTTTTAGATTTTGTTTTCTTTCAATACAAAGCAAGGTAATTGAATCTCTAAAACTGAAAATTGGCTTAATGGATTTTAATGTTTTAAATCTAGCTTTAACTTATAGGTTAATAGAATACTTGTCCAATTTCACTTTATGGATTTGAAACAACAAGGTTTTAAAAGTGCTGTTGGCAGCTCCATTATATTATTTTTTTTCACATTTAGTACAAATAGTTCCTCTGGAGTCCAGCAGAATTTCTTTACAGTCCTAGTAATACAGTAAAGTCCTAGTAATACAGATGATACTGTGCTTGATGTGTTAAAGGACAGAATATTTAAACAACTAACTTTGTGTAGGCAGCTAATATTGAGGCCTTTTGAAAGAAAAACCAAAACCTTATTAGTCTTTTTTTTTTTTTTTTTTTTTTTTTTTTACCCTTTCATTTTGCAAAGATAGAATTCAAGGACGGGCCATCTTATACTTGAACTTGTGTTGTAATGAAGTACCTATATTGTGTTCTACTGTATTAAGTGTAGGCAGACAAGCTTACATTGTCACAACTTGTGTCAAGCATCATTAGTAGATAAATGATGCTCTTCAGTTTTTATAATGCTGTTGCTTTAAGGAGTTATTTTCTTCCCCTGTGAGGTCCTCTGCAATTCCCATGAAAAGTATTGGGAGATGCATGTGCATAAGTTGTGAAACTTAATACTTCCTGCAATAGTGGGCTTTGTATGGGGGGATTAAGTGATGATGGGAATGAAATCCTCCCCTTTACTTTGGTCTGGTTGGAACAACAGTTCTTGACCCCACATGAGGGTTCCTGGCCATTACATACACCATACCCTAGATTCAGTGTCCCCTCACAAAACCTAATCTTGATGTTGAATTTGGTATCCTTGTAGCATTGGCTTAGCTCTCTACCTTCTATCTGTTTCTCCATATAAATGTCATATTAGTTTTTTCACAGTAGTTTTATTCATTTGGATAAAAAGTCACACATTTTATAAGTTTGCTCTTAGTTAGAAACATGTCAGTATTTATAGAACTAGAAATCAGACCAAAATTTTAGACTTTCCTCAAAAAGAAGCCAAAGAATCTGTGCCCGTGGTGTTGACCGAAAATTCTGGCTTTCCGTAAAGTCCTTAGAACTTTAAGGACCTCTCTGCTACAAGTCTAACTGTGTGCCAGCGCACAGTTAATCTGCCATAGTTAAGAGAGATTGCTAACACGTTTTTATGTTTGTAAAGTGAAGGGAAAGTTACCTAGGTCATGTTAGAGGCAGTTATACAAGGAGAGAAGTTTTCAATTCATGAGTCTTGTCACAAAGTACTGGCCTTTATAGGTTTATTTTAAAACTAGGGGGAAACCCTCCTATATAATATGTGGAAAACTTTAGTTCCTTCTTTGTTTCCTGTTCATCCCCTATGCAAACATGACACTGTATACTATTCTTTATAATTTTCTCTTTTATTCTTAGACTTATCTTCCCCATCACTTCAAGGATAGTGACCTCTTTCTTGATTGAGAGGATAATGGAAAATATAGTTATAGTGGCAGCAGAGTATAGGGTTTACTAGTTTGCCGGGAACGCTCCCGGCAGCCCGCCCGCGGCGGGGAGGGGGGAACCGGGACGCTCCCGGCAGCCCGCCCGCGGCGGGGAGGGGGGAACCTCGGCAGCCCGCCCGCGCGGCGGGGACGGGAGAGCGAGGCGCTTTTTTTTTTTTTGGTCCGGATTTTTTATTAAAAAACGAGGGGGCGTCTTATAGGCCGGAGCGTCCTATAAGACGAAAAATACGGTATGTAGACTTTGTTCTATTTTCCTGAAGTTTAAAGAAAATTAGAACAGCCAAGTCAACAGTTTCTCCATGTGATGTTGGCAAACACAGCAAAGTAAATTACATTTTATTCCTAGTTCTAGTGTGCCATATTAGATTTTATATATAACCTAGACACATCTCTTTGCTTAATGTAGAAATGGTGGTTTTACATACTATATTGGAAATGCATCTTCATGAGCTTTTGGAAAAATTCCCTAAAATGTGGGTACCTAGATATATTACTCAGACTTTCAAATTATCAGTTTGGTGTTGGCCTCACTTTTCTCAATATTTGAGTACTAGAAATTTTAAAAGTGTTATAATAATTGTACAGCTTGCATTATCTTTTGCAGAAAGCATTATTAATGTGTATGTAGCATATTGTAATGAAAACATAACAAAATAACTGTCCCAGTTAACTTAATCTATCTCACTCAAAAGTTTATGCTGAACCATAAGTCTGCCTCTCCCATCGGCATGCCCGCAGGCTGTTATTAGTCTACCACCACTGCATTGTGACTATTACCCGTAATCCTGAAAATTGCAACCTGAAACTTTGTTTTTAGGAAAATTTGGGAAGAGAAAATACCATAAGACCCACATCATCTGGAAACTAATTGCCGTTGCATCTGGGAAATGTTTACTACTCATGATACTCTGTCTAGTACTGAATTGTTTTTAATTGTGAGCAAAGTGATCGATCACTGAATGATGCAAATATAACAAATAACTTTTGTATCTTCAGAGCCACTTGGGTGTTGCATTTATTTTCTAAGGAAATGGTTCTCAACTGGCCCACTGACAACAGTTTAGCTGTGGAGCTTTTCCTGGTGGCAGCAGAACACAAAACATCTTGAGAGCATTGCTATGTGGGATTGAGAGACTGTGGGAGGTAATAGTTCACATGGGGATTGGAGAACCACCAACCTAAGGGTTAAAAAGAGAGTGCTAATACATTATCACAATCATCAATGAGGTATTGGGGTGGGAATGGGATGTTTGAAAAAGAAAAATTTTACCCCACCCACTTCCTGTTGCTCCAAAATCCACGGTAGTACAGATTCTGGGATATGCCAAGAATTCTAATAGTAGCAGTGTCAGTCATGGATCGCTCTGCTCTGAAGCTATTACAAATGCTTCTTTAATCAGTAGTGATGTTTTTATTACTAGTGCATCCGATGCCTCACCTCTCCACATGTAAAGGCTTTATTGGTGAAGTCAGTCTAAGTTCTATGTTCTACTCTTTTTGTAAAAATGGAGGTGAGAGTCGGGGGTGCAGTGCGTTAATACAGTACAGAGACATATTAATCAAATTAAAGACAACCTTAAATCCATTCCAAATAGTATTCATTTAAATACCTTACAAGGTTGAAAATGCCCACAACTTATCACACTTTTATATCTGAATCATATAAACTGCTATATGTTTTCATGAGAGAAATTCCTAATTGAATTATATAAAATTATATAAATTAGTAATATTTCACTTTTCACAGTGGAAAGCACTATATTGAATTCTGAAGTACATTATAAGCTCTGTGATTCTGCAAATCTTTACTCATGTTAGTAGTCCAAAGATCAGAAATTATTACCCATTTAATAAATAATATGTAAAATCAGCAGTTTACTTTTTTAACGCTTTTGGGTTTTGGGAAGGTATAGACTTCCTGTTAGTGTAATAATTTTCTGATGTTAGCTGGACTCCCAGAACATAATTTCAACCTTAATTCTTCTTGCAATGAAGTTTTGTATGTTTCTAATATTCCTCTTTTAAAGAACACCAACAGTTTAAACCACGTTGGTGGATAAGGTCTGCCAGAAGGGAAACTTGCTCTAGTAGATCTTATAAGCCAGGCTTCTGTACAGCAGAGGTCATCAGGACCCTAAAAGGTGGATGGAAGAATTGCACTTGGGCATCATACACTTATAGCGGCGAGGAAGACTTTTTTTTATACATATGAAAAATTAAGCGCTTGAAAGTTTTTACATGCTTTAAAATATACATGTATTTATATAAACTTTAAAATGTTAGAGTGCAGCAATACATTTTATCCTTAAGTTTTTTAAATTTTTTTTTACATTAGGCAAATACCTGTTTTCAGTAGAAATAATAAAGAATTCCAGTATGATTCCCAGTGTAATCATTGTCTTAATTTTTTCAATGCTAGGACTCACTGATCCTTGAAAAGTCTCAAAATTGGACCTCCCAGAAAATGGACCATATTCTGATTTGCTGTGTTTGTCTTGGGGATAACAGTGAAGATGCTGATGAAATAATCCAGTGTGACAATTGTGGAATAACAGTGCACGAAGGTAATTTTTGTCTCTTTATTCTATTTTATTGGGAAGGAAAAGATAAAGGCAAAGCTTACTTATTAATATAAAGAATATAAGTTGCCTGGTCTGATAAATGTACCTTAAAAACCTGGTGTTAGTCTTTGTATTGCAGAGATCTCTTACAATAGTATAAATTTCACCCTAGCAGACCAAGGGCTTGTCCTCAATAGGGGGGAGGATCGACGGCAGATACGCAACTGAAGTTTGTGTATCTGTCGCCGACTTACCTGCCGTCCCCACGGCGGCGGCAGTTGGCGGCGCTCTCCCCCGTTGACTCCAGCTTGCACCTCCCGGCAAGCTGGAGTTCCGGAGTCGACGGGGGAGCCGCAGGCGATCGATTTAAGACACGATAAATCAATCACCAGAAGATCGATCCTGCACCGCGGGAGTGAAGATGAGCCCCAAAAGTGGTAGATCCCCCCCCCCCACCCCCCGAGGTAAATGTGCTTTTAGAGAAGAAAATTTCAGAATATGGGGCAAGCAATAAGATGGCTTTTAGTGTAAATTCCAGCACGACACTGCTTCCTGCAGCCCCCATTGGACCGTGACGGCGAACTGGGGCCCGTGGGAGTTGCAGTCGGTGAACTGGTAAGTAACCGGCGGGGCCCTCTAAGGGTGCTTACCCTGAGGTCCTGTGTGCCAAGGTTGCCGATCCCTGATCTTAGTTGGGG
Organism: Sternotherus odoratus; assembly: GCA_032164245.1. Lineage (NCBI taxonomy): Eukaryota > Metazoa > Chordata > Testudines > Kinosternidae > Sternotherus > Sternotherus odoratus. Next base: position 181,456,226 of record JAVMKO010000002.1, on the reverse strand, counting down.
TCTCTTGGCACTAAACAACAAAAGTCTTAAATAATGTGGAAATGTGTTAGTGCATGCTAGAAGTATACACAGGAATACATGTGTATATCTGCGTGTAGGGGTGAGAATCAGTTTCTACATTTTTTTTTTTTTTTTATAGACTTCTGGACAGGTGTGCTTTTCTGCGATTGTGCTCTGTGGATTTGTATTTTGGCTTCGGGAGTGGGCCTTTAATGGATGTATTGCAGGTCTGATAATGTGTGGTCCTAATTCTACACATAAAATTACAATGACTTTAGTGGACAAAACACCTGGAGCTGATTATGAAAAATGGGAAGAGGGAACGGATAGAATCATGAAAACGTTTGTGAAATTTCATTTTTTTTTTAAATTACCCTTTTTGACTATTTTGCTGTCAGCTTGTCAGGGTTCACGCCCCCCAGGCGGGGCAATGAGGCCTAGTGGCCGGAGTCCCTGACGGGTCCCGTCGGCTGGGACAGTATGGCCCAATGGCCAGAGTCAATATCAGCCCCCTCGGCTGGGGCAGTATGGCCCAATGGCCAGAGTCAGTATCAGCCCCCTCGGCTGGGGCAGTATGGCCCAATGGCCAGAGTCAGTATCAGCCCCCTCGGCTGGGGCAGTATGGCCCAATGGCCAGAGTCAGTATCAGCCCCCTCAGCTGGGGCAGTATGGCCCAATGGCCAGAGTCAATATCAGCCCCCTCGGCTGGGGCAGTGTGGCCCAATGGCCAGAGTCTATCAGTACCCCCCTTCTCTGGGGCAGTGTGGCCCAATGGCCAGAGTCAGTACCAGCCCCCTTGGCTGGGGCAGTGTGGCCCAATGGCCAGAGTCAGTACCAGCCCCCTCGGCTGGGGCAGTGTGGCCCAATGGCCAGAGTCTATCAGAACCCCCCTTCTCTGGGGCAGTGTGGCCCAATGGCCAGAGTCAATATCAGCCCCCTCGGCTGGGGCAGTGTGGCCCAATGGCCAGAGTCTATCAGTACCCCCCTTCTCTGGGGCAGTGTGGCCCAATGGCCAGAGTCAGTACCAGCCCCCTTGGCTGGGGCAGTGTGGCCCAATGGCCAGAGTCAGTACCAGCCCCCTTGGCTGGGGCAGTGGGGCCCAAGGGCCAGAGTCTATATCAATCCCCCTTCCCTGGGGCAGTGTGGCCTAGCGGCCAGTGTCTCTAACAGCCCCCCCTTCACTGGGGTAGTGTGGCCTAGTGGCCCTGCACCTGACCCCACTCAGCGGGGAGATCCAACCGCAACACGCTGAGTGTCTTCGGGTGGGCTATACCACTCCCTCACTATCCTGGGGCCAGTTCCTACCTGATCCAGCGACGGGGTCCCCTGGCTGGTTGCTGATCCCCCGTATAGGGCTGGGTCCGTCGCCCCCTCAGTCAGGTAGTGGTCTAGGGCATCTGGCAGGCTGTGGTCAGCTTCAGGCTCGAAGGCAGGGTCCGGCCACGGCTCCGATTCCGGCTCCTGGTGTGGCTGGGGCTGGTCCTCAGTGGGAGCTCTCCCGGCACGTCCTCCCCCTCCGGCAGTCCGCCCCGACTGAGCTGTGCTCCCTTGCTTTATACTGCCTGAGCATTTGGAGCATGCCCAGTGCAGCGGGGGCGGGACTTCCGCTGCTAGCACTTCCGGCCAGGGGCAGCCCTGGCCCGTGCGGGGCCGGTCCGCCCCGTCACACACCCCCCCCCTTAGGACAGGCCCCGTGGGCTGGTCCACCTCGTCGGCCTCTGCCCCTCCCTGTCTGGAGAAGAAATCTGCGTTAGCGTGGGCCTTACCCGGGCGGTGGTAGACGCAGAAGTCGTAGGGCTGGAGCGAGAGGTACCAGCGCATAATTCGGGGGTTCGTGTCCTTCATGCTATCTAGCCACCGAAGGGGGGCGTGGTCCGTGACCAACTTGAAGGGGTTCCCCAGCAAATAATACCGTAGGGCATCAATAGCCCATTTCACTGCCAGGGCTTCTTTCTCTACAGTGGCATAGTGTCGCTCTCGGGGGAACAACTTACGGCTCAAATATAGCACCGGGTGTTCTTCTCCGTCATGTTCCTGGGAGAGCACGGCCCCCAAGCCTCCGTCTGAGGCATCCGTCTGTAATATGAACTCCTTTGTGAAGTCGGGGTGCCGTAGGACTGGTTCCCGTGCAAGGCGTTCTTTCAGGATCTTAAAGGCCTCTTCGCACTGGGCCGACCACCGTACCTTCTGTGGCTGGGAGTTCCTTGTCAGGTCCGAGAGGGGAGCAGCGATGGAGGCGAAGTCGGGCACGAACCTTCTGTAATAGCCCGCCAGGCCCAGGAACTGGCGGACCTGTTTCTTCGTCCTTGGCGTGGCCATATCTCTAAGGGCCTGGACCTTGTCGACGAGGGGACTCAATTTCCCCCCGCCTACCACATACCCCAGGTACCTCACCTCTTCCTGTCCCAAGTGGCACTTTGCTGGGTTGGCCGTCAGGCCGGCCGCCCGGAGGGCCTGTAGCACTTCCCTCAGGTGTCGCAGGTGGTCTTCCCAGTTGCTACTATAGATAACGATGTCGTCAATATAGGCTGCGGCGTACTGGTCGTGGGGCAGCAGGACCTGGTTCATCAGCCGTTGGAAGGTCGCGGCTGCGCCATGTAGCCCAAATGGCATCGTTATAAATTGGAAGAGGCCGAACGGCGTCGAGAACGCTGTTTTCTCCCGGGAGTTTGGCGTCAATGGGATCTGCCAGTACCCTTTGGTGAGGTCCAGCGTTGACAGGTACTTTGCACCTCCCAGTTGTTCTAAGAGCTCGTCTATTCGGGGCATCGGGTAGGCGTCGAACCTGGAAATGGCGTTGACCTTCCGAAATCAATACAAAATCGGGAGGTCCCGTCCGGCTTGGGAACCAGGACGATCGGGCTACGCCATTCACTCTTTGACTCCTCAACTACCCCCATCTCCAGCATGGTATCGAGCTCTCTCTTCACGGCCTCCCACATCTTTCGGGGTAACGGCCGGTGAGGGTTCCTCACCTTCTGGCCCGGTGTGGTCGCTACATGATGGCTTGTCCGGTCGGTGCGCCCCGGCCGGGCGGACAAAACGTCCGGAAAGTCCTGGACAAGCCTTTGTACTTGCGTCTGCTGAGCCGGGGTGAGACCCACGCCCAGCGTCACCGGTTTTGGATCCGGGGGCCCCCCGGCTAGGGGCCCCAATTCAGGTTCCGGGGGGGATGGGCTAATGAGCATTGCCTCCCGGGATTTCCACGCTTTCAGGAGGTTCACGTGGTATACGCGGGTCTCCTTTCGCCGCCCTGGTAGTCGGACCTCGTAGTCCACCTGGCCCACTCGTCGGGTAATCTCGAAAGGCCCCTGCCACTTGGCCAAGAGCTTCGATTCGGTGGACGGCAACAGGAGTAACACCCGATCTCCGGGTTTGAAGCTCCGTGTCTTAGCCCCCCTGTTGTAGATCCGCTCTTGCGTTTTCTGGGCCTGTTCCAGATTCTCCCTGGCGAAGTCGCTCAGTGCCCGGAGTCGTTCCCGTAGCCGTAGAACGTAGTGGGTGGTCCCTAGGACTCTCGTCTCCTGGGTCTCCCACTCCTCCTTAAGGAGGTCTAGAATCCCCCTCGGCTGTCGTCCGTACAGAAGTTCAAAGGGTGAGTATCCGGTTGAAGCCTGTGGCACCTCCCTTACAGCAAACAGGAGGGCCGGTAGCAGGGTATCCCAATGCGAGGGGTCTTCCTCCACAAACTTCCGTAGCATGGTCTTCAGTGTACCATTAAAGCGCTCCACTAGTCCATCCGTCTGTGGATGGTACACGGACGTGCGGAGGGTCCGGATGTTGAGGAGGCGGCATAGTTCCGCTATTAATTTAGAGGAAACGTTCGTGCCCTGGTCTGTCAATATCTCCGCGGGGATTCCCACCCTGGCGAAGATCTTAACGAGCTCGGCTGCGATCATGGGCGCTGTGGCTGATCGCAGGGGGACGGCCTCGGGATACCGAGTAGCGTAGTCCACGACCACCAGAATGAAGCGGTTCCCCGTCTTGCTCCTCTCCAAAGGGCCCACCAGGTCCATTCCGATTCGTTCGAAGGGGACCCCGATTACTGGCATGGGTACCAGAGGGGCCCTGGCGACTCCCTTGTGTCCGGCCCGTTGACATTCCGGGCAGGATGCACAATAGTCCCGGACTTCCCGGTGAATGCCTGGCCAGAAGAAGCGGCGGGCCACCCGCTGGAGAGTCTTCTCCCGTCCCAGGTGTCCTGCCCAGGGGTTAGCGTGGGCCAGCCGCAGGAGGCTTGAGCGTAACCGCTGAGGCACCAACAATTGCTTGATCGGGTCGGGGTTCGGTGGGTCCTGCACCACTCGATACAAGCGGTCCTGCCAAATCTCGAACCGGGGCCCCTGGGGAAGTGTCGTGTCGGGGTCTGCGCCTGGCTCGGGGGTGGTAGCCTGCTCCCACGCTCTGCTCAGGGTTGGATCTTCCCTCTGCTCTAAGAGGAAATCCCCGTCGCGCTCCAGTTCCTCTCTGGTTCCTTCCACGGTGGGCTGGTCATCGGTCTGGGGCCCAGGCGGTGCCCCCTCAGTTGAGGTTCCCTCCCCTGGGTCCGGCTCCGGTGGCCGCCCGAACAACCCCCTCCGTGGAGGCCTCGTCCCTGTTGGCGCTGGGGCCAGTGTTTGGAACCCCTTGAGGATTTCGCCAAAGTCTGGCCAGTCCCGTCCCAGTACCGCGGGGTACGCCAGCCTTGGGATCATGCCCACTCGGAGGCCCATCCTCCGGGGGCCCACCTCCACCCATGTCGTGGGGTACGGCCGGATGTCCCCGTGCACGCACTGCAAGTGCATCAGTGGGCCTGTGGATCTAAGGCCGGGGATCAGCCCCTCCCGTACGAGGGTCTGACTACACCCTGAATCCACAAGGGCCTGCGTGATGAGCCCCTGGATCCGCACGGGGATCACTATCTTCCCCGCCGCTGGGCCCCGAGCCCTTTGGCCCGCCACGCAGACTTGCGCGTAGCTGCAGTCCATAAAGGGGCACTCTCGCCGGAAGTGTCCCTCTTGTCCACACTCCCAGCAGCGCTCTCGATTCTCTCTGGCCCTTGGCCTCTCCTGTCGCGGGCTTCCTCCCTCTCGCGGGTATGGTTCCCCCCGGCCCGGGGCTCGGCTGGTCCGGGGTCGATGTTCCGGGGTAGCCGGTCGTGGGGTCGGGGGCCGGACTAGGGCGGTGGAGCTCGAGTCCCCCTTCCTTGGGATTTACCTTTATCGGGTCCGGCCTTCCTGGGAGGGTTCCAGTCTGCCTTGGGCGGTGCCTCACTTCCCTCGGCGGCCATATAGTCCTCCATCAAGCCCACGGCATCCGACAGCGTCGTAGGTCGGTGCCGTCGTACCCAGGCTCTCCCCCCCGCTGGGAGGATGAGTGTGAACTGTTCCAAGGCCACTTTCTCTGCTACCTGAGGCCCTGTCAGTCCGTCGGGATTCAGCCACCGCCAACAGAGATCTTGCACCCGCTGGGCCACCGCCCGTGGACGGGCCCCCGCCGGATATGGTTCCTGGCGGAGGCGTTGGCGGTAGGTTTCAGGGTTGATGCCAGTGTGGTCCAAAATAGCCGCCTTGACCTTTAGGTATTCAAGGGCCTCCTGGGGTTCAAGGCTGCGATAGGCGGCCTGTGCCTGCCCCGTCAGATACGGGGCTAGTAGGGTGGCCCAATGTTCTTGGGGCCACCGGGCCGCCGTCGCCACCCGCTCAAAGGTGACCAGGAATGCCTCTGGGTCATCGTCGGGGCCCATCTTGGTAAGACGCACCGGCAGCTCGCCAGCCGTCCATCCGCGTCCTGCTGCGGCGGGTATGGGGCCAGTGGCACCGGCGGGGCGTATCAGTGTGGCCATCTGCTGCACCAGGTGCTCTTGCTGCGCGTGCTGCTGGGCTGCTAAGTCCCGTAGGAGTTGCTGCTGCTGCTCCTGTTGTTGGGCCATCAACCGCTGCTGCTGGGTGGCCATCTGCTGCATCAGCTGAGTCTGCTGCTGCTGCTGCTGGGCCGCCTGCTCTTGCTGCCTCTCCGCCATCCATTTTAGCAGTTTCTCGGGATCCATCGTGCTCGGCGATGGAGTCCCCGTCCCTCACTGGTCTATGACTGGGCCTCTCGGCAGGCCCGCTCAATGGGGTATCGTTAGCTCACTGGGCTTCGATCGGGCCTCTCAGCAGGCCCGGATCGCTGCCTGCGTTCTCCACCACGTGTCAGGGTTCACGCCCCCCAGGCGGGGCAATGAGGCCTAGTGGCCGGAGTCCCTGACGGGTCCCGTCGGCTGGGACAGTATGGCCCAATGGCCAGAGTCAATATCAGCCCCCTCGGCTGGGGCAGTATGGCCCAATGGCCAGAGTCAGTATCAGCCCCCTCGGCTGGGGCAGTATGGCCCAATGGCCAGAGTCAGTATCAGCCCCCTCAGCTGGGGCAGTATGGCCCAATGGCCAGAGTCAATATCAGCCCCCTCGGCTGGGGCAGTGTGGCCCAATGGCCAGAGTCTATCAGAACCCCCCTTCTCTGGGGCAGTGTGGCCCAATGGCCAGAGTCAATATCAGCCCCCTCGGCTGGGGCAGTGTGGCCCAATGGCCAGAGTCTATCAGTACCCCCCTTCTCTGGGGCAGTGTGGCCCAATGGCCAGAGTCAGTACCAGCCCCCTTGGCTGGGGCAGTGTGGCCCAATGGCCAGAGTCAGTACCAGCCCCCTTGGCTGGGGCAGTGGGGCCCAAGGGCCAGAGTCTATATCAATCCCCCTTCCCTGGGGCAGTGTGGCCTAGCGGCCAGTGTCTCTAACAGCCCCCCCTTCACTGGGGTAGTGTGGCCTAGTGGCCCTGCACCTGACCCCACTCAGCGGGGAGATCCAACCGCAACACGCTGAGTGTCTTCGGGTGGGCTATACCACTCCCTCACTATCCTGGGGCCAGTTCCTACCTGATCCAGCGACGGGGTCCCCTGGCTGGTTGCTGATCCCCCGTATAGGGCTGGGTCCGTCGCCCCCTCAGTCAGGTAGTGGTCTAGGGCATCTGGCAGGCTGTGGTCAGCTTCAGGCTCGAAGGCAGGGTCCGGCCACGGCTCCGATTCCGGCTCCTGGTGTGGCTGGGGCTGGTCCTCAGTGGGAGCTCTCCCGGCACGTCCTCCCCCTCCGGCAGTCCGCCCCGACTGAGCTGTGCTCCCTTGCTTTATACTGCCTGAGCATTTGGAGCATGCCCAGTGCAGCGGGGGCGGGACTTCCGCTGCTAGCACTTCCGGCCAGGGGCAGCCCTGGCCCGTGCGGGGCCGGTCCGCCCCGTCACACAGCTCTAGTGTCCTGTAACAAATAAAACCTGAACTTAGCAT